>OX243964.1:7246666-8465833 GCA_945859745.1 Synanthedon formicaeformis
TCCATAATTTTGATTAGCGTTTTCGCTAAGCGACAAGCGAGAGCAATTAGAGCTTTTTGGGTAGCTAATAAATTAATAATTATTTGGTATAATTTTTGCATGAAATAAATAGGTATATAGGTAAGTGAATGAACCGTATAGGAAAATTTAATTAACTCCCATTCATAAACCCACAATGAATCTATTGAGGTGCGTAGGTGTTTATAAGTCACCGACCAGAGTAATATACGGCATCTGTACATTTGAAGGAACAACTCGGCAATATGTTATCTGTAGACGTAGAATATCAATCAATAATAACATAGACGTAGGATGCGAATTAACATAGGTGAGTAGGTACTTACCTAAGTTTATTTTACTTATAAAACATCCTTAGGTACTTTACGAAATTTGAATGACAAATTTTTGTTATATTGTTTTGTCGCTTGCTTTTAGCGCGCTATTTCATTGGATGTGCTTACAATGCCGTTGCTGCAATGGGAATAGCAATAGCGCGTACATAAAGATTCGGGATATATCCGACGGGGCAACTCAGACCGGACGCTGGCACTTGTAGTGTACTGATCTGTACAGGATATGACACACAGGGTCTCGTGCCGCCCAGTCGTCGCGTCGTCTTATTATAATATTATTGCTGTTATTAGCAATAGCAAGGAATAATCGCGTACGTAAAGCGTCGACACATAAACGACGGTGCGTCTGACTACATGACCTCGACGACGTGTGGGTATTATATTAATGAAGGCCTACTTCGTTGTATAATATCTAGTAACTAGCTTTTGCCCGCGACTCTCCTCCCTTAATTTTTTTCAAAGGCCTTGAAACGTTTATTCAATCTTTATTGCTGAAAGGCTGTGCCCCAAACTTCGTACACGCGGTTTTCATACGGTTGATATTTTGGTATCAGGTATAACTTTTTGTTTGTAAACCGATTGGAATGAAATAAACAATAAATTTTACGGGAAGCCTGCTTCATAGATCACTGTTAAAACCGCATTCAAATCAGACAACAGATAAAAATTCTAAAAACTATTTTTATAAGTATACATTTAATTTTTTTCGTCTTGTATACATTATGTATAGATTTATTTTTCTAATATACATTATTTTAAATTTGAATTACTGCACTTTTTACGATGTGCACATTCTGGGACTTGCACATTATGCTATGCATCCCTTTTAATTTCTAAAAAAGTTTTTACACGAAAGTGTAGCAAACATAAATCGTCCCCAACTTTCGCATTTACAATATTTTGTATCCGAGCTCAATAATCAAGCGGCCGCCGCGACCTGCTTGATATGTGTCGCAGCCTGTAATGGTTCCGGATACTATCGGACGTGTCGGATGTCGGTGAGTCACGCGGCGGCGCCCACGCGTGTGCCGCGCGGCGCGCATACGCCCGCTATGAGCCCTGCGCTCAAATCATAGCGCCCACCGGCCCACCGCAACCGCGGCCCGAGCGAGGCGCCTCATTCATAATCTTCTTGTCATTCGCTCAAATCATTCATTGAGGTTTACTTTGTTTTCAATCTATAAAGCTTTGTGAAATTCCTTAAAAAATTTAAAAAATAAATTATTTTCAGATCTTTAAAAAAAAACAAACTACAGCGCGTACGAGGATGCGGGCAACAGCTAGTAAAAATGCTACAGTATTGGAAGTTTTTTAATAATATTGAAAACTGTATAGTTATATCTAAAAATGAAATACTAAACGCGCAAACCGTTAGAAACCTATTAAATTTGTTTTAAATATCTACAGCATAAAGAAAATACTTCACTTTTGTCTTTAAGGAACATTATAATGTTCTAACGGCGTTATAATATGGGTTAATAGAACCATTATATAATGACACATAGGGCCTTAACACACTTTTTTTTTTATATCGCATTAGTCCCATTATCTGAATTGTACGCGGTGTCAGACAGCGCACGCTGTGGAAAAGAGTCGCAGACGCAGAGGCCGTCGCTGGGACAAATTTAGCGAGCGTCTGCGACGCGTCTAGGCTATTTGTATTTGGGCTTAGCCGGTGGACATTCGCAATGTCGTGGGAAACCGAGTTGAACGACTGCGGAGACAATGCGGTTGTCTGCTCGGCTCGCACCACCGCCCACCTGCGGCCTACTATCAGCCTCTGCCTCATGCCATCTTTCCTACTCTTTGTATCTAACTTACTCGTACGTACACTGTGCGCTGCGTACTTAACATTCTTTCACAGAAACTACTAACAATACTGATATCATTAAATTAAAAAAATGGGACCATGGCTAAGGGACCGAAACTTTTACTCGGTTTTAGATAATATACCATGGCTGTATAAACTGTAAATAAACATAGTTTTACATATTTAATACATAAAAAATAATATAATAATGAATATAAATTTAAAATAAAAGCTACGGATTCTACTCTCATCAGATTGCTACTCCACTGTTGCCCGTGCCAACTTTCGATAATTTTCTAACTCGAAGTGTCAAGAATTTAAGCCTGATTGAGCAACAAAATATATAATCACAAATATTACATTTATATAATTCAAGACTCACCCCGCCTTGCCCCGAATGCATTTTGGGAGAATATATCGAATATATAGCTTCTCTTTTATAACATTAGTAAGTACTTATATATTCCTAATACATAGCCCTCGCATGCGAAGTATATTTTGCATTGAATTGATACTCGTACCATTAAAAAAAATTATTTTCTAGCCTATATGACTTATGGTGAAATGGGTTAGAATCAAAGATTTAAATCACAGATGCGCCCTGTGCTTCTGAAAACTGTCCATTTAGTGTCTGTATGCAACGTGAACCGCTAACTGCTATCTACAGGCGACTAAGGCGGGAAGAGTGAGCTCACTCTTCCCAACGATGACACATTTTGGGCTTGGGCCGCCTGAAGTATGGCAAGAGCGCATCTGTGATTTAAGTCTTTGGCTAGAATAGAAACACAACAACAGCACACATGCTGTTATTCCACTGTTATTCCAAATGACTGCGAAATGCAGTGTGCCCTTCCACTACTTGTCTTTGCTGGAGTCGTGCTACTGTAACTTATGGCGGACATTCGTTTGCAATGAAAACGAGGTGGTCAACTCACCTGCGCTACAGACGTAGGCAGCAATAGTTGTGGAGGGCGAAGGAGGCGTGTGTAGGGCGGAGGGTGCGGGGGTTTGGCGGGGTCGATAGTGCTGGACGCTCGCCAGCCGCCCGACACCCGACGCGACTCGCGACACATAAATCCACCCACCCTCGCAGCTGAACTGGCAGTTCACACACATTCGATTCTATTTCTTATTTCGCTACATGTAAAATAACTTTGCGGTATACTGCCCTGATGCTTATGAGACAGGCCTTGTAAAAAATAAGTCTTTTGCATCTTTTGGTGTCTCTCCGTTTTTAAGGTTAAGATTTAAGATCGATAAATATTGAAACGATATCTACACCGTTGAAAATAAGGTCTATACTCATAAAATCGTTTGTCCTAGTCACAATTTATTTTAGACAAACGATTTTATGAGTAATGTATTTTCAGCGGTCGACTATAAATCCTCAGCCATTTAGAACATAGGCGTTTTTTTATAACGTAAGCATCGTTATAATTTTCGTTTGCTGATATTTATGTACACAAATGACTAAGCTTCCATTTTTTTTTCTAGCAGTTTATGTCAATCACTACATACGAGTCCTCCGCCGCGTCTGTCTGTCTGTTCGCGATAAACTCAAAAACTACTGCATCGATTTTAATGCTGTTTTCACCAATGGATAGAGTGGTTCTCGAGGAAGGTTTTAGTATATAATTTACAAAGTTACGCGGGCGAAGTCGCGGGCACCAGCTAGTAATATATAAAGTAAAAAAAACTAATTTTTGAATTAATCAAGACGAACTAAATCTTTTTCCTATAAGGATTTTTTTCTATAAGGTTAATAAAAAACAGCTTGTGTTTTATACTGTGTTACAAACAGTTAAGTTTTTATTTGCAATAAAAAAATATACTTAAAAGTTATTATGATCTATTAAGTGCATAATTATTTCACTTAATACGTAATTAACACTGTATGCATAGTAGGTCGGTTCTAAGACGAAATTAGTTAACATCTACCACAATATTTACTGTCAAAAATCTCAGTTATAGATTATCCTATACTAAATAGAGGAAAGATTTGATTGTTTATTTGAATTGAATAGTCTCCGAAAGTACTGTACTGATTTGAAAAATTCTTTCACTTTTTGGAAGCTATATTATCAGTGAGTAACATAGGCTATGTTTTATAAAGTTACGCGGGCGAAGTCGCGTGCAACAGCGAAGTTATCTATAAGAAGGGAATAATATATTTGATGACACGTTTGGTCTAGTGGCTAGTAACCCTAGCTGTTAACCAAACGGTCGCGGGTTCGAATCCCGCTAGGGGCAAATGTTTTATGTGAACATTTTACCTTTGTACCTGAGTCATGGATGTTTTGTATTTATAATATGTATGTATTTACAAAAAAAAAAGTAATCTATGTATTATATCAACTGTCTGGTATCCATAATACAAGCATTACTTGCTTACTTTGGAACTAGATGGTGCTGTGTGGAATGTGTGAAGATATTTATTTATTATTTATTATTATTATTATTATAAGAGACGAACGGTCTTGATGCGCTTTTTTTAACGATTTCGTATGATTTTGTTTCAGATGAGCGGAAAACGCGCGCGCAGCTATAGGTGTGCTGTACACCAACGCGACCGTGAGGTCAGCTCCGAGAACGACTTCCACCTATTGCTCGAAGACCCCACGCTCTTCGCAAGGTACCTACCGCCCGCCCACTAACACCTATTATTTACTATTTTTGACAGACTGCTATGACTTAGGTTGAACTATAAACTGAATAAATTATGGGTATTTTAATATTTCTTGTTAATTTCACGTCACAAGCCTTTTTTTACTTGTCGTTCTAGCGTCCAAATTCAAATATATCTTTTGTAGGTAGTTGTTGGAAATGATTTTTTTTGTAGTCTTCATGCTTAAATAACAAATAGAGTAAAGCAACGAGAATTCGTATCGATTTTTTTAAATGATATACTAATTATAAATAATGGTGGTCTGTGGTTTTAAAAAGGAACAAAGTAGATTAAATAATATGTACATAACATATTATTTTTTATCTATGGATAAAAGAGGCCTCCTTACATTTTCATTTCCTACTTTTATCTTATTAACGATTGATATTCATATAATAAGTTGGCATTTAAATTATCTTAAGATGTGACAATCACCTGCCTTAATTCGTGTCAAAATCGTCAGGTACCTATGTCATGGATGTCTAAATTTTAATGAAATAATCAGTTTTTATATTCAATTTAAATTTTCAGCGTTATGTGACAATAAAAAAAGGGAAAACTCTTCATAGATTTCTTTAAATTATCGTGTGATGTTTATTATTTTTATATGAACTCGGTAAGGTTGAAATGTGTCAAATTGACATGCCTATAATATGGTGTGTTTTCCGTAACGTGCCTATAAAAATATTCGCATGAATAAAGTCTTAGAAGCCGTTCACCGCTTAAAAGAGTCGGTTGTTTTTAGTCTTAAAAAATATGAAATGAAAATAAATACTCTAGGTACGTTCACATTCTGCGAACTCGGTCATGCATGAATACTGTTGCATGTTTAATTTTATTATTGAAGTAACAAGATAATTAATAATTTATTTTTTGAAAGCAAATCGATGTATATTTTATAACTTTTACCTACATAACTTAAACGATAAGTTAGCTATAAATTTAGTAGCTTGACAATGTAGCATAAGGGTTTTTTATAATGCTTGCTCATGCAACATGCAGGTTGACAACGAACATAATGATGTGGCCTTTAAACACAATCCCAATGGGGGATGCAAAAAGGAAAAAAATAGGGATAGGGAAGTTGCCTCTGGCATCCCTTACTGACTCGCCGAAACGCTCGATCGTCAAGGGTTAATGTTTTATAATTGTTATTTACAGGATGGTGCACTTAGTTGCAATGGAAGTGCTCCCGGAGGAGCGGGAACGAAAATATTATCAAGAGAAATACACGTGCTGCCCCCCGCCTCTGTTCATCATATGCGTCACCTTATTAGAGGTAAGTAAAAGAAGTGGAACATTTGGCAATTACTGTCTGGACATAATGGCTTACATAACCTGCTTATATTTCGCCCTAAAATGCTTCCACACTGTTCTCTGTTTATTTATTGTGGAAAATTACATACTTATATACACTAGCTGTTGTCCGCGACTTCGCCTGCGTTCAAATTAAAATGTTATATAGCCTGAAGCCTTTCTCGATAAATGGACTATCCAACACAAAAATAATTTTTCAATTCAAACTAGTAGTTCCTGAGATTAACGCGTTCAACCAAACAAACTTCAGCTTTATAATATTAGTAAAAGTATAGATGGAGCTTGTCTGGCTCGAAGGACTGCGCGGTCGATATCGACCACATACTATAAAAATTAAAAATATAGTTACCACAATTTAATTTAAAATTATCGTTTATTATTTCTGTTATAATGATAGATAATATGGCCGTTAATAACCTCTAATTTACCGTTAGAAAAAAATTTCAAGTCAGTCATGAAGAGGTTTTCTCTATTTATTTATATACTTTTTATGAAAGGTCGTCTAGCTAGACAAATAGACGGTCGATAAGTATATGGGTTCTGTCATACTGTTTACTTATTTACCGAAACACAACAGCACATGTTCCATTGTATCACGGTGGTCTTCCTTAAGAGGGTGGTTACTACCGTCGCGTGGGTTGCCCAATTTATGATTGCGTAGCCATTACTTGAAGTCAGAGAGACTTGGCAGTATCAAATAAGTACTTTTTATTTGATAGAACTTATCTACTTTTCTAATGTACATACAAGGGGTGCCATATCTGTAACTTTGCAGCCGAATTGCAAAGCAGTCACTTTCTATACGCAAGCGGCATTGTTCTTCGCTCTAATTGTCTCGGCTAATTAAAAAGTGTAATTGAGGATTTCACATCCGCTACTCGCAAGGTTTACGTGAATCATAACTCTATTGGTTCTCGCGATCCCCGTCTCTACGTCCGTCATGAGTTGATTCAACGTAAACGCAAGGCGTAAAAGGCGATCCGTTTCCTTTGAATGAGTACGCACGCACTATGTAGATAAGCCGGAGACAATTGTCAAATGGGAGCGGTTTTTCGTTTTATTAATGAATAATTTGTCATATTTAATTGTTGTTTTCCGCATTGTGGCCTCGTTTATTTATCTTTTCTAATTAATAATTCAACGCAAATATTTTTTTTTTCATTTGCAATATTAAATTATTATGATCTATAAAGTCACACCAGTTCATTTTTTTTATAAAATTACCATTTTTTTAATTTTAATTTGCAAAACTTCGTAACAATCACTAGCGCCACCTAGTCAATTAAAAGTAAAACTTAAAAAGCAAAATGTTGTCTTATTAGAGACTTGGAGCTCCATCTATTGTCAAAAGGAAGTATTAAATATAATCAAATGTAATTATTATTTTTAAAGCTACAATTTAAAGTGTACTAGCCAGATCTTTTTTCAAGATTAGTATTGTGTTTTTCTTGTCAGATCATCATTTTTATATGGCGCATTTAGTACAAGGGAACGTCCACCAGGGGCGCTGTTTAAATAGTGAAAATAGGTATAATTACGTACGAAGCCACATTAATACATACTAGATACGGGAAAGTCTGAAACTATACAAGATGGATAAATTTGTAGAAACTGTGCTAGTATGGCACATTGCATTTCAGAGTCGTAAAATGGGTAACCCGTCTAGCAACACCACTGTTAAACAACAGCACGCGTGCTGTAGGGTGTTTCGGTGCGTTAGTAAGAGATGACCCCTTTCTTCAATTTCTTTATCTTAGGTCGGTCGGGTATACTAATTGCAACTGCAATATGTTTATTTGTGTTGTGTGTCAAGACTACAGTAGTCATATTAGTGTATTATTGCCTGCCAGTATTTATTTATGTACTAGTCCCCTATTTCTTATCCGATCGCTACTAAACTTACAGGATCACCTGCTTGCCTAATCTGATGAATGCCTGAAAGTTCCTTGATATGCAGTGGATAATAGGAAGATGTGTGTTCCAGCTAGGAGTGTTCGCGTGGTACGCGTGGGGGGCGGGCGGCGTGACTGCGGCCGCGGGCCCCGTGCCCGTGGACTCGCCGCTCGTCTACAGGCCGGACCGCCGCCATGAGCTGTGGCGGTTTGTCACTTACAGTGTCGTTCACGCGGGCTGGCTGCATTTGGCGTTCAACCTCCTTGTGCAACTAGCGGTAAGTCTACATATCTATTTCACCCAATCTTAGATTGAATCATATCTGATGGAAGATGTAAAGTTTTTGTGAATGTGTATTGTTTTAGGTGGGACTGCCGCTGGAGATGGTGCACGGGGCGATGCGGTGCGGCGCGGTGTACGTGTCGGGAGTGGTGGGCGGGTCGCTGGCGGCGTCGGTGCTGGATCCGGACGTGTGTCTGGCGGGCGCGTCGGGCGGCGTGTACGCTCTGCTGGCCGCGCATTTGGCCAACGCGCTGCTCAACTTCCACACGATGCGCTATGGCGCCGTCAGACTCGTCGCCGCCTTGGCGGTCGCCTCGTGCGACGTCGGATTCGCCGTCCACGCTAGATACACGAAGGTGAGTGAATACAATATTCACTATTTCGTCAGATTTACTTGCCTTACTTATATCAGTAATGTCAAAAAATCTAAATACCATAAAAATATCAATGAAAATCCAGCCTAGTGTGGGAACCATTGGTAATATTTATATTTTAGTGAAAAGTTGTATAGTGTTGTGTTGATGTTGTTAGGAAGCGCCTCCGGTGTCGTACGCGGCGCACGTGGCGGGCGCGCTGGCGGGTCTGACGATCGGTCTGCTGGTGCTGAAGCACGCGCAGCAGCGGCTGTGGGAGCGGCTGCTGTGGTGGGCGGCGTTGGGCGCTTACGCCGCCTGCACTCTCTTCGCCGTCCTATACAACGTGTTCAGTGCGCCCGTCGACGAACTACACTACCTCCCCCCCGACCCTCCGCCCGACGCCGGCTTCTGACCGCTTCACTCACACGCGCCCAACGCTCTTGCCCATTGATTTCCAAATACTAGTCCTACGCGCATAACCCTATCACCGATGAGAAGTGAGACACTGCTCAGTTGGGAAGGTAACTACAATACTTTGATTCAGCTTTTGTCAAAAGAAAACGGTTTTTATATGTACAAAAGCTGAACAAAGATGTGAGCATCTTCATAAAAACCGGGTTTTTATTTCCATATGGACAATAGCTTAATTAAGCTGAATGGACGCGTACGCATCTCCGTACAAAGCCGGTTTTTTTTTCTATGAACAAAAGTCGAATTAAGCTGAATAATTAATGTAAGCTGAATGGACGCGTACGCATCTCCATACAAACCAGTTTTTTTTTTATATGGACAATAGCTGAATTAAGCTGAATGGACGCGTACGCATCTTCGTACAAAACCGGATTTTTTTTCTATGGACAAAAGTCGAATTAAGCTGAATAATTAATGTAAGCTGAACAGACGCGTACGCATCTTCATACAAAACCGGTTTTTTTTTTCTATGGACAAAAGCCGAATTGAGCTGAATAAATGTAGTTACTCCCTTAAGGTACTTGTTGGTCTCCCAGAAAATACCAAAAATGAAAATCACAAATAGTGATTGTCTGTTTTATATAGACAACTATCTGATAACACCTAGTTAGCAGAACTAAAAACAGAACATAAAAACTAATAGCAGAACCTCATGATTAGATTGTTCATAAAGTTTTCATAGTAGGTATTGATTAATTTCGTAGCGCCCACTTGCAACATACAACAAGAAAGATAAGGCTTTCTTCACCATAATTTTTTATGTGGTGTTTTTTTTTATTCATTTTATAATTTTTTTAGTCATTTTTTTATGCAGTAACCTAGTAAAAGTCAATGGATATCATTTGATCGTTGTAAGGAACGATTTTAATGTTGGATATGCAACTCTTTGTACCTACTTGAAAATTTACTTGGTCGGTACACCAATGAACAGTGTATATATATTTTTTATCACTTAGACAGAATTTTGTCTATAATAAAGTTGTCTTTAGTTCACCGCGAGAGAGTGGAGAGATTTTCCTTTCCACAGAGTGTATGTGTTTAGGAATCAAAGTGCAAGAGATTTGTGCCGATGCGATCACTCACAACACACCTAGTCAATTTACCTTAGTGTGATTCGCTATAAGTAGCGTTTATTGTTGGAGGAGGCTCGTATTTAAGTGTCCAGTGTTTGTTAAACAATGTGCATTACCGCCGTCGGGATTTTAATAATAGATGTAGCGATACTTACTGTTCGTGTCTTTCACTACCTTAAGAGTTCGCATTAACGGGAAAGTTATTATAGAAAAAAAAATTAAAATTCCTACAGGTACATTTATGTAACTGTTGTTTTGGTTTCAGGGGGTGCGATGCGTAACGCTATCTCTATTATTATTTCTAAAGGTGCTCGCTCACCAGATGCATTCGCCTGTAATGTAACGTTACAAATTCGAGCATTACATCAGTGAATCGGGAGAACTGAGCAATTACTGTATATTTTTTTACAAATATACAGTAATGATCAGTATTCCAATCTGTAATATTTTTTTGCAACTTGTAACATCAGTGCGCATCATCTAAACTAAATGCTCAAAATCGACTTTTAAATGTTACATTACAAGCGAATGCTCCAGGTGAGAGAGCACCTTAATAATACGCAAAGGTACAAGCAGAGTAGATTTAGGAATGTTTTGTTTTTATTGCCGCAGCCACTTATGTCGATTGCATAAGTTCGATTTTAAATTGAGTCCTGTTCGTTGTAAGTCAATGAATGTCGCGCCTCCTCGCGATACTTAATTGTTAAGTAGTCATAATTATATTGAATAGGCGAACTATTTTTGTATTACCTTCGTCGTTCGGACGGAGACGTTACCGCGATACTTGTTCCCGTTACAACTGACGTAACTCAACTAAATGTCTTGTTAAATCATTTTTTAAATCTAAAGCGATAGAGTCCTCTTTTTAACACTGCATTTAGTTAGAGGGTCAGACTAGTTGTGGCCGTACACCAAAGATTAGTTTAAAATGACGTCCATGTAACCTTCTTCATTTCTTGTTCCGATTTTCACGCAACGTGTTCGTGTACCCGCTCATAATGTTTCTTTGTATCGCATGTACAGTGTTGTTACTTGCTCAAAACAATAGCAAATTATTTGATACACTTTTCACTCGAAATTAAAAAAAATAACGTTAAATTCTGATTTCGTGAACTATCCTTAATTGTGTGTATATCGAGTGAAAAGTGGTATAATTGATTAATAATTTTAATCTTAATAATGATTGTGCTCAAAAGTGAGTTTTATTTTTATTTTTATGGTATCAATAATTCATTGATTTATGATTATATTAATTGTTGAATATTTTATGCAACAATAAAAAAACGTCCATTTTAGAGATGTATCAGTTCAATGATTATTTTAGTATTGTACACGATTACCATCATACTGTATGTTCACAAGAGGGTGGTCTCTTGCGCTATTTGTCTACGCGGTTTCGCAAAATAGTCAATAAACACAACTTTATGTCAACGTCGTAAGGTTCAAAACTTCATTGCGTTTGTCCCTTACCAAAGACAAAAAATGTAGTGCTCAAAATATCAAAACTTTGTAGTTTGGTATTTTTATATCCAATTCCGAGTATCTATTATATCACTATAACTTTTTATTTGGCATCTCTTCATAATATATCTTCTGTTTTGAAGTAAGTTTTCGAAACAGACTTGAAGCTCTTTTCAACAAATATGTAAAATGCGAACCGAAACAAAAACGTCAATGGAAACATTAACTCACTCACTAGCTTATAGTTATATTAGTAATGTGCCTGATTCCTATTATTATTATTATTATATACTAAATTGTATACTTTATAATCAAATAGTGTCACAGAACTGACTGAATTTTGTATAAATTATTGCAGAGTGATTCTTTTTAATTAATTTATTTTAAATTTATCTTAAGTGTGAATCAAAATAATTATAATAATTTGAATAAATGAATATAATTAAAACTGATTGGTAAACTATATTGTATTTTTTTTTGCTTCCCTGAAACTTTTTAGTATTGTTTAAAAAATTCACTATTGATGTGTTTACCTACATACATTCAATTGAAGAAATATTAATGGTGATTTGCAGCCGAACGTTCACCCACGATTCTTTTAACCCGAGTAAGCTAACAATAAAATCGTATCACAAAAAGTAATTTGTATTTATATAATCGTTAGTCCGAAAAGCTGAAATTTGGATCATAGGTTTATTTTCTGCTGTGAAGCTGGCAGCGGGTTCCTCATCATCATCATCTTAGCCGCAGGACGTCCACTGCTGGACATAATTCTCCAATAAGAACAATACAAGTCAGTTGCTAGTTTATTATAAATGCTTTCAAAATGTTAAATTAAAAAAAGTCGCTAATAATGGTAACATATTTTATTTTATTATAATAACATTATACATAACAAATTGGACAATTAATAACAATACAATTTATATACAGAATTCCACAAATTCTCCTAGTTGAGATATTAAATATAGAGTTGAATTAAGTTTTATTTATTTTATTTATGAGCTGTATTCCGCGATGGTTGGCACCTTTACGGTGATGTATGAGCCGCTAGAGGAGGCTCGTAGGGGGATTAAACCCCGACGGGCCATCTCATTGCGGCTGTCCATTTCCCGCTGTCTTGGACGATGGGGGGTGGTGCCTTAGGGGCGGGTGGGCGAGTCGTCGCTCTGGGACTCGCAGATGGAGGGAGCGGCCGACAGCGGCGTTGGAGCACGCAGGGTCCGTGTAGATGGCGTCCGTGAGGGAGTCGAGGATGCGTCCATGGGTGACGCAGGGGTCAGAGTGGTGGTGGCTGTTGGGCTTCCCGGAGGATGGCCGCTATTTCACCAGGACGGCATGATCCATCCTGACAGGAGGGGGGAGGGTCGCAAGGACCGGCGTGGGGATCGCAAACACTACTATGTCCGCCCAAACGTCTACTGGAGAATGGAAGACGGTCACCCCCAATACCGGTGTTTCTAGCCCCGTCCAAGTAATGTAAGTCCACGGACTTACAGGCGTCTTGGGTTTACGCCCACACCGAGTTGTTGACACCGTTAGGTTGCTCCCGGTGTGACCGCAAAACACAGCGGATTTGTTGGGGACACTAGTTGCGTCGGCCTTGCAGTTAAAACTACTCAGGCCAAACCGTCAACTAGCGCCGCGCGGGTCTTGAGCGGCGAGACGACGGTTGAGTGGTGCGGCGGTCGAAGTGAACTTCGGCGAGGACGAGCGGGACACGGCGGGCGATCGGCAGCGGGGTGCCGATTGCGATGCGTGTGCCTGGTGCGGCGGTCCAGGGCGAAGTATTGACTTTAGACCAAAACTGCTAACACTTCTTATTATGGCTCATTGTTGATCAGGTAAGTTCAAACCCCCCCCTCCCCTTAGGTGTGCCAAGACATTGGATGCGGGGGCGGGGAGGATCTTAATGCCCGAGGAGGGGTTATCCAAGGGTCGTCACAACACTGGGCAACGAAGGGAGGCGTGCTGTGTTTCCAGCTTCGGAACGACGGGCTTCGTCTAGCGGGGGAGAAGGTTGCGTGTCAACGATCCCTAAACCAGGAGTTTGCTCCTGTTATGATGTACCTGTGTTGAGATATAAAAATAAAAATGACTAAGATATTCCAAGTTATCCTTTCCATGATTTTCTGTATTTTTTGCAATCGAGTATTGACTGCGAGTGTACCCGTAGCTTTATAAACTTGAAATAATAAAACAACACTTTGCTTAAAATATCTTTCTTTGAAAGAAAGCCCTCTACAATTAGTAGCGCTTAAAAATCTAATTTATTTGTAACAAATGGACTAGATATACTTTTTGCACTACCAAACTTTGTTCGACATAGTGTTCAAAGGAAAACATTGTTTTGATTTGTTTAAATCAAGGAACAGGTTAAAAACTTTCTAAATGCGATAAAATTTCTTTAAGCCTATAATTGTTTGGTTATTTCCTATAATTCCTAGTGTCAACGAATGCGGTTGTTACATGTAACTACATGTTTTTGTTAAGTAGTAAGTAATTAAACTTAATGTTTTAGTTAAACGTAATTTGTGTGAAAAAAAAACTACTAAAGTTGTCTTCACGTTGTGATAAGAATTTTTCAACAAACTAACCAAAATCTAACAATGAAAGAAACTGTGTTCATCATGACTCTTTACAATTAATAAACGTACAAATAAATATTTTCTTACATATAATAAATACACATTTGGACAACACAAAAATTCGTGTCATTATTTGTTAAAATATATTACATTTTGTGGTTGAATAATACTTTTTTGGGATGTTGGTTTAAAAGTAAGTCCGAAAAAGGCCAACCGTGGCTCTGACCCAAAGAGGCGTCCGTCGCTCCTGCAACTCGCTGCTGCACTCTGAAGCAAACTCGTGCAACTTACTGCATTCGTCGTGTAGTCTGTTCTGTGTGCAAAAAAAAAAAACTTATGATAAAAAAAAAAATAATTTGCATTTTACTAAATGTTGATTGAAAATTATGATGAAAATAATCAATACTAATAATAATATAAATGCGAAAGTAACTGTGTGCTAGTGCTACCTTTTCACGCCTTAACCACTCCACCGATCACAGAATATAAAGAATTGGGCGCCACTGTCGCGTGGCGGCGCCACCGTCGTCACAGCGTAACGACGTCAGGTTATATTACTCATAAATATTTGCTACGAAGTCGCGGCACCAGCTAGTTTCTAATAAAAAATACTTCCCAAAAATATGTTTCTTAACGACCCAAAAGTTATGTTTATAAGTTCTGAAGTTATGACATTTTTTTTTTTATAGACAATATTATAATATTAGTGGAGGCGGTAAACATAACACTTTGGACACCACTGATCATGATCATGTTGATACCTGAATCATGATCATGATTGCTAGTGCTACCACACACAAAGCATAGCACGGCACGTTCTACAGATCTGCTCTGCTCTGTAAGTCTTATTAGTAGATAAGACACACAAACAGAGGAGAAAAGTAAGCCTAAATTGTTGCGATAACATTGGGTAGATCACAGAAAGTCCAAGTGACTTGGGTCCTAAGGGACCAAAGTTACTCAAGTCACCTGCAAGTTGTGAGAGCGGGTGAAGATGGCCGCCTGCGCCTCTAAGTCTCGACGCACTGAACGCTCGCCGAGGTTCGCGGAACCCACCACAGTGGCCCAAGGGACGCCGCTGTCCGCCGGGTAATACCTATACATTTAACACTATCTAAACATCTGCACCCAAAATCCAAACTGAACGAGATGACGGTGGAACATTCTGGCAAAAATACCATTATATAAATGGTTTTCAAACGCCTGAACAGATTATAGCCAACCTTCATAAGTTATGACCTAAGAACAATCCCATTCACATCAGCTTTCAAACAAAAACAAAAAGGATCAAAATTAGTCCATCTATTTGGGAACTACGATTCCACAGACAGATACACAAACTTATAATACCCGTTTTTGCGTCGGGCGTCGGGTTTTAGAGAGTAAAATTGTAAATAATAAATAGGCGTCTCTACTGATCGCCATATCATATTGGAAAAAATAATCCTATAATACGATTTGTAACGTTTGTCGTTATTAGTTTCACTGATATTTTCAAATAAACTTACCATAATCCCTTTGCGTGAAATGTCCATTGCGAACGCTCATACTCTAACATTTCTACTCTATTGGTTTGATTTGATTCAACAACTTTTTGCCAAAATCTGAAATAGTAATAATCATTCTAAATTTTCTACAAGTGTGTAAAAAAATGTATGTATTTTTTATTTATTACAAGCCTAAACCGCAGGGGTTAGGCTTAATACACTTGAAATTTCGGCAATTGATGCATTTTATGATGTAAACATCGATTTAAGGAAGGATTTTTCGGAAATTCAACCCCTATAGAAGCTGAACAGTAACATATGAAAACCGTCATTTTTTGGTTAAAAATAAATAAATATGTATTTCAGCGTTTCTGTGTGGGTGAAATAGGAATTAAAAGTTTATACGGGAAGTCTGTCATTTTTGAAACAAAAAAATTTAAAATAAATGTTAAAACTTCTTAGAAAAAATAAATAATGTATATGTATTTGGTCGTTTTTGGGAATTCAACCCTAATTCAACCTAATTTCAACCCTTGGTATAGATTAGTACGAAGTCAACTTACTCCTTCGCTATTAAAGAGTAGGCATGTGGGATTCCACCAGCAGGTCCTGCCGCACCCATAAATCCGTTAGCCTGAAATTGTTTATAGAATTCATTAAATAAATTAACTTTTAAAACCTGGACAACTTAATTAGAAGAGAAATTTCACTCCCGAGGGTATCAAGACCAATCAAGCTATTTTTTTTTATACATCCTTGACTTACATCATTGGAATTTTCCTAAACACAAACATCTAGGTTGCTTACTCAACTCCCTGTAGCAATATTTACTTTATGGACTAAAAAAAAACTACTTACATTAGGATGTGCCATTAACAAACTTATATTTGCTTTACAGTTTTTCAACAGAGCATTTGCGTAGTCTGCTGTCAAATTAAAGTAACCAGTAGCCAAACGCAAATATGTATCACTCGGTACAGAAGCGATAAACTCTTTTGTTACAATTTCATCTTGATTGATCTTAAATTCGCCCATCTGAATCAAAGGGAAAACCCAAGTGTCTTCAGTTTCATCTGTAATTAATAGTTTTATATGATATTTACACAAAAATGTTATAGGGTGAAATAAAATAAAAACATTTTTTTATATAAAAATATCAAGCAGTTTCAAATTTTAAAATAATAATTATTATAATAAAAAAATTGATAACATTTTTAAAGGTTGGTACTAACTTTTGTTTGTTGTTAACAATTTTGATTGTTGTCTTTCCTGCCATCTTTCAATAAGTTCTGTTATTTTTAAATTCATATCCTTAATCATTGATTCTTTGTTAGTGACGCTGAGAAGACCTTCTTTTGTACTCCTTTTACTAAAGTGGCTCACTTCATCTGAAAATTGTACGGAGGTGTGCAATATGTGCAAGCTTCAGGGTTCTTTCCAAGAATACAAAAATACTTATTGGCATTATCTTAGATAAACTTACACAGGCATACCTATGAGTTCACAGTAAAAATTCGCAAGATCCTCATCTTCAATCTGAATGTAACGATCTTGACGTTGTTGAAAATAATCATTAGAACAATTGGCACCGCTCAAAAGGACCTTATCGTCTGCTATATAAAGTTTCATGTGTTGCAACCCAACCAACTCATTGTATCGTGAGGGCAGAGCTTTTGACCATGACGCTTGAAGTCTAGGGGTTTGAAATAGAGATATTCTACATTGCGAGGGGACATCATTCACAAACTCCTGCAAAAGGCTCAGAGAGTTCACCTTCCCCCGTGTACCTCTCTGGTGGTCTAACAATACGTTAAAGATAAGATTTTTATTTTCCTCTATATTCTTCTTAGTTATTTGTAATAAAGATTGTTCCAAAGTGCCGGTCCCGATGTACAGGCTCGCCACCGAAATTCGACGGGTTGCATTCTTAAAACTCTCACATAACGTGTCGTAAAACTTTCCAGGATCACTTATTATATTAACTTTGGATGCATTCAGTGGAAAACAAGGGGCAACTTTATATATCCAATTAAAATGATGCAATTCAACTGGCTTAAACCTTAGTGTTACATTTGCGTTCCCCAACATATTCTTCATCAAGAACGGATTAACTACCTACATTAAATAGTTAAATACGATGAAATAAGAAAAAAATCAGTAATTTATTTGTAAAGCTCGCGGGGGTAAGTAAATAAAATTAAAATTTGTATGTAATTGCAATGCAATGCTGTTTATGCAGTGATAATAGATAAAGATAAACTTGGATTGGACAGGTTGGACTTGAGTGTGTGACTGATATTATGACTTATGAATGAATGACAGTTGACATTGACAAAGAGACAAAAACATACAAAGTTGTCAATGTCACAGTGACAAATATCAAAGTATTTGAACATAGATTACACAGAATATATAAATATACATTTTCATTTAGGGAGGCTCATAGAGTAACTTTTGCTTTTGATATATACTTACTGGGGAGTCAAGGTCTTATAAGCGCGCCACTGGACCGCACATTGAGCCCAAGCCGCGGCCACTACGCGATCACAACACAAGCTGCGGACGAGTTTTTTCATACATTTTGTATAGTATCGGCACAAACCGAGCGTTCGAATCACAAGCTGCGGGAATCGCCCGAACTCGCTACTTGTGGCTCAATGTGCGGGCGGGCTAATAGTAAAAAGATATTCAAATCAATTATGCATTTGAGAAGCACACACAGCCCTGCTTGATTCTATGCTATGACTACCAGTTATACAAAGATTTTAAATCTTTGCAGTTATAACAAGATTCCGAACTGAATTATCCTACTAATCCTTACATATTATGAAACAAAGTCCTCCGCCGCGTCTGTCTGTTTGTTCGCGATAAACTCAAAAACTACACCGATTTTCATGCAATCACGCAAAAACGTCTAGTACCCAAAATGTCGTCTAGGGTGCCTTTCCTTTCCTCACATTCATATGTATCTATTATTTCTTAACCAAGTGACCTGAATTAATTTTTTTCAGAGCTGTCATAACCTAGCTAGCCTACCGCCTTGTGCCCGCTTGGCGTTGATTTCTGGGACCTGTATATATATCTTGTATATATATATATATATATATATATATATATATATATATATATATATATATATATATATATATATATATATATATATAAAACTATATAAATTGTACACATGTATTTTATTATTAAATGTTATAAAAATAGGAATGATAATAACATAGGTGCATATAATTTAAATTCTTCATACAATATTAGGACTCCATTATTTAGTTTTTTAGTACTTTCAATACTATAAATCACTTTTTTCATGCATAATCCTCTTCAAGAATTTGGTCATGTTCAATACCATAAAAAATCTTCTTTTGTTTAATATAAGCCCAAGCCATTCTTTTCGAGCTGAAATAGACTCCAACGTCTCCCTTCTTGGACAATGTAATGGCACCGGCTGTGTTATTCAAGCGAGAAGTCATATCTGAAATAAATTAATATAAATTACCACCTTCTATTTGTTTTATTATACTGTGGCCTATAAATACCATTATAAATTATTTACTATTTCATTAAGAACAAAACAAACAATAAGTCACATTTTAATATTCATATAATACTAACACTGTATGGAGTTTTTCGTAGCTGTGCTAGCATCGATGCCTGCTTCCATTAATTTCACAATACTGTGTGCCAAGCAACATTTAAGAATGGACTCTCCATGACCTGAAAAATTAATACATAATATAGAACAAAGCAAAAGACGTGTTTAGAATAATAAACAAATACAGGCAGCCTTTTAGGTTTATTACCCTCTGGACTGGACCAAATATTTGGTTTCAGAGAGCTGTTATTCAAGAAACAATTAGATCTTAAATTAATTTTAAATTAAAAAAGTTCTACAACCATTGAAATCCAGTTAGGCAAAGTTATTCAAATAAGCTTTCATGTGGTATACCTGTAGTAGAAACTCCACCAATATTATCATCAGCGTAAGTGCCACTACCAATCTGTGGGGTATCACCAATGCGACCAACTGCCTTGCCGCTCATACCTCCAGTACTGGTAGCGACTGCCACATGACCATTGGCATCCACTGCCACAGCTCCAACAGTGCCAACACCACCCTTTGCCAACAAACATCTCATTGAATCCCTATTATAAGAAACTAAATTGCACACACATTTAAACCTATTTTAACCCCCGACGATGGATGCAAAAATGGGGATTTACAAGTTGCACTTGTGTGTCTGTGTATCTGTGGAATCTTAGCTCCCAAATGGATATACAGATTTTGATCCAGTAAATAACTGGATTCTTTAAAAGTTCACGTGATCAAGCAAGATGGTTTTTAGCTATAATTTATGAAGAATAAAGGTGAAGAGACCAATTGTGATATTGAAGTCATTATTTTGTAGAGACAAAAACTGTGAGCAGTAGAAATATGATACATTTCTTAAAATTATTTTTAGTAAAAAAAACCTATTTCACTATGATAAACTGTTAGTTAAACCAGTTGAATAAATTGTAAACCATAGTTTCCACTGTGTTGCTTGTGTATGAAAAAAAAAATACAATTACAATAATTCTACTGTATACCTTTATTATTCATTATTTTATTTTATTTCATAAATCTACACCTGTACCCAATCTACAATCTGTAGTGTAATATTTAGAAATATTACACTACATAACTTACCTCATCAGAGATACCAATTTCTGTTACACCAAATCCATGTTCCAAGAACTTCTTTAAAGCAAACTTAGCATTTTCACTTATTAAAGACTCAGGTGGTACAGTTTTGAAACCCTGCAAAAAAAAAAAAAAAAAAACAAAAAAGCTGGTAATATCAATTTTATTTTAAAATTTTATGTCAATAAAATTTTCTTTTAATTTTAAAATTAGCAAAAAAATATTTAAATATAAAAACACCTTCTCTAGTGCAAATAGTTTTGCACCTTCTCCACCAAGCAAAGAATGTGGAGAGTCTGTGAGGACTTTATGAGCAATACTTATTGGATTTGAAAACTCTTTGATGAGTGTGACAGCTCCCACATCAAGATTTTTTCCACTCATAATACTTGCTTCCATTTCAACTTCACCAGCTTGATTTAAAACAGAACCATATCCTGGAAAATTCAACAAAACTTTATGTCTAAACTAGTCTAACTAAACATGAATCTATGCTAGAAAACCAGTGAAATATTTTCAGAAATCATTAGAAATCATTAATTTACAATTGAAGAAGTGCTAATTGAGTTTCCATCAATAGTGCCATATTTATTCACACCAAAAGAGTGTCCAAAATTGTATTGTGTATCACTAAGGCTGAGTGGCCTTAGCCTTAGAGATCAGGCCATGGTGATGGTTGTACTGTTTAAAAGTGAGATGGAAAAGGTGTTTAAAGAATCATGAAAACGTTTTACTTACCAGCATTAAAATTTTCATCTTGTTCCATAGACACCACGGCTGCCTCAACAGCATCCAAAGAGCTACCCCCCTTAGCGAAAACATCGTATCCAGCACGAACCGCTGCTTTTACTCCTTTTAATTTACCTGGTACACGACTCAGGGGAACATTACCAGCACCTCCATGCACTATTATAATAGGCTCCATCTTAATATCAAACTATATTCTTGCTCTGCTTTAGTATGTAGTGTTTGTAATCTCGGAAAAGTCCTAAATAAGTAAAATATTAATAATATGAAGTTTATATACTGTCACCTCTTTAGGACCATAATTTCTATTATTTCGTTATCATAATGGCCTACATAGTATCTTATCACACTTAACACAAAACTATATAAAATATATTATCAGAAATAATAAGTCAACATTCATATAAAATTGAAACAGTCTATTGGATCGATGATAAACAAAACAAATAAACAAAACTGACGGAAAAGAGGAAAGATTTTGTTTGGTCATAGAATAATAACTAAAGCAGTTATTATTATTCTATGTGTTTGTTCATGTATGACATAGCCACAGGACATACATTTGTACTCTATTAGGCTTTTGTACTCTATGTTAGTATCCACTACTCTTTGGTATCCACTTACTAGTCTATTTGATATTTGCTCATGCTCAATATTTGCTCTAGAGAACAGAACTCTATGGTTTACTTTCATAAACCTTCATTCATTTACATTCACTTCTCTTCTCTATGAACTTCACACTCACTCACTCAATATAATTTTGAAACAAAAATGGTGGACTTGTATCAAAGTGATCGTACCTGTAGATTCTATTAGTGAATTTATTTCATTATTTGTAATGTTTGAAAATGACTACTCCGCCAGCATCAAACCGAAAATATGGAGCTCAAAAAATACGACTCACAAGTAAGCAACATTTTTAATACCAATTTCTAGTTATTGAATACGTAGTAATTAGTTCTAATAAGAGTAACATATTCGTTCTTTTAATTTTCTAATTATGCCTTTCTTTGCAGTTCTGTGTGCAAGAAACTTAGCGCGGAGAGATTTATTTCGTAAGTTATTATACGAACCATTATGATTCTTATTAGTAAAAATTTGGCCAAGGTCCGTTTGATGAACAGTGAAGGATATCAGCTGCTAAAAAGTAGAAGGAATTGTTCCTAACATTTTGACATAAATAATGAAGTTTTTACAAATGAAGAGTTTACTGTTAACACAAATAATTACAAAAATGCTTGTCGACTTTTCAGGATTACCAGATCCATTTGCAAAAATTTCAGTTGATGGAAGTGGTCAGGTCCACGCCACAAATCCCGTCAAAGCTACTTTAGAACCAAAATGGAACACTCACTATGATTTATATCTTACTAAGGGAGATGGGATCACTATAAGGTATATATTATTCTTATTCCACTTTTGCATGTTGTAAAAATATGCAGTTAATACTATGAAATCTTCAAAAAATTAATTCTAAATTTATAAAAAAATTATTATGTTAAGGTCAACAGACAGGCTGACGGTCCACTTGATGGTAGGTGGCTACCGACGCCTATAACACAAACAACGCTTTAGTTGCTGCAAGTGCACTGCTGACCATAGAAGGATAAGGGATGGGGTAATGGACTCTGGCATCCCTTACTCACTCACTGAAACACAACAGCACATAATATAATATGCTGTTATTTCACTATGGTCTTCTTTAAGGGTGCTCAAATGACTATGAATTGCAGTATGCCCTGCCACTACTAAAATACCCTAATGTTGTACCTAATACACGGGCATTTGTTTTTTTAAACTCTCTAAAAGTAAATTTATTCATTTTAAAAGATGACAACATTCTAATGAATGTTGACAACTCTATATTGTGAAGTTCACCTGTAGAACCTATCTTAACAATAATCTTAACACTTTACAAATTTAATTGAATACATATTTATTTAAAATTATAAAGGTATTGGTATACATAGTTTGTAAAAAAAGTAATTGCCTTGATTCAGTACTCATTTAGGAAATCAAAAGTTTTCAATGTATATTGAAATATTTATGCACTTCACCTATGTACCCCAGACTTTTTATGTGCTCTATATAAAATAGGTTAATTAACATAAAAAATATTTCATTCATTTATTGTATTCAATATACTATTCAATTTGACTTTGTATTAACATATTTCTTTCCAGTGTATGGAATCAAAGAAAAGTCCATAAAAGGCAAGGTTCAGGTTTTCTTGGATGTGTTCGTATACTTCCTTCCGCTGTACACAAATTAAAGGATACTGGTTGTAAGTATTAACCACAGTTTACCTAGATTTCTATATATTTTCTTAATATAAATTGTGTTCTGGTTTCTGTCTTTGTCACCCTGCACCCCAACTAAATCTGTGCTACTATCAGGGGTAACACTGTTTCTCTCTCATTTAGGCTTTTGGAGGGGGAGACTAGTTTTTGATAATATAATAATAATGCTCATAAGCTACTTTGATCTGATACTGCAGCTTCAGGTAGTCTGCAGGATACCCAACTCCTCAGCAACTTACAGCAGATATATGGAAAATCAGTTAGAATTTTTAATTATGGCTTATTACAACTTTTCTATCATATTTTCAGATCAATGCTTAGAATTGTGCGAAGATGGTTCGGGTGAAACGAGCGGTGTTAAAGGACAGGTGATTGTCTCTCTACTGTCAAGGGACGGTACCAGAGGTGAGCCGGCTTCCGCTGCAGGCGAGGGGTCTCCTCTGGCCGTTGTGGGCCCGGCTGGGGATGTTAGGCCTCAGAGAGAACAATGCATACATCCTAATGCCTCTCAACCCCTACCACCACATTGGGAATTAAAAGTCACATCTAGTGGCAGGTGAGTTTCTATGAACTTTATAATTGATAGTAAAATAACTCCCTAAATTAGATTAACAATATTGATATCTATACTAAAAAGACATGTCTGTATGTTTTTATATTTGTAAGGATGAAAGAAAACAATTGTATTCTGGCAGGCCAAGATCACTTCCAATATTACAAGACTTCTCTTAATCCGTTAAGTTAAACTCGCCAAATGTCATATTTTAAGATATGAAATTTCTAAACATCGTAAATTAATATTAGCTCAATGATACATCTGTTTTTTAAAATTTTAATTCTGATAATGCCATTCTCTGATGATCATATTTCAAATGTGCAATTTTATTGCATTTATTTTGATAAAAAATATTTGATTTAATTTAAGATTGTTCTGGGCAAGGTAAGATTGTCTTATCAGTAACATTGAATTGAAATTTTGTGCTGTTATGATAAATATTATTTTCCTCGACAATCAGCACTTAAATAGTAAAAATAGTATCCTTTTTAGTGTATTATGTATAGTTAATAATACAATAAAAATTATTTATTCTTTGTTTTCTCGCGAACGAAGTCACGCGCATTGGCTAGTATTTTATAAAATTACTAGCTGACCCGGCGAACTTCGTACCGCCTGGCGCGTCGAAAATTATCTCGTTGTTGATCTCTACAATCAGCTCGACGATTTCTCATTGCCAACCAAGCCGTTTCACGCGCTGCCTCTCTTTGCTCTTGTGTTTGAGAGTGTTTGTGTTTGAATGCAGCGTTCTTCTCGTGCGACAGTGGATTGATTCCAAATGTTGTTCCGAAGCCTAATTGCATTACAGCTTCGTAGGGAGAGATTAGATCTTCTGGGTCGCGGCATTGTTTCACAACATGAGACCAATCGATTTGACAGTTTCTATGTATATAAATTTATATTTTCTAATGACAGTGAAAAAGTTTTCAACAACGGTTGCTAGGTGCTAGATTATGTCTATGACAGGCAAATGACAGGCCTCTTACTGACGATTTGAAAGTACAATTTCTTTCTATAGTAATTTTCTTTTTATTGTTTTTATTTTTATCGTTAATTTTTTCAATTATAAAAAATAGATAAAAACCTATTCTCAGACCTACCAAGTGTACATATAAAATTTCATCAAAATTGGCTAAGCCGTTTCGGAGGAGTATGGCAACTAACACTGTGACATGAGAAATTTATATATTGGATTGTCTAGTGCAATTCTATATTTAAATCAGTTCATATGGCCTACACAACACTATTTAATATCCACTTATTCAAGGTTAGATATTTGTCAATGTTTCCCTACACCAAAATCTTAGTTTATGTGTATGGTATATCGTTATAACTTTATTCTTACTAGGCTATGCATGTGTATGCTCAAATATTTTGTACCTAATAAGTCACACCCACTTATTAAGAAATAATATTATCTTTGACCAGAGCGTATTATGTGAATCATGCTCGCCGCATTTCGCAATGGGAACGACCTACATGGGATGACAGCGAAGACTCCCCCGTAACTCCTAATTCCCCTGCAACCCCCAGCTCCCCGGCCTCCTCGCCCTGCTCTCCTTCGACTCCCGTCTCTCCTGCATCCCCTCCGTGCTCTCCACTGCCTTCCACTCCTGCTTCTCTTACACCACAGTCTTCTCCCACTGGAGACACGGAGGTCAATCACGCCACATCTATATCGCTCAGGTACTTTGAAAGTTTTTTTAAATGTAAAGTTAGGCAGGCAGGCTGATAGTCCTCCACTTGATGGTTGATAACGGTTAATAATGAGTTGCCGGCCTTAAATTAATTGATGGACTTTGGCAGTACTTTAGTAGTACTCACCAAAACACACAAGGTTGTTATATATCACGGTGGTCTTCTGTAAGGCCATTTTCTGTTCTGTATTTTCTGAAGTGGCTAAAGTGGCCACTCACTGCCTTAAAGACATGTATCCCATCGACATGTAACTTAAGACATGTATTTGTACAGGCCCGAGCCGCAGCCGCAGACGGCTGTTCGTCGGCAGCAAGCGAGCGCTGCTCTCACCTCTGAACTGCCCCCCGGCTACGAGATGCGCACCACCGGCCAGGGCCAGGTGTACTTCTACAACAGCGTGCGCGGCACCTCCACCTGGCACGACCCGCGCGTGCCGCCGCACTTGCGTCACGGCGCCGCCGCCGGTCCCCTGCCGCCCGGCTGGGAGCTGCGTCACGCGCCCTCGGGCCGCGTCTACTTCGTCGACCACAACCATCGCACCACGCAGTTCACCGACCCGCGGCTCACTCTGCCCGCCGTCGCCGTCGCCGTCGCCCCGGACCCGGTCCCCTCGCCCCCGTCTCCTCCGACAGGTGACAACGCCGACGCACTGCCCAAGTACAAGCGCGACCTCGCCGCGAAAGCGCGCGTTCTGCGTGCCGAACTACAGGCGTTGCAGCCGCAGACGGGACACTGTCGAATAGAGGTATACGCTTTGTGACTTTTTTTTTATTATTTATTTATTTTATTGTAGGGAAATTTACAGGTTTTAAAACATCTGTGCATAGGCAAACCTATGCAGACTGAACCTAACCTTGAAGACTGGTTTTTTTTCTCCCTTTCACTACTAAATTCGAATTTTTTACTATTAAGTATTTTAATGAGGTGAGGCATAGTTTGATTGCATTTGTGTTTCGGGCAACCGTGTATGACACGTCGAAGGAGTAGTTTTACCGGCTTCCCTCTACCGTCCACAGGGCTTTTATCTTTAGATCTTATTTTATCTGAGATTTTTTATATTAATATTGGTAAACGAGTTCCCATGGCGCAAACCACCTGCTTATTTGACGTATAATCTCAAATGAGTGACTGCCAGTGATGCGGAGGTTGTAGGATTAAATAATACAATAGTAAGGAAAGTCTGGGAAAAAAGAGTATGTTTAGAAATTAAGTTTATCATGCACATTTAAGACAATAGCCATAGGAATGCGAGGTACTTTGCTGATTGTAATTGAATAATGAGGAAAAATGTTATAAATCACGTTGGAATGTGGAGTGCGTGTCCTAATTATTAAATAAGAAAATGATGCAATTTTCATAAGAAAATTAATACTTATTAAAAAAAATACTTTTTATATAAGAAAAAGAAAACTGACATAATTGAAAATAAAATATGAAAGATGTGAAAATATTGTGTGGTGTTTTGCAGGTGTTCCGTAACGAGGTGCTGGAAGAATCTTATCGACTCGTGATGAAGCTGCGCGGGAAGGAGCTGCGCAAGCGGCTGCTGGTGAAGTTCCGCGGAGAGGAGGGGTTGGACTACGGCGGAGTGGCGCGCGAGTGGCTCCATCTGCTCGCCAGAGAGCTCTTCAATCCTCACTACGGCCTCTTCCAGTACGCCAACGCCGGCGACGATCGCTACGCGTTGCAGATCAACGCCGATTCAGGGGTGAGCCCAACATTTTGAAGTATTTATGACTAGCTGTGCCCACAACTTCTTAGACTTCGTATTTTGGTATTCTTTATAACTTTTTTGTTTTTAAACCGATTGGAATTAAACAAACACTAAATGTTACATGTTATACAATAAATTGAAGTGTTTATACAATAAAGCCACCATGTCGGTTCGAGTACAGGAGCACAGCACACAGTCCATTCCATTGCGAAGAGGTGTGAGACAGGGAGATGTTATTTCTCCGAAACTGTTCACTGCCGCTTTGGAAGATGCATTTAAGCTCCTGGAATGGCAAGGACTTGGCATCAATGTTAACGGCGAGTATATCACTCACCTTCGGTTTGCCGACGATATTGTGATCTTGGCGGGGTCGATGAGAGACCTCGGCACGATGCTTGAAGACCTCAACCGAGTTTCTCAAAGGGTAGGCCTTAAAATGAATATGGACAAGACGAAAGTTATGTCAAATGTCCATGTTGTGCCTACCCCAGTAACAGTTGGGAACTCAACTCTCGAAGTTGTTGACGAGTACATATACCTGGGACAAATAGTCCAGTTAGGTAGAGCCAACTTCGAGAGGGAGGTCAATCGTCGAATCCAGCTCGGATGGGCAGCGTTCGGGAAGCTCCGAGACATCTTCTCGTCCAAAATCCCTCAGTGTCTCAAGACAAAAGTCTTTGACCAATGTGTGTTGCCAGTGATGACATATGGTGCTGAAACGTGGTGTCTTACTATGGGCCTCGTAAGGAAGCTCAAAGTCGCTCAACGAGCTATGGAAAGGGCTATGCTCGGGGTTACACTACGAGATCGAATCAGAAATGAGGAGATCCGTAGACGTACGAAAGTTACCGACATAAGCCAGCGGATCAGTAAGTTGAAGTGGCAGTGGGCAGGGCATATAGTACGGAGAGCCGACGGCCGTTGGGGCCGGAAGGTTCTCGAGTGGAGGCCACGGACCAGCAAGCGCAGCGCAGGACGTCCACCCACAAGGTGGACAGACGACCTAATAAAGGCCGCGGGTCAACGGTGGATCCAGGCTGCTTCTGACCGGTCCAATTGGAAAATTTTGGGGGAGGCCTATGTCCAGCAGTGGACGTCCTGCGGCTGAGATGATGATGATGATGATGAAATGTTACATGAAACTTGCTACAATACATAAGTGAAGTCGTTCAAATCTGTTAGGTTAGTCTTTTGAAGTGAAGAGGTAATGCATTAGATTGGTAATGATTAAATAGGATGTTTTTTTTAAAAACAGGTAAATCCCGAGCACCTGTCGTACTTTCACTTCGCGGGGCGAATCCTGGGCGTGGCCTTGTTCCACGGCCACCAGCTGGACGCCGCTTTCACGGTGCCCTTTTACAAACAACTGCTCGGGCGGCCCATCACTCTGCGCGACATCAAGGACGTCGATCCCGAGTTGCATCGCTCCCTCTCCTGGATGTTGTGAGTTCAATACAATTTTATGTTTAACACTAATATTACTGTTTCGAACCTTTTGGTTCTGTTTTTAAAGTTAAAACTGTCTTATGATGGAACGTCGTATTTCAGGGAAAACAATATCGCCGGCGTAATAGACACGACGTTCTCGGTGGAGTGCTCTTCGTTCGGGGCGGTGCGCAGTGTCGAACTGCGTCCGGGCGGTACGAACGAACAGGTGACGGACGGCAACAAGAGGGACTATGTGCGACTGTATGTCGCTCACAGATTCACTAGAGGCGCCGAGAGGCAGTGGCTCGCTTTGCAGAGGGGCCTCGCCGACATCATACCGCCTCAACTGCTGCGGCCTCTGTCGCCTAGGGACCTTCAACCGTTGTTGGCAGGTCGCGCCGATCTAGACCCGGTCGACTGGAAGCGTCACACGCGTCTCAAACACGTGGCTCCCGACGCGCCTATAGTCAACTGGTTCTGGGAGATCGTGGAGGGGTATGATCCAGAGATGAGAGCGAGGTTGCTCCAATTCGTGACCGGTTCTAGAAGGGTTCCGTTGGCCGGTTTTCGCGCGTTGCAAGGTTCGACCGGAGCGGCGGCCCCCAGGCTGTTCACCCTGCATCTGGTCGCGGACGCGTCGCCGGACTCACTGCCCAAAGCTCACACGTGTTTCAACAGACTCGATCTTCCATCGTATCCGACTAAAGAGAAGTTCCACGATAAACTCACTCAAGCGGTCCTAGAGACGGCTGGGTTCGCAGTTGAATGATTGTATAGTGATGTTCCGAATATTGTTGCTCGAATTGTTTTTTTTTTTTTTTTAATATATAACAAAAGACTTGATCGACGAGGATGTAGAATGTTTTTACTGAAACATCGCGAATAGTTGTGATTTTTTTAATAGTTAATATTTCAAAGTACATAATTTTTATTAGGGATGCAATAATTGCCAAGAGATTATTCGGTGACTAGAACTTTAATTACATTCAAAGTGATAATGTCTTCTTAAAATGACTTAGCACGACCGTAGACGGGGCGGGGTCGCGGGGACGTTATGACACGACATCGGTGCCCCGAAAGTGGAGGTACGCCGGCCATCTCGGGGGACCTTAGATTTAGACCTTAGACCTTAGACGATTTGTTGCATCTCCAATAATATTGTACACGATATTTATATTAGAAATTGTCTGCATCCCCTTATAAACATTGCGCGTATTATGATGTACCGTGATTTGAGGTGATATTGGTGACCGGACTAGTCGTGTGAACGGTGACAATTTGTAAATGAGACTGAATCGACCTTTGAAAACCGACATGACATACTTGACAATGTATATTTTTTTGTATTTAATATGAAAGCTAAATATTGCGATTTTTAAAAATAATAATAATAATATAATATGTGCTATAAATTTTTGCTGTTTGTGTCATAATTTAAACTGTAGAAATGTTCATCGATGCCGTAGACATAGAGAAATGGACTGAGCAATGCTCGCATGAAATTGACCATTTTCTAGAAACACAGAAAGTGATTATACATATCGCTTTCCTCACTTTCCTGTAGGTCTGAAGTAATTTAGAGGTACAATCAAAATTGTAGAAAAAAAAAATATCACTCCATTCCTCTATGTATTTTCAATGCTGTTTTTATTAGTTAGTAATTAATACTTTAAATAATAATAATTTTATTTGTATTTTTTTTTTCTGGTTCACAAATGATTCTCTGTTATGTTTGAACGCACAATCGCCTAAGCAACTGCACAAATTGCTCAAATGGATGTATATTTTATAAATTAGAAGGAGTTAAGGGTAAACTGTGCTTTGTTAAATAAAAAAAAATACAAATTTAGAACACAGCTCAATTCGGCTTTTATCCATATACAGTTTTGTATGGACAAAAGCTAAATAAATGTAGTTTTCAACATTTGTCCATACAAAAGTTTTCCCCCTATTACTAGGACCTTTGATATCTTGTTTATCTTATCTAGTACTAGAACCTGAGGTTAGTTATTTATTGATTATCTGATTATTATCAAACAAATTTATCTTTATAAATATTTCAATGTTCAAATTTAATTTATACAATACGCAATATAAACCTAACATTTAATGTTAGCGGAAACCATTATTATTCTCCTGAGTGTGCAAGAACATTTAAATTTTCCAAGAAAATAAAAACTAAATGCAAACTGTTCACACTTTATTACTAAAGAAGATATTGTTTTGGCGTTTTTTTTTTGTCTCAAAACTTTTTTTAAATAATTTTAACAAAAATGTTGAGTACAAAGCGCAAGCAATAAACAAAGCGTTTGCAAAAAAAAAAAAAAATTAAAATGTGTTCGTAGATTTCGCGAACCAGAAGCATAATTATTATGCTCTCGGTGCCTTATTTTAATTAATTTAAAGAGAATATTTTGTATATATATATATAATTATAATATTATTATCAATTATACTATATAAATATACATAGATCAATGTATTTTTGGTATTTATAATTTTTATTATATAAAATATTCCACTATTGTATATTGAATAAGAAATTGTTAGGCTATATTTGAATGGTATTAATGAGAAATGTGTGTGTGTGTGTGTGTGTGTGTATATTAAGACATATATTTTGTACATGTGCCTTTATACGTGCTGCTAAGAGTTTGTTTTTAACTTTACACATGTATTGAATTAGCGAATCAAAGTAATATACTTTTGCAATCATTGTTTATTATATTTTAGTAATAAGATTTCTGTATTTATAATTATTATTATACAATATTTTTGCATAATATTAGTTTTATTTACTACTATCTAGCGCACAGGCGGGTTTTTCTACAATTTATATGATAAACAAACCTTCCAAGTTTATCTCTCTTTCCATAAGTGAAAACCTAACCCTTCAGCCGCCAGAGTCGGATTTATCCGACAATTATTTTCGCGTCCATTCCGCCAGAGCCGGATATATATGACAATTTTCTCTACTTGTATAATGTTTATTTAATATCATTGAGTTGCTCTCTTTAAAAAAAATTACGAGTCAGTCGTTAGGGGCACGACAACTCATACAAAATCAAACGGTTAATCCAAGTGAAAGGAACCACTGCTTTTTTTATCCGTCGTAGTTTGGCAATAACAGCACATCTGCTGTTTTATTTCGGGGGGTGCCAGAGCCCATTACACAACCTTTCTATGGTCGGCTGGCGTTGCTTGTGTTATAGCGACGGTAGCCACTTACCATCAAGTGGACCGTCACCCTGTCTGTCGAGCTTAACATTAAAAAAATATCTTGAAACGCAAAACCAAATACTTTCAAAAATGTAGGAATGTGAAAATAAAACAAGTATCTGAATTGAGATTTATTTATTGTTTCATGTATACAAATAAATCTATGATTAAGTACACAATCATTTTGAATAATAAATTAAATACCAATGCCATTATTAGTATTACATCGAAATAATGGAGAATTTCATTAAGAATTTTACACCATTTAAAATTAAAAACACTGACGCCGTACACAAACGTACCTACCTACACATTTTTTACTATTTGTACTTGTAACTATTAATTAATATTTTGTATTATAGTCGAAAATAAGACAAGCTAGTAAAAATTAATTTGAACAGCATCAAATACCATTAGCCGGACTATGAATATATCTTTAAATAAATAAATGTATACATAAAGCTACATAATAATATTAAAAATATTTTCATGAAATATTTACAAACAAATAAATAAATAATATATAAAACCAGTTGGGAATATAAAATATCCAATCAGATCTTCACTCTTGTACCGAAACATCGACACATCGTCGTTGTCAAACCAAAAATGATTTAATAAAAATAAAAATAATAATATTTGAAGCTTATTTGTCTTTTATTATTATTATACATATAAAAATACAGTAAATTTTTTAATAACAGATTCTAGGTGCTGCATATTTTATTAAGAGGTCGTAATTCGACGAATAATGCTTGTAAACACTTAGCAGTTTTTTTAACCATAGATAAGGTCAAAAAGTGCACATTTTAAAAATTTGGTTTGACAACGACATTTATTATTATAATAAATGAAATTAAATGCTACACAATATCCACTGAAAACATTATGTACCTAAGATATTATTTTTATTTTATGCTCACTTCCACCTAATCACTTACGAACTAAAGAGGACGGTTCTAATATAATTACATAAGGTTTAAACTTATTACATAATACATAAAACACATTTTCAGTTTCAGTCATGGGGATCCACTTAGGATTAAACAAAAAATGGTTAAACTGTCTTTTGGAAAAGTGTAGCAAACACAACAAGTACATAATAATATAAATAATATTTTGGAATACATTAAAATTTATTTAAAATCCTATTCCACCAATCATTATTGAGATTCTCAATTTGAGAACATAATATATGTAATATATAATAAATACTTAAAATAGAACGCTCATACACTATACCTAGTAATTTATGGACGATTAATTTGGCCACAATGTCTTTTTTTTTTATACTCAGCAAATATTGATTTAATAATAGCAATTATAATAAGCTTATTAACTGATTCCACAAACAACCCATTAGATATAGATGCTTACTTCCACGTGATTAGCAATAAAGTTATAAATATATCGCTTGTGAGATCGTGGTTGGGATAAGAAGAAGTATTCAACCGTCCGTTCAAACCTAAGTATAAAATAACACGAATAAAACATCATAATAATAAAAAAATATGGGAAGAAAAGTGTGAGAGAGACGAAGCGATCGTGAGGCCAGTACTTGTCTTTTTCTACAATTTTGATTGGTCCTCAAAGTTATTATAGTTTTTTTTTTTAACAAATGAGTACCAAAAATGTTCACTGCATTGGTCCAAAAAATTCGATAAAATCCAATAAGAATAAAAATCAAAAAAAAATAATAATATATAAGGGCGAGTAACCTCAGATTACAAAAACATTTCACTAACACAAATGTAGGAAATAATTTCAATATTTAAGTACAAATTTCTTTGTCCTGAATTTAAAAAAAAAATAACAAGAAATAAGCACCTACCTACCTTCCTTTATAAGGAATAACTTTAATGAAAAACAAGTTAATTCTTATACAATTTAAATGTTAAAATGTATGGGAATAAGCAACTGGCACCAATTAAAATGTTTCAATTTACACAATTAAATGCTTATATAATAAGAAATGTGGTTTAAGAAATAAATATTATACACAACAATGGCCAGTTTGTGCCGAAATCCTTGATTTGATAAAGGATACACTAGATACTGGGTTTGCTTCGCTAAAAGTGGCCTAGTAGAATATCACCGCACTCATAGCTTGGGGTGATATTTTAAATTAGTTGCACAAAGTCGTCCACAAGGTGAACATGTGTTACGACTTGAATCATTATTACTTAAATGTTAAGGTTCAAATCAGTTTACAATTTTATTATTCATCTTTTTATTAGAAATTAACGAAAATTTGTTTTCGTGTGTTTTGTTTGAGACCCTGAATCTAGTGTATCTTTTTTATCAAAGTTCACAAACTGATGCCTCCACTCTACGCTATTCAACTTTGTACCACAAAATGCACATATTCCCTAATTATAATATATTATATTCTACCAACATATATATTTAGCGAGTCGAAGCGAATAGAAATTCATATGCACAGCTTGGTTTATACCATCGGAGACAATTTCCTATTGAATTTGAGAGAAGAATTTAAACCGAGTCGGCTCGAAGATCGACTGAGTAAAATATTTTTTATAGTTCATTATGATCGTTGAATGAAACGCACGATTTTAAAACTTCTATTCATTAAAATATATGAGAAATTATTGAACTCTTGAGATCTCATTTTAAATAAATATAAAATATTTTTTGGATTAAATTCTTATATAGAAAATAATAATTGAAATAAAGAGACATATAGTAAAGACCGATTTTAACTAAAGTATACGCGATTTAAACCAATTTCTTATAAGACTATTTGTAACTTGAAAACTTATTACATTTAAAGATTTTTGGAAAAATGGTAGTCAGCGAATAAAAGTGTGCTTATCAATATTTATTTTAATGGCGTCAATCAATTTCAGTTTTACTATGATTGTTACCCATGATACTATCACAATTTCCAAGTCAATGAAAAGTGCCTCTTTTTCATAAGCATTACATTTTTGAATTTCTATCCACTTTAACTTAAGGTTTTTTTTTCTTAAATAGTAAGTACGACGATTAATTGAAAACTTATTATTAACACAATACCTCTATTATCTTAATCATTAAATGATTTTCGTTTATTAGCTATACAACAATAGATGCTCCATATTGTCATAAAAATATATGTTTATGAGTGATAATATAATATTATTTCAAGGGCAGGTTGAGTGACTATGGTATTCCATAGACTATTACAGAATATTTATAGAAATGAATAATAAAGAGTATTCAGGTTCAGTTTTTCAAAGTTTTTCAGGGTTTTTTTATGATAGAAGTAGATAAACCTCGGTGATGGTAAATGGTATGTTTACGCGACTGATGGCCGACCGTCCAGCATTTTGTCACTCTCCTCTGCACTGCTCAAGCTGAAAAGCAAATTTTTACAATATCAATTTATTACCCAATATATAGATAGAATATATTCTATCAGCTAATTGATTTTCACCCATTGAAGTTTTTGCGTCAGGCGTCGGCCATAAATCATAAGTATAAATCGACGGATCTTTCATGAAAATAAATTCAAAGAAGTACATAATATGTACGAAAACAGTGCTAGCTTATTATACATCACAAGGAAACTGTGAAAAAATAATTAAGAAAAATATTAACAAATGACCGTTATTGCGTAATAAGTGTCGTAAATAGGTCATTATGTTATGACGAGGTGGTGATTGTAAATGACTCAAACAAAGCGAGTGTTTTATATCGACTTATAGATATAGATAGTTTATAGAGCGTTTTCTTAAAGACCGTTAGAAATACGAAAAGAAACACGGATTACTTTATATGAAATGTATATTATAACCATTGATTATAACAATCATTTAGGTATTGTAAAAAAAATATAAGAAATTCATCCGAACAACAAAACATATTAAGAATTTTCATGCCTAAATAATATTGACGCTAAAAAATTTGTATTTGAAAAACGGTCACTGAAATATTGAATCATATTCATATGAAATCACTGAAATAAAATATAATTGTGGATATACTTCTTTCTGTTGAAATATAAACATTTTAATAAAAACGAAAGGTCTAAGTCCCATCCCATGTTTACGAAAAAGAGTTTCAGGACAAAATGTTTTTTTATAGAATTACTTAGTTAAATAGTCGCTTCGTCGTGAATAGTGATGTAAAGTGACGTCATCGTCAGGAGAATGTGCACAAATCGATAATGACGAGCTCACGTAACGCGGTAAGGAAACTTCAAGTAAACAAGTCTCGAGACAATGCCCTGTCAACTTTAACATTATGTGGCCAGACAATGGGGGCCAGTGAAACCAGTGATAACGTATAGTGTAAACAAATGTGGCTCATTCTCTTTTGCAATATTGCACTCTATCATCATGTCAACAGGGTGTCTATTCATCTATTCATGTTGGGGATTCTATTTTAACACCATCCACAACACTGCCACTGGCAAGGGAGCTTTTACTGAATGCTATAATTGTTTTAGCTTTTAGCGCGAGTTGCAAGATTTTAATCACTCATTAACATGTTAGAAACTTGAGAACTTTGAGAAACCCATATAATCACCCTTATTCCGTATCATTCACTTTATGAATAACGTAACCGCTATAGACATATTTAACTTTTAAAATCAAATGTCGCATTGATTTTAAATACGGTTAATAAATACGTGAATGATACGGAATAAGGCTGAATATCAACTATTTTAATATTATCAATATATACATAGTTCGAGATCCGGTATGAGGGTATTTCACGCCTTAACTAATCAAAAAATCATCATGAAATTTTGTTATTCATAAAAATTGAACATTAGCTGAGATAATGACATTTCCTTTTAGAGATGGGTTTACTTTTGGCCGGCATCTAGCCATTTAGAGAAGTCATAAGGAATAATAAAAATATATCGGGCGATCAATCTCAGCTCCATTGGGAAGCTCAAGGAGAGAATCCTAATGGCGCACCTTTCGAATTGTCCAATTAGGAAAGGTGTCCTCATAACCGAACAATTTGGCTTCAGAGACAAACACTTGAAGACTGAGTATAAGTCAAGTGTCTAGTCAAGCATAGTACTGACTAACAGACCAAAACTCTAATAGTACCGCAGGGACCGAGTGCAGAGAAAAAGATTAAGGGTATACGGATACATACCATTCCTTGTTGTCCATAAGGTTGCGCATTTCGTCGTCGGGTGCGGGCGGTGCGTCTCTTACCGGCGCGTACTGCGCGGCCACAAGTGGGTCCGTCGAAGGGTTGAGGGCGGTCAGAGCGGCTGCACCACTGGTCGGCGCTTCCTTACCGCCTCCCCATCTTGATGACCATGCCCAACCTCCTACACCTGAAAAATACAAGGCCAAAACTTCACTACTAACCGATCACATATTGAATTATGTCTTAAGCTTTTTAGATGCACGCCTTTTGCTCTGCATGTGTTCTTTATGATGACGGTCTCTAAAAATTATACAACGCCAACCCACAGGTGTGAATTAGAGCTTTGTTTAAAACCCGATTTCGAGGATTATATTTAGGACAGTTTTGTAAACTTTGTCGGAGGTGCGAAAATCTTAACTCTACAATCGAAAAACTAAATAATTATTTAATAATAAGTAAAAGTCGAAGCAATAGCAGCAGCGCACAATCCCGTATAAGGAAAATTATATGTGACGATTTGGATATAATCCAATAAACTTGCTAAGGCTTGGTTTGTTACTCATTTCAATTTCTTTATGTTTCCATACTTTTAAACCTGCGCAATAGAGAGGTTAGCGAAGTGACACACTAAACATTGCTGGCATCAATCAACGTTGAAGATCTTTTACATTAATATCAGGTTAGCAAAGGTCACGTTTCGCGCGCACATATTTGCGTGCGAAATCACAGTCATGACGTCTGTGATACGTGTGAATGGCAAGTAATGTTATGTTTTGAGTAAGTAGTTTTTTTTTATTATTATCTTTTATTTGAATAACCACCACAACACTATCATTATCAAAATTCTTGGACTAGTTAGTGTTCCTTGAATAGTAAAATTTCCACACAACGAAGCGAGCATAATTGAAACTTTATGAACAAAAACAATGACTGTCCATAATACATTTTTTCAGGAGGAATAAAATCTACACTTATATAACGAAAATCTGAAGAGTTTGTTTAAACTCACTACTCTCTTTTTGCATTTGATAACCCCATTCTTGGCCCTATAATTATGATCCTTAAAAGCCTAGAAATAAAATAGACAGAAAGAACGTTAAGCAAAAATGAAATAATAGTGCGTGCGAGCGATGATAGCTAATGTGTTAGGGCCGACAAGAAACGAGTAATATAACTGAAAAGAGCAGAAAAATGCATGCATGCATGCATTTTTTAATTTAAATTAAACGGAAAACTGCGGGCCACAACTTTATAACACTACTTAATCTGTTAAATGAACAATCCTAAACTTAGCCATAACAAATTTTACATACGTAAAAGTGTCCAAAATCCCAGGCCCTGAGGCTTTGGGTGTCTATCTAGACTAGATAATTAGTGAAATACCTGTGAATAAAAGGCCGATGCAGAGTAAGACTCCGCCAGCGATGAGTGTGCCGACGCCACTATCTGCCGGTGGGACGTCATCAGGTATCGGATATGCTGGTGTGTTTGAATACTGAACGCCGCCCGCTATCACCAGAGCCAATCCTGAAAAATTAGAGTGTAATGGTTACGTTATATTTTATTGTTTGTCACTTTCAAAATGGTAAAAATTTATTTGTTCAACCCCCAAAGTAGGTAAGCAATATTTTAAAATGGTTATCAAAGGTTTTGGCACAGTTTTTATGCATACAATTTATAATAAATTATAATGTAAATACATAATATTTACAAATTATATAAAGTCTTGGTCTAATAAACAGCTATATGCCGTCGTGACATGTTTTCAGTTAAAAATAAAATACACTGACGGACGCATAAACCGCGTCAAAGTATAATTTTTAAACACAAATATTCATTTTGATAATTATAGCAGATAAATTTTTCAGTGGCCTACTATGACTTTTATTTTCATTTTGATTTTATTCTTGTTATCTCTGTTATTAGACTATAGTTTGTTATTTATAAGTGGAAATTTTTTATTAGGTTTAAGTTATTTACTCACCCATGTTACTATGAAATTACACCTGTAAATTTCCCTACAATAAAATAAATAAATAAATAAATAATGTTCAGTGTGATACAATTTAAAAAAAAATAGTGTATTCTTAAAAAAAATCAATAAGGTGTAGTAGAGTACCTACATTATGGACTAATTTATAAAACAGAGGTCTTAAGCTGGTTTGTGTCCAACTGCTGCCACGCTTGCTTGTGTTATAGGCGACGGTAGCCACTATCAGCCTGTCTGTGATTTACATGAAAAAAAGAACTCAATCATAGTGTACTGCAGTTAAATATTTTGTTATAGTACACAAATACTCCACAAAAGGAAGGACAGACAGAATACACCTTACACCTTACCTACACTTTCAAATAAAACGAAAATGCCTGTTTCGGAATAGTAAAAAACTGAATCTTCTCTGTTTTTTATCTTTATATGACTTTATAGTTTTTTAATAACAATTAAATAACGATTCAAGGTGGAGTAATAAAGGTAATTAAAGCGTGGAGTTTTTGTTGAGGCCCGATAGGCCTTAAAGTACCTGTGCAAAAAAAAATGTACAACGTGGAATTAGTTCGACAAAACGTGACTAATATTCTCAAAGTGCACGTGTGACGATAGTCGAGTCAAAGTTAGAAATAAGACAAGACAACTCCAATCCCACTTGCCTTGACGACTTCGCGTCAGAGGCGGCTTATTCATTTATTAAAATTACCAGACCGAGGTGGAATATGAAATTAACAGCGTATTGGCAATGACATCATTGTTTTAATGTAAAAACAAAGAAAAATAATACCTACTGCACATTTAACATTGATCCCTGTGAAACATAAAATTGCTGCAATATACTTGTAGTTTGGGGTCCGCTAGGGACTTTCTCCGCGCCCCTTTTTCTGAGTTGTTGAAACATTTATTTCAATCTTTATTTTTAGATTATCTCTAGGGAACAGTAGGTACTTTTTTCTATATGAACGTCACCCAAATGTCCTTTTGTGTACTCCTGACAACGTGTATGCAAAATATTGTGATCGGTTGTGTTATTGTGCAAAACATTACCTACTTAGGTTTTGTGTGGTGAACCTACGAGTGAGTATCATGTGCACTGTCTTCCACAAAACACATTTTTCGTATATTTAAATAGTGATGTATAATAGAGGAGTCGTTCGTTCTTTCTTGCTATTTACTTATCTTGCAGCTTTTACTTACATCTGGAATGATAATTCATTCCATAGACAATCAATATTAGCAGTGCCTTACATGCCATGCAATTTAAAGAAAATAATACATTATTCATAATAAATAACAGTGATACTAATTTAGAGTTGATACATTAATAGTTACATTAAATATAATATTATTAAGACTAGACTAATTTTTATGGATTAAAAATTGCCTAGGCAAAATATCTAGTAACTATAAAATTTAGAAGGGCAATTATTTATTGATGTGTTCCAACCAATAAAACAAACAAAATGATCTATTTAATCATTACTTCACGATGTTTTGGTAAATTCAATCGATTTTACGACGAAGTTCTAAAAGTACTCGAATGTAAATAATCCGCACAAATAAAAAGACTGGCCGACGTAGTATAGATCAGTGGTTTTTTTTTTAAAAACTACTGTTAACGGCATTTTGTGAAACTTTTTGCCACCGGGTCTTTTTAGACTAATTTGACCCTGCTGAACACGATTCTGCCCGGTGTCATCCCCTCCCCCGCTCCCTTCCCCCCCTTTCCTCCCCAAACGTGTCCCGATCTGCGGTTTTTTCAATTTATTTCGGAATCTATTAGAGATAAAAAAAAACTGTCAATGACAAAAACAATCTGCACTAAATTCTCTACAAAATGTGTATATAAATAATTTGATAGACATTATAACTTAAGAAATAATGTGTGTCGAAACTATGTAATTTTTTATTTTTTTCAACATTTTTGTATTTGCTGTTAATTTATCCAAAAACAAACGAAGATGTGATAAAGTAGTTAAGGAGTGAATTATTCTTGATACTTTTAGCTACAAAACAAGACCTTACTTACCCTCGTACGAGTATTCGTTCACGATTTATAGGTCGTAGCGCAGACGCCGCCATGCCGCCCATGAATCTCAAGTACTTACACTATGCTCGATACATCACATAGACACGTATATACTTAAAATAACTACTTTTTATAAACATTTCGTCATCATCATCTCAGTCAAATGACTTCCACTGCTGTACTTAAAGTTTTACTGAAGAAAACGGGAGACCACGAAGAACCAGACACAAGGCTGGTAGGTAGTACAGCCTTGTGCCATCATCCACAGATGTTTGGAGGCAATCATCCCCCAATGATGTAGAAGTAAGAAAAAGTTATCAGAACCCCTCACTAATACAATAACGCCCTCAAACGGACTGTTCAAAGCGTATACTATCAGCCTTGTGTCTGTTTCTTCGTGGTCTCCGATTTTCTTTAGTAAAAATTAAAGTCCAACAGTGAAAGTCATTTGACTGAGATGATGACGATGACGAAATGTTTATAAAAATAGTTATTTTAAGTAGGTACGTGATGTATCGAGCATAGTGTAGGTACTTAAGTATCGTGCGCGGCATGGCAGCGTCTGCGCTACAACCTATAAATCATGAACGAATACTCGTATGAGGGTAAATTAGGTCTTGTTTCGTAGGTAAATGTATGAAGAATAATTCACTTCTTAGCTATTTTATCACAGCGTCGATTGTTTTTCGATAAATTAACTGCAAATACAAAAATGTTAAAAAAAAAAAATATTTGTATAGGTTGGTCAGACATTATTTCTTAAGTTATTACGCCTGTCAGATGATTTATATATGAATATTGTAGAGAATTTAATGCACATTATTTTTGTAATGGTCAGTTTTCTTATATCTCTAATAATTCCGAAATAAATTGAAAAAACCGCAGATCGGGACACGTTTGGGGAGGAAAGGGGGGGAAGGGAGCGGGGGAGGGGATGACACCGGGCAGAATCGTGTTCAGCAGGGTCAAATTAGTTTAAAAAGTCCCGGTGACAGATAGTTTCACTGAATTCCGTTAACTGTTGAAAGCAGGCGCTTTTTGAGATTTTTCCGAAAGTCTAATGGCTGCGTCTGCGCTACGACCTATAAATCGTGAACGAATACTCGTACGAGGGTAAGTAAGGTCTTGTTTTTTAGCTAAAAGTATCAAGAATAATTCACTCCTTAACTACTTTATCACATCTTCGTTTGTTTTTGGATAAATTAACAGCAAATACAAAAATGTTGAAAAAAATAAAAATTTACATAGTTTCGACACACATTACTTCTTAAGTTATTATGTCTATCAAATTATTTATATACACATTTTGTAGAGAATTTAGTGCAGATTGTTTTTGTCATTGGCAATTTTCTTTTATCTCTAATAGATTCCGAAATAAATTGAAAAAACCGCAGATCGGGACACGTTTGGGGAGGAAAAGGGGGGAAGGGAGCGGGGGAGGGGTTGACACCGGGCAGAATCGTGATCAGCAAGCTCGAATTAGTCTAAAAAGACCCGGTGACAAAAAGTTTCACTAAATGCCGTTAACCGTTGAAAGCAGGCGTCTTTTGAGATTCCACCGCCGGTCTAGTAACGCAAATAACTTTTTTACCTACAGTGGAAAACTTTTACTCGCTGCAATTAAAAATTCAGAGGAACTGATGAGGTCAGTTCCAAATTCAAACACCACAAACAGGAAATAAAAAACGCAACAATACTGTTATTTTAGGTCATTACAGAGGAACGTGTCATAGCTCTAATTTGAAACAATTAAATTAGTCATCAAATAATGTTGGTAATGGCTCAATTTTAAATACAATACCATTCAATTAAAGTAGGCTAAAAAAATAAAATATAAAATTGTTCTGAAACAAACCATTGTTTCTCAATATACTCTAGAGAAAAACTACTGGATCGATTTTAAAAATTCTTTCACCTGTAAGCCTACATTTTTGGCGAGTCAAATATTTTACCCTAATGTGTATAATAACAATATACCCTATATTTTATAAAGTCAAATGGACGAAGTAACATACAACAGCTAGTATAGTAGGATAATAAAAATAAAGTTTGGCGATTTCGATGCATACAAATTTATGTAGTTGCATAAAGTGCGGTTTGTTCAATGTCTAGTCTTACTGGCTGATGGTAGGGGAGCCCACGATGTTAAATGTGTAGTCACTCGAGCGTCGTTGGGACCTATTGTATTTTGAAGATTAGATTGTAGGAAGACATAAAGGTTATATGAAGTTTTTCATTTCAACGGTGGGTTGAGCGTCTACAGGCTTTCAATTTTTTTTTTTTGCAACTTTGTGACCTTCCCATTTCCGTTCGTCACGCTCAAATCGTCAGATTATTAAAATCCACACTTTTTAGCATGTTACCATAGCTTAATCTGACGCGCTCGAGTGACTCCACAAATCCCCTCTTGGGCTCCCCTACCATAAGGTGGTTGTGGCGTTTATCATTCGGTCCTCACACCCACCTAAACGCCCGTTATTGATGCAGTCGCCCCCACACTTCTCGGTCGGTGGTCACCAACAATTTTTTCAACCTTAACGTAACGCAACAGAACCCAAAATTAAGTGTTGCACTTCGTTTTATATTTAACTAGGACATTGAGTTAAAACTTTAAACTTTAAAACGTGGTTTTGCGTTCAGTTAATAAAAGATCTAAATAACAATTCTTTATCTAACTTTTAAATAGTTAAGGCGTTAAAAGGCAACAGACAGACATAGTTACTTTAACATTTACAAATTATTAGTATGAATACACGGAAATGGATTGCATAAATAGATTATAATTATTATTGTTACAATTTTCAAGTGGAATCTTTGTCCGCTTCTATTGTATTTTAATAAAATATACATCCATGCATATTATAGAAATACTAGCGAACCGCTTCGCAGAGGTGCATTTTATTTCTGAAAATTATATAAGTATTAAGACTAAAAACGTTCCTCGTTTAACGCTCTTTCCATTAGTAAAAAAACCCGTTGCGTCGTTTAAAAGATAAAAGACGCTACTTTGTTTTATATTATGTAAGTAAAAATTAAAGTTCTTGTTTAAAGAAATTAAAACGCAGAGAAAATCATTTTAGCAATAGATAGCAATAGATAGTTAATATGAAAGCAACCATTTCACAGGTTAAAATAATAATTGGCATCCCTCGACCAGTGAGTGCACCGGTAGTTTAAAAGAAACCGCTATTTCACACTAGCGTACGTTCGCCCTGGAGTGTTGCGAAAATGGGCCACCACAACGGAAACGGTAGGTTAAGGCAGTGGGTAGCGGAGCACATTAGTGATTCATTAGACGCGGCTTTCACTGCAAACAAATGGAACAATAACCACCTACGCCTTGAACGATACTATGTATATGTTGTATATCACATCACGTGTCATTTGAGACCTATGGTAGAGTTGCGCAGTTTGGTTATCGAGTGTTCGTGGTGGATCATGTTCTTATTAATATTGCCTTACTTTACTTCCTTAAATTTCTCATTCAAATGTTGACTGGCATGCTGACGAACCACTTAGGTAATTAACGCTAATGATGTTTCATAAATTGAGCATTATGTAATTGAACATTAATCTATATCTATACTAATATTATAAAAAGATTTGTATTTTTGTGTTTGTAATGAATAAACTCAAAAACTACTGGACCGATTCTAAAAATTCTTTCACCAATAGAAAGCTACATTACATTGTCAGCGAGTAACATAATAGACTATATTTTATAAAGTTACGCGGGCGAAGTTGCGTGTAACAGCTAGTAATTTATAAAAATAAAAGAAGAATATTAAATGATAATAAAAAATAATAAAAATGCCTTCGGCAACGAAGTGACAACTTTAAAAAATGTTTGTTTTGTTTTTACAGGTGGTTGATGAATCTTTTGTAAACTGATAATGTAGGTCATTGGTCAAAGGTTGTAAATAATACATATTGTAAATAAATCTTTTGTTTTCACAGAGAAACGCAATCACGTCTTTGTTTCATTATTTCCAATAATTCAAGAGTTAAATACTATTATAAAATAACATTACTTATAAACTTTGAATTGATCTCAAACACGCTTTATCTGCTGTAAGTTGCTGAATAGTTGAGTGCCCGCAGACAGGTCAAGGTTACCATGTCATGGAAATTACCACCGAAATAACAGTATACCAAATTTCATATATTCCTAGGCCTTCGTCAACAAGGAAATTGGCTGATGATCTTCGAACGCCTGAACAGATAGATCTTCATAAACTATAACTATATATTGATCACATCACCTTCTAAACAAACAAAAAATCCATCCGTTTGAAAGCAACGACAGCATAGAAGACAGACACACGCGTCAAACTTATAACAACCCGTTTTTGCGTCGACCATACCTTAGACAGCAATGACCAATATTTTATGAGAATGAGACAAATAGTTGAAGCATTGCCGTATTCAATCCCTTTCTTTAAATTGTCTAGCTAGGTTATAGCAGAAGAAATAAATCAACGTGATCTAACTAGTTAGTAGACGGTGGATTGTAGATAAAACACCAAAATTTTGTCAAGTTCTAGATTACCAACATTTCGAGAGAGTACGGAGAAAGTTTGGTTTCCGTTCCATCGCCAGTTTTAGGCACCAAAATAAAGCCGGTTTAAAAGCCTGTCTGGATTTCACTTGCACCTACCTACTGTAGTTCTCGTCAATTAATTAACGCAATTTATACGTTTTAAACATTGCTTCGCGTCTTGAGCATATTCCAAATCCAATAGTTTTACGAGTGAATAAAAGCTGTCAAGGAAAACATTAGTCACTCACGTTTCAGGGTGATGGTAATGGTAATGAACGTTTTATTGCAATTCTGTTTATTAGGTGCTATACGGCGTGCCAATCGCCACGTGAACTAATGCGCAAAGAAAGTGACGTCATAAGTATTGAATATTATTAATATTATTTGTCTAGCTAGTGATACCACACGTAATCGTATTGACCGATTCAAATATGCCGAATTTATTTCGGTATAATTATGTATGGTTTTAATGAATAACCGTTAAGTTTTTTAAACTTTTTTCATAATGTTATTAATGGTACCTATCATAATCTTTTTAAAAAATACTAACAGTCTAATTCTGATTACGGTTAATATACGGTTTAACCACCTACCATCTATCTATGGTAATCATTGTAGATAGATGGTAGGTGGTTAGGTTACCGTCCACCTGGACACAAACAACGCAAATATCATCAAAATCAGTCGAATAGTGTAACATTGGAAACATGTATCTAAATAAGTGATACTACTAAATAATCCTACTTCTATTCTATTTCTAGTATTGGTGGGGTTTCATTTGAGATATCGGGTTTGTAAGAAATTTTTAGCCTATTTTATATGTCACTCATACATTTGATATGATATTACCATTGATCTGAACTATAGATGCGGCGTAGCAAGCAGAAAGCCCCGAAATCTTTGGTAGTATTAAAATCATACTTACGAACTTACTGAGAGATTGACACGCAATTCCAAATGTATATTGCTTTTATAAAAAGAAACTAGTTAAAAGTGTTCTGTACTAACGCATCAATGTATACTGCACAACGATATTGACTAGCTTACAAGCAACAAACCGCTAGCCGATGGTACATCTGGGTGTAATACAACACGTGTTACGTGTCACAGGGCCGCATTTGGAAACGTGTAATTTAAAAATACGTAATATAATTTAATTGGATGTTTGATATAGAAATGAAACAACAAATAGTACGTGATTAAATGAATATTTAATAATAATCCGCGGTTTCGATTACAGCTGTTAAGAAGAAGCCGCAAGAAAAACAGTGTTCTTAACAAATTAGTGAAAAATAAGCATATGTTTAATTATAGTTACTTCAAAACTTATTATTTTTTATGTAATTATATACATAATATTATGATCTCTTATTGTCCCTCAAATAAAATAAGCTTATTGAACTTTTGCCGCTTTGTGAGTTGTTGTGTTGATGGATCTGTGTCATAATTTATGGAAGGTACTGCTGTATTTATTATTTTCCGATATCCCTTAAGATTCGTGTAAAAGTCATCATGATGGAAATGCGCAGAACATATAACACTTGAATTTGTTGGATTCCAATATTCATCGCCCCTTGAGTACGTAATAAAATTGTCAATTTTTCTCTTCTTATTGGGTTAATAGGAAATCTATTATAAACATATTATTACTGAATATCAATCTAAGTACGCACGCATTCACGCACCAATTTAAACACAAGCATTAAAATGTAGTACAAACCAAACAAAATTATTTTTATTTAAAAATATTACAAGTGCGGCCCTGGATCGACCGTCAAACATATTGAAATGATAAGTATATTTGAAATCTATATGTATCTCTTTCTACGAAAGGACGATCTTATATTACACAATAAGTAAGAATGAGACAGCTATAAGGTTCAAATGCTTCCTTTTGAAATATGAAAAGGTTTAGCTAATTAATTAAATATTTTGTTAAAAATATTGTAATTAAGTCTATTTATATGAAATACGTGTGATACTTTTTCTTTTTGTCCTTTTTGATGTCTATTTTTACATAATTTCACACAACACGATGGCATTTTGTCAATTTTTAACACAAATAAACAGCAACCAAACGGCTACAGCGCTAGCGAGCGACTAAGTGCGAATTCGTCCACTTCATCTCGAGTGGACGAATTGTATTACTACCATATTTTGTGGGCTACGCCGTGTCTATACTACCAAATATACTTATATAGTCTTTGGATATTACGGACTAAATGCGATTACTATCTGTACCTGTTACATTTACTGCTAAATTATGAGTTTTTTAAACGAATTCCCATATAGTTTATGATAAAATATAATAGGTTGAACCCTGATTATAATCTTATCAACAGTGACAATACATAATTTAATTTATCTTTTTAAAAATAAAAAAACTAATGAGCTTATACTATCAATATGTATTTATTTTTAAAAATCTGTACAGTGTGCCGATTTTAAAGATAGAATTGACCAACTCATTAATTCATAAAGAACGAGTTAACTATAACAAAAAAATCATAACTATGTAGTTATACCTATGTAGGTATGTACTTAACGACCGTTTAACGCAGAGGCAAGCTAAACAGTATCAAAACAATGTTTTATTTGTAATGTAAGTAATGGCACAAGAGCATAATGGGGATATTACGGAAACACGGACGGTGGTGGTGAGGCGTGCATTCTGCATTCAGTCTCAGTGGAGTTTGTCGACCTTCGGACACGATGCCACCTCCGTTTCCTGTAGCGTTTAAACCTTACAGACCTGTCTCGTTATGTCTCCTATACTTCGCTTTTATTTGGATTATAACTACTAAACTCTAATCGAGATCAATAAACGTGATAATGATAGTGATAACAGTCATAATAAATTTCAAGTGAGTGTCAAGACATAATCGCTTTCACAACGTAATGAGATTATTTTTCCATACTTATAATTTTTTTATCCCATACTTATCAAGATTATTGAAAGCAAATCATTACAGAATTATTTACTACAATATTTCCTTGTGGCAAAACTTATTGTTTGAACTAAATTTTTCCAACTATATGTAAGGAAGAAATTCACTTCATAGACTGAAAAGAATGAGTAATTTCTTCTTCAGTCTTGAATGTTAGCTGCCAACTACCTGAACCGGTCTCTGTCAAGAAGAGCCAAGTGGAATATTTGAACAGTCCCCTCTATGGGTTGGTTAGTCTATGGCACTTCGTGATCTGATCACGCAGCACGCAGCCACCGGATGAGTCACCGGCCGCCCGCAAGCGCCCCGCCAGACCGCTTCACCTACCCGCGCACCCAACCCAACACCCGATACCATTCACCAACAACTATTCCGTATTGTATATGTAATTGTACCTCCAACAATCGACCATTTAACTTATCTTTGCTACCGAGTGTAATAAAAACTGCGCTCGCCTCATTGAAACGCGGAATTTTAATTAACAAATAGATCTTGTTGCCTCATTCAATAACCTTTGACGGACAATCAGCGATCAATTGAACAAAACATGTACAATCTTTGTTGGCTCAATATAAAATAATCTACCTAAAGTAACTACTTAAATAAGATGATGATTTCCTAGTGTAAACTAGGATTAGGTCCTAGTGTAACTAGGTAACTAGCATTCTTTAAAACACAAATTATGCGTGTGCACTGCCGACTTTAAAGGGATTAGGAAGATTTAGGGAAACTGACTTTGGCATCCGTTACTCACAACAGCACACATGCTGTTATTTCACGGTGGTGTTCTATAAGGAAGTGGTTACTTTACTAGTTACCGCCAGACGGGCTAAACAATTTTTTTTTATTCCCAAAATGTCCCTGAAACATTTCTTGTGGGACATAGGTAATAGGAATAGACATGCCTAAAAAAATACGCTTCTAAGAAAAAGTAATTTAACCAAAAAATAACTGTTTCAATCAAAGAAAAGCATTTTGATATTCGCATGGCGCAATGCTGAAAGAGAGAAAAGTCAAGAGGGTTCAAGCTGTAACTACACCTGACGTTTTTAACAGCTTTTCACGTGCTGCTCGAGTTGACTATTAAAAAAGTTATTTTAGAAGTAGTGTACACTGAAAAATATATTTTTGAACTAGCTGTGCCCGCGACTTCGTACGCGTGTTTATTCGTATTTTTATGTTTGTAAACAGATTGAAATGAAATAAACACTATAGTTAAATGTGTTATGGCATTAAAATCAGTTAAGCATGCTCTTAACGGTTAGTTAGAGCATAACTACTTTATACTGTCACTGAGTATGTACGAGTAAAATAAAAACCTATAAACATGTTTTCGCGCAAATAAACATTTTATTTATTTAGGTATGCCGTTTACGAGATAAGCGTGCACAATCGCACAGACGAACAGACACAGTTAAATTCTAAAAACTATTTTTTCATCAGTAACAAGTGCAATGTGTACAAATTGTCTTTTTGACAAATATTTCAATGTATAGACACGATTTTTTTTACGATTTAATCATTTGTATTGATAGAATACGTTCTTACTATAGTTACTCCTTTTTATATGAACTGCTAAAACTGCGGGGGGCCCTTCAGGGCGTTAAACAACGTGGGCAGGCGGTAAGATAATCGGTATTGTATAGTTGAGGCTTGTCGAATGAATGAATGAATACAACATACGAGGGAGACACGTCCACTCAAGGTGACAATATTATTCATTGTTTTATACAACATACTATTATAGATATGTTAATTAAGGTATTACATCCGGAAGTTGCCGGTCATTCACAACCGCGTAAATGTATGAGAGGAAACAAAAGCCGTTGTACTACGCCGTGACTGTACATAATTTAATACAAATTACAGGAACATCATGACACATTGTTCATGACATATTATGTTGGAAACTCTTTTTACTAAGTTTTTACTTAGAATAGGTAGGTAGGCTGTTTTCCTTGTACATGGCTATGTTCCTTTTTATGTCAGCCCTTCATACGTCTTATTAATATGTGACACAAATATTAATTCTTTAAGATTTTATTCATAGCTCTCTTGAAGCCAGAAACCTCAGCATAATTTGATTAAAAGTTCGCGTGGCCTCCTTATCGAAGTAAATAATTAATAGGTATGAACACCGCATAACGGCAAGCATTACAGTGGTAAAAAAAAAAACAGAAAACATTTCCCATTGTACAACTCGATAATATTTATTTTAACTCGTGTGAGTGCCTATTAAAAGAATAACTGAGATTTTCATGCATGGTAACTAAACTAATTTCTAAAACCAGGTTTTTAGAAATTATTAAAATAAAAAATAAATTTAAAAAGACATGGTGAAATAAAAAAAAAATCTATGTATTCCAACTTTTGATAGAAAATATAAATGGCTATATTTATAGTGTTTTTCTTATGTGGGTTTTAAATTAAAATTTGATTTCAGCAGTTTTATCAGTTCATGATATTTTAAGCTGCTGTCCAAGCAACATTTTTAAGATATATTACGCCTCCTGTTTCTGAACACTGTTCCAAGCTACTGCTGCAACCTCAGTTCATGTCTGTCACTCACTTAAAAGCAGTCTGATGGTGGAAGGCATGTTATATCTATAGGTATGTTATTTCATAGTGAAAATCCAGCTTTAGTCTGGGGACACTTTATAGTTTACTGAACCAAAATTATATCCAAAAACTTGTTGCGTTAATTTATTTCATTAAATGGTAGTAGGTAGGTATATGTAAGCTAATTTCAATAAATGTAAAATCATTTCAAAAATGTATATGATATTTAATAAATATTTGCAAACACGTGAGTATTAGCAACTTTGGCATACCACATAGTTAGTGATATGACTCATAATTTTTTCTTAAGTTATTAGTCGGTAACTGTACAGTTATATCACTGGGCTGCTAGCTCGTTTAGTTAATGATGAATGTTATGTAACAAAAAATTGAGAGCAACTGCCTCAAGCCTCACCTCAAATTATTATGAAGATTGCTACACCCTAATACAAAAAGTATTTTATTGTGGGCTAGCAAGTTTCGTTAAAATAGTATTTGGTTGTTTACTTTATTATGGTGATATTACTTATTTTTTTATCATATTACAGATAGATACAAACAATGATACCTACACCTAGTAAACTTTTCAGATTGGATATAACTAAATCCATACTAATGTTATAAATGTAATAGTAACTCCTTACCTTTTACTTACCTTACCTCAACTACTCAATTGATCATCATGTACGCGTATCATCACGAAAGTACTGTTCTCGGAAACAATACTTTTATCAGTGAGTTACAAGGAGACCTACTGTTATGATTGTAGCATTTTAACATTAACATCTGACATTTAAGAAATTAATTAGAGAGACAAACTGCAGTGATTTAGAATTTCAGAAGGTAAAATTTAGTTACTATTTATTGCAAATGACAAAAATTAACTTTAAGATTCTATTACTATCACAGCCAGTTTACAAAAAATATAAAAAGTAAACAAAGTGAGAAAATTAAGAAAGAATAAGAATACATAGTCGTATGCTCTAGAACAGTGTTATTTTGGATAGTCAGCATCAGCACATCTGGTACTTCCGCTTTGATTTAGACATCCACAATAAATCAATGTGAATCTTTTGTGGATGCAAATATGGAGCTGAACCTAAATCTGGCAAATTTTCTCAGGATGAATTATGAAATAGTTTCCTTTTTTTTTATTGAAAATGTTTCAATTTTTTAGCAAAACCTTGATTAGTTTTACTTAACAAAATTTATTAAAATTATCAATATCAATCATTTATTTCTGAATTACTGCAACAATTCTACTGTAGAATCCAAGTACTATAGTTGTTTTTAGCACTATGATGATTGGTGGGGCATCTACTTATACGTGATTTTATAATTTAAAATACTGTCATACATAAAAATGAAAAAAAAAAAGTATAAATACCTATTGTTAAATATGTGCCGACATTTTTACACTAACCGAAACATGGTGTTATTTTACAATTTATAGGTTTTTATTAAAAAAAATTAAGAATGATTCTCATCTTAATTGTAGATCACATAGTAATGGCAGGCCACACTGCGTTTCACAGTCATTTGGGCAGCCCATTGCAGGGGAAGCCCCCAACCACCCTCTTACAGAAAACCACAGTGAAATAACAGCATAATATTGTGTGCTGTGCTTCATTGAATGAGAAAGGGATGAGCTCATTTCCTTATGCCTTCCTAACCTCTTATGCTTGATCCTATGGTCGTCAGCGCACTTTCAGCACATATGGTGTTGCTACTGTTATAGGCGACAGCTTGTCTGACGACTTTCACGTAAGTAAAAAACAAACAGAAATTATGTAAAATATCGAATTTCCGATAATTTATTGAATATAGTAAGTAAATGTGTTCTTACCAATAAAGAAAAGTGTGCTTCCCAAGAGACATAAACCAAGTCTTATGCACAGTGCCCGATTCAGACTGCTTGTCACTCGCCGTGAGAAGTAGCTGATGGGGCAATTCCACCTTTGATCATTAGGCTGTTGTTCATAGGTGACCGTTGTAGGCTGATACACTGCACTATTTGCCATTGCGAACGATTATTTTTGAATAATCAAACACAACACCAAATACACAAATCACCAGGTCAATTATCGGAATTTTAGCACTTCACTAATGGTATACAAAAAGGAAATGTAAAATAATAAAACCGATACACTTTTAAAGCTTGGCTATACGGGGAACATATAATTAATGTCAATCAATTAATGAAAAATCGTAAAATCGTAGCAAGGAAGAAAACACACACAACTTCCCCTCAACAAAACATGAAATTGAAATGAACAAGACAAGAACAAGAACATGACATGAAATGAACAAAACAAATGAATTATGAATGAATGAGTGAATTGAATGAAACGAAATAAACTTTGATCTGGAAAAAAACGAAACGCTCTATGACGAAACGGCTTGTAGAGTACAGAGCAGTGCAAATACAACACAGACTATAAAAATAATACGGCACACAGTTCACCAAATCGTATTCCTTGACAAGAGATTAGAGAATTTTTAATAAAAAAAATCCAGAGTTCTTATAGGGCAAAAAATTACTTACACCAAAAAGCTTCGGGAGTAGTAGTGGGCTGTACTAGGTAAAATTGGGAACCTGTTCCAACTGTTCCGGTGACATCGAAATAACAGTTCCATTTACCTGTTATTAAAGAACAGCCTGTTATTTTTTACAAGATAGTATTTACTTGATGACCTGTTCCAAACCTGTTCTTGTTTCACTACTGCTACCACATGTTATACATGCAACACACATTTGACACATTGGACTGAAAAATCTCCATGATTTTACAGGCTTAGGACTGTCAGATTTATAATTTAAACTAATACTGAAACTAGTCATTAGGTTAGGTACAAATATGGTTTACACTACTAGGGACTTAAACAAAGGCACTAAACTAACTAGATATTTACAGTTATTCTTAATTACACAAACACATAAAAACATTTAAGGACAATTTTTTTTAATGAAATATGAAAAATTAATTTACTCAAGAAAAAGAAAATCAATAAACGAAATACGAATGAAAAATTTAAAATTGAATTAAAATATTTGAATTTTGAAATGTCACTGTCATAATATTGATTGACATAAAATTTACGTTCGGATACATTACTGTAATCATAGTTCATTATCTTTTTGCGCTATTACGCAATATATATATATATATATATATATATATATATATATATATATATATATATATCGTTAATAAAATAAAATAAATATGAACGTGAACTTAATCTACGTTATAATGTTCAGGTTCAGCTTTATTATTAATTTTATTTTAATAGATATAATAATATGTATTGCATACTAGCAACCCTTTTGCTTGTTACATTAAAATATTGTTCGAGTTTCCGAACGCCATCGGCTGTAATAGGTGTATCTCTTTTTAACTAAGGTAAATTGAATGAGAGACAGCTTGTTCCGGAACAGGTGAACAGTGAACAGTTGGATACTTTCATATTCCTAGTACACACCTGTTCCTGTTCCTACACCTGTTCCTAGTACAAACATGATAGAACCACAGATAAAATTAACAGGAACAGTTAAATCGGCTAAGACGTCACAGTTCCAACCTGTTCCTTTAAAATATCTGTTATTTTTACCTGTTACGATAAATACGCCTCACTCCTATTCGGGAGACGCCCTAGGAATAGTAGGAGTAGGAATAGGAACGAACCTAAAGCTAGACCAAGCATTGGTAGTTATTGTATCTACTACATAATTCAATGGACGTAACCTTTTTAGTTTACATAAGTAGAACATATTGGAATTTAAATTCCCATCTGTTCTATCAATATGACTAAGTAGAACAAATGGGAACATTCCCAGTCCCTGCATAATATGTTGCGTCAGCGAAGAGAACAGCTTCCACCAGATGACCCAGAACTATCTTTAGCAGCCATGGGATGAGATTTTGCAAGCTGGGCAAATGGAGCTTAGAATCATTACAGCAATCTAATGGCCACCACGTGGAGCGCAAAACGCTAATAGCCAATTATTTTCAGTTTGTTATGATTCTAATAGTATTAGGAAATCCAGATCTCCCCAATTTCAAATTCATAATAATCTCAATTCCAAGTTATTTGTAATACTTAAATTCATCAACTTCTATTTTCTTTCTATCTATCCATCATTTATTCCTAATACTTATAATTAAGTATTTAATAAAGTGAATAATCAAAACTAAACTGTTCAATAGGTTATCACTGCATATTATAAAACATAGTCCTCCGCCGCGTCTGTCTGTTCGCGATAAACTCAAAAACTACTGCACCGATTTTCATACTGTTTTCAGCAATGGATAGAGTTGTTCTCGTGGAAGGTTTTATATATAGAAATGGGTATAGATGTCATTACCGATCAAAGAATCACATTTTGTATAATTTTCTTTTATTAAATCAAATACTGTATGTAAGTCAAAACATTCAAACATTTATACTTTTAAAAATATCACAACATTGATCCACATTGAAAGAAAAAGAACCGTACTGTGTGCTCATCTGGAATTCTTGAGACTCAAGACATCACAAGTGACATCACCATTCTTCGGAAACCGTTCTAAACACAAGTATTATTTTCTTCTTTTACTAGATTAAACAAATATCAATGTTGGTGTTTGTGTGAGTGTCAAGTCAAGTCAAGTACAGTCAGTGATACTAATTAGAATGCAAATAAAGTCTTCAATTAAACGACCGTTTTATTGAAATAAAAAAATGTTTTTTGTATGTAGTACATATTGGTTGCGCGGTACACTCTCTAATGGACTACTAGTGTGTACCGCGCAAGTGTTCAGGCCGGTGTTCAAGCCTGGCTCTCAGTGGTGGTGGTTTCTATGGTGGCACCACCACTGGGCTTGGTGTTCTTGCCCTTGGCCTGCTGCTGTGGCCGCGGGGACGAGCCAGAGGCGGTCGGCTCGCCCTCCTGTCCATTTTGACGTTGGCCCTGGCCCCCTTGGCCACGGAATCCACGCCCGCCACGGAATCCGCCGCGATTCATCGGGCCCGGTCCGCCGCCGCGGCGACCTCCACGGAAATTGCGACGGAAGAAACTGTATCGAAAATAATAATTACATTTAGCGTCTGTAATTTTTATAGACTGAAGTTGATTGAAAAGTTACGTTTCAAAAAAAGGTGTTCATTCATTTAGATTAATTCGATGGTATGATATTGAAATGATATCAGTCAGTTGACAAACATGTTAGCGAAGAAAGGTCGTTGTCTTATGTTCGCACATCTTACAGATGGAATTGTAGTTCTGATATATCGGTCGGACGATGAAAGTATTTCGACTAAACATAGTGGTTAATGTAACCGAAGTAGAGGGTGTTAACCAAGGGCGTAGCGAGGTACGGGCAAGGGGGGGCAGCTGCTCCCCCCTAGAAGAGCGGTTGTTCTGTTAAACTAATTTTTACGAGCTTCATAGCTTGCGACGCTTCTTATAAGACCTAAGAAAAGAAACTAACAGGCTTGAAGGCTGGCTTGTGAAATCCAACAATACGGGATGTGATTTCCAAGTCTAGGCAAGAAGTGGGTTTTCTGCGAAAAATAGAAGTCTTCGAACAATATGAGCGATAGCTCATTCTACACGGAATGCAATTCTGAGAAAGGCGCTTTTAGCTTTTTTTCTGTCAATAAAAATTGCAATTTTTATTAACAAAAAAGCCATTTAGATTTTTGATGATAACTCAAAAACTATAAATGATAACGGAAATCAAATTTTTTAAAATCATAGAATGACAGATTATTTTTTTCAAAAATATGAAACTAAGCTATTAAAAAAATCTTACCTAATACTATTAAAAACAACGTTGAAAACAATATAAATAATCTAGGATTTTCTTTGTCTGCCCCCCCTTATATACAATCCTGGCTACGCCCATGGTGTTAACATTATTAAAAAAAAATATAACTAACATCTGATTATATTTAAAAAAAAATTAAAGATTTTTAAGTAAATACATGAAGTTACGAGTTGGGTAATATGTATGTATTGTGTACTAGAGCGATTGGTGGGTGTTACTTACCTACGTTGCGGGGGTGCTCCTCCCTCCTGGCCCTCGTCCCCTTGGGGCCCCTGGTTGGACGGAGGCCCTCGACGACCCATGCCCCTGCGAGGGATTCCCCCTTCCACACCGCGACCGCCGCCGCCTCGACGGGGATAGTATCTACACAAGCCAATAGGGAACTCATTACAATATTGAAACAACCAAAGACAACATCATTTCAAAATATCAAAACAAGGGATAACAAATAGCCGACAGCGCACTTGCAAGACCTGTCGCATTAATTTTGTCATAATAGTCAAAACTGTTGATTTAACTCAACAATTACACATTGGACCAAATTAAAATAAAGTGAAGTTATGTTTGCAAGCATTTAAATATTATGAAATAATTAATAAATATTCAATAAATTGGGCTGCCCATATATAGTAGCAGTGGTCCCGTAAAATAAAAGCATGTGTGCTGTTGTGTTTAGGAACTTGTAGCACCTATGATTTTGCTTATGTTAAAAATAAATAAAAATATTATATAGTCTTAATACTATCTATACTCGTCTCATTTCTTATCCAATATCACAGAAATAACATATTATTAAAGACTCAAATCATTGATTTTTGTCAATCATTTGGTTTGAAAAATTACAAATATTGTATACGAGACTAGATAAGAATAAAAATGATTTAGTGCTGACTGGCGATGGAAGCCACGGCGCTTGTCTGCCGCATACGGTGATCCCTTTACAGGTTCACCGCCGGGACCAGTGACTCCAGATGCCTCGTTGCCTTTGTCCCCTGCAACCACAGCAAACTCCACCGCCTCTCCGTCGCCGACCGAGCGCACAGCTTTGCGTGGATTGTTCCGGGCAATAGCGGTTTGATGTACAAACACATCTTCCTTCGTGTCATTCCTATAAAAATGCACAATTTATTGCCTCCTGTTGTATAACTAAGACAAGCATGATCAGGGGTCCAAGTAAACACCACATAATCTTTTTATTCAGTTCATAAATAAAGCTGTAGAACATTAACAAAAACTATGCAAATGTAATTGTATTGAATCTTTCAGTAGTTTAGCAAGTGAATACGTCGTAGGCCGATCTACAATTTATGACAATATAAAAGCCCTGTCTTAGGCAGTACATAGAGTATCCGACAAATTCGATAGTCCGACACTGCCCTGCAAAACGTTTATCGGATTACTGGAGGTCCACTGTATATAAAAAAAAGAGTTGAAAGAAAAATATATGGCAATACTTTCTTCATTCATATGAAAAAAAAATATTAATATTTGCTAAATCACTATTCATTGCATCGTTAATTTAAATACAAATAACTAATAAATTGAATGCTGTTTTAGAAGGTTTTTACCTGTTGATAAAGCCGTATCCGCTTTTGACGTTAAACCATTTAACAGTGCCCGAAACTTTTTCAGCAATAACTGTAACAAAAAAAATGTTAGCTGGATAAGTAAGTTATTTCTAAACAAAAACATAAAATCTATAAATAAATATCGCTGTGCATATCTGTATATGTATAAACGCCTACTGGCGTCTAAATAATCATTTGTAACGATACTTCGTTACAAATGATTATTTAGATGTGTTTTTATGAAATCCTATGTATTTTTACGCACATTTTCATAACAATATTGAAGAATCAGACGCAAATTGGCGGGAATCATAATTATCGCTACCTAATATAAGTAATTATATACAAATGCAGGGACGTAGTGCGATCAATAAAATGCAGAGCTGTAGATTTACAATTTGCATATCGGCGGGCTTAATTAATATTATATTTCATAATTATTATTGCAATCGCACGAAATTTTTTTTGCAATCGCACAAACATTTACTGCAATCTATCGCAAATTAATGTTTAAATATAATGGAAATGCATAATAATTATTGTGACCATGCGCTTTTCCAATATTTTCCTCAAGCCGATGGATATGTAAAAGTAAAATGGCGCTTCCTCACCCTGCTTTTGTCTAGTCGCCTTTGGTTGTTGCGCTTGGGATGTTGGTTCCGCTGGCTGTTGTTCTTGGGGCGGCGATTGCGGCGCCTTTTCGGTATCAGCCATGGTGAAATTGGCGGACGGCGATGGTGGCTAGATGGTAAATTCCTCCACAACCTCTCCTCGATGTTAACCACTCTCGATTGTGTTGACGAGTGACAGATAACTGACGTTTTGACAAACGTTGCCAATGTCAATTGTTCAATTTCCCCAAAAAACTCTCATTCCCCGAATTTAGGGAAAACTTTTTCATTAAAACTAAATTCTTTATTTTTAGTTTGCTTTTGGTATATATTTGTTGTTAACATTTTTATTTGGTGGATGAAATTTTAAACCAATTCCATTGTGTTTCAATCTCCCCTGAAATTGTGATTTCAAACGTTTTCAGGGGTAGGTATAAGAAAGGATGTACCTTTACCTTCAGAAAAAAGCACCCTGTTCCTTAGGAATCTAAAAAAAAACTAACGCCTGGCGTTATATTTTTTATCTTTCCACGCGGACGAAGTCGCGGGCATCGGCTAGTACTTAATATGCCGACTGGCGACTCCTATTAAAGACAAATAAAATAAAACAGTACATATCAGTTTATTCAAATATGCGTATTGCACTCTAAATTTTTGGTAAACTAAAATTTCATGTGATATTTCTTCTCCAATCACCATTCACCGACTAAAATCTGTATATGTTTGGGAGCTACTATTTCACAGAAACATAAAAAAATACAAGTTTTCCTCTTTTAAACTCATTTATTATGGACATTTCACACATACTTCATTAATGCTTATCACAACAAATTATTATTTTTTTATAATTTTTTTTAAATAGGTCATTGTATAAAGTGGACGCAGTACATTTTCTATAAAAAAGGAGTATAATATTGTAAAGATTATTATAGGTAACTTAGGGCTAGTCAGTCTGTTGCGGTGCGACGCCACCAAGGAACTCCGGTTACATCCTCCTCGGAACACATTGACGTGGTCGGTCTGTGAAAACAAAATTACTTACAAGACTACCAACAATTTGGAGTATGCAGGCTACAGGTGGCAAAAGGTTATTGTATGTTTTCCTTTTTTTTTTTTTATTTACTATACATTTGTTTGTTTTCCTTAACAAAATAAAATAAAAATAAAAGGTGACTGCCCTGGTGCATCTTGGTAGTGAAGTCTTGCATCACTGCCACTATGGGAATGTTCAATTCAATTCAACCCACAATGAACTAATATATTAATTTTTTTTATTATTTTAAGGTCGCTAGACAGACTAACGGTCCACTTGATGGTAGGTGGCAACCGTCGCCTATAAGTGAAATTAAATAAATAAAGAAAACTTAAGTGTTATTGCATTAATCTTGTATTTTTACCTGTATATTTGAGTATGAGGTAATGTGGCTGTCAATAAAGGGCAAGTGGTGGCTGGTGGCTCCTGAAAATTTTGATTTTATTTAAAAAAATTATTTCACCAACATAATATAGTTTGTAGATTGACAAAATTCAATGCGCGTCTAAATATTTTTAACCCTCGACGCCCGATGCAAAATACGGTGTGTTATAAGTTTGACGTGTGTATCTGTGCATATCTTTCTTTGTCTATGGAATGATAGCTCTCATATCGATGGAGCGATTTTGATCGGTTTTTTTTATTCGAAAGCTGACGTGATCTGTTTTTGTTTAAAAAAAAAACCGGATCAAAATCGTTCGTGAGCTACGATTCCACAGAAAGATACACAGATGTCAAAATTATGACACCCCGTTTTTGCGTCAGGCGTGAAAAAGTCACAGAAGTTGAAATTCATCCAAGGCAGCACCTGCATGGGTTGCATCGGTATGTGCACATTGGCTCTACTCTTCCTCTGCCTGATTTCGCGACGCACACAACACTGCACTCCCAACAGAACACCACACACACACGAAGAGAGACATCCTGAAAAACAACATCACATCAATACTAATAATAAATCTGTAAGTGTAGGTATTGTATGTATGTATGTATGTTCCTCCATAACTCTTAAACGAATTAACTGATTTTCATAAAACTTGGTAGATAACCATTTAGACGTACGGGACACAGGATAGGCTACTTTTTTCTTTTTCAACGCGGACGAAGTCGCGAGCGTCAGCTAGTACTTTATATATCCTTACAAAATATTCACATTAAACAAATGTCAAAATATGTTAAAATTGTCAATCTAGCTAAAACAAAAAATGTAAACAAACTTTCAAGGGTTGTAAGATCCTATAAACATGAAACAGATAGCGCCGGCCGCTTTGTGTGAGGGAAAAGGAGAGAGGGTCGCGTTTGATTTTAGCCGAAGAAACAATGGCAAGTTACCTAAAGTTAACTTATAAAAATTGAAATTTTGACCAATTACTCTCTCATTCCTGTCACCCATGAGACAATGTCATTACTTAAGTCTCACCAGATATGAAAATTTCACCTCATTCCTCATTTAGATTTTATAATGTTGTGTGATGCTGATTGATAACTTACGCACCTATATACACAAGAACACCAAGATCCCCATTACGATTTGTCCTTCTCAATACAATGCCAGCAATACACAGAGAGATTCCAGTCAGTATGCCCACCACGAATATCACCTGCAATCCAGTAAAAATAAAATCATTAAATTAAAAAAAATTTGAATTTTTAAATTGAATAAGATGCAGGGTACCCTTATAACAGCAAATAAAGGGTTACAATAAATACAATTAATTACAATTTTATTAAAAAAGCGAAAATATTTGTTTCATCTCAGATTTGCATTAATTTGATAATCTTCTTGTCTACAAAAAATAACCTGTACATAATACTCAATGATTTGAAAAGAGAAAACCTAACAGGAGAATTGTTTATGTACACAGAGAAGACTAATGAGTCTAATGACTATAGTAATAAGAACAAATCTATATTAATAAATAATTAAGTACGTATATTTAGGCTAGACTATACCAACATTTGATAGATAGAAAGTATATTCTTGCAAGAGGTATTGGAGCTTGAATGAAACTGGAAAACTAAATAAAATAATCTATTTAACACCTTTATTTTAGGGGTCAACACATCAGAAAGCTCACACATAACATTAAAATAATAGTTTTTCTCACCTGTAAAATGTAATAGCATACATATTCAAAACCAGGACAATGACCACCACAAGCACCAATCATAGGCACTTCAGGACTGGCAGAGGAAACGGGAGGCATAGGGGATCTGTTCCCAGCCATGTGTCCATCCACATCGCAGTAAGGGAGTGTAAAGGCGGATACACACTGAGGAAACATGTATGCCTCAGAGATCTGTGGACCTCCTTCTCTTTTACAACTTCGCCATGTACCAACATCACACGGAGACTGATATACTGGTGATGGCGGTCCAAGGTTGTTCAGTGGCCTGTTGTAATACTGAGTAACCTAAAAAGTGACAAAAGTAGTTCTGTACAGAAGAGAATTTTTTTTAAGTAAAGGTTGACAGACAGACTGATGGTTCACTGGGTACATCAATAACACAAGCATCGCCATAGATGCTACAAGTGTGCTGTCAACTAGAATAGGATTAAGGATGACATAAAAAGAGATAGGGCAATGGCCTCTGGCATCCCTTACTCACTCACCAAAGCAAAACAGCACACATGCTGTTATTTCACGGTGGTCTTTTGTACTGATCCCAGATAGGCTGCTCAAATGACTGTGAAATGCAGTGTGCCCTGCCTCTACTTTACAGATCCAGACCAGAGCTAACTTTGAAAAGTTCCTTTCCGAAGTTTGCCCTGCCGGGCATCAAACCCGGGAATCCTAACACAGAGCGCCACCCGGGAATCCTGCCTTAAGCAAGCACCATAACTACTCTTTCAATGGGCTCATCAAAATATATTTTTATTACTAATACTTCAGCAATTTTATGAAAAACACAAACATTTAATGAACATAAACAAAGCAATTCCGAACATACGTAGGCAGTCTCGGACGTGGAACTATCAGTTCCAACTCCTGCTACTTGATATACAGGCGTGTTGATATCTTCCGCCCACGGGTACTTCGCCCTTTGTAGTGTAGCCGATGCGAACTCATTCTCACTACGGTTTACAACTGTAGTCTGGTAAGGATGGACACTACGCGGCGGTAATTGTTGTTTAAACATGATCTTTATCTCAATGTTACCTACAAATTAAAATCAGTTATAATTCAGAATTCGAAAATGTAAAAACACAAAGAATATTTATATAGTGACCTCATTATGCACATTCTATATTAAAAGCCAAGAGCAGTTTAATTAATGTAAATTTAATCTGAACTTAAAATTCACTTATTATTATCAATATATCATTTAATTAAAGTTTTAAAATACAAAAATGTAAATACATTGTTTTTAGCAACCACCATTCAGCAACCCATATAATAAGTTACTCTATGCAGCAAAGCAACCAAACTGAACCAAACCAATAACTTCACAGAACATTAAATTAAATTGTAGCCATCACAGACCACTATAAGCACGTTAACCACAGACATTATACTAAGTGGATAGATACGTTAGTATCTACTAATGATCTACTATTTAGTTTGTGGTGGATAGCTCTTTGGTGGATAGCCAATAGCTACGAGTAATATACATATATCTACTATATCTATTATCTACTATTTAGTTTGTATCAGTAATCTACATTCTACAATAATCTTTCTTCTATAGAATAGAATTACGTTACGTTAGTATCTTCTATGTATTTTGTGTATAGAGTTAAATTGAACTGAACAAGAATTGGAAGATTTGGAAGTTGACTGAAGCTAAAATTTGATATTTTAAATAGAAAACTGTGAAAAATAATAGTATGATCACTCACATAAATATACATAAAATAATATAGTAGTAGTTTTAAATAAATTCGATCAAGATTAAGTAAATAAATATGTCAAGTACTTCTATTAAAATTCAAGTATTTACGATAGCACCGAGCAAATATTACCGAAGTTTTAAACATTAATTTTATTTTCCAATGAAAGTATGACTAGAGGGTTAACAGAAATAGGCAACACAATGAGCGCTGCGGATGATTTTGAAAAATCGGTCTCGAATGGTATTTTTTGTAGAAACTTTATTAGAGGGTGCTGTGCTCGACAGAACTGCAAATTTATACACGAGATACCACCGAAATCTTACTTGAAGGACTTTTTTCGTTTTTGTCACGATTATCAAAACAAGGGTTGTTTCAGAGCAAATTGCAAGTTCATTCATAGCAGTTCAGAAGACGAAGAGCATTTCTACAATACTGGACTTTTCCCGAGAGATACTCGCAACATTCCCACATGCCAAGCCTACTTACACGGGAATTGCACTAATCAAGATTGTAAATTAGTTCATCCACCCGATGTGACAAACAATGATACCAATCACAATTTCACTCTTCCAATATTCAGTCGTCCTCCACCATCTGTAAAAGATGATGACTCCCCACCGGAGCCTAAATTCAGAAGGTTCACATATGAAGATAATAGAATTGATAAGCAAGTGTTAGCGACTTCCAATTTGTGTCCTAATTGTGAGGCTCTAGATCACAAAGTGAAGTTACTACATGATAACATAAGTGTTTTATTGAAGAGAGTTGCAGACTTGTCAGAAAAGAATGCCCAATTGACTTCAATGAATGAATTTCTATTGGGACAAACAACTTCGATAAGGAGCGATCAGTCTTGCGTTATCACATCGAGACATGGCAATTCCGCTCCCGTGTCTTTAGCTACTGTTAGTGTCACGCCTGTAGTTAGCCTCGCTGGTGCGTTGCCAACGTTGGTTCCTGCTTCTGCAACCCCTAATTTGGCTCTTGCACCAGCAGCGTCACGTGCTCAACTTCTAACTCCAGCACCTCAACTACTCACAGTGAGTACAACGCAGCAACTTGTTGGTAATTCAGGGGCGCTTATCGTTACTAGTGCCGGAGCCCAGCAGTTGATGCAAGTTAGTGATTCAGGCACATTGATGGGTGGCGGGCAGACAGTTGTTGCCGTAACTCCTGCTCAGTTAACATTGGCTCCAACTGCTACGCAACTTATGAGCAATGGTCCACAAACAGCTGTTCAGCAACTAGTACAGCAAACAGCTCTGCCTCCACAACTTGCCCCACAGCATTCCGCACCTCAATTTGCTGCCGCTCAACAGTCTGTACAGCATTTAGCAGCGCAACAATCTGCACAGCATTTAGTAGCTCAACAATCAGTGCAACGTCTAGCAGCACAACAGTCTGCACAGCATTTAGCGCAACAATCTGCTCAACATTTGGTGCAACAGTCAGCCCAACACCTTGCTGCTGCACAACAGTCTGCACAGCAATTAGCTGTTGCACAACAGTCTGCACAGCAATTAGCTGTAGCTCAACAGTCTGCCCAACAGTTAGCAGCGCAACAATCGGCACAGCAGCTTTCTGCACAACAATCGGCTCAACAACTTGTGCCTGCTGCCCAGCAATTGGTTCATCAAACTTCTACACAACAGATCACAATATCCAGTACTAGTCAGCCAATGGCATTAACTAACTCCCAAGCTCAACCGATTACATTTCCAATGATATCACAGAACATATTGCCTCATTAAGTTAAGAGGCAATTACTCACATACGAACTTTGTTGGTTGAAACAAATCATGAGAAGTATGTATTTATTTACAATTGACTGTTATTAACACCAAATAAAATCTGATAAAAGATCTGGATTTAGCTTACACCCAAAAAGGTTCCCCAGTAGTCCTGGAGACTTAACTGTTGATATATATATAAAAAAAATCAATTATTGTCAATCACTTCTTATCAAATATAATTGTGATTGACACATCAATAATACACAATGAAAAATATATAGAGATAATTCATGAATGAGTACCAATTGTTTATTTATAGTTTATGTTATTATATTAGATTATGTTGTGATGTGTTAAAATTAGTTAATTTTTAAATTTAGGTGGTTAAAGGTATAATTTATGATACTTATTCCAAACAAAGTTTGTAATAGAAATCTGATATTACTGTTCATTTTTAAGGCGAGTCCCAGTCGTTTCCCATTCTATTAGTTCTATATAGAACTTAGGAAAATAAAAAATTGAGATTTTACATTAATTCTTAAAATTAATTTTAAGGTGTATTGAAACGATTTTGGAGCTGTTTTGTTATATTATTTATTTATTTTTATTTTATTTGGATTTTAAATACTAATGATGTCCATGTATATTTAAGTAGGTACCTTTGTCAAGTTTACAAATTTTTCATTAAATTTATTACTGTCATTGATTGTTATAATGTTTAGACTTCAATTGCATTCTTATTTCTAAGCAATTTGTACTTATGAAACTTTTAAGCAATATAAAGAAAAATACAAATCTTAATTAGTGCCTAATATGTATTTAGTTTTGTAGATTTGAGTCTTTGATATAATTTAGTCAAAAGGACTTGTAAAATCACAAAACTAACAACAGTTTGTTTTCGAGTGGACTAATTAATATTTAACATATTACAGTACTATATAGAAGTATTGAGACAATTTTCTGATGATTATCCCAATAGAAGTTATGGGGAACTACTGTGTTTCACCCAACTTTATTTGGTAAAAACATGGTAATAATTAAGAAAAAAACATTAAAAACTAAATACAAGTAGGATGAGACAATAATATAAAAAACTTCTTTTAGTTACATAGTACGTACCAAATTATTTTTTATTTTACGACTCTTAGCACTGGTTTAATTTAAATGTGTTTGAATTAATACAGAAGTCAGTTGTTATTTGTAAGATTGAAAATTAAACTAATGTTAGGATTTGGAAATGCCGATGTTAACGAATAAAAATTCTGTGAATGCTTTATGTTTTTAAAATAAATATTTTTAAAGAAAATTCTTGTGAAGAAACTTCCATTTTTTTTGTCCCAACCATTATTTATTTAATATTTCAAATAACATGTATTTTTAGTCAGTATGTCTCTGTGAATTATACTTAATTAAATTTTCTCGTGTGTATACGGTATTTATTGTGATAGGAATTTGGAGTAAAAAAAAGGTGACCTCAATTATTTAAAAAATGTATTGTTAACATTATTTTAATAAGTATAGCATGTATTATAGTTATGGCTGTACCTACATCAGCAAGGTAAGTGAAGAAGGTAGGTACTTATTTATTTTTCATCAATAAAATAAATAATTTTATATTGTTTGTATTTCATTTGATTTATTTAATCTCTTCGCCGGTCGCTTCATTCTCTCTGAAGAAACATTCGTTTTTATTATACTTCATTATTTTACCGCGAACACCAAGTATGAAACTGCCTTTTTGATCAAAAGCTATCGCGGTTACATTTCCCGGAGCTTCTTCGACCATTTTCATTTTTAAAACTTCATTCACGTGAAAATACGCTAATGTATCGCTTGCAATGAATACATAGTCTTCCTTAAATGATATTTGAGCGATACCGTTATATGTTACATTGCCAATGTAAACTGGCGATGATAGAGTTGATTTCAACACATAGAGGCTCTCTTCTTTTATGTAATAAATATTATTTTTATCATCAATGGCCATTTCGTTCAAGGCCTCCAAAGTGTTGAATTTGATTTTCTTCTCTCCGTCCAACAGATATAACTCTTCTATACCATCGTTGTTCTCGGTTATGTACTTGTTCCCGTCTTTGTCTACAAACAGCATATTAAGTTTGAGACTAGTCTCGGAAACTAGAGAAACGTCGTGCTCATCATAATTGTACTTGTAGATTCCTCTGCCTGTACCAAAGTAAATGTTGAAGTTGTGTTCACTTGTGTCCACTGCTATTGAATAACTTTGACCCTCGGGCAAACCTGTTGGTAACAGTAGGTGGTTTATTAATAAATAAAGGGAAATTATTAATTGCACATCAAATAAAATAATTGCCTATCTATTTATTGTCATCATTTATATAGTTTTTTACATCAAATAACTTATTTCACCACAAATAAACTAAATGTATAACAAAACTAGTACTGCAGATAATTCGAATTTATACATCAACACTACATTACTTTTTTTCCTCTAATGCGAGACAAATAAATTCCTTTAGGTACAAAAATAATACAATCTTATCAGAAATACTGACTGCACAGCAAATTAACTCATTCTCATAGCAAACTTACTATCCCAGAAGCATATATATCCTAATATGCATCTCAAAACTTGCTCATCATATTTGTCTTAATTTTTAACACGTGCTCAGCAAATTTAATGAATTTAGTATTTTTGTATTTGATTTTATATTATATTGCTGATGTCATTATGTTGTACTTAATAAATAATAAGACGATTGTCAAATAAAATGCTGTTTTATTTAGGTAAACTGCTGTATGTTATATAAAAATAGAAGCTATATTTAAAAAAAAAAGAGTTAATAGGTATGATGTGCGTTAGTCATTATTAGCTGTACATTAATAAAAAAGCGGTACATTAAGATAAATAGCGGTATGCCACGAATATAAATTGCAGTTCATTTAGTAATATTTTGAGTTGAGTATTTTGCTGTGCAATCAGTAATTTTGATGTGAATTCGGATTATTTTTGTATACAAAAAGTACTTTTTTTGATATGCGTTTAAATACTACCCATAAATAAATAGTTCACCACCATCTAGTTCTACAGTAAGGTACTAATACTTGTATTATGGATACCACAGTTGACATACTACATAATATCCCCTTTTTTTGTAAATACGTATACATATTATAAATACAAACATCCATGACTCAGGTACAGTCGGCCGCATAAGTCGATTAACACACTCAAAAGTCAACTACTGAACACTCAACTTACTTACTGAAGCTTTTTACGATCGTTTGTACGTGAAGTTTATTTTGTTCTCTAGTCGTGACAACGACTTATGGCGTGTTGAGTGTTCAGTTGTTTTGAACTTTTTAATGTGTTAATCGACTTTTGCTATTACTGTACTGTACAAAGGTAAAATGTTAACACAAAACATTTGCCCCTAGCGGGTTTCGAACCCGCATCCGATTGGTTAGCAGCTACTAGCCACTACTACTAGTTACTAGCCACTAGACCAAACGTCAAAATAAATATTTTTTGATGAGCCCATTGGACAAGTGGATGGGGTCTTGCCTCCCGGCGTACCTCCACTTTCGGGTACGCCGAGATTCCGACAGGGAGCGTAGCCCTTCCCGAGCTAGAGGTGTAGTTGCTCTAGTACCATTGGAATAGTACTAGTGATACTGCTTGGCATCGCTTGTACCATTAAAAAGAAGTTAGGTAGTTAAAATATCCATACTTGCAAGTAGTATGCGTAACCCCGCAACGTCCCTATCCACAGGGATTTCTTTGAAAAATAAAAACTATAACGCCTGTCATCTTTACTGCTGTTATAGCTTTGCTAGGCGTTGTATTTAAATTTTCATATCGATACCTAATTCGCAAACCAAATAACTCCTCTGAGGCAAACTTTACAGGGGAGACTAAAAACGTTATAATTTTTTTTTGTGATACGAGAAAAGAAAAGACAATTTCACATTGGAAATTATGGCTCGTATTAACCGTTAGACCTTTTAAAAATTAAATTGTAATTGTCATTAAGTTTCTCCCGTATCAAAAAGTCATTTTCAACCAAAAGTGGAGTTATTCGTTTTGCGAATTAAGGTATCGGTATGATCCCTTTAGGGAGCAGTGCTTTTTTTCTGGATGAAAGATACCCTATGACCTTTGTATCAAGTCTATGCAAAACTTCATGATCTTTTAAGTAGTTGAGGCATGAAAAGGCAACATGACATACCTACAGTTTACTTTCACATTTATGATACGAGTTTTAGTATGGATGTGTGATCATTCGTGTTTATTTACCTGGTACTTTCTCTGGCAGACTGTTGTTATATCTGACCATGAAAACATCATAATAGAAACCGTTTTGATTTCTACCGGACTCTACGTAGAACAAATTGCCGAAATTATCGTAATGGGCGTCCGTTGGATAGGCTTCGCCCATTTCGTAACTGTCCGTCATGTTGTAGTGGTCATTATTGATCTTCAAGTCCGAATAACAACCTTCTCTTGGAAGATCGAAACAAAGACATGTTTGCAGGAAAATTATATACGCAAACACTTTCATTTTGAACTTAACTTGACTTGATTTAACACTTGACGAAATTGCAATGAGGAATTTTTACTTGAGGGCGTGCTTTTATCAAAGTCTTTATTGATGGCATTGTATGTTTAATTGCCGTTTAGAAATTAAATGGATATTAAGATTTTATAAAAAAACATAAACAATTGATAAATAATATAAATGACAGATAATAAAATGCAATAAAAAAACATCGTTAATGTTAATTTGTGTTTTATTATTACAAATAAATAAAAATGCATTCACGATGAATTAAGATTATAGCTAAGAAATTAATCTACATTTTTCTTACATACTTAAAGCAAAAAGCTACTAAAGTTTTTTTTTTATTTACTTAAGTACGTTACGAATAAGACATTAATAATTCTGTAATGAATAAGGTGCGAACCATTTAACTCGTTGATGTAAAGCTAATAAAATGAAATGAACATTAAATTTTGTCTTTGGACTTTAACTTTGACACAAAGCAGTTTCCATTAACTAGGTAATTTATATTAAGATTCTTTTATTCAGTTTTTTTTTTGTTTTTGTTTAAAATTATGTACCCATAATACCTACTACTTAATCTTTTTATCATATTTCGACGAGTCTTGTGCACGAAAAAAAGCAACTCATTTAAAAATAAATATTATACAAGTAGAGGAATTTGTCGTATATATCCGACTCTGGCGAAATGGACACGAAAATTTTTGTCGGATAAATCCGACTCTGGCGGCTAAGGGACACGTGTACAAATCATTATTAACAATCCTGTACGGGAGTTTCAAAGGTTTCACCACATTCGTTCGTGTTTTCTTCCACTCGACATTGTAAATACGAAGGGAGCCGTCCCAATCTGTCCCCTTTGATTTTGTGAATTTTTGCTCTGTGACCCTGTAATATTTTCCTGAAAAAAAAAAAATACCTATAAAAAATTCTATGAAAGAAAGTGTAACATTTCACACGTAAATAATAAAAAAAACGGCTTAAAACTGTCTTTAATTTTTATTTTGTCTGAGGCTAGTAACCACATCAGAACCACATTTAAAAGGAGAAAGAGTATATTTATATACTTACTTAGTATTGAATTTCTTAAAACAAACGTCGCAGTCGACGGTGCCCTGGCGCAGGTGTATGTCTTTCACGTGACGTCTCATCACATACTCGTACGAGAAACCTTTGTCGCAGTAGTTGCACTGAAATTACAAATATTAACTATTAGCTTTCTCCACCATGTATGAAGAGGACGATTGCCGCGCGACCACTCCACGATCCACGAGGCGCGACCTGGACCCAGCGCCTGCGAGGGACCACCCGTCCCGGGGACCACCCGTCCCTGGGACCACTTGTAGCTGCCGTGGCTCAAGCCGCGGTAGACGCAAGTGGCCCTACAGGGCTAGCCGGTCCCTCATATGTGTCGTTCATTGTAAAAGTGGTGTAACTCCCTATTTTTAAAACCATCTTTTAATTTCTTGCCTAATGGTATCACATTTAGTCATAACTTTCAATATAAAAGTGAAGTAACTCCAATAGTTGCATTTAAATCCCACAGATGAAAACAATGAATGAATGCTTATATATATTTTTTTCCTACTATTGGGTTATGGGAAGCATTGAAAGATGGAATTCGTTCAAATAATATTATTTAATAAGTCTCTTTTAATATATTAGGAAGGCGTGTTCGTATTCACTAGTAAGGGGCGCAGTGCTACTACAGACTAACTCTAAAGCTCAATGCCAAACGTTTATAAGACTTGTAAGAAACAAAGAGCTATTGTTAATAACTTAATATTTATATGTGTGAAGGAGAAAGGGTCTCAATGTATTTGTTAGAGTGAGACAGATTTATTTTGATATATTCCAACATGCCCCCTCAAAATAAATCCTCTTTCTCCAAAAACTCAATATCTAATCAAAAATTATACAATACAAATTATCACACCTTCCTTTGTCTGGGAGTACAATCTTTTGAACATATACGGTCCAACATTCGTTGCGCAGGATTAGGGAAAACCCAGAAAAACCTAATCAGACCAGTTCAAATTTAATATGCTAATATCTAATTCAAGGTAACGTAATAATATTTAATTATTATTTTCTAATTCTAAAATTTACATCAAGTCGAGCTTGTCTCTCATTTGAGAAAAACGTTGATTTTGTAATGGTTTTGTCAATAAGTCAGCCAACTGGTCACCTGTGGACAGATAAATCATTTTAATAACCTTTTTCTCGACTTGTTCCCTTGAAAAGTGATATTTAATGTCAATATGCTTTGATCTCTTGTGACTAGTGGGGTTATTTGCAATGCTTATACATCCATTATTATCCTCATAAATGGGAATTGGACTGGATACTTCAACTTTTATGCTGGTAACTAATGATTTTAACCAAAGAGCTTCTCTTACGGCCTCATATAAAGCCATATATTCGGCCTCAGTAGACGATGCCGCCACTGTGAGTTGCTTCTTTGTTTGCCAACATATTGTGCATTGTTCAAATAATCTAAACAAATAACCTGTGGTACTTTTCCGGTCCACTTCATTACTTCCCCAATCGGAATCAACAAAGCCACACAGTATATTATTGTAATTATGTCTGGTGTAGGTTAACTTTAAACTCATTGTTCCTTTTAAATATCGTAATAACCTTTTCAAGTATGCCCAAACTGTTTGGTTACCTTTGTTCACAAATCTACTCAAGAGGTTAACAGAAAAACTCATATCAGGTCGCGTGCATACCATTATATACATTAAACAACCTAAAAGGTTCATACAAGGGGCCTTTGTTGTTTCATTTGAATTTAAGCCGTCATAATTTACTTTGCTTTCTAGAGGGGTGCTGACAGTTTTACAGTCACTCATGTTAAACTTTTCCAAAACTGTTTTTATGTACAACTCTTGGTCTAATGTAATTTTATTATGATTCCGTTCAACTCTTATCCCCAAGAAACATTTAATTTCATTTAAGTCTACCATTTTAAACTCGTTCATTAAGTATCTTTTAAAATAATTCATGGTATTTGTATTTGCTGTAGAGATTACAAGGTCATCAACATAAAGTAAAACATATATGTTTTTCAAGATATTACCCGCATCAAAAATATAAACGCATCGATCAGCTGAGGAGTATCGAAAACCCTTTTTAAGTAAGGCCTGTTCAAACATTTGAAACCAACAGCGTGCAGATTGTTTCAAACCATACAAGGCTTTATTTAATTTACAAACGTTATTATTATTATTTGGGATTCCTTCAGGAATTTTCATATATATTTCTTCCTCTAATATCCCATTTAAAAATGCCGTTTTCACGTCCATGTGATGGACAAGCAAGTTGAATTGATTCGCAAATGCTAATATGAATCTGAAACTTGAGATTCTTGCAACTGGTGCAAAAGTCTCATTATAGTCAATCAAATATTCCTGACTAAAGCCACGAGCTACTAAACGTGCTTTGTATTTAAGGGGTTTTCCAAACTCATCATTTTTAATAGCAAATACCCATTTGCAGTCTATAATGTTTTTGTGCATTGGTTTTGGTACAAGGGACCACGTATTATTTTCGGTTAATGACTGAATTTCTTCATTAATTGCCGTTAACCATAAGTCCTTGTCACTCATAGACTCAATTTCGTTATATGACGAAGGTATTTTGCACATTAAAGAATAAGCATATAATAAATAGTTAACATGCTTATCAGATTCGTTTTCATTATATGACATCCAGGGCAAGTTTTTAATTCTTTCACTTCTTCTTAGATTATGTGAAGTCAATCCATTTTGAGATGAAGTCATTGTATTTTGAAATGAAGAGCCATCTGTTTCACTTACAGATTTATTAGGTGGTGGACCTAATAATACAGGTATTTCGCCAGTTTGTTTAAAATTATCTGATTTAGACTTATAAGAATTACACGTCCTTTTTACGGAGTGCTGATCAGAGACACTGGAATTTTCTATAAAAATTCCTTCAGACTTTAAAGGTCTTGTAGATAAGAAATTGATCTCATCAATTATTACATCTCTGACCCTTACAAACTTTTCATCTACCACATCCCACACCTTATAGCAATTCGGTTCATAACCAATTAAAATTCCTTTTAAGGACTTTTCGTCGAATTTGGTTTTCCTGGTTTTATTTAAATAATAAACCGTTGAACCGAAAACTTTTAAGTATTTAAGTTGTGGTTTTTTATTATGCCACAATTCAAATGGTGTGGTAACTGATTTCAGTGCTTTTGTGGGGCTGATATTTACTAAGTATGTAGCAGTAAGCACAGCCTCACCCCAGAACGCTTTGTCTAATTTAGCGCCAGATAAGATGGCACGACTACGCTCTGTTATTGTCCTTATCATTCGTTCAGCAATCCCATTCAACGCAGGGGTATGCGGCACTGTTAAGTGGTAGCTTATACCTTTTCGCACGCAATACTCTTTCATTTCTTTTAATAAATATTCACCACCATTGTCACAATACAAATTGACTATTCTCAAATTGAAATGAACTTCACATTTAGCTACATAATCTTGAAACACAGCAAAAACATCTGATTTATGGGCTATTAAGTAGGTCGCACAGTAGTGGGTATACTCATCAACAAAAAGGACAAAATAGTTTTTGCCGTCAACACTTGAAGGAGTGATGGGACCACACACATATGTATGCACATTAAAAAGTGGTCTTTTTACGATTTTTCTTTTTGTTTTATTGAATGGTAAACATGCTTGTTTTCCATTTATGCAAGCTTCACATAGGTTGTTACTTGGAGTAACATTATTTAATTTTTTAATGTCAGAAAACATTTGCTTGCTTTTTATTTGCATAAATTTAAATTTACCAATGTGACCTAATCTTTGATGCCATAATTCGTAATTATTATTTACGGATCTGTTTGATGAGCTATTCACTACTAAAGCTTGTAGATCGTACACAAAATTAATTGCGATTAAATTGTTCAAAGACTTACCACATGATACAATTTTACCTCCGTTATATATTTTCACACCACCATCGACGCCGTCAAAAACGACAGTCATGCCAGCATCTTGCATCTTCTTAACAGACAATAAATTGTAGGGAATTTCTGAGCAGAAAAGAACATCACGTAGCACTCCTTTTAAGCCAGTATTGCTAATTACTTGGAGATTTCCTTTCTTTGTTGCGCTTATAAATGTGCCATTTTTTGCTACAGAAATATTTATTGGTTTTTCTAAAGTTATGAATTTTCGTGCCAGCACCTCTTTGTTAATAATATGATCAGAGGCACCTGAGTCCAAAATGAACGTTATGTTATTTTCATTTTCATTTTCTTGTTCAAAGTCGCCTGCCATAAAAGCGAATCCCGATATGTTTGGTTTCTCGTTATCAGTGTTTATGGTCTGAATTGTTCGAATGTTTTCAGGGCGTTGGTTTTTCTTGTAGAAACAATTCCTTTGAAAATGACCATGCTTTCCGCAGAAATGACATTTTAAGATTTTTATTTTTTTTATTTTTCGATTTAAATTGAGAATTATAAAATTTTCTTCCTTTTAAATTTCTATTTTTATTAAAATTTCCATTGTAAGTTTTTGATGACACAGCTTGAGGTTTTATAGTGTCGGCCTGAAGCACTTTCAAGCTCGTATCTCTTCTTTCATGTACCAATTTTATTTCGTGGTCTAGAAGTCTTGTTTTAACAAATGTTAAAGTCAAGCTGTCTTCGGCTAATGTTTCAATAGCTGTAATTACACCATCATAGCAGTTGGGAAGGGTCATGAATAAATGTGTAATTTTATCAGCCTCTTCCAATTTTGCACCCGCAGCTAATAATTCGATAATTAATTCGTCAAAATGTTGGAAATGCTTTAAAAGTGAGTGATCACTCTCCAGTTTCAAATTTAATAAACGTTTTCGCAAAGCGAGTTGCGTTGCAACGCTTTTTCTTTCGTAGATTGAATCCAGCTTCTTAAAGATTTCTTTTGGAGTAATTTCTTCGTTAGTTAAGCCTAGCAAAGAATCCGATAAATATTCAATAATTGTGTTCTTTGCAATTTTCTGCTTTTGGAGCCACTGATTATTAGGTTCCGCGGGAGATTCTTCATCTATTATATTTAACAGTTCAAGTTCATTTAATAAATTTCTAATTCTTAGCTTCCACACACTATATTTCTCACCGTCAAACGGTTTAATATTGCGTTTTAATTTTGAATTGTCCATTTTATAATATTATTTAAACCACAAATTCACTTAGTTTATTTTTAAATTACACGTTTATTAAAGTATTATTTTAATAGTCCTTTTTCTATTTTAATACAATTTTTATTCTATTTTATTTATTAAAATTTATTTCACTTATATTTTATATAATAAAGTCTTATTTCATATTTCACTGAATAGTTTTTATTTCACTGGAAAACTTTCATTTGCTGGGCCCATAACCTATTGGGTTATGGGAAGCATTGAAAGATGGAATTCGTTCAAATAATATTATTTAATAAGTCTCTTTTAATATATTAGGAAGGCGTGTTCGTATTCACTAGTAAGGGGCGCAGTGCTACTACAGACTAACTCTAAAGCTCAATGCCAAACGTTTATAAGACTTGTAAGAAACAAAGAGCTATTGTTAATAACTTAATATTTATATGTGTGAAGGAGAAAGGGTCTCAATGTATTTGTTAGAGTGAGACAGATTTATTTTGATATATTCCAACACCTACACTATAATTCGCAAAAAGCTCGTTATTCTAAAATTCAGTTACAAGGAGATAGTTCACTTTTACAATGAACGACACATATATAAGTTAGTTTTTAAGCACTATTGTTCGTAAGGGCCGGGCGCTTTTAAAGATGGGATTTGTACATTAGGCATTATCAAAGAGAGTTGACTCAGTGATTAACTCATTTAGAATTTGTTCGTATTGTTTGTTTATTTTTTTTTTATCAATGAAAAAAGAATACAGTATACATAGATTACTCTTTTTTTTTTTTTTAAATACATACAAATTATAAATACAAAACATCCATGACTCAGGTACAAAGGTAAAATTTTAACACATAAACATTTGCCCCTTGCGGGATTCGAACCCGCGACCGTTTGGTTAACAGCTAGGGTTACTAGCCACTAGACCAAACGTGTCGTCAAACTTAAAAACATAACTTAAAAATCATATGTTATAAATAATTATAAGTTATGATAATAACTTTAAAAAAATTAAATATCAGTACACCTGGGACTAGATTCAGGTGTAATTGAAATATTTGCAAAATGGATAGATATACCTTGTAAGGCCTGCTGGAGCTGTGCACTTGGCGCACGTGCTTGGCGAGATTGCTGGACGTGGAGGCGGTCTTCTCGCAGTGAGGGCACTTGAAGGGCTTCTCCACCAAATGGGACCTCTTGTGGACCTTCAGCAGGTCCAGGGTCCTGCCGCGGTAAGGGCACACGTCGCACTTGAATGGGAACACGTTCTGATGGATCAGTCTGCAACCACCGACCATTTATCTTTATACAGGACAACACTGTCACAAAAGGGTAGCATCTATTGGAGAAAGAGAATAGTTGAACAATGACGACACGTTTGGTCTAGACTCTAGTGGCTAGTAATCCTAGAGTTGTTGTTGTTGGCCAAGAGCAAACCCATCTCTAATAAAAAGAAAAAAAAAATACCTTTGTACCTGAGTCATGGATGTTTTGTACTAGCTGCTGCTCGCGACATCGCCCGCGTAACTTTGTAAATTATATACTAAAACCTTCCCCGAGAACAACTCCATTGGTGAAAACAGCATCAAAATCGGTGCAGTAGTTTTTGAGTTTATCGCGAACAGACAGACAGAAAAAACAAAATAGATGTGTTGTAAATTTGACCTGTGCGTCTGTCTAAGGAATCGTAGCTCCCAAATTATTTTGATCGATTTTGATGATCTATTTTGATTCAGTTTTTTTTTTGTTTGAAAGCTGACATGGTCAGAGTGGTTCTTTGTTATCATTTATGAGGATCTGTTCAGGCATTTGAAGACTATCAATGATATTCCTACTTGACGAAGGGATTTCGCTAACTTCCACATGTTCGATTCATTTGAAATTCACTATACTGTTACTTCGCGGTCATGTTTCCATAACATGGTGACCTTGACCCGATGCTGCAGCATCATCCAAGTCCTCATCAACTTACAATATATAGCGTGTTTGGACTCAATAGAAAGTCGAGGGTTAGTTTATAATTATAACTATAGCTTATTTCTTAAAGGGCACCTTTTGTTGAATATTTTCCAAAGTTAAATAAATTACCTGTGGGCATGAAGTGTTGGTCTACTGAATGCAATTTTTCCACATATGTCACATAAATAATTAAGTTTTCTTTTCACCTTCTCCGCCGGTTTTATGTCTTTTGTTTGTTTATGGTAAACGGTCAAATGTCTTTTATATGATCTCTGTAATGAACATAAATTTTAGTATTATGTATTTGTTTCTGTATGTACTAAAACTGTGATAGCCATCAGCCAGTCTAAACACCTACTCATTAATAAAATATATAAGTAATTTTATCTATTTCATTTTATAGAATACTATATGTAGAAAATAATTTAAATATTAGTTTTTACTGTTTGTTATACATAATGTGATATTTTTTGTAAATTTATCAAATATTAGTGAATCGCTGCGAATCGCATTCGAAGTAAAGAATGGGTCTATTCGTTTCTGCAATATGTGTATAAAAACCTTCCTTGTTTCTATTAGTGACTCTCTTTCTATTAGTGAAAACCGCATTACAATCCGTTGCGTAGTTTAAAAGATCTAAGCGGACATATACAGATCTAAGCGTTTCTTTCTTTCACCTATAGAAAGCTACATTATCAGCGAGTAACTTAGGCTTATATTTTATAAAAGTATATTTTATAACAGCTAGTATAAAAGAAAACATAAAAAAAAAACTTACAGAATTAAGAAACTGCTTATCGCAAAAGGAGCATTTCCAGTTCTCTGGTTCCTGTTTTAAGTAAGTCGGCGAGGGAACTTTAGAATAATCTTCACTGATGCTATCTTGTGTATTATCTTCATCGACGTCTTCGTAACAGTTCTGTTCTGAAAAGTTAGTGAAATCCCTTCATCATCTAGGAAGGCCTGAACAGATCTTCATAAATTCATAACTATGCTATCATCATCAATACTAATAATAAATCTGTTTAGGGTTGGTCATGGAGTAAGTTACTTTGTTTTCGGAGATATCGTGTTTATGGGCTCTCTATGCATGATACTGAAACTAAATTGACCATTTGTAAAAAATTTTTCTGTATGTATATATGTATGTAAGTATGTATGTTCCTCCTTAACTCTTAAACGAATGAACTTATTTTCATGAAACTTGGTAGATAAACATTTAGACGTACGGGACACAGGATAGGCTACTTTTTATTTTTTTTAAGTCATGGGTGTTGGTATATTTTGTAATGTTTTTATTTAGTTATACTTAAATCTGAAGTTCCAAGGATCTAGATTATTTAATGATTTTATATTTTTCAACTATTTATTTGAGATTCAGAAAGCCAGAAAGAGTCATACTTTTGAGGTTCGCAGTCCCTACTAACTTTGCTATAATTAAATCACTGAGAGAGGCAATTCCCAGCCCTATTATATACATTTTTAACATATAACACTGTACTAATCTTATTTTAAATATACCTTAACACATACATTTCTAAGTTGAATTTGTATGCAAAGTAAATTACCTTTTTTAAAACAAACATCTTGCAGTCTTTTATTATTGATCCTACACAAATCTCGGAACATTATACACCCTTTCAACAAATCCAAACAATCTTGGCACATGTATTGAGACATATTGTCTTCTGCGGTCATCTGAAAAATAAAATAGAAAGTAGTGGGTTGTTCAAAAGTGATTATCTCAGTTCAATGTTTTGAGCCTATGTTTTCTTTACTTACAGTAACACCGGAAAAGTGTTTGATGTCTTCAGGAATGTGGGGGTAAATGACATTATTAAATATTGGAATATTTCCTTTATCTTTAACGCATATTCTGCATAGTATTAACTCATCTGTTTCTTCACAAACACTGCTGAAAAGTCATTTAGATATGTATTGTCTCTTATGGATTAATAAAATTTGCAAGTTTAAGAGTAAAGAATGTATTGCTATGATCTATACTAATATTATAAAGAGGAAAGATTTGATTGTTTTTTTTTTTGTTTAAATTGAATAGGCTCCGAAACTACAGAACCAATTTGAAAAATTCTTTCACTGTTGGGAAGCTATATTATCAGCGAGTAATATGTTACATATATTTTATAAAGTTACTCGGACTGTATACGATCACAATTAAGTACTAAGTCCAAGCTGGTCTACGTGGCGTTGCCCGCGACTTCTTCCGTGATCAAAATGTTATATAGCCTAAAGCCTTCCTTGATAAATGGACTATCCGACACAAAAAGAATTTTTCAATTAAAACGGTAGTTACTGTGATTGCCGGCTGTTATGTCAATAATGTCGATTTTTCTGCTCAACATTTTATATTTTACTTAAAAAACAAACATTACAAAAAGTCCTTTTCTCGTCTTGCGTATAAGTATTTAGATATTTTATATACTTTTAATTAAAGGCAATTTATTCAGTAACATGAAAATAATAATTAAATTGAAGATTTTAATTATTGATATCATACTAAATTTGACTAGAATAACTTACGACTTCTTAACACTCTTCATTTTCTTTTTAATTTTAGGTAAAGAGCTTCCAAATAGCATAGATTTGGGTAATAAATAAGAGGCCATAACATTTTTCAACGAAATGAATAACTATGTTTGACTATGTTATTATTTTGTATATAAAACAAAATAAAATAATGTTTTCATTTCAACCAACCAAACTGACAGGAGTGACAGATCTGACAGACTCCAAGCTTCTCTGTAGTCTGTGTCACAGTCACAGAACAATATATACTCAAACCACAATCACTATCTCGATCTTTGGTCTGCAAAGATAATATATTATTATTTCAATGCATGGTGAAAAGAAGTAAGGTGGACCAATTTATATGGTTGTTAAACTTAAAAATTGTCAAGCTACAACCTTTAGTGTTCATAATTTGGCCAGAATGGCGCTTGTGTAGCATTAGTGAATTGTTATTATTCGTTGGTTTCGTAGTTCACGAAACTATTTAGTGTGACCTATTAGCATAGCGCTTCCTATTTAGTGGTGGCTGTCGGCCGACGGACACTTTCCATGTATAGACTTGGTCATCCTTATTTCTGTTCTCCATGCTCTACATAATAGATTTACCATCCAGATTGTATATGGTACGTCCATGAGTAGATAATACAATAATAACTATCTATACTTAAGAAAGTGTCCATCCGTCTGCTACCATTAAATAGGAGGCGCTGTAGTAGGCGCCCACTAGGCAGCCGAAATATTTGCGCAGCCAAATCGACCGCCAGATATCACTCAAACATCAAGCGATATGAAAAAGCCAAGGGACATACGTCTGGTTGCTACGACCAGTGAGCGGAGACTGACGGCAGCAGCAGCCACATATATTCGCCGCAGCCGGGGGTTTGTGGCTGCTAGATGTGCGGGCTCCCACACACCGTCATATGTTTAAATTGCCTGCCTAGTGGGCAATAGGCCTAGAGTGCAGCGCCGTAGATGAATTTTAGTAGTGGTTTCATCAACTATGCAACCAACTAATTCTACACAATTTATGAACCACTCATGCAACACTAATGGTTGTAACTTATTGACAGTTTTTCAGTATATTTTTATATTAACTGATCAGAGAAATAAGTAATATCTTAGACTGAGACTATGTGACCGTCGCCTATAACACAAGCAACGCCATAAGTGCTGCAAGTGCGCTGATAAGGAAGGGATGGGGTAATGGGCACTGGCATCCCTTACTCACTCACCGAAACACAACAGCAAACGTGCTATTATTTCACAGTGTAAGCGGTGGTTAAATTATTACGAAACGCAGTGTGCCCTGTCACTATTTAACGTCTGAACTTAACTACTAATTTATGAACAAAGTCGCTGACATTGGCTAGTTGAGAAATAAAACATTCAACGTTTTCACAATTTTTCTTATTTTATTATAACCAAAGAAAGATTCCTCATAGAGGAAAATAAAAAGATTCACTGCTACGATGGTTTCCCCTCAAGTAATATTAGGTAACGTCAATAAGGGCATGTTTCCACCGACGGAATCAGTGCTATACTTATAGCCACACCAGTTTCTCTTTTCTATTCAGTATTTTTCTAAAATCTATTCAAATTCACATTTAAGTTCGTCTATTGTCGTTTCTATTTTCATCCGCTTGAATCTCACCTTACAATTCTGGCTTTTATTTTGATGAACTGTTTTTTTATGACGTCGCAAACTATGACTGAAAAGGAAAAATTATAATATACAAATTTGAAGTTGTATAATGGTCACGACAAGCTATTAATATAATAAATTATGTAAACACTAGTTGGTGCCCGCGACTTCGTCTGCGTTGAAAAATAATTAAAAAAAGTATATAAATGCAATATAACAATTTGGCCAGGCGTTAGTTTTATATTTTATTTTTATTAGTATTTTTTTTCTAGATGATAGGTATTCTATGTTATTTTATGTATATCGATACCCTAATTCACAAACCAAACAACTCCTCTGAGCCAGACTTTACAGGGGAGACTAAAAACGTTATAATTTTTTTTGTATGATAGTTACGAGAAAACAAAAAAGACAATTTTACATTGGAAATTATGTCTCGTATTAACCGATAGACCTTTTAAAAATTAAATTCTAATTGTCATTAAGTTTCTCCCGTATCAAAAAGTCATTTTCAAGTTTTTCAACCAAAAATGGAGTTATTCGTTTTGCGAATTAAGGTATCGATATCTGACATCGTGTATGCAAAATTTCGTTCATTGGTTGAGTAGTTAAGGCGTGAAAAGGTAACAGAGTTTTACTTTCACATTTCTAAATAACTAGCTCATGTCCGCGACTTCGTCCGCGTTCTCTATAGCCTAATAGCCTTCCTCGATAAATGGACTATCCAACACAAAAAGAAATTTTTTAATTCGAACCAGTAGTTCCTGAGATTAGCGCGTTCAACTAAACAAGCAAACAAATTCTTTAGCTTTATTCCACTCCGCGCATTAGTTACAACTAATTTTTATCTAAAACTTTTTTATTTACTTAGATTAAATTAGTTCTTATTTTACTATAATAATTATGATTCGTCTGAAACTGAGTAATGACTTACACTGTTTGGAGGTACTTGAAGCAAACATCACACTGATATTTTGTTACACGTTTACTGATACCTTTCTCATTATTTTTTGTGTTTGTACTGCAATGGTTGCACTGAAATTATATAGAACAGGATAGAACATTTTATTTGCAGCAAAGGCACATACAAGAGGCGAAGTCTCGGCCTCAATTTCGAATTTTTTTTTCAATGTTTTTTTATTGATACAAAACTTAGTTTATGTGGAATCCTGTTTTTAAAAATAAATATCTTCACATATTCCACACAGCACCATCTAGTTCCACCACACAGTAAGGTACTAATGCTTGTAGGTATTATGGATACCAGACAGTTGATATACTATGATTACTTTTTTTACGAACATATTATTATTATTATAAATACAAAACATCCATGACTCAGGTACAAAGGTAAATGTTAACACATAAACATATGCCCCTAGCGGGATTCGAACCCGAGCGAGATCGTTAGCTTAACAGCTAGATGCTAGATATGATAGCTAGCTAGCTATATGAATGTAACAAAGAAAAAAAAATAGTATTTTTGAACTATTCAACAAATTTCAGATTTATGAAATTCTTTACTGTGATGAACTATTTTCAAAGATTACATTTTGGGAGAGGTGCATATACAAAAAAAAAATTATCAATCCTAAAACACAATAAAACTCGATCCGTTCTTTACTATTTTGTTATTATGTACCTACTAATAGACTTACTTTTATAAATACGTTTATAAATAAAAATAAATAGATATTATGTTATGCTAACTTTTAACTTCATAAATTTTAACCACTTTTTCCAAATATTACATAGATTTCTTTTCTTTTGTAAATACAAAAATCCATGACTCAGGTACAAAGGCAAAATGTTAACACATAAACATTTGCCTCTAGCGGGATTCGAACCCGCGACCGTTTGGTTAACAGCTAGGGAAACTAATCACTAGACCACTAGACACTAACCACTAACGTGTCGTCAATGTTTTATATTGAAACAAAACATAGTTTATGTGACATCCGGTTTAAAAAAAATATGTCCTAAGTTTAGACCTAACCTTGTTGGGAGTCCGAGAGTCGTGTACTTGACGTACGTGTCCCAGAAGGTCGACTGCTGTGGGCGCTTTGTGGTCGCAGTGCGGACACTTTAACATATTTCCTCCGTACAATCCTAGAGCCTTATCTCTCTCAGACTTCGTCAAATCTACTTTCTGAGGATTCTGGCTCTCACTGAAACGGTCATTTTTTTTTTCTCGTTAAACAATAATTAGCAATAAACTCATTACAGATACACTAATATAACAAGCTAATTTGAGAAATCGCTCTTTGCTGCATGTAGCTCTCAGTAAGACAAATTATAGGAGAAATACATTCATGTCTCGTTCATGTTAGACTTTTTAATGAAATTTTACTAGAGGATACAGATGTCGACTTGTTCCACAGATAAAACTAAAAATATTAAAGCCGATAAATTCTTCTCGTTATCGTTGTTACGAGTTAGAGCGATTTTTTTAGGCTCGAACGCCAGTTAAAGTGAATGATATTGGAATGCGATTTGGTATGAAATAGCAAATTCAATCCAGTTTAGGTCCTAAATTAAATCGTATTAAGAGATGATAGTAAGCCTCCTGTTCCAGAGTTCAAACTAAAAATATTAAAGCCGATAAATTCTTCAATAGCCTACTATAACACTTACGAGTTATTATCGTTGTTATTAGAATTTATAAGTGGAATTTTTTTATTAGGTGTAAAGCTACTTATTTAAACTGTTATTATGTAATAATACCTGTGAGTTTCCCTAAAATAAAATAAATAAACAAGACACTATAAGTGCCAAGCTTAGAGCTAATCTAGGAGCTATGCTAGAGATCGATTGTTTGTTACAATGGTTATATATTAACAATAATTTTGATTTGTAATAATTATATTAAATTTAAGCATTAAGATTTCAATCAATAGTAATATAATTTCTAAGAGCCTCGCTTACTCGCCTAAGTAAGAGAGTAATTTCAAAAATTTAATTAATTAAATTTTTTTCTTACCTGGCGGTGTCCGACGTTGATTTGCTGAGTTTTATTTTTCCTTCCCTGTAATTCGAATAATCCCGTTTCCGTTTCACTTTTATCGCATCTTCCGTTGTTTCAGTATTTTTCCGTTCCGTTGGTTTGAAACAAGATTTCAAGTGAGTTTCATACGATCCCTGTAATCGTGATATCATAAATTTTCACTAAAATAAATCGGTTAATACATGTTTAATACAATAAAAAGTAACAGATAATTTGACTGTTATTTACTGGAAGCTAGCGAAAAATGCGTTCTAGAAGAAATATTACATATTACATACTAAAATTCCTTGCATGAGATAAAAATAATAAAAAATTACATATCTAACTGTAAAGACAATAGGCAATTTTAGTGTTAGACCATTTGGCTTCGTAAGGTTAGCTCTTTCTCAAGTTAGGCAGCTGCTCGAGGGATTTTTTAAAAAAAAGCAGATATCCAATGATTATTAGATTAATTAAAACGAAACAAAAATAACAGTTTTTCGTATTCAACTCACCAAATTAAGAAACACCCTGTTGCAGTTTTGGCATTTCCATATTTCTGGTTCTTTTAAATGATTTTCGGACACAGTTTCCAAATTTTGACTATCGTCTTGAACGTCATCGCCATCTTCACTACAGTTCTTATCTAAAATATAAAAAAAAATGTTATTAAAAACAAAAAAGAGACACGTAGAGAGACTACCTCAATTGGATCAATACAGCCTATGATTAGGTCTGATTTTGATCTTAATTCTAGGTTTTGTGGCAGTAAAATCGTGCAATGCAAAGAAAAACGTGTTTGACTTTTAATTTGACCAATCACCGCAGTGTTGCAAAAGTGAAATATTAAGTACTAGCCGTTGCACGCGGCTTCGCCCGCGTAACTTTATAAAATACAGCCCATCTTGCTCGCTGATAATTTTAGCTTTCTATAGGTGTAAGAAATTTCAAAATCGGTCCAGTATGTTATTTATTACAAACATACAAATATAAATGGGTAAAGTTGCCACTAAAATTCCAGAGAATTTTATTCTAAATAAAAACGAATATTTATGTTTTAACATTTATGTTTTAACTGTAACATTGACCAACGTGAAATGTCAGATGTTACTGTAAAGCTCGTTTTCTTTTAAAAACAAAACATGATTTGATCAATTACTTACTGTTTTCAGTAGAAGTATCGAGAAGGCTTTTATTGGTGAGCCTACACATGTCTCTAAACGTTATACATTCATTCAACAATTCGATGCAATCGTTGCACATGAATTGAGACATTCCATCGTTTGGTTTTATCTGCAATAAACGAAACTTATATAATACTTACTAGCTACACGCTCCCGGCTTCGCCCGGGTTCAAAATAAAAACAATCCTATCTTTTAAGTTGGACCAAATTACACATAGTTACGAAGTTTTATCAAAATCGGTTCAGATATTATATACATAACAGTGTATATATAACAGACTAGCTGCTGCCCGCGACTTCACCCGCGTAACTTTGCAAATTATATACTAAAACCTTCCTCGAGAACCACTCTATCAATTGGTGAAAACAGCATGAAAATCGGTGCAGTAGTTTTTGAGTTTATCGCGAACAAACAGACGCGGAAAGATTATTCAGCTCATTGTTACTTTAAGAGCCGTGCTTTAGGGTGGAATTTCGATGCTGACGGTATATGGCACTGTAAAGGATTTTTACTTACATTATATTAATATTAACTTTATTGCAATGATTTTAGAACTCAATTGCAATGATTTTAGGACTCACATTACTTTATTTCAATACCAAGAGTCCGTAACGGCCCTAAAGACCACAAGCTACATTTATTTTAAAATAAAAAATCTAAATATAAAATTAACGTCTCCGACAATTCAGACTAATAAAGAGTTTGTTTGGACGTTTTAATTTTTAACAGTTGAATTGCATTTTAACTTATTTTTGCATTGGAAATTTTAAAATCCCGTTATTTGTTGGAATAAAGAAATTATCAATAATTTTAAATCTGATGCGATCAAAAGAAGTTATAAGAAGCGTTGTTTGTGTAATAGGCGACGGTGGCTTCAAGTGGAGCCACCGTCGCCTAATGCTACAGAGTAATAATAGAACTTAATTTATAAGCGTCAACTTTAAAATGAACTTTGATATAGGTACTTACAACAACACCTGAAAAGTTTTTAATGTCATCCGGAATGTGTGGGTTCCATTCATTATTAAATATTGGAATTTTTCCCTCCTCTTGAGCGCATATCCTACACGGTATAAAATTATCGGTTTCATCGCACAAACTGCTGAAAATTTAATAAAAAGAATTAAATGGATGACAATTTAATCAAACAGTAAAGTAAGTTTATTTAATACCTAGCTGTTGCAGCGATTTCGTCCGCGTAACTTTATACAATATTAGGGTATTCTGGCAGAACGAAGTAATTGTGCAAAATTTAACGAAAATTAGTTAGATCTATACATAGGCATACTTATTTTTTTCTGCTCTTTTTATCTAGCAAAACAGTACAGGTAACTGAATTAGCTTTTATTATGGTTTATTATGGCTATTATGCTTCACCGTTTTACTATGAGCCCTCAAACTTTACAATGCTCTTTTCTCATTTTGAGTGGCAACTAATATAATATATGAGAATATATATAAAACCAATATATAAATATAGCTAAACAAACTACTCACAATGATACTATGCTTTAGCCAAGTATTAGCTCTTTATTATTGTATAGTTGGTGCCCTATGGGAATATTAAGCTTATGTCCACCCTGAAATTCTAATTAAATATTGATAAAAGATATTTTTTTTTATACAACAACCTCTTACATACAAACAAATATACAAACTTTATATTATTAGTATAGATTTCTCATCACACTATGATAACCCTTAGAAGCTGAGCCAAAAATTGAAAGGATATTAGGTTTTGATATTTTCACACATTAAAATATATTTTTTCTAAACAAAGTATAATCAAGTATGGGCTTCTACTTAGAAATTATGCTAAAAACTTAGTTTAAACTTACTACTAGTAGATAATATATTCCCACCTTTTTGTATCAAATAACTGTTCTTCGTCTGGTATGATTGTTACATCAGCTTCCCTTTTTATTTCCAATTTAAAATTTTCTTCATCTGAAAGTATAGAAAATAAAAGAATGTAACCGGTGACAATATATTTATTTAAGCGAAAGGCCCAGCACAGTTTGCTCCATAAAATCTTATATTTTTTTTATGTTAATGTTAGCAGATAGGCTTTTGAAAATAGAAACAAAAAAGAGGGGAAATTAAGAAGTGATAAATACCTGATATACAGGGTTCGGTAATTGCTTTAACCTGGGGTTTGGAAACTTGGTCGTTGCATAACTCTAGATGGATATTAGAAGGAAAATCGACCAACATTTCATCGGGAAGTGGATCAGCACTTAGGTTTATAGAAGGTACTGCAGACTTGTTTAGACAATTCCTTTTCTTACTAAAATCTTTTCCAATAAAATGATTTCCACATACATATTTGAATGAATGCAGTTTCTCAATAGGAAGATTTAATAAATCTTCTTTGCCCACAACTTTAATCCACTGCTTGCATCTGTAAAATAGTAATTTTATGCAATAAAATAATGTCTGTAAACCAGTTTAGTATTATGTTGCTTTATTTAATCTCATATTTTAAATGACAATTAAGTATTTTATTAGTTTAGTGTGTGATGAAATGCTTTAATATCATATAATATTAGGTGCATTTTAATATTTTAGTATTCAAGGGTTTTAAACTGATGGCAGTAACCACCTTGTTATAGAAGAACACTTGTGTATCCTTATGTTTCAGTAAGTGAGTAAAAGATGGCAAGTTTTAATCCACCATCCCTTCTTAGTTATTACTTATGCTAACAAGTAACAACTCTAACAGGGTAGCTCACTTGCATCCTCATATGGCATTTCTTGTGTTTATGGGTGACTGAGTGAGTCCATAACCATTAAGTGAGCCTAAAGTCTACCTATTGGTATAATATCTATATGTATAAAATTTAAGTGTCACGTTGTTTGACGCCAATGAAATCCTAAAGTACCGAACGGATTTTGGTAAAATTTCGTAACCATGTGTAATCTGGTCTGACTTAAAAGATAGGATAGTTTTTATTTTGAACCCGGGCAAAGCCGGGAGCGTGCAGCTAGTAATTTATATATATATTATGACACTAATATCTCTTATCTTAGGTAGAGAAAATTAAAAAAAACATTGGTTTAAAAACTTAAAATTTAAAAATATAAACCATGATTATATTAATGAAATTTAAATGCATTGCGTCTAAAAGCATGTGAGCTTTTTGTGTGGGCTTCGCTAGTCAGACAGAGGAGCCTCGTGACAACATTTGTCTAAAAAATATATTTTCGATGATTACCGTAAAGCATCCAATGGAAAATTTGCCATAAACCTATTTTTCTTTGCTGAATTAGTAGTTCGTTTTCCACAAATCTCACAAGTTACAAATCGTAGTATCGGTGGCATTTTCAATGAAGACATTTACAGAGAAGAGAAAACAATATTAACAGAACTTTCAGACTTAATTAAATGAAAATTATTAATTACTTATAATTCAACAACAAATAGTTTGAATTTATGAATAATGAATGCACAATGAATAATATCACCAAATCACAATCACAACATTCACAATATAAAATACAATTGAATGAATGAATGCTGAATGATTATTACAAAGAACACTATATATATATGCTCGATTCAAGTTATCTAATACGGTGTGTAAGGAGGGTAGAGATAAGGAGCGCCATCTTACATGGGGGGTTAAACTCAAGGAGAATTGAGTAAGGAGGACAATCTCTGAGAAAAGTGTCCGTCGAAACCGATAAATTGGTGGCGCTGGTGGTGAGGCTAGTTTCAACTCGGCGCACTTCACTCCGTCAACTACTGCTACATTCATTCCATACTCTCCATACTCTCAAACTCTCACTGTCTGTTCACACTAGCGCCATCTATATTTATCGGATTTTGTTGCCACTTTTTCAGTTTAACACCCATGTAAGATGGCGCTCCTTACTCAATTCTCCTTGGTCAAACTGAAAAAGTGGCAACTAAATGCGATAAATAGAGATGGCGCTAGTGTGAACAGAGAGAGTGAGAGTATGATCACTAGCGCCATCAATTTATCGTCTTTGACGGACACTTATAATACTCAGAGATTGTCCTCCTTGTCTCTACCCTCCTTAACGATGTGCATCGGTATAATACATACGTTAGAATCTTTGTGTATAATACTCAAGTATCTACTACATATTTAGTTTGTGATAATACTATATAAGATGTTGAGAAGTACTTAGTCTGTGCTAATCGTATTATTATTTTCTATTATTCTGTGGAGCTGTGAAGATTGTGATCCATCCAAGGAGAATTGAGTAAGGAGCGCCATCTTACATGGGTGTTAAACTGAAAAAGTGGCAACAAAATCCGATAAATATAGATGGCGCTAGTGTGAACAGTGAGAGTTTGGGAGTATGGAGAGTATGGAATGAAAGTAGCAGTAGTTGACGGAGTGAAGTGCGCCGAGTTGAAACTAGCCTCACCACCAGCGCTTCGACGGACACTTTTAATACTCAGAGATTGCCCTCCTTACTCAATTCTCCTTGGATCTATTATCTATCTATTTAATTGTCAAATCATATTAAGTAAGTTACTCTATGGTCAAATCTTAGCTTTTGTCTGTGACAGGATTTATATTTCTTTTATTTACATTTAATTTATGTATTATATTATGTATGTTAGTATTAGTTTTAGGGCCTCTTTCACGAACTAAGAGTAAAGTGTTGATTACTTACTTTTAGAAATCATTTTCTGTTATATTGAATTATGCACTCGGTTTACTGCATCATTCGATGGCCGATTTTTTTTTATTATTTTCTATTTAATGTTTGGGACGTTTACCGTACAAACAAAGGTATATTAGCTAAATTATTCCCGGTTACCGGTGACTTTGAATGACAGTTTGGCCTAATTGACGTTTGAGAAATAGGCGCTTAGCATAGTAATGAAATAATTGATGAATATAGAAAAACAAAATGACAGTATATTTAACGAAATCAGTGTTAGCAAAGATGAATAGACTAAGATATCCGGCTACTTCTCCATATGATGATGAAACGAGTAGCAATAGCAACGAACATTGGCAAAAGCTTATGTTAGATAAGTATGTTTTATAGATTTTATTATTTAGATAATTTTAAATCGTTGCACCGACATAACTTTTGTTTATATGATTTTTAGCAAAATATCCGATCGGCTGGCAAAGGATATGTTATGCAGAGTGTGTGCTAAAAATGGATGTACACCCATAAATGACAAAATTAATGGATGTACAATTATGAGTGCCATTTCAAGTATCACAAATATAAATGTGAGTAAAGTAATAATATCTTAAATCTGAGTGTTAGAAAAAAAAATAGTATAATATATGGTACTGTATAAGTAGATAGGGTGTATCATTATATAGGAAACTCATAGGTTCACTGCCAGAAGATTCAATGCCAAAAGAATCGGCTAGAATTAAAGAAAGAACTAACAACAAAAAAATTAAAAATAGTAGTTAGAAAAACATCGTTTTCACAATAACCATGATTGAAGACTCCTTTTGCCAGGAAATTTTTTTAAACATGAAATAAAGAAAGAATGCCACTGAAGTAGCAGTGGGTATAGCAAATGTCACAACTATTGAACCTTCCACAGTTAGTGAAATCCCTTCATCAACTAAGAAATGAGCTGATGAACTTTAAGCACCTGAACTTCATAAATTATAGCTAATAATCTCAATCACATCAGCTTTTTAAAAAGAAAAATTGGTCCATCTGCTTGGGAGCTGTGATGTCACAAACATGTTGGGCGCAGATATGATTTTGCATTAGGCATCTTTTAAAAAATAGATATTTCCATAACCTTCTTCAGAGATCTTTTGGCTCTGAATGTGTTAATCTTGTTTGTTGTTATATTACAGATATCTCCAGAGGATTCTCTGCCAAAATTCATATGTACAGATTGCTTAGAGGCACTGAAGGTTGCGTTGTCGTTTAAAAAGAATTGTGAAGCATCAGACAGGAAGTTTAAGAAAATAATCAATCCTGGAGGTATAACAATTTTTGTAGTGAAACATCAAACGAAAGTAATGCTTATATTATTGCGATTGCTATGTGAAACTGTAGGTACTTTTTACAATAGAATAGATAGACGTCGAGCATTATAATACCTATTATATTATTTTCTTATAATGTTCTATTTTTCATTTTCCAACATGGACAAAGTCACGGGCACCAGCTAGTTATAAATAAAATAATCTCAAATGATTCTTAGGTAGTACTCACAGTCTTGTGAATTTAATAAATATTACCTTTATCTAACTTAAGTTCCTTTAAATTTCAGGTGATCCCCTATTTCACTCGTACCCTTACTCGAAGCACGACTTCCAATTGATTCTACATCAAATGAAACTGAACAGGATGAAATATGAAGAGATCAAAGAGAAGGAGCGTCAAGAGAAAATTAGGCTCATGAATAAAAAATTAAAAGTTTCGAAAATATCTAAAGGACCTCGTATGAAGTTGTTCAAGTGTTCCCCGTGTGATGTCACATTCCCTACTAAGGTAATTTTTTTATTATTGTGTTGTATTTGTTTCTGTTAGCTGCTGAAGTAAAACCAATGAGTGTTATTTATATATATTTTAATAGGTTTTGCCTGCTGCTTCATTCACATGAAAAGTTAAACAGTAGCCTACCTTATAAAGTTACGTATGTAGTATATCGTCATTGCAAATATAATGTTTTATATATTATGTTATAATAATAATATAAGACATTAACACGAAAATCTCTTTATCCACGTGTCTGGGTGTCTATTCTTTTTAACCACGTCTAAATCTTTACTTATGGACTTTTATTTGTATCTGTATTTGGTGGTAAAGGTAATCTTATCTTGGAAATAAGATTTTAACTGTATAAATTGATTTTAATATTCTTTTTTTTGTTGTAAATATTATCTGAAATAAGCACTACGAACGAAGTCGCGTGCAACAGCTAGTATTAATTATAATTTTATTATTTTACATTTATCTATTATATATTCTACTTGTTGGCGCCCGCGACTTCGTCTGCGTTGAAAAAGAAAAAAGTAGCCTATCCTGTGACTCATACATCTTAATGTTTATCTACCAAGTTTCATGAAAATCAGTTAATTCGTTTAAGAGTTATGGAGGAACATACATACATACACTTACAGATTTATTATTAGTATTGATTGATATTGTAGGAGAAGTTGGTCGCCCATCGTCGCGAGCGTCAATGCACTCGGCGCGCTTGCGACGTTTGCGGGCAACTCGTCTTGAACATAACACAGCACATGCGTCACATCCACAAGGAGACGGTGCCCCACAAGTGTCCCACTTGCGGCAAGGAGTTCCCGATCATTGCTCGACTCAAGAATCATATGTAACTATCGTTTACTTGAATCACACTATCCTGGAGACAGATTTTTATATGCAAATTCTAAAGATATAGAAACATTTATGGTGTTCAGTATTCTGTCTACCAATGAAAATTACAGTATTCTGTATACCATTTCGTCTAAAAATATGTTAACATTTTTGTTTCTTTTGTAAAAAAAAATCTTTACCCTCTATTTGGGCTTCGACACAGTCAGCTAGAAAGGCCCACCTAGAGCAAGCTACGCCAATGTACCCTCTATGGTGATGCGATGTCACCACTTTGATAAAGATTGTGCTTGAGATGGAAAGCGGCTTAATCCGTTGTCATCCTAAAGGTTGGTGCACACGGACACGTTCAGTTTCTTCTGCGACCTGTGCCCGTACAAGTCTAAGCACAAGTACTACCTGGTGATGCACATGAGGACGCACACCGGCGAGAAACCGTACAAGTGTGCGCACTGTCCCGCCACATTCGTCAACCCGTCCAATCTCAACAAGCACAAGCTCACCCACCAGGAGAAACAGTTCAAGGTAACGCTACCGAATTAAGCTCGATTATATTTATGTTTGGTCTAGTGGTTAGTAAACCTAGCTGTTAACCAAAGGGTCGCGGGTTCGAATCCCGCTAGGGGTAAATGTTTATGTGTTGATATTTTACCTTTGTATCTGAGTCATGGATTGTGTTTATAATATGTATGTATTAAAAAAAAGTAATCTATGTAGTATATCAACTGTCTGGTATCCATAATACAAGCATTAGTTGCCTATTGTGGAACTAGATTGTGCTGTGTGGAATGTGTGATGATATTTATTTATTTATTATTATTTAAGACTAGCTGGTGCACGCGACTTCGTCCGCGTTGAAAAATAAAAAAGTAGCCTATCCTGTGTCCCGTACGATTAAATGCTTATCTATCAAGTTTTATGAAAATCAGTTAATTCGTTTAAGAGTTATGGAGGAACATACATACTTACATACATACAGAAAAAAATTCTAAAAATGGTCAATTTAGTTTCCTATAAATTTAGAGCCTATAAACACGATATTTCTGAAAACAAAGTAAATTACTCCATGACCGACCCTTACAGATTTATTATTAGCATTGATGTCATATATATTATATTTTATATTTAAGTTGTAGCTTGATTATATATGAGGTATTTATTTATATTTTGTCTTTTTACGTGACATTTATCGCATTTATAGCTAGGCACAAGGCTCTGTGTAAAGAGATAGATACTCGTATGTATGAACTAATATGTAAACTTTGCTAGCCCACAGTGGTTATGGCATTCATATATATTTTCTAGTAGAGTTCTAGAAATAAAAGATAGGCTTTGAAGTTTATTATGAGTATTATTGTTGGTATTGCAGTGTATGTTGTGCGAAAAGGCTTTCCGCACTAACACAGCTCTGCGTGAACACCACGAGGCAGCGCACATGAACATCAAGCACACCTGCAACTACTGCGGTCGAGATTTCTGTTACAAGTATGTAAAAGCACACTTGTTTCTAATTTATTTGTACTTGTTAGGTTAATTGGTAAGTTTTCGACATTGACTTTGGGTGGACATTAGCCTATTTAAAGAGTAATAAATTAAATCATCATGTAGTCTAGAGAGAATTTTTAAATATATTATAGATTTGCTAACACTAAAACATCCTAAAACTAAAATTTTAAAATTTTAGTTGAATAAATTTTATCGGCAAGGCAAAATTTCAGTCAAAATTTAAGTGCCTGATTCATTTAATTGATGTTATGCAAGAAATTTTAAAATTATAGAACTGTTTAATTTCAATATCACTGTAATTACTTTTATAACAAATCAAACTCGAAATTATAGAAGACTGTGTACACTCAAATTCTAGTTAGGGATTCAACTTTGACATTCAGGGCTTGGTCTCCTTGTCAATTGAACATTTTATTTCCTAATTATGTAACTAAAATAAGTTGATATATTTTTATTACTTACGAAATCAGTTTAGTAAAATTGCATTTTTATAACATTAATCTACTACAACTATGAATTTCGCATGTCATACGAAACACTACGATTTTTATGGAACATTTAATAATGACATATGCATAGAACATGAACTCTGTCACCTGTCATTTAAAGAAAATGTGACTTTACGTCAACACATTGGAGTTTAAATTCAATAGTAAAACTTGATCGTTACTACCTTTTACCATCGACGCACGAAGGCAAGACTCCGCTAATGATTCCGTTTTAGGCGTACTTTTTATGTGCCGCAATATCCATAATTGTAATAGATATTGATGTTTTATAAACACAAAACGGGCGTTTTAATTTTATCGATTGCGTTCCATATTGAACTATCTCTTAGATCCGATCTGCGCAAGCACGAGATAAGGAATCACAATCGTCTGAAACGCGACTACGTGGGCGGCGAGCCGACTTACAAGCAAGTGGAGCGGCTCAAGATGCAGCAGAGCAACGAGGCCGACAAGTGGCACGAGGCGCCGCAGGTCTCGATCGCGGCCCCGCTCACGACGACCCACGTGACGTCGTACGCGACGCACGTCACGCAACCGACCCACGTGACGCAACCGACCCACGTGACGCAACCGACCCACGTGACGCCCCACGTGACGCACGTGGGGCCTCTAGTGCAGACCACTTACCTCGACCAGAACAAGGAGTTCATACAGACGACAACGCACGAAGTCTACTTGTCTGACGTCATCGGTCTGTTGCAACAAAGGCAGCCTCAAATGGGTGAGTTCAATTGTAAAGCAGAAAAAACCGGATATAACGACTTCGCTTATAACGTCTTTTTAATTTTTCATATGGGTGTACTATGAAATCATATTGTGCTAATAGTGTGACTTCGGTTTAAGCTACCAACTGCTTATAGCGACCGATTTTGACGAAAAATTGTACTGTAGCTGTTACATTACGACACTCAAAAGCGACTAGTAATACGCAAGACTCGAAATTGAGTCTTTTTTGAGTATCTCACATCTAATTTGTATCAACAAAGTTTTAAATTTGTGTTGGACATTAGAAATTTTCCATGTTTACACAACTGCAAACTTCTAGACTGAGCAAGAAAATCCAGTCTTTACATTTTTTTTTCAGTCGTCTTCTATTTTTATAAAATAGAAAGTTTTTGCCTATTATTTCCATGCAACTTAGATAAATTTACTATCGACCTCTAAAGTTGTCACCTTCGTTAGTTCGCGTTCCCGCTGTTTATCTTTTTTATAACAAAAAATTAATAAGTATTATTTTTGTTACAGTTCAACCACAAGCTGTTCAAATTCCTATGTGAGTATTATTTTATTTCAGTCATACTTCTCTACTAGGGTGCTTGTTTTCAAATAAATCATTGAATATTTGTTGTCGCTATTTAAGTTTTACGTTGAGATGGTAATCCATCGCATTTCCAAAATTGGCCCTGCCGGGAATCGAACCGGGAAACTCTAGAAGAGAGTGTTAAGGTAACTAATCACTCATCCAACGGGCTCGTATTTTATCAATTTGCCCAAACTCCTTATAAGAAAAGTATATTAAAAATTCATAAAAAATTGAACAAGATTTTTGTATGCCAGCAATGGTAGGTCATATAGATCAAATACATTAATTAAAATACCTTTTATCAACAAATAAATTATTATTATTATAAACAAATATATGGATCGGGTTTGTTCATATTGTTTGCGTTGTTTCTTTACTAAATTTATATTCAATTCTGAGCGCCTCTTTCACCATCAACGTCAAGTAGGCTAAACCGTCACTTAAAGTCACCTGTCACCGGGACTAATTTAGCTGATATACCTTTGTTTGTACGGTAAACGTCCCAAACATTAAGAGCGGGTATAAAGAGAAATAGCCAATCCTAGATTTGAATTTTATCTAAGTAAACACGGTCTAATTTAATTAATTTTTTTAAATAGATAAATACATTATAAATGAAAGTGACGTCTGTAACAGAAAACATAATATTATGAAGTTTTCTCGATAGAAATAAATCACCAAGTGAGCTCTCATTTTCATCGATTTTAGTTTTATTTTCAAAATGACACACATTACAGAGCTAAAAGTGTGTCAGTAATTTCACTTCACATGTTATCTAAGGCTGTATGTAACAATTTTTCATTTGACATTGTAGTTTACGAATAATTAATATTTAATACTTTTATTATGCGCTATCTTCCGTCGCATCTTGTGCGTAGTTGTACGTGTTTTGTGTCACTGTCATGTCCAAGGGGCCACGCGGGTGAAATTACAAATTTTGTTTACTTTATACCCATTCTTAAATAGAAAATAATAATAAAAGTTCGCCTATCGAAGCCTAAAAGTAACTAATCAACACTTTACTTTTAGTTGGTGAAAGAGGCGCTGACTCTGTTATGCTGTGCAATAATCTAAGCTAATAGATATATAATTAATTTGTTCTAGGTCCGATGTTCCCTGCGCAGGAAGCAATTGTATATTTCTAGAGTAGAAACTTTGTTGATTAAAAAAATATAAGTATTAAATATATCACAATCACAAATGCTTAGTAATAAGATATTTATACCATATTTTATATTAAGTAACGTACTTATTTTACGTCCGATTATATTAAAATTATGGCTAATGTATACACAGTATGATGAGAATTAAATGAAATAAATATTTTTTAAAATAATTACTTGTTACATTATTTTTGTATTTGTTACCTACATAACCATCATCATCATCACCATCATCACTATATTGTACGCCTTAGTACAGTTGTAATATATAAAAATAAACGAGTTCTCTACATTAAATATTTTTTCAAAAAAAATAATTTTTGCAATGTACTTATGTAACATAGCAAGTTAAAAAAAATATTTTAAGAATGTTTGTCTGTGGACGCTAGTATCTGAAACAACTTAGCCGATTTCAATATGGTTTTTACTTAAGATAAAATTATTGGATACTTTTTATCCTGAAAAAATGTTGGGATTCCTTTGGAATTTTCAAAAAAACGAACTACAGAGCGTACGAAGTTGCGGACACCAGCTATAGAGTTTAAGTAATTATGAACACAAAATAATTAATTATTTTGAAATGACTTCAAATTAACTGTTTAGGCGTGTACTTGGGTGCGTGAAACGTTCGGCCCTTTGTTATGTTAATTACGGTCTTGTTTCGAACTGGTTTCAAACAATCATTACCTGTTTTCGACTCACCCCACACTCAGCCACCATTAAACTTTACATAACATTTGTGCTAAACGAACGTTGCTAATGGCACTTTGTCAAGTTGCTTTAAAGTGAATTCCAAGTCAAAGGTGCTTTTGGATTGCCTGAACAACTTACGTTACGTGAAAAACCATGAATTTTTTCTTTCATTACTATTCTGCCTGCCATGATACATATGTTTTTAATCCTCACACAAGTTGTAGTTTCAAATAATTTTTACTTTTAAAACGTATTAAAGTAAATTTTCTTTAAAAAGGTACCCCTATGTTCGACGAGTTATCTTCCCAGAGGAGGGATTAATAGGAAGAATTCTTAATTTTTTATACCACTAGTTTTTATTGTATTGACATTAGCATGAAATTGCTGATATAAGCTAGGATCGACAGAATATTTAATTTTTTTTCTAAAGATAGCCCTTTCGAGAATCGTACCCGGGATCTCAGCGTTAAAGAAAGCACCTTAGCCACTTGACCAATGGGCTCGTCACGAGGCGAAAATTGTTATCGGTTTTATTTGGTAACTGTTGAATTTAACTCGAAATACTTAAACTTGAAATCTCGAAATACTTCAGAGAGTTCAAAGCAATTATATAATAAACTGTTTTTGTTTGTGTAACGAGAATGTTCTGCCCTCAGGACGTTTATCCTGTTAAAATAGTTTGTAGTACAAAGTGGCGGAATGCCTCCTGGGGTTTGCAACTTTGAGAAAGTTCGTCTGTATAATTTTATTAAATAACATGGAAATTAATACACTTTATAAATATTTAAAGACGAAAACTACTTATTGTTGCTAAGAGGTAACCATATAAATAAATATGTTTTTCATTTTATTAAATCAATTTTATTAGAATGTGACAGTCAGGGGCCCTAGACAAATAGCTTTCGATTCGCATTCGATTCGATTCGCTAAGAATAAAATGTATGGGATTGACATATGCCATCGCTAAATCACGTGATACTTCCCATACATTTATTCTATCGAACTTCGTTATCGTTTTTAAAATGGCACTTTGTCTGGGGCCCCTGTTTGGCCCAATACATTCGTGTGTATGCAGTGTATACTTAGGCTTACCCTAAGTATTATACCTACAACGTTTCGACAATGTTGCGGCGACAAAGTTTCGAAGGGTTAGTCCAAACAGTTCTGCGACAGAAGACATGATTCCTTCGCCCATTTTTGCCAGAGAAATATGGATTTTATATAAAGCGCTTACTAGTTGTAGATAAGTTATCAATGTGAGGAAGAAAAATTAAAAATAAGAAGAAAATTCTCAGTTCATTCAATAAATAGAAAAGTATTATCACACCTTGTACACAAAACCACCGAAAGAACAAAAATACATTTTTACCTTATAACTGTAGGTTTATTACTATCTACATTTATTATTATTAGGTTTTATCTATTACTAGCGAATCTCCCCCAGCTTTGCTCGCATGCAATTTTTTTCTGCAAATTATATACACAAACCTTCCTCGTTTATCGCACTTTCCATCAAAAACATCGATGATCAAAATGCGTTGAGTGGTTAAGAAGAAATAAGCGGAGAAATAGACAGAGGCAGAGAGTGACCTTGTTATATAACATGAAAATATATAGTATATAGATAACTTGCCTAATTTCTAAATAAGCACCAACTATGGAAGTATTTTAAAACTGATAAAAATATTAAATTTTACAAGAACATACGCTTCAAAAGAAGCTATCAGAATTCTCTACAAAGGCAATAAAAAGATCTTCAAAAGGAAGTAATAAGTGTTTATCGGGACGAATTACTTTTATCTTCCTCCAGGAACGTTTAAGGGTGCTGATTCGAATACGAAATAGATCGGTGTTTAAACAGAGAGCTCTGTACCGCTTACAAACAAGGCGACGTTGGTTCCTACATCGTTATAAATCAATAATAATATCATTTAAATTCCCAATGCATTATGTTTGTTGAGACTGACAAAATGTTTGCAATATATTTTTATTTACTTACAATACACTATCTTTGTACAGTCGGCCGCATAAGTCGATTAACACATTCAAAATTGCAAAACAAATTTACACTCAACTTACTTACTTAATTACTTACTTACTGAAGCTTTTTACGATCGTTTGTACGTGAAGTTTATTTTGTTCTCTAGTCGTGACAATGACTTATGGCGCGTTGAGTATTCAGTTGTTTTGCACTTTTGAATGTGTTAATCGACTTATGCGGCCGACTGTACTAATATCGTCAATCTACCATCGATGACTAATATATATAAACGACGCGATGATTGTATAGTTTTATTACGGTATAAAAAGGTAACAGATTTTATAATACTAGTTGTCAACGCGGTTCTGCGCTCGTAATTTGTTGAATAACTTTATAACTGATGAATAATTATTTTACAAACTATAATGTAAGCCTAGAACGCACATTTATACATCGAAATATTCTTGCCGCAATAATATTGTAGCGTTTTTCCTAGAACCAATTTACAAAGATACAAAGTCTGCCACCCTTTGTATGATACTAGGCTATGCTCGCGACTTCATACGCTTTGAAAAATAAAAAATATAACTGCCAAATATGTTAATTGTAAATCAATATATGTAATGCCTGATACTCGTATACCCTACTTTTGCCAAGCGTTGGATCTTTATATAGGTCCGTAATTTCTATTCTAAATAGTGGTGAGATTCTTTTAAATTGGATGAGTAATTTCAACGTGTACCTCTTTATACAAACATACAACGTGTACCTCTTTATAATATTAGTACTTATAGATAAAAAATTAAAACGGTGATTTCGCAAATAAGTAAACGAATGTCTTTACAAGTCACAATTTATCTAAACAGAGAGTACGTACCTATGTATCTATATTTAACGTAAAAAAAACATTTTTTATATAGGACAAATCTTTGTAGGCGTATTTTTTCTAAATCGTGTAAAACCAGGAGCCACAGCGTGTGCTTCTAAATTAGAACATCTTCGGAACTAATTTACTAGAATACATTCTATTAACACATTAATTACCTAATATAATTATCGCTCCTAGGCAATTCCGCGGTGCCTAAATTAAGTCTCGGTTAATTAATTAGAAATTTATTAAATACCTACTGTAAATATATGTAAAATTCTACACAGAACGCCGAGGAGAAGTAGTTTATTCATCATTCTGGCTGTACCACAAGTTGAAAGGCAAAACCGCCGCCCGCCGCGCGTCTGTTCCGCTAAATTGATTTACTCACTTTGAAGCACGTTGAAGAGAAAATGTAAAAGGGCTTTCAACAATTAACAAAATGTGTTTTTTTTTATTATTAATGTCGAGCTAGGTTTGACATTCTGCTTTTGTAAATATAAGTATTACATCGATAAAATATTAATTAACCAATACAGATTGCTACTCACGTACATTGATTCTGTATTTTGCTTTAAAGCTAAAATATTAGCATATATTGGATAAATTACATCTAAATAAACTGAGTTTCAATTCTCTTAGAGCCTACGTAAGCCATGTAAATTTATTTTTCGTACTTGGTTGCAAAATATTGTTGTTTTTTTCTTTTTCTATTTACATAAAAAACTTTAGTTTTTAATATAAATGTAATATGTATAATATAAAACTAAAGTTAAAAATCATCCAACTGATGGTTGTGCGTGGTTTTAGCGGCTATATATACAGACGGACGGACATACACGGAAAGCGACTTCAAATTACCTAATATACCTCAGATTAAATAAGAGTATACTAAGTAAAGATTTGACAAAAAACATAAAGGTACGAGAGATTTCCTTTGTACGACTGTACGTTTGTTTAAATGGTAAAGTTTGAATAGTACTTAACCAGTAAGTAATATTTAATCTATGACAAAACACACATTTCAATCTCAGCATGCAATTTTATAGCAAGCTTTTAATGTAAAAGGCCGTCGCATAGCGTATGAAGAGTCTGCGGTCGACCACACACTTGCGGTGAACTCTGCTCACCCCAAAACAACATCTATTACTTTGATGTAGATCTATTCTACTACTACTTTTATGTAAAATAAAACTATACTAACCCAAACTAAATTATGTTGCTCTGAAAAAAGAAACGATTCCTATTGAAAAAAATTTAAGAAAAATGCAATTATTTTGCTAAGGTGTTAAGAATGAATCAAAATCACCTTACGAGTATATGGTGTCGATAATTGCCACCTACCATCAAGTGTAGGTGCTGTCATTTTGCCTGCTATCTTTACATAGAATGACTTACATAGAATATAGATTCTAATGGATTTAGAAGGACAAAATAGAAATAGTCGTATTGAGAAGGGTCGAACTGTCCTTGTCAATTTGTGTAGCATATACCTATATATAATACATACTAGCTAACCCGGCGAACTTTATACCGCGTCAATATATAAAAAACCCATATAACATGTATGAGAAAATGATTTTTATTCACAATCTTTTTTTTTGTGAATATTTAAGATGTTTTAATTCTGCTATTCAAATTAAACTATCACCGTTTTTGCGTTGGTTTCGTATTTCCTTTAGTGCGCCAGTGTTTTGGCCAGCCAGCCAAAAACATGGCTCATTCAGTCCAATCAGAATCTTTCATTTTAACTGCTATAATTTTCAAACGAAATTACATCTTTTACTTAAGGACTTACATAGAAAAACCGTAAAATATCGCGTGAAGTAGGCGCGACGCGGATCCACGTTCCGGCACACGAGTGGTGCAAATTATTAACTTGGATTCACTTTCCGGCATATGAAGGGTTAAGATTAGCATAATTATATATACCTAACTGCCAATACATCCATCCCTTCACAGTAGCAAAGCTAAAACTATAACTATACAGGTAACAAAGTCTACAAAGAGGATAATAAAGTTTTATAAAGAGAAGAGAGATAAAAGAGATACGATTTAGTGGCATTTTTATTTGTCGCCTCCAAGTGATTCGCTTTATTGCATTCCCTATCCTATACTATACTATAGTGTCGTCAGCGTGCGAACCTAATTAACTGAGTCCAGCTTTTATTCTTTTAAAGTAGCGATGTTTAGACAAAAGACGTATTGGAAAGCGTTTTTTGCACTACATATTGTATTTGTTGAGGGAATTCTGCACTCATTCTCTGAAAATATGCGGTGATTTTATAATTAAAAAAAAGTTACCTGTGTGGTACAACCATTATGTGATTGGTAAAACCATTGCCCGGCTATTGTAGTTAAAAAAATGTAATATTAAAAATATATATTACTGTTGCATGCGCTTCGCCCGCGTATAATATAATGTTACTCGTAGCTCCCAACAGTTAAAGAATTTTTCAAATCGGTCTAGTACCTAGTTTCGGAGCCTATTCTATGCAAACAAACAAACAAATCTTTATAATACTATATAGTATAGACTATGCATATAGAATATATAGATACAGATATAGAATATACATAGATACTAAGTGGATAAAATTATAGGCAAACTCAAATAATATGAGATATATCCGAACATTTAAAAAAAGTGGAAAGGATTTTCGTGCCTTCTTCAGCGAATATTTTTGGTAAGTGTTACAAAGTGTCGAGGCGCGAGGATCATCAATCAAAATATTGTTTTTAAGGAAAATTTCTGTCTTAAGTTTGTTTTCTTTTTTCTTACCTTTCTAAAGTGGTTTTTATTAAGTTTTTTATACAATACAATATTATATATTATAACCAAATTATATTTAAAGTTTTAAGTTTAAATAAAACACATTTAAATAAAAATAAAAATAAAAAGGAAAACAGATCAGTAAGAGTAAAATTAACAGGAACTTGACAATTTTTAAACTATTATTAATTTGTATTTTATTTTGTATTGAAATGAATAGCCGAATAAACGCTAGTTTTCCTAATAAACGCCAGGTCTTGAACAATTTTGTTTGAAAATTCTGATTCTGAAATTAAACAAAAAGTGAGATGAAATTGCCGCCTATATAAGTAAGTACAGCTACATTTCAAGAGAATAAGTCGGTGTGGCGCTCGTACACTCTTCAGACGGCCTTTAATTCCATTAATTACAATTCGCTATCCTCTTATGTTCCTGTGACTTTGCGTTATAAGTGATGAAAAGCACTTGGAAACCGTACTTGAATTGTAGGTGGGAAAATTTGATACTTTTTTCAGTGCCAGAAACAAGGAAAACATAATTTTTGTTCTAAAACATTAATATAGATTGTAATGAATAGAGACTGTATTGTATGCAACTGGATTTGAAATATGCATGAAAAATACTTAAAATAAATATTATATAATAGTTAAAAGACTATTATGTTCCTATGCAAAATTAAACCATTTCATAACATATTATAATTATAGCTTATTATAGCATAACTTTTAACTGAGCTGAAATTTATGATAGCTATTTACTTCGATGTAGCTGACTAATTTTATTAGGCTATTCAAGTAGATTGACTAGTTTTGATCCAGTTTTACCGAAATTCATCAAATTTCACTTCTCAATAGATTATTTTTTTAAACATTCAATGTGACGCAATGAAAAATATATGAGTAATATAACACCTGACACCTTTATTGCTATTATACTTTTGCCAAGCATTGAATTTTTATGTTTAGATAACCTATCTATGTCTTTCAGTATCCTTGAAAATGTATGCGAAATTTCGTATACATCTTAAGTAGTTAACAGACAGACCGAGTTATTTTTACATTTATAATAAAATACCTATGGATTAAAACAAAACAATTCATTAAAAACTTGCAAAACCATAAATAATATTAGTAGTAAATTTTGTTAAAACTATCATAAAAATATGCACACTCCTTTTTGCATTCATTCTGTGGGCAGTCCATCTGACGGCAGAATCTAAACCACCCTCCTACATCAGACCACCGTGAAAGAGGAGATTCCTTATTTATCACTGAACTTTCCTTATCCTTAATCCTACAATGGTCAGCAGAAGAATTGCAGCCACTGCTTGTGTATAATACAGCCACCTACCATCAAGTGACCGTCAGCCCGTCTGACGACCTTTACATTTAAGAGCGGGTATAAAGAGAAATAGCCAATCCTAGATTTGAATTTTATCTAAGTAAACAAGTCTAATTTAATTAATTTTTTAAATAGATAAATACATTATAAATTAAAGTGAAGGCTGTAACAGAAAACATAATATAATGAAATTTTCTCGATAGAAAAAAATCACCAAGTGAGCTCTCATTTCCATCGATTTTAGTTTTATTTTCAAAATGACACACATTACAAAGCTAAAAGTGTATCAGTAATTTCTCTTCACATATTATCTAAGGCTGTATGTAACAATTTTTCATTTGACATTGTAGTTTAGGAATAATTAATATTTAATACTTTTATTATGCGCTATCTTCCGTCGCATGTTGTGCGTAGTTGTACGTATTTTGTGTCACTGTCATGTCCAAGGGGCCACGCGGGTGTAATTACAAATTTTGTTTGCTTTATGCCACTTAAAAAATATATCTAAATTCGGCAGTAACGATACTTTAGAAGAGATAACAAGCGACATACGAGTATATATATGGCCGCAAGCTACGATACGTAACACCGCACGGGTCGCGGTATTGGATTTGTATGAAAGTAATAAATTGCTCCCATTCCCACGTCCCCAGGGAAAACCCTTCGCGGAGGATTTCACTCAAATATTAACTGATTTAAGGTTATTAATGTTTACTTGTCCGTCTTTTATGTTAGTACTTTTTTATTTTATTATTATATGAGTTAATGCTCCTGTACTCGAATCGACATGGTGGCTTTATTGTAGACTAGCTGGTGACCGCGACTTCGTTCGCGTTGAAAAAGAAAAAGGTAGCCTATCCTGTGTATGTATGTATGTATGTCTAAATGTTTATCTAGCAAGTTAAATAAAAAACAGTTAATTCGTTTAAGTTATGGAGGAATATACATACATATATACATACACTTACAGATTTATTTTTAGTTGTGATGATTGATGATACAAACGTTTCAACATTTCGATATACCGATGGACAATGCAACATCGCTGCAGATCGAGTACTGCTCATGGTTCGATCGAAACATAACCATCATTGTTCACCATCGCCCAACGCGGGGCTCGAACACGCGACCCCGAATGCTCTACCGACTGAGGTAGCCTGATAAGTGGCGCGGTGCGTAATTCTACGCTACGATTACCGAGAAACTCAGCGTAGTATCAAAACAAAACCATAAAGGGGATTGGGTAACTTTGTATGGAGGGTTGGCATCATTTTTTTTTTCTAGCGGCCATTGATAAAAACTATTGTCGTTTAAAGTCCTTGCAAAAATATGTTATAATGTGCAAAAAGAATTACTGCAAACTATATCGAACGAGAGATATAAGGATTTAAAGATACGAATTTTACGCCTGGTTGCTCTTCAAGAACAAGCAATAAAATGAAAAAAAAAAAAAACATTATTTTTTGTATTTTTTAATTTAAAAGTTAATGAAAAAAAAGTTACTAATCATCATTTTCTTCGTCATAAACTTCATTTTCTATGTCATTCCTTATTATAGTATCCAAGAACTGCGCTGGAGGAACTACATCTTGGTGTCTTCCCCATCTCATGTACCATATTATTGACATCACATGGGAACAACAACCTAATGTCCGTTTCCCTACGACACAAGAACAATAGTGCCCTAATAATGCATCAGATCCTTGTAATCCTCGTCCCAAGAGAATATAAACATACATTTTCCTCCCAGAATGACGAGATTGTATTCGACCTCTCAAAAGCCATGAGTCAATACAGTTGAGGCTTTTTAAACCCCTTGAATTTGGTTTTTTATATATCTCAATAACATACGACCCGTTTTTAACGTGCTATCCATATGGTTGGGGAGCCCAAGAGGGGATTTCTGGAGTCACTCGAGCGCGTCAGATTAAGCTATGGTAGATTAATTACATGCTGAAAAGTGTGCATTTTAATAATCTGACGATTTGGTTGGTGGGGTTGGCGGGGGTGGGGGTAAAATTTTAAATACAACTCGAACGCGTCAGATTTTCAGAGGGGATGTTAAGTGAACCTAAACTAAGCTCCCATTTAAAATTCAGACGATTCGGATGTAACGCAAGCTCGTGGTAGCTTTTTGAAAATGCAAAAAATATTTTTGACGATTTTCATTTCATTTTCATACAGACGGTTCAGCCTAAAGTCCTGATCGTGCTGATTCTTAATCTGACGATTATATGGAGGATTTTTTAAAATACAGCGCCTACAAAATTTTAAACGTCTGTAGACGCTCACCCCACCGCTGAAATGAAAAACTTCATATAACCTTTTTTCTTCTTACCATCCAATCTTCAAAGTCCAATAGGTCCCCACGACGCTCGAGTGACTACACATTTAGCATCGTGGGCTCCCTAACCAATAGTAGCTACGTGCTTGTTGGATCTGGTACGTGCTGGTTGGATCATAAAATCCAATTCAGAAGTAAATCAGTGTCCAGTTAGAAAGGCCAATCTTCATTTTCAACAAAAATCACACAAAGTCCAGGAGAGAATGCTAAGTCGTTAGGTAAGGTTTAATGAGATAAACAAGCACACACGCAACACAATGGTCAAATGGTGAATGTTGTTGCGACGGCCGGCGACGACGGGGTTAGGGAGGGGTTTGGCTGAACCATTCGTCGATTTGGGACTTTTGTGAACGTGAATCTATTTCTAGGAAGCGTTTTGTATCAATAACTGTTAAATTATGTATTTTTTACATCGAAGTAGTGTACATAGACGATTATAATCGAAGTAGTGTATATAGACGAAGTAGTGATTTAAGTAATATATAAAGCCAAATATCTCAGCTTCGATGTTATTTAGCGGTATAGTTCCATAATAATAAATGCTACTTTCGAACTGATTTTTCAAATTATGCTACTTTTATGAGTGGCCGCCAAAGTTGAAAATGATGCCAACTTTACCCAAACCCCTTTAAATCTTATTATTGTTTCTTTCTCAATATTTGTGTTACTCAATGAAATGGAAACACAATGTTATTCCATTACTCTAGCTTATTGTTCGTTTTAGAAACTACATACAATTTTTCGCAGAAAGGCAATATTTGTCCCGAAGTTTACTTGAACTTTTCCACACTTTTCCAATGGAAAGCTGAGTCGGTGTATGTTCTTGAATTTCAGCCATAATCATATTTCTTCTTTTGTTGCTCTGCGAGTTTCTTGTAAAAGATCAATGTCATGTTTTCGTGTGTTCGTAGAACTAAAACCAACCTTATAGGCGTTCAAAGGAAAATTTAGATCTACGATAATTTTTATTTTAGTAAAATTTTTATGAAAATTCAAATCAGTCTTATAATTGTACTTTGCTCAAACTTCAAGTAGTCTTGCTCAACCCTAATCTAATCTTTACGTAAAGCCCATAGTATCCAATTAACTCAGACAAGCGAGAAAGTTATCCTTTAAAGAAAATTATATATTTTTATCAAATATACACATAAAGCTTAGTAAATGTTTAATAAATTATACAATACTACTGTTCATTACTTCAACTAATATTTAAACCATGGCTTAATATTGGTAATGTTTCACAAAGGGAACCAGTTCTCGCTTGTTGAGCTACTATTCCGCGACCTCTCCTAAAGAGGTCAACTTCGGAAAAGGAATTATGAAAATTTCCGCTGTTCTGAATTTTGTTCTGTTCTCTATTTACTTATACATCATAAGTAAATAAATCACAAGTAAAATCATTAAAGACTTCTCCGTTTTACTTCTTACTAAATTCTCCATACAAATAACTGCCCAATGGTTTAAAACATATCTAATGCAACGAAATCACATTACACAGTCTTCAGTTTTGCTAATTGTAACATTATCATTCCTATTTCCAATGTGTAGTTGAAGACTTTTTTCATAAACGAATGAATACATAGCAATGTACTCGATATTGATAAAGCAGTTTACGTTTATAGCATTTGTTTGTTTAACACTTAGAACCCCAGGGGCTCTTATAGCCTCTTTCCCGGAGTTTAAGGGTTCTTAACCGGGGTTCAAGCGTTTATTTGCCAAATAAGGATGGGCCAAGTTATAATACCTAAATACTAATATCATAATAGTTATTTATGTTGTTTTTTTGTAAGTTTTCCTGTTAAGCATGTACTTGCAGTACTTGCATACCGTACCGTTTTTGCACGACCCACATTATATACAGACACCTTCGTCGTTTATCACTCTTTTCATCAGTGAAAACCGTAACAAAATCCGTTGAGGTGTTAGAAGAAGTGAGCGGAGAACAGATAGAAGCAGACAGCGAATTTATTTTATAATATTATCTTATCTTAGATGAAGAATACAAATATTATATGGAAACTTTTAAAATAGGCATGTTTTATAGACAGCAAAATTAGTGTGAGTTCTTAGATTAATTAAATTAATTAATTAATTAACAAAACTACTTAGACAATTTTGTTTGATATTTTCGGTAGTTTGTCCACGTTAATTCATGTCATGTAAGTTAGTTCACTTTTCAATAACATTATAATTAAGAAATCAAAATATTAATTAGTATTTTTTTCTCTTACACCAGACGGCTTTAAGTCTGTTCAAATGTTCAATAAAAAAAAAAAACATTACCATGCTTCCCAAGAAGGATAAATTCGAACTTTTACTTCCAAATAGAGAAAGAAGAACAAAACCAAACAACACGACAATATTATTATACTCCTAGGTTTTCATTTTTCATAGTGAAATTGCCCCTGGCGACTAGGTAGGGTAGCATGACAGATACTTTATCAGAAAGCTTCGTACTTTGCAGGCCTTTACTGGCTCATTTTAAACCATTGTTAGATGTATATAGTTAACGAAAATATTTCATAAATAAACTAATATAAACAGTGAGAAAACAAAAAGTTCAAATTTTAATTTCGTGCACATGCTACAACATACCGGAACTATGCCTACGTATTTCGTAGATACGCAACGGACCTCCGTAGATATGCTACGGAACTCCGTAGATTACGGACTTTCGTAGATTTGCTACGGACCTCCGTAGATTTGCTATTGGCCTCCCTAGATTTGCTACGGAGGTCCGTAGATTTGCTACGGGACTCCGTAGATTTGCTACGGACCTCCCGAGATTTGCTACGGACCTCCGTAGATTTGCTACGGTCTTCTATAGATATGCTTCGGACGGGGGTTTTTCTACGGTTATGGATTTTTTCTAATATTATAATGCGAAACATCTATAAGAAACTAGCTACACACTCCCGGTTTCGCCCGGGTTCAAAATAAATATTCATATCTTTTGATTTGCACCAAATTAAATAACACATAGTTATGAAGTTTTATCAAAATCGGTTCCTTAGTTTAGGAGTTCATAGGCGACAAAAATGTGACACGTAATTTTTATATATACCTACATATTAGGATGACCCCCCCTCCACTTGGATCCACAGTTTGTCTCTTAAATCTATCATTGAGGGGATTCAATAATAAACATATTTTATAATGCCACTTCGATCCACAAACGAGGGAATCCAAAAATAATATCTTAGAGCAAAAATAGAATTATTCGCTATTATCTACACATTAAATTAATATTTTATGTTAATTTGGAATTATGTTAATTTATGCAGGACGACTAATTAGCATTTAAACGGTGTCGTAATAGTCTCGGCGAGATCAATTGAATTTATTTACATAAAAATTTGGCCGTCGTTTATACACGATGGTAGCTTCCTGGTAGCTTTAACATTTTCAGTCCTCCATTTCTGCTAAATGAATTTCATAATAAAAATATATATCGTACTGCGATATATTATGTTAATAGCTGTAGATATCTAACTGGTATGCAAATGTAAATGTGTGTTTGTGGGACTTAATAATTTTTTTCTATATTTTGGTATTTCCATATAACATATCATATCATATCATAACAATCAATAATAACAATATAACGAAGTGAAAATATTTGTATTTTTGCTTATAATGAATAAACTCAAAACTGCTAGACCAATTTTAAAAATTCTTTCACTTATACATAGCTACATTATCAGCGAGTAACATAGACTATATTTTATAAAGTTACGCGAACAAAGTCGCGTGCAACAGCAAGTAAATAAATAGATATCGTAACAAAGTTATATCAATAACTAGCGACCAGCTCCCAGGCTTCGTGAGGTTGCAATTTTCCGGCCATGTTTTCCAATTTATCCCTTGGATATTTGATTTAAAAGAAAATTTGAAAAAAAAAAATATTTATTTATTAAGGTACACCAACAGGAGACACAATAATACAAAAGTGAATTCCAATTATTGACCCTTGACATTACATTTACAGAAAATACTTAGCGCCTGTTTCACAAACGTCAAGTAGGCCAAACTGTCATTTAAAATCACCGGTAACCGGGGATAATGGAGCCGATATACCTTTGTTTGTACGGTAAACGTCCCAAACATTAAATCAAAAATAATTAAAAAAAATCGATTATCTAATGATGCAGTAAGCCGAGTGCATAATTCAATATAACAGAAAATGATTTCTAAAAGTAACTAATCAACACTTTACATGTAGTTTGTGAAAGAGGCCCTAACTAACAATAAGTTCCAAAATTTTTACTATTATATTCACAAACACACACGAGTCATAACATACTAGTAGTGATTTATATTACATAATATATTAAACTATACGTAAAATTAACTAATAAAATTAGCTAGATATAATGGATATGTTTTGTTCTCTTTATCTCAATTGAAAATAATTAAGTAGGTATGTTCGAAATCTTATCTTCTCACCAAAATTAAATGAAATATAGGGGCTGAAGTTGTCACAAATCGAAGAAACCGAAGTTTGCAAAGTGGAATTGCCCTGGAATTTATTGTCTGTCACCCCGCTATACACAATACACATATATCTCGACAAATAAGAAATAAGGATCGGGTTTTTTTATGTTACTGTTTGCTCTTGTAAATTGTCGACTTGTTTACGAATTGTGTCTGGCTGTCTTACCAAGAAATTGAAAAATATTTCCACTTTCTTTATATTGTTTATTTGAAAGTATAGAATGTATGCATCTATATATTGTCACTTCTAATTTTTTTTATCGAACAGCAATTTGTTCCTAAGGTCCACACTAAGCAACTAATGCTTGTATTATGGATACCAGACAGTTGATATACTACATAGATTACTTTTCTTTTGTAAAACATCCACGACTCAGGTACAAAGGTAAATGTTAACACAAAAACATTTGCCCCTACCGGGATTCGAACCCGCGACCGTTTGGTTAACAGCTAGACCAAACGTGTCAAAAAATATATACTTATATAAAAAAGTCTACACCACTATCTTTTTTCTTTTTACTTAAGATGTAAATAATACACGTGTGATGTGATGTTTTGGTTATATAATATGTGATACAGGGCACACGTAGGAAGCAATGTGACAGTAAATCCGCAGAGGATTTCATGTTTCTCCATACCCTTTCTACGGGGTAATGTGATCCAGCCCATTAAGCCGTTCCAAGTGGTGAAGGCGTCGCAAAATAAAAAGCCACGAACGTGACGAACTAAATACGAGCCCAGAAAATGTTCAACTGGCTTTAACATACTTTGGGTTTTTATATAAAAAGTATTCGAGATATTATGTTTGTCTGTATATATATAATGTTACTACATGGTTCCTAATAACATGTGTGTTTAAAAATACATATCAAATTAGAACCTACATAAATCCAAGTAGTCACTCTGTGGACGTTAATGGAAGTATATGTGTTTTCTACGTGTTAAAGTACCCGTGGGCTTGCGAATAAAATGTGGACGATGGCAACATCAGTTTTGCGAGGCCTCTTTCAGTTTTTAGACAGAAACAAAATGTATCGTTAAATGAGCTAAATTGTACAATAATAATAATTTTACACTAATAATAATTATACACTAATAATAATTTTACACTAATAACAATTGTTGATACAACGCCACAGAGCTGCAAGTGCGCTGCCAACCATAGACGGATTAAAGATAAGGGATAACGAAGGAATGGGGTAGTGGTCTCTGGCATCCCTTACTCACAACAGCACATATGCTGTTATTTTACGGTGGTCTTCTGTAAGGTAGTCGTTACTGTCGCCACAGGGGCTGCCCACATTACTGCAAAACGCAGCTCATGGCAAATAGGATTAAATTTAAATCGAGTGTCTTCAAAATAAGATGAAAAATATATGAGAGGATGGACGAGCAGTATATAATTTACTTAAACGTCGTTTACTTTCCCCTCTCAGACAATGTTCATTTTATTAGAGCACGTTATTATATTGCGTATATACTTACGTGAAATAACAGCACTAACTCTCTTGGGTTTCAGCGCTTATAAGTAAAAGGCGGTTTCTTATGATAACATCTGGGCCCATATTTCATTATAGTTATATTTTGTTGGTTCCAAGTCGGAACCAAGTTTTTTAAAGTTACTTCCTACTAATATTATAAGTGTGAAAGTTTGTGGTGATGGATGAATGGATGTATGAATTTGTGGATGCATATGTGGATGTATGTATGAAAGATGTTTGTTACTCTTTCACGCAAAAACGGCTCAATAAAATTTGGATGAAATTTGACACACAGATTTATTCAAATACGTTGAGCCATATTCCAGTACTTCCAACTAAATCGGGGTCTTTTTGTATATTTTACTTAGCTTTATTATTACGCCTACAATTTTTATATTTATCTAGCTGTTGCACGCGACTTCGCCCGCGTAACTTTATAAAATATAACCTATGTTACTCGCTGATAACGTAGCTTTCTATAGATGAAAGAATATTTAAAATCGGTTCAGTATTTTTTGAATTTATACAAAATCTCTCTTTATAATATTAGTATAGAGTATAGATAAACTTTATAGTATTTTTGTCTATTATAATTTTACTTATATTATGTATCAGGATTGTTTAATACACATCATAATGTAGGCGAAAAAAATCTGGTGATATTAATTAGAAAATCTGATGGGGATATATTAGACGCTACATCGCACGTGAGAAGTACGCGACAAGCAAGCGACCGCATACTCGTATCCGCCTCCAACCTCCAACCCCATTCTCTGTGTTTGGACGAGGTCACTAAAGTTATTTCATTTGTGTACAGACAGCCTTTGTAGTTGCATTTTGTACTTTATGCAGCTAAGTAATAATAACTTTGATTGACTTTGATATTATACAGTGTGTGGCAGGCCACACATTACAGGAATAAGAGCAATTTTAAACGATGGCTCTAGTCTAGAGTATACGCAGTTATCTTAACCTAATCATAATGCTCCAAAGTGCTTATACTCAGAGATGCAGCAATCCAAAGTTACAATACATACTCAATGAATTTCATGATCCGTTAAATTGTCAGTTATCAGTCGCTAGATGTCTTGGTACAGGATACTGGGGCGAGAACGATCGCAAATGTCAATGTTAAGTACTCCGACTGGACCCATTATGTTGGTAGTAATACATTGCTTTTTTTTTTTTTTTTTTTTTTTTTTTTTTTTTTTTTGTCAACTATGTACCATAATCTGTCTCCTTTATGGGACAATAAATGGTATGTGTGTGGGGTTTAAAAGTGGCATGCCAGGCATGTGACCTGTGTCACATCCTACTCAGTAATTACTATAGGTTATTTTAGTATGTCTTGGGGAACTTTGCGCTTCAGTCTGCGAACCAACAGACTATCCTCCATCAGAACCCTCGCCAAGGTATTAGGGTGATTTGAAATCCTTCTTTTATATGTTTTGGCATGTCGACAAATTTCCTCCGTGACCATATTAACGTGCAGATCATGATGCAATTGTTCGTTGGTGACGTACCAAGGAGCGTTGGTTATTAATCTTAATACCTTGTTCTGAAATCTCTGGACGATTTCTATATTGGAATGAGAGGCTGTTCCCCAGAGTTGGATTCCGTAGCTCCAAATCGGTTTTAAAATGACCTTATAGATAAGGAGTTTACTACTGAGAGATAGTTGGGATCTGTGGCCAATCAGCCAATATAGTTTTCGCATCTGCAGGCCTAGTTGTTTGCGCTTAGTAAATATGTGTTTTTGCCACGTTAGTCGCTTATCTAGGTGTAATCCCAAGTATCTAACATGGTCCGCCTGTGGGACTTCAAGATTATTTAGCTTCACGGGCGGACAGTTGCCTCTTCTCAATGTGAAGGTAACATTGACCGATTTGGTTTCATTTGCCTTAATCCTCCACGTTTTCAGCCAATCCGAGATGTCATTTAGGCCATTTTGCAGGATTCTTGATGCTTCTACAGGGTCCCGATGGGAGGCTAGGATCGCCGTGTCGTCAGCAAAGGTTCCGGTAGTAGTAGAATCTGATGTAGGCAGATCAGACGTGTAGAGTAGGTAAAGAATTGGACCCAGCACGCTACCCTGTGGTACTCCCGCATTAATGTGACGAATCCCAGAAACAGCGTCACCATTCTGAACGAAAAAATACATTGCTGGCTCCATTATTTTTGTTAGAAAATAACAGTATTTTTTTTTTCATTTTAATTAATTGAAACCTTTTGGAATTAATTACTGATTCGTTAAAGGGTCTTTATTTTAATTTGTTGCTCTTATTACAGGTCAGACCCTGTATATATTGACATTTCGAACTTCACTTTTTAATTGAATGCCGGTCTGTGAGAATATATAAATGAATTTTATATTCTGTGAGAATGTAATGAATTTCGCGTAAACTATATACCTATGGAATATTTTTTTAAATTCAACTATGAGTCCGAAGTTTCACTGAGAATGTAAAATATTTGGATAAAATTTGTCATACAAACAGATCATGTCTTGTCATACACAAATATTATATCTTACGTTATAGTAAAATTGAGAAAAATTTTGTAGGTAAATCCAAAACTGAGCGACGTATTAATTTACATTTTATGGATAAAAAGTCCATTCTTTTCTTGTACAAAAGCGGAAGCCAAGTTGCGAACAGTAGCTAGTTATAAATAAGAGCCATCTGTTACATCGCCGTTGATCTCGTTTAAAATTTGCGCAAAGAAAAAAGTTAAAATATAAAAGCTGAAATAGTTAAACTAATAAGCTGTGTTTCGTGAAGTTGCTTAAAGCTGAGATAGGTAAAGGATTATACCGTTTTATGCATTGCATTGCATATTTATACTTACTTACTTAAGGATAAACCTGATTCGTTGGAATTCATTCATTTGTTAAACTTGACAAACAGGCTGACGGTACACTTGATGGTAGGTGGCTACCGTCGCTTATAACACAAGCAACGCCACAGGTGCTGCAATGATCGGTTGTAAAGACAGACAGTTAGAGTTGCTTTCACATTTATAATATTAGTATGGATGAACTTAATTAAAAGTGGGAGGGAGAGTGCATTTGTGTGCAGTTTTCAGGCACTCGGTCGATAAGTGAGGTTGGCTTGAAAGGAAAGAGAGGTTTAAGTGCTGCATCTCGACATGTTCTTAACCCGTTCAACGTCTATATATCCACTTAACGAGCCGGGGATCGGATAATATATTATGCTCGCTTCAAAATAAGCTTGCGATTTCAAAAAACATTTTCTTACTAGCAAAAATATTGTACTAGTGTCGTTTTACACGAATACTGCTGGCAACATCAATTTGACGAGCCGGTTAGATAAGTGATTAAGGTGCTTGCCTTAACGCTCTGTTCCAGGGCTCCCGGGTTCGATTCCGGGCATGGTCAACTTCGGAAAAGAACTTTTCAAGGTTTGGTCCACGAGCCAGGCACAAATTTCGTTAGGCATTTCCTCTCTAGCATATTACGAGTTATGATAACTCGTAAGATGCTTGAGAGAGTTGTATCATGAAGAAAAGTTAACGTCAGCCGCCGCTCCGTGGGTGGGTTCAGCAACATACTTGAAAAAGAATGTCATCCAGATAAACCAGCTGACATTTTTATTTATTCATTAGCTGGCGCCCGCGACTTCGTCCGCGTTAAAAAAGTAGACTATCCTGTGTCCTGTACGTCTAAATGTTCGTCAACCAAGATTCATGAAAATCAGTTAATTCTTTTAAGAGTTATGGAGGAACATATATACATACATACAATATCTACACTTACAGATTTATTATTATAGTATTGATAATAGCAGATAAACTATCATGTGACAAATTTTAAACTGACAAATAATTTGATCGGCTGACGTACATATAACCCACCACTTTATAATCAGCTGATTTTTTCTTTCTTTAAGATATTAAATTAGTTGATGAGTTAACGATTTAGTGATAAATTAAAGTGGAATAGATTTTCATTTTTTTTTATAAGTAACCTTACCACTTTTATCTTGAACATACGAAGCGGAAAAGATTTAGGGGAGCCGACCTCATTTCTTCGAGCATGAGTTATTGACTGTTAATACGCTATTACTTTATACGGTTTTACATACATATACTCAGCACTATATGTGTCGTTCATTGTAAAAGTGGTGTAACTCCCTATTTTTAAAACCATCTTTTCTTGCCTAATGGTATCACATTTGGTCATAATTTTCAATATAAAAGTGAAGTAACTCCAATAGTGGCATTAAAATCCCATAGATGAAAACAATGAATGAATGCTTATATTTTTTTTCCTACACTATAATTCGCAAAAAGCTCGTTATTCTAAAATTCAGTTACAAGGAGATAGTTCACTTTTACAATGAACGACACATATGTTACTACCTATACTATATTGTACTCAGCAATTCTACTAGCAGAAGATTTTTTTTATGATTTTTTATTGCGTACTGATGTCACATATAAGCACTCGTTATGCCTATATGCATAATAATTATTATAAATATTCTATAAGTAATAAATCGGTATTAGTCAATCAATGATGATAGATTCCTAATACTGTATATTTATATGTCTGTTCTGTGTGGTATTGGTACATACACAATGTAACACTCTCTTAATATATAATACTAGTTGTTGCACGCGACTTCGTTCACGTAACTTTATAAGATGTAGCCTGTGTTGCTAGCTGATAATATAGATTCCCAAAAGTGAAAGAATTTTTTAAATAATTCCAGTAGCTTTGGAGCCTTTTCAATGCAAACAAACAAACAATTAAATCTGTCCTCTGTATAATATTAGTATAGATGTTGAGAGAGTAACTTCTTTAACAATTGATCGTACTCATGTTGACATAATTATATATACTTCTTATTTAGTTTTATCTTATATATTATACTTAGCACCCGAGTAAGCTTAAAGTAATCTTAAATTTACAAATTACAAGGCTTTATAACTTCAATTACTCGTATAGTACCCGTCAAAGTTTAAGAGCTATCTAACTAAACCCGAAGCCAATGAGTTTCCGCCTTTCACTGACTTTATGGGATACCATAAAGGTCTTATTATTGACTACTTGAAATGTGTTCGTGGGACGCACCTGTGGCTCATTTTATCTCACGGGAGATTTTAATATCTGTGGGCAGAGAAATTAAATTAATCACACTTAATAATCAATACTAATAATAAATCTGTAAGTGTAGTACTCCAACGAATTACATAGGATGTTGCTTGGAGCTTTTATTGGTGCATGCTGAGCTTCCTATAATTGCGGCGGCATCCGCCTTGTGATAATTATTTGAACAGTGTGTTAAAGTTAGATGTCTGCCTCGTTGGGGGCCTTTTATTATAAATAAATAAATAAATCAATAAATTAATTAATTAACTGATTTTCATGAAACTTGGTAGATAAACATTTAGACGTACGGGGCATAAGATAGGCTACTTTTTTCTTTTTCAACGCGGACGAAGTCACAGGTACAAGCTAGTATGTTAATAATTTTGCCAACAATATCTTTCTAATAAGGATGTGGTTTTGTTAAAATTGTTATATAAAATAACTGAGATTTATTTAATCGGATGAACTTTTTTTTAGAATATTTTTCGAGGCTTCAACTCGTTCATCAGTCTATTTCCTAGTTGACGAAGTGATTTCACTAACTTCCACATGTTCGATTGATATGAAATTTGTTATACTGTTACTTGAACTTACCATTAACTTGATCCAATGGTGCAGCATCAAGTAGCCTGAGGGATACCCATCTCCTTAGCAATTTATTATTTGGGCTTAATATAAAGCAAGGTGTTAGTTTATACTTTTTAATTATATTTATTTTTATTAATTACATGTGATGTGAAAATAAATAGTCTACAGTAACTGAAGAGCTGATAAATGGCTCGCTTAAATGGAGTGAATTTTTATTATAGGAAAGTAAGTATTTTTGTGGCGGTAAAACCGAATTTAGGTGAGCGTTGAGTGAGCGAAGCGTTTTTCTTTCAGTTCGTTAAACACGGTCCAAATACATTTCATTGCGCGTCCTTTGGCTTTTATGTGGACTATGTACACGGAATTTTTTAAATTAAATAAAGGGGCGTACTCAGACTAACTAAGAACTATAGAATTTGACGAATAACATAGCATTAAGATTTGTATTCAAACATTAGAATTTAATTTTGGTAGAATTTAATTTTGGTTTAATTAATTCTAATGTTAATTTTACGCGTGAAATGTAATTCCATACCACTTTTATATTTTTTGATGACTGGTTTTTACACCTTTAAAATCAAATTAATGGAATTTGCGTCACAAATGCCAAAGCCAACAATAAAAAGTACGCCTAAAACGGAATCATAGCGGAGTCTTGCCTTCGTGCGTCAGTGGTAAAAGGTTTAAATGACATTTCATGCTCTACGCATATGTCATTTTTAAATCTCTATCTCTCTATATAATAAAAGTTTCGTGTCGGTTTTTTTGACCTGACTGCTTTGACTTGACGGACCTGTTTTGGAAAAGTAAGAAAAATTATAGACTTGATTTGACTTGACCAGAGATGTAATTTATTTGAAATACTTCTATTTAAAATGCAAATACAAAATGCAAAATACCTATTTTGTATTTTGCATTTAAAATGCCTTTTAGTAAAAAACATTTTGTATTTTATTTGAAATACTTTTCGAGATGTATTTTGCATTTCAAAATGCATTTCAAAATGCATTTCAAAATACTTTGTGATTAAGTTTAGCCAAACTCACAGAAGAAAAATGAGTGATGATATATTCGAACAACTGGTATTGTTAAAAAGCGTAATAAATAAAAATTGATGTTTATTTTTTTCACTTTTTAACAACACCAGTCCAGTTGTTATTAATACAAGAAAAGTGTAATAATAATAAAATAAGAACTAGATGCACAATCAACCGAAATAAATGGTCACACAATTCACAAAAGACAAAATGGAGCTCTCTTGTCGTTAGTCTAGTTTTTTACATTATTTTAAGTAAGTATTATTAATAACATAACAGAATTTATTGATACGCGCACTAAAAAATATGACCAAAATGTCATGCCATGTTATTAGACGTTTTTGTTCGGCTCGGCATTGTGTCTCTATTTCTCAAGATAAATACCTAAAATAAATAAAAATATCTGAGATTTGGCCAAAAGGTATTTTATTTTGAAAATACCTATTTTGCATTTAGCATTTGAAATGCAAAACGCAGAACTATTTGGTATTTTGCATTTGAAATAGTAAATCTGAAAAGTATTTTGCATTTTGTATTTAAATGCTTTCTTAAAACCATTTTGTACATCTCTGGACTTGACTGACTAGCCTCCGGATCTGCTACTTTTGATTTTAATTTCAGTTTTGCCTTTTTTCATTTTTAAAAAAGGCTATTACAAATTGCTATTTTTACTAATGACACTGGCAAAATCATCGGAGAATATCTGATGGAGCCAAGACATTAAAAGAGAAGAAGAAGAAGTTTCGTGTCATATGTTTGACATCAATGAACTCCTAAAATACTGATCCAGTTTTGATAAACCAATTTTTTAGTTTGGTTCAACTTAAAGGATAGGATAGTTTTTATTTTGAGCCCGGGCGAAGCCGGGAGCGTGTAGTTAGTGTTCCATAAAGTTTGTATAGTTTTGTATGGCATGCGATATCCATAGTTGTAGTAGATGATGACATAATTATATCAACATGAAAATACATGCATACTAATGAAAGTGAGAGAGTCGAAGTTATACCGCATATTGTCTTAATTGCTCTGGCGAGTTTTGCCCTGTCGAAACCAATTTAAATGGAAATTCGTTTACCTACTCTGTTCGTCGGCAGATTTTCATTAAAATCCACGATATATTTACTCACCTGTGGCTCCTCGGTAACGCGTTTTTCCAGCGGTTGGCTTTTTGCCCATTGCAAATTCGAAACGAAACATTACCGAATAGCTTACGGAAGTTGTTCCGATTATTCAGACGCCTGGATGGTAACAATACAATACCTACACTTACAGATTTATTATTGTGCAATGTTGCAAGTGCAATGTCAAAATAACTACATGTATATCAAAGTAATTACGGTGCTTATAACGAAAATACATTTTTTATAAAATTTTGTCTGTTTGTTCCGCACGTACGCCAGCTTAATTGAACAATAAAATATACACAACTTCTTACCCTTTTTTCGATGTTTTTTATTGACAATGACAGGTTGAAGTCCCAAACAAATGCCCGATGCAATTCGTTGTTTGAATAAAAAATTGCATCCCGGGATGATCCCGGGTGAAGCCGAGAGCGGGTCGCTAGTAGTAGGTATTATAAACGTGTACTCGTTCCCTATTTACCTACGTAAAATATTATCTATTGTAAGGTTGTTTGTTAGAACGTTGAATAGAACAAGTGCTTCGTCTCCACGTTGTAAGCGTCGCCAGTGACTACAAAACCTTTTGATTTGACTCTCCAATTGTCAACAGCGTGAATAGCAGCGACACTTCAAATGAACGTGAAGAAACAAGTTGGAATAGAGATTGAACATTAATAAGAAAGAAAGTCTGAGAAAATACGTATATTTTACAAACGAGATGGGAGTGAAGTCGAAAGTGGTTAACATCTTAAAGGGATATTAAAAACGCCATATTTTTGAAAATTAGTAAATTACTATTAGCGCCTCTTTCACGAACGTCAAGTAGGCTACCGTCACTTAAAGTCACCTTTCACTGGGAATAATTTAGCTGATATAACTTTGTTTGTACGGTAAACGTCCCAAACATTAAATAGAAAGTAATAAAAAAAATCGCCTATCGAATGATGCAGTAAACCGAGTGCATAATTCAATATAACAGAAAATGATTTCTAAAAGTAACTAATCAACACTTTACATGTAGTTTGTGAAAGAGGCCCTTATTAGTCAATTAGTAAATTACTGGCACCAGTGTATTTAGTCCATTCTCAAATGTTCTCAGCCACAACATCTTTCTTCGGCCAACTTTTTACTTTCCAGCATTTGGCCATCATTACTAGTTAAAGCTCCTCTACAATAATATTACTAGGGCTACAATAATATTACTACTGTAATGAATAAACTCAAAAACTACTGAGCCGATTTTATAAATTTTTTCACATATAGAAAGATACATTATCAGCGAGAAACATAGGTTATATTTTATAGTTACGCGGGCGAGGTCGCGTGCAATAGCTAGTAATACATATGTGCTACTAGCTATTTTGTTCGATAACTTGTGTCTAAATAATGCCACTCCATCGTACAAATTAGTAGGTTCACAAAATTTACAGTATTGTTCTTTTTTTATTACAATATATTCGTAATAAATGTCGAAGCGCGATACAAGTCGTACATATTTGATGTAATAAAAAGAAATGAGATTTGGATACGGGAGAAACTCAAATAATTGTGCCGTTCAAAACAGCTTCTAAGCTTTCCGGGTTCCTAATATTAGAGAAATACGGATGAAATTAAAATTTCATTGCAGGAAACCCTTCGTACGCAACGTTTGAAGTTGCCCTTCGTTTGTTTTGTATCTCTATATTGTAAGAGTTGCCTATACACATAAAAAAGTAAAAGCTGGTTTAATCTTTTTTATAATCAATAACGAAATGGCATGCAACAGCTAGTCTTAAATTAAAAAAAAATCAAAGTTTAAATAAATGTTTCAACGCCAAAGAAAAACGGGCGCAGTGGAAGTTGCCGGCAAGCGCTAGTATTTAAATATATGTACAAACAGTTTTCAAAGAGAATTTTCCTTCGTTTCAATCACATTATCGGTAAAACCTCAAAGTCAGCTCCTGAGAGAAAGATTGACTTTATAGAATTTAACGTACGTACGTCAATATATACAATATATACGAGTATGCACCGACGAGAGAAAATTGTATATTGTTCGTAGAAACGTAGAGCCTCGTAGCATCTCGTAGCTTCCGTTTTCCGCTCACTGCGAAATATTCAACATTATGAGCACTATGTGAGAAAACTGAGAAAATATTATGCTATGATGAACATTTTAAGGGTGCAAGAAATTATTATATAACTTTAAATTAATTAAAATAATATATGTCATGTGTTGGATGGGAAATGGATAAATCGAATCACGACAGAATTTATCGGATTAGAAATAATAGTTTCAATTAAAAATTAAAATTACCAATTAAAAATAATAGTTTTAATTAGTGATTAAGATCAATTTTCCGACATTTTTCAATAAAAGTTTTAAATTATTGTGTTTTTAAAAACATCCCTGAACGTCTAGCCGTCTTGACTAGGTTCATTCAGAAACTTAATAATTTTCAAAGACTCCTCTTGTAAATAAATATTAAATGCAATGAGAAAATTTACGCCCAATTAACTAGTGAACCATGCTATTACGAAACTTCGCCATTTAGACGTCCACTTAAAATTAATTTAAGGCGAGTTACCAACGAATTTATGGAATGTTAAAGAATTTTCATTAAATTTATTATTTTTAGTGAAAAGTATATTATATACGAGTATTAACATTGTTATATAGGTAGCGGTTTGTTAGTAGCACATAAGAACGTATAATTTGTTTATTTTATTTCATAAGTCGATAGCTGGTAGACGAAGTCGATCGATAGCTGTCGAAAATAGTTGAAATTAATGTATAATTAAATCATATTTATATTTATCATCCGCTTTAAAATATAAAAGATTTAATTATGTTGCTTGATTTAATAGGCGAAGGCGACGGTAACCAACACCTACTATTAATTGAACCGTTAGCCTGCTCGCCGTCGATTTAATTATTAAAAATCACAGCCCAAATAATACCTATACACAGAATTAAGAACAACGAGTTAAAAACCAACGGTACACCGTAATCCCATGGGGCTACCTGCCATGGGTCCTGAATTCGAAATTTTTAAGTTGAATAAGAGTCAACTTAAATAAAGAGTAATTAATAGTCACAACGTACCCACAGTAAGTTTTATGAAAGCGAACTTCGCCTTCGTTTTCAGGTATATTAATTACCTAACTAAGAAGTCTTAGGGCACGAAATGTTGGTCACGAGTCACAAACTTTTCCGAAGGAACGGAGTTGTTTGTAAAATACATAGGTTCGCACTTGCAATATTAAAAAATTCTAACATTCCTTATTTTAATAATGTAATTATTATTATTAAAGAATAATCAAATAATCAAGAATTTCACTTGTAATAATAATTTTACAAACATCTTGCACAAATTCCCGCAGGGGAATTTTAACTTCTTAATATGATATTATTAAGGGGTTCGACTTTCTATAACTAATAACCCTCGACTTTCTATTGAGCCCAAACACGCTATATCTGCTCTAAATTGCTGAGGAGTCGGGTGTCCCGCAGACTACTTGATGCTGCAGCATCAGATCAAGGTTACCGTGTCATGGACATACTGCCGAAGTAGCAGTATACTAAATTTGACATCAGTCGAACCTGTGGAAGTTCGTGAAATTCCTTCTTCAACTAGGAAATGATCTGACGATCTTCAAACACCTGAACATATCTTCGTAAAGCATAGCTAAGAACCATCTCGATCACGTCAGCTTTTTTTTTATTTGAAAGCTGACGTGATCCAAACGGATGGATCACAATCGGTCCATCCGTTTAATACTACAGACAATAGAGAATTTTCTTCTGCACTAAATTACTAATCTTATTTTTTTTAATAGGTTCAGCATCACGTACTGACCCTAAATGCACAAAATACTTACAAATTAGGCGGGCGGAAGTGCCGCCATTTGGACAAAAACCGTTTCCGCCTATATCTTCGTAACCTTTTTTGTAGATAAATAATTTTTTTCTATCACTTACCGTTTACAACTTATTCGACTATTACGATTTGTTTATTGACACAAATTTATATGGCCGTAAACTAATATGGCCATTAAAATTACAACTCTCTTTTTTAAATAGGTTCAGTATCACGTACTTACCCTAATAATTAACCCTTAGTTTTCATACTAACAAGTAAACATAGTGATTCAATAACATTAATTTATATGGTTGGTTAAAGTGTCCAGCAGGTTATTATTAACTGCGTAGCGATAACACAATATAGCAAAACTTAATTAACCATTGTATAACACAGGGGAGAAGCGTGTCCAAGGTCGACATTATATTGAAAACCTTAAGGTAGTGTGCGTAAGAACAAAATGGAATGTGGGGTAAGGGAGAATGTAGGCGGTCGGGGACCCTTGTCAAGAAATCTTGACTTTAACACACCGGTTAGACGAAACATGGGTGACATGTTTTGAATTAATAAAGATACGCACGTTTTCACTATAATACAATGTTTATCTTATTCAATTCATAGGGCTCATTGTCATATACTGTAGATTCCTGTGCCCACTATCATGATGGAAAAAGTACAGGGGAAAGTACCGCACTCGCTAGCGAGAGCATTCAATTTTGATATAGAAAATTGTCAATTTGACATTGACAATTGACAATTTTCCATTATAAATGTTTTAAGCTGTCGCTTGCGAGTGCGGTCATGAAGAACTTATGGTAAAGGTCTAAAAAATTGCCGGATCTTAAATTTACAAGTAGGTACTTTGACAGACAAGTGGACATCAGTCTGTTGCATAAAAATATGTTTCCTCTCGGAAGTTTAACAGTCGAGTTTTATATATTCAACAACTGGCTTACGGACCTAGCTTCGTATTCCCGGAGTTTGCATAATTTTGCGCTTCTTTTACAACCGCCTCGTACACAGATGTAGTATTTCACAGAAGTCGCAATTTGAACATTATTTCGAGACGGTGATTCGATCACACTTTATCGGAGAGTTTCTTTTCAACATTATGATTTTTTTATATAAGCTTAAACAATTCGTGTCCCAGTTTCCTATCTGGGAACCTGCTGGGAATGGGCTACGAAATTCCTTATTTCGATAGTATTCTTGTCTAGCTACAAACTAATAATAAAATGGATACTAAACGTCTAAAAAAAATAAAAAAGTGCTCTTTTTTTCTGTGCAAAAGCCACAAAATATGCAAAATATGTGTATTTATGTAACAGCTTATAATTTACTTTAAAAAAAATCGTGTAATATCTAACGTAGAATAATAAAATAGTAGCTTAGATTTTTTTTATTATTCTTTAATTTTTGTTTCCAATTTATTTTATATGATTTTAAACCAGTAGGTAACCGTGTATTTATATTTCTTGCCCTTTTGTTCTTTTACTAGTTGATACAAAAACGCAACACCATTTGTATCAATTATCAATAGCATACTTAGTGCAGCTTGGCCCTGTACTAAAAGTTTATGCTCCAATAAATTTATGACCGGGTTTGGGGTTATTCCGTTCTCATCCTACGAAAACTCGTCCCACTTTAATTTTCTTCCTAACTCGGCCTATTTCTATAGCAATTATTTCTTATTTCATCCAATTTTCAATTTCTGTCTATTCCTTACTCAGCCGAAATGCGTGAAAGTAAAAGCAATTATGATAAAGCGATCTTATTTCGCACCTAGTTCCGGCTGCTCCCTGGGGCATCCGCAGATTGGGCCATTTAACCTGTTGGTTGGCTCGCTGCCAATCCACAAGTTTGGATCGCGGCTTCTAAAATTTTATACATTATTCAACGACAGCAACAAAATTGGTAAATAAATATAAATTGGCAGATTTTTCAATTTTAAACATAAAGTTTGTTTTATAGTAGATGCTATAGGTATATAAATAAGTATATCATAAAAAAATAACTCAAAAAAATCAAAAAAACAATTTTAACGTTTAAATTGTTAATACTCGTAAGCGCTTCTTTCACCAACTACAAGTATGTTGATTAGTTACTCTTAGAAATCATTTTCGGTTTACTGCATCATTCGATAGGCGATTTTTTTTATTATTTTCTTTTCAATGTTTAGGACGCTAAGCGCCTCTTTCACCATCTGTCAAGTAAGCTAACTGTCATTTAAAGTCACCGGTTACCGGGGATAATAGAGCTTATATACCTTTATTTGTGCGGTAAAAGTCCCAAACATTGAAAAGAAAATTTAAAAAAAATCGCCTATGGAATGATGCAGTAAACCGAGTGCATAATTCAATAAAACAGATTTTTTTTTCTAAAAGTAACTAATCAACACTTTAGGCTATGTCATTATTGAAATTCTATTCTAGCTATTGGTGAAAGATTTTTCAAATTGCCTCTTACATACAATCATACATACAATTATATCTCTTTATATTATTAAGTAAACAATAATACAATTAAAATTGGCTCCAGGTGGCATGGCACCTAACATATTGACATAAAAAATTAATGTATAATTAGGTATTTTACATTTGAAATTACTTTTTACGAGAGTGTATAAGAATTTAGATTTTCGAACTATTTTACATAGAATTCATGATTTTCTATTTTCTACAATGTATGAATAGCAGTGGCTTACTGGAGAAACTCATGCGGTGGCTGAGACAGCTATCTGTCCGTCTGTTCGATTCCACAGTAGAGAATGCTCATAGCGGAAATGCTTGTAGAATACTAAATGACCGAGTTATCTCTTAGTACGTCTCTGCTACAATCTAATATATGAAGAAGTATGAAGTATAATTTTAGTAAATAAATAATAAATAAATAATGATTTCTTGAGTTATAGTAGAAGTATTTTCTATTATCTACTTAATGGTTCAGAATTGTTTTTTTTTAGTAAATAAACGTTTGAATAATAGGTAAATTTAATTTTTTTTAAATTTTTTTACATACTCGTACAATACAGCCAACTTATTAAACAGTACTTATTAACAGTACCTATAGACTCTTATTAACAGTACCTATAGACTCCAAATGAGTCTATAGGTGAAGATACGGAATATGTTTCTGGTCTCAAAACACAAATAGAAAAATTGAAGACAGATCTATGTAGTGCTAATAAAGAAATAGAAGTACTAAATGGAGAAATTACCTTATTAAAAAAAAGCAATGAAAATCTTTTAAAAAAACAAGAAATATACAAAAAAATAACGCATAGTCCTACTCTAATGAAGTCACCTATAGTAAAAAAGAAAGTTAAACAGAACCGAAATAAACAGACACAAACAAATGAAAACGATAATGTGAATTTAACTAACACGTGTGAAATAAGTGACCAGACCATAAAGGATACTAAAGTAAAAGCTATCGAAAACACGTCAATTAATATTTCACCACAGATGGAGAAGCCACAAATAGATTCACATAAAGGCAATAAACATAATGACAAGAGAAACATGATAGTTCTGAGTTCTACCACAAATAAAAATAATATCCTACGTTCAACATTAAACTATTTTCAAGACAGTTATGAAATATGCCATTACTCAACACCAAATGGGGGAATTAGACAAATGTTATCAGGCCTAGACACAAAACTTAAATATTTTAATAAGGATGATTATTGTGTGATAATGATAGGAGAAAGCGATTTCGAAATTACGCAGAATTATTTAGATTTAATATTAGAAATAAAACACGCATTACAGAATTACACACATACAAATATATTAATATGCTCACCTACTTATAAATATGGTAACAATACTCACATGTATAATTCGAGAGTTGAACATTTTAATAATCTACTATATTTAGACCTCCTAACAAATAAATATGCCTATTTTATAGATAGCAATAAAAATCTTAAAAATGATTTTACTATGTTTAGATACAATGGAAAAATCAACCGTCTAGGTATGAAAATTATATTTAAGGATTTATCTTTTATAATTCAAGACATTAACAACTTTAAAACTTCAAATACAAAAGAGACACAAAAAGCAGAGTCAAATGAATCAAAGAGAAATACTACCCGCGAATGTGAGGAATCCACATCATCAAAACAGGTTTTTCACTAAATAGGCTCCACATTCTACATCAGAACATAGCTGGACTTCTTAATAAATCAGACCTGCTAACCATCAACCTACAAGTACTTAAAGAAAATGGAAAGAATATTGATGTTATATGCATTACAGAACATTTTATGCAGGTTGGATTTGAAGAACTTTGTCACTTACCAAACTATACCATGGCTGCCTGCTACAGCCGTAAAAACGTAAAAAGAGGAGGTACATGTATATTTGTGAAAAGGAACTACGCATATATAAAAAATTAAAGATATAGAAAATTTATCAATTTCGGGCATATTTGAATGTTGCGCAATAGAGCTTATACATTATAAAATAATTGTAGTATGTATATACAGAATCCCAAACACAACAAATTTAAGTACTTTTTTTGAAAAATTTGAGCAATTATTGATATTTTTACAAAAAATAAAAAATAAAAATGTCATTATTGCCGGAGACTTTAATGTGGATATTATGAAAAATAATAACACTACATCTGAGTTTCAATGTCTTTTACTCAGTTTTGGCCTTAAATTTGAAATTAAAATACCAACAAGAATAGGAAGCAATACTTGTATAGATAATTTTATTCATGACCTCAAAAAATGCAAGTCTGAAGTAATAGAACTTGCTCTGTCTGACCACACTGCTCAAATTTTGGAAACGCAGGTCATCTCAGTCATATTATTAACCTGTGTATAAGTGAAGGGTTGTATCCAGAAAAATTAAAGAATGCTATTATAACGCCAATTTATAAAAATAAAGGAGATAAGGGACTTTTGATAAACTATAGACCTATAGCACGAATCTCTGTTTTCTCAAAAATATTCGAAAAGTACATTTATAAGGAAATAAGTACATACATGGAAAAGTACAATATTTTTACAAGTGAACAACATGGATACAGAAAAAACAAAACATTAAATGAGGCACTTTATAAATTCCTAGATGTAATCATAACAAATGTAGACACTAAATCTCCAATATGTGCGGTATACATGGACATGACGCAAGCATTTGATCATGTAGACCATGCAATTCTTCTTGAAAAACTCGAAAGTTATGGAATAAGAGGTAATATACTAAATCTAATGAAATCATACTTATACAACAGGAAGCAAATTACAGAGATTACTAGAATAAATAGAGATAATAAAACACATGAAGCATTTTTATCTAAGGAACGTACTCTAAAATACGGCGTCCCACAAGGTAGTGTTTTGGGACCATTATTATTTATAATATACATTAATGATCTACCGAAAACTGTAGACCATCCTATGTGTCTTTTTGCCGATGACAGCACAATGATGATAAAATGCAGTGATAAAGATACCTATAGTAATGACATAAACACTGCCTTAAGAAAGATTATATACTGGTTAAATAACAATAATTTAAAAATTAATTTGTTAAAAACAAACGTCATGCATTTTAGTCAGAGAGTAAGCGATAAACTATATTTAGACATAAATTACGAAGATCAAACTATAAAAGAAATTAATATAACAAAATTTTTGGGCCTGGAAATTGACAGTAAATTAAATTGGAAAACTCACATTGATGGTGTCAGAAAACGATTAAGTAAACAAGCGTATGCCCTACAAGAACTATCTAAAACTGTAAGGATTGAAGCTCTCTTATTGGCATATTACGGCCTTGTCGAATCTGTACTAAGATATGGACTTCTATTCTGGGGAAACTCGACTGACAAAAATTTTGTCTTCAAAGCACAAAAGAGGTGTATCAGAGCAATGTTTAAATTAAAAGTAACAGATAGTTGTATGCCCTATTTTAAAAAACATAAAATACTAACACTTCCTTCACTTTTTATATATGAAGTTGTAGTATACGTAAAATCGAATCCCACTTTATTTAGACGAGTTTCAGAAAACAGTAAAAGAGAACAAAGAGATCCGAATAGGCTGTGTATTCGCAAAGCACACACAGCCCTTATGCACAAAAGTGTTTTTTGTCAAGCACCAGTCATTTATAATAAGATTCCGAATAATATTAAGCAGCTCAACATTAATATATTTAAGAAGAAAATTAAAGAATTATTAGTTCATAAATGTTACTACGACTTAAAAGACTATATGTGTGATAATTTTGTGGATAGTGGTGATTAATAGCTTATTTTGTTATGTAGTGTTCTCAAAATATTTGCACACCCCAAAGGGTAGAATGTAGCAAGCCTTTATACATTATAAATAAAAAACATTGTAAATTACCTATATTCAGCAAATAAATTATTATTATTATTATTATTATTACCTACATTACGTGGGTGATTAGATATAACAATACTATCAAGTAATTATATGTGTATAAGATTATAGATATAACTAAGCTAATAATTTTTATTTTACTCTATGATCCAGCATCATGTTTGTGTTAGTTTTTCAGTTCTCAGCCATATTTTCTTCTGAAAACGTGGCAACGTTCAATCCTTTGGAATCCTTCGGATTTCTGTTTGGAGTTTCTCCATCACCATCTTCGATAGCGATCGATCGATAGGTTTTATAGCGATTTCGGATAGAAACTTTCAAGTTACCCTCGTTTATTTTGCCAAACACAATTTTCGCTTGTAAGTAAGTAATAAAAATTATGGTTAGTAGTGTCAAATTATATCTTACTAGTTTTTCCACGTGACTTTGTCCGCATAACTTTATAAAATGTAACCTATGTTACTCGCTGATAATATAACTTTCTATAGGTGAAAGAACTTTTAAAATTCTGAGTTTTTCTGAGTAATTAGTGTTAGTTTCTGAGTTTATTCATTACAAACAAAAATACTAACTCTCTTTAATATTATTGGTAGGTGTAGATATTAATATTTAACACCTTTTTTGTGTGTGAGGAAATATGTCTTTGTCAAATTTTAAATTAGGAACCAGCACTTACTGTGATTAGAGATAATCTAATCTCCAGATTACATTTTTTTTATTTATTACTATCAAACACGTATTTACACACAATATTATCACAATGTCTGTAAACTACTAATTTAATTCACAACAATAACACACAACACAACAACAATACATTTACATTATATTTTCCTATAACAATGTCTTTGAAGATCACTGATTTGTTCTGTATACCGTTGTATCGCTCAGATACTTTACTATTCGGTACAGAGTTACAAGAGTGTTTCAACTGGTTACATTTAAACATTGACCACCAGGAGTACATACATTGTTTGTACTCCTAGTTGTCACACATTAACATAGATACATTATGTAAATTTGTGAAACGTGTTGCGAAACATTAATTCCCCTGTGATCACGAGGCTTCATTTTCGCTTCAATTTCAAACTCGCACGAATTATATTTAGTTGGTTTATTAAAGCAAGCAAGACATGCAAGGTAAGTATAGATAAGAAGTGTTCACAAGTAACGCCATAATGGTTAATTTATGCTTACAGAATATTAGATAAGGCTGAAAGGTTGAAAGTAATGGCAAGGCAAACTGCGTTTCGCCGTAATTTCGGCGGCCTATCTGGAGGGACTAGGTAACCATCCCCTTAGAGAAGACAACCGTGAAATAACAGCATGTGTGCTGTTGTGTTCCGGTGAGTAAGGGATGCCAGAACCCTTTTCTCTATCCTACTGTAGTCGTCATCGCACTTGCATCACCTGTGGCGTTGCCTATGTTATGTTAGCCTGTATGTCGACCTTAACATAAAAAAAACGCTATGAGGTTTATAATGTGCTTACGGAATATTAGATAAGCCATAAGAGGTGGAGGTTTATTTTTCCCTTGCCTGTGGTTGTCTTTACTTACCTAAACATAATTTAGACAAAATCTAAAACACTAGATACTATTGAACAATCGATGCATGTTCAGTATCTATATAATGAAATTATGACGAGCTCAAAGCTTTAAAGTTCCGTACCGTAGAGATCGTTATAAAAGCTATTAATCGGCGTTGAGCGTTGGTCCGTTCGTATTTTGTCAGTTCGTCCTCCCGGGATTTTATTTTTAAGTAAAGTCCACTGAGTTAAATTTTTTATTCGTCAGCCTCTCATTAAATTTTACAACCCTTGTTAATTTAAAAAAAAATTATAATTTTTTTTAAAGAAATGTTTTGTTTTGTGCCTATTTAAAATATACTTATAAACTTTTCTCGAAACGTAGCGGAAGATCTTTTATTTTCATTATTTTACTAGCGTCCCGCTCCCGGCTTTGCACGGGTGCATTCTGCAAATTATATATAAAAACTTTCATCGTTAAATGCTCTTTCCTGTACTGCATAAATACTGCATAAAAGTCAGTTGAGTGGTTTTTGAGACATACAGATAGAAAGACGCAGGGGATTTTGTTTTATAATTAGTAAGAATCATGTCGGCTTGCATTGTTAAACTTCCTGGTATTGCTTATCATCTAGCATCAATTGTACCATCAGCGTACCTGCCACATTTTTTATTTAATTTTTTTATGTAAAGATTAGCACACAGGCTGATAGGCAATTTGGTGAAAAGTAGTCTATCATCATCTATAAAAACAAGCACAACAACGAGGTACCGGTTTTCATACTATAAAAGATAAGGAATGAGATTTATGAAACAAAAATAAAAACAGTTTATTAAAGAAAACTTAACATTTTTGGAACTCGATCATTTACTTGCGACAGGTTATTAGCAAGTTTGCAACACTTGATGATTGAGCTTCCTATCGCATTACACTTTTCTAAGATGTTTTTCTTTAGTTATTCAACTCATCCGCGTTCACTACAACTTGTTACGAGTTAATAGTAGGGTAACACTTCAAAATTCCAGTTAGAAAAGTTATTAGTTAGCATTGGCCGTTATGGTGTATTTTTTAGAGGACTACAATACAAACTTGTGAAGCTTCAGTTGCGAATTAATTTCCTACATGACTTCCCTTTATACTCGTACATGTTGTACTTATGTTACTCATGTTAAAAAAGAGTTTTTAATTTTTTTGTCTGTCTGTTGAGATTAGCGCGCTCTGTGCGCGCTAATCTCAGAAACGGCTTAACCGATTTGAATGTTGTTTTCACTTATATATTTTAAAACAAGTTTCCAGTGACAAGAAAGTTATATTGAATACCGAATTATCGAAATCAATGCTAATAATAAATCTGTTTAGGGTTGGTCATGGAGTAAGTTACTTTGTTTTCAGAGATATCGTGTTTATAGGCTTTATACATGATACTGAAAGTGAATTGACCATTTTCAGAATTTTTTTCTATATGTATGTAAGTATGTATGTTCCTCCATAACTCTTAAACGAATTAATTGATTTTCATGAAACTTCGTACATAAACATTTAGACGTACGGGACACAGGATAGGCTACTTTTCTTTTTTCAACGCGGACGAAGTCGCGGGCGCCAGCTAGTTTTTTATGTTTCAACAATTTACGAGTACCAAGAGAATTCACTACTGTGTTCAAAACACAGTTTCAAACATAATTTCAAAACACGGCGAGGGCTTAAGCTCTTACCTTTTCTGTTTGCGAGTTTATCGACAGATTACCGTGGTAGGGGTTGTTCGACGCATTCAACCTGCGTAGTGGAAGTCAGGGAACGGAGCGGGCGAGGCACAGGCACAGGCCACCCCGGGAGTAATGCGAGCAGTATTCGCCCGGATCGCGCCTCGACTACTGCCTATCTTCTTTCAAATACGGCCTCTTGTTTGTTCGCATCGCGATCTAACTTATACGGAACATTTTCACAATGGGAACAAATCGGATCGCTGCCATTGATGGCTCGGGATCGCTAATGTAGTGATCCCATTGTGCTTTTACTACAGTGAAGTGTTCGGATTTTTGAAGCTTGCATTATTTTATGGATATTTTTTTGCTATTCATCACGTTTTAGCTTGAAATATAAATGGAGTGAGTTTTACGGTAAGGACTTCTAAGTATAATTTCGCTGCTATAAATAGATAATGTACATAATAGGAGCCTTTTATATAAAATTTTAAAACAGATAAATAATATTGCTTTTAAAAAAGTTACAGACATTTAATTTGGCATTTATACAAAATACTATATTTTGTTCGCGACTTTGTCTACTTATTCTAATAAATCATAGCCTATAATGTGTATTCTCACGTAAAACTCTGTTATTGTAAATTTTCATCAAAGCCGTTCTGGCGTAAAAGATTAACAAAAATCCATCCTGATAATGTTTTGCATTTTTATTAATGTTAGTAGGATTACCTATATTATTAATTATAAAAATGTCTCTAAATAATATGAAACAAATTAATTAACGCATCTGTCTGTTTCTTTTTTCGCATATTTTTTTATTTTCACGCTTTTCTACACTTTAATTTTGAAGTTTTTTATGCAAGTAAAATATTTTAGTAAGGAAAATAATAAACCATTTTCTTACCCTTCACGATTAAGACTTTAACTTAACAAGCACGTAGTTTAAAGTAATGAATTTTTCATAATTTTTACTGAAAATGTACAAAATTTTATAGGCATTTTCTATTATTCGTCGTTACACTGTTTTCAATATATCAACAAAAATTTTATAGTCTCAGCATTGCCATAGCAAGAATGCTACTAAAGAAATTGCTGCCTGTGTAAGTACTAATCCTAATAATAAATTTATGAGTAACTTACTATTTCGCACGTGTGCTTATTGAATGAAATCATTACATATACTTACCTATTAACTAAATTATTATTAAACTAGCTGGCGCCCGCGACTTCGTCCGCGTTGAAAAAGAAAGAAGTAGCCTATCCTGTGTCCTATACGTCTAAATGTTTATCTAAAAAGTTTCATAAAAATCGGCTAATTTGTTTAAGAGTTATATGGAGGAATATACATACAAACAATACTTATACTTACAGATTTATTATTAGTATTGATTGATGATTGATATAAGTAAAGTAAAAGTAACTTTGGATGACGTTAGATGACGTCACTTAGTTAATAGGATCACGAGAATGCAATTAATTGTAATGACCAGTAATTTAGCCAGTGGCGTCATATCAGCTGGCGACGTTATGACGGCTGCAGAGTCGAAGAGACATATTTGCACGCAGCAGGCGATGGAGCTTTCATTCTCATAAATGTATGTAGGTATTCTGAAAACTCTTTCCTCTCTCTCTCTCCTTTATAGTGTTAGGAATTAAATTATTAAGTGGCACTTATATCTTTGTCATAACCCGTCAAAAGTATTCCTTATTGATCTATGTAGAATAACTTTAAAATACAAATCCGTCATTGTTATTATTGTTTTATATTTTACTAGCTCTCTCCCATCTTCGCCCGGGTTCAAAATAAAAACTATTCTATCATTTAAGTTGGACCAAATCACACATAGTTACGAAGTTTTATCAAAATCGGTTCAGTAGTTTAGGAGTTCATTGGCGTCAAACAACATGACATTTAAAATAAAAATTACATGTCATTTTATATATAACTAGCTGCTGCCCGCGACTTCGCCCGCGTAACTTTGTAAATTATATACCTTGCTCGAGAACCACTCTATCTATTGGTGAAAACAACATGAAAATCGGTGAAGTAGTTTTTGAGTTTATCGCGAACAGACAGACAGCGACGCGGCGAAGCCGGGAGCAATTTAAATATGACAAAAAGAATAGTGCTGGTAAGAACAAAAAGAAAAAGTTTCTTTTGAGGTTTCTTCAAGATTGTCGCCATCTTAGCTAGTTATTTTTTCGAAACCTGGTATAATAGACTGACGATTTGCTGACGATGGAAGAAAACACGATGAATCTTTATAGATATAACGCGTATTCGCGCTTTCACGCTTTATAACTACTCAACTGATCATTATGTAATTTTGCATACACTTTGTGAGGAACACAGAAAGGGACAAAGGATTCATCTAGAATAAAGTATTGTTCCTGAAGAATACAACAAAAATATGGCGACGCGGACGCCATCTGTTTCATAGTATAGGAAGCTATCTTGATAACCCTTTGTTTCTTGAAAGTTTGTTTATATTCTTTGTTTATATTGTTTATTTATTTATTTATTTATTTATTTATTTGTTTATTTATTTATTTATTATACAAGGCCCCCAACGAGGCAGACATCCAACTGTAACACACTGTTCAAAATAATTAGCACAAGGCGGTATGGGTACTTAATGTAAAAAGTGGGTAAATAAACAAATAAATCCAAAGAGACATGACGTGAAATGAGTGGTGGAGGACTGAAGAATGTATTTTGTCCGTAGTGAATACTCGTAAACATCCAACACACATAGTGATGTTTTCATAGAGCTTCAATAAGTTGTGAAGAACTCTCGACTCTTGTTTGCTTCACTCCAATGTTCCATTTTGTTAGAACCAAAATATACGTACAAATTCTCTAACCATTTGTAATGTAAATATATAGACACCAACAAAGATTTAAATCGAGAGATGCGGCATTACTAGCGAAAGTGTGTTACAAAATACAACATACATTATACTAGACAAAAGTATAACATACACCTTTGTCTAAACACACTTTTAAACACAGACAACACATTCCTTACTTCAAACGTGACTGTGACGAAAGCGACGTTCTCAACAAGCGACCGTCACTCACTGTAGCTGGCGTGCAACTGTAGTTGGGTTGAGCGCCTGCGCCCAACCCATTGTTAAGAATTTTCGGTGTGTTTTTAGTATGGCGCGAGGAGATTACGCCGCATCTTTCGATTTAAATCTTTGGACACCAAAGAGATTAAAATGAATGTACGACTGTCTGGAATTATTTTATTGCCTAAAACCATCAATGTAATACAACTATGGATTTGGCACGTCATACAAAACACTAGGAACTTTCTTCTTCTTCTTTCTCTCTTTTAATGTCTTGGCTCCATCATATCTTCTCCGATGTTTTTTCCAGTGTCATTAGTAAAAATAGCAATTTGTAATAGCTTTTTTTTAAATTAAAAAGGCAAAATTGAAATTAAAATCAAAAGTAGCAGATCCCGAGACTAATCAGTCAAGTTAAGCGCCTCTTTCACAAACTACATGTGAAGTGTTGATTAGTTACTTTTAGAAATCTGTTATATTGAATTATGCACTCGGTTTACTGCATCATTCGATAGCCGATTTTTTTTAAATTATTTTCTATTTAATGTTTGGGACGTTTACCGTACAAACAAAGGTATATAGGCTCCATTATCCCCGGTTACCGGTGACTTTAAATGACAGTTTGGCCTACTTGACGTTTGTGAAAGAGGCGCTTAGCCTATAATTTTCCTGTTTTCCAAAACAGGTCCGTCAAGTCCAAAGCAGTCAGGTCAAATCCCCACAAGGAATTTTATGGAACTTTTAAATGTGACATTTGCGTAGAGCATGAACTCAAGTCATCTGCCATTTAAAGAAAATGTGACTTTACGTCAACACATTGGACTTTAAAATCAGAACTCGGTCGTTACTACCTTTTACCATTGACTCCGCCATGATTCCGTTTTGAAGTCCTTTTTATGTGCCACTTTGGCATTTGTCCCACAAATTCCATAGTTGTAGTACTTCTTAGCCTAAAACCTAAATTTTAATTCACACTGGCTCTGACCAAATAATAGGTTTAGACAGAATTCTATGGACAATATAGTTAAGCCAGTTTTATAAACATTATTACTTTAGTGGGGAATTTAAAAAAAAAACTCAGGACATAGCAGGTGATTGCCCCCTGGGGAGTTTTAGTCTGAAAACCTTTCTCCCTTATTAGAGCCGAGTGTCTTAGCAAACCATTTATTCTCTCCTTCCTATCCCACAGGGCGATAATATCTTACATTTTACTCATGTTAACCTTTTCGCAAGAGAACTATCTAATTACTTAAATGTTTGCATCTTTTATAATGTTATTTATTAGACTTATAACTATTACAGTCATATACAGCATGTATTGTGCAATGTACCTCCTAAATAAAAAACCTCCCTGTAATTTCAACAGAGTATAAATTAGTGGAAATTAAAAGCCGACTTTCCCTTTAAGAAAGAAGACAAAAGCCACAATAACTGAAATTACATCCTGTAATTTAAGTTAAGGTACATTTCATTCTGTAAAAAAGTTTTTTATTAAAAAATATTTATGATTATTGAGTCTCAACCAAACAATGTCATTCCATTATTATCCCTTCGTACACAGGAGGTAACCTATTGTGTCGTAAATTGCGTCATGGAGCTCAGAAACATGTTTTGTTTCATCAATGTTGAAGCCGTTAGGAATATATTCGATACATTATGCGTATTAAATTTTCCTTCTAAATTGGTAAAACAATGTAAGTACATAAGTCCGGGATGTCATATGATGGCTCAATAAAGCTACTCTAGTAGTTGGTAACTTTAGTACACTAAACTTTTAGTATATACTAAACCCTATATAGGGTGTATACATTACAAAGTCTTCTCTTTACATAGAAGTCTTTGATAGTATTATAAACTTTTAGTATTAAGTACTTAGTTAGCCTTTTAATATTATTTTAGTGTTTAGTTAAGCATATTTAGTTACAGTTTTTAGTAATTTAGTATTTAACATTTAATATTATTAAAAAAACCATCAAATCTAAATTCATTTTACTGTAGGTCACGATTTGGAATAGTAGATAACATATTAAAATATATATTTCTTTTCTTACAATCTTTACATAGTATCAGCTAGTATAGTATACTAGCTGATCGCGGGCATACTATACTTGTAGAAATATTATAAACTAGCTGGCGCCCGCGACTTCGTCCCCATTGAAAAAGAAAAAAGTAGCCTATCCTGTGCCCTGTACGTCTAAATGTCTAAATACCTACACTTACAGATTTATTATTAGTATATTGATATATTAATACAAACAATTTTATTGTTAAATTGAAACACAAAATTGTCTGTATAATATATTACTTTTCTATGTTTTGTATTTTGACAAGGCTTCGTTGGCCTACGAAATACCGCTCTGATATTATAATATGTTGGATTTCCTCGAGGCACATCTGTTTTTGACATGTTGAAACAATAAACAAATCAATTTACGATTTCTGATACAAAGGTCGAAAATAGTTGAGGAGTTGGCTAACTAAACAGGCTAAATTTTTTTATATTGTTTTGTAATGTTAGTTTATTCAAAATAACAAATCTTTGAAAATATTTTATCCATCACCATTAGAATATTATATAGAAAACTAGCGGCCTACGACCGGCTTCGCATTTTTTGCAAGTTATTAACTAAATACCTTCCTCTTTTATCGCTCTTTCCGAATCAGTTGTTTTAGATGTAGTTAACTGAGAAACAGACAGACACGGACAGTATCGGCGACTTAGTTTAGTTGCAAAATATGTTTTTTTTCTTCTATTTACAAATTTTAATTAGGTTTTAATATTATTTATGAACCTTCGGTGCGGTTTTCAATAATGGAAAGAGCGATCAATGAGATAGATTTGTATACAAAGATTTAAATCGAAAGATGCGGCGTAATCTCCTCGCGCCATACTAAAAACACACCGAAAATTCTTAACAATGGGTTGGGCGCAGGCGCTCAACACAACTACAGTTGCACGCCAGCTACAGTGAGTGACGGTCGCTGGTTGAGAGCGTCGCTATCGTCACAGTCACCTTTGAAGTAAGGAATGTGTTGTCTGTGTTTAAAAGTGTGTTTGGACAAAGGTATATATATGTATTTTATACTTTTGTCTGTAGTATAATGTATTTTGTAACACACTTTCGCTAGTAATGCCGCATCTCTCGATTTAAATCTTTGTTTGTATACAAAATTTGTAAAAAAAAAATCTACTAAGCCGGAGGCGAGCCGCTAGTGGTTTATAAAAAGTGGTATTATATTATTGTTAACCAATTAGAATACCTATCTATGTTAACTTTTGTTTGTTTCAGCGATTTGGTGTAACAAAAAAGTCGCGAAACGTCGCTGTGTCACGAAGACTTGGAGCGCCCGTGATAAGAAACTCACTTTGAGTTAATCTTCATGATGGCGATTATTATAGGTAAATATATTTGGCGAGTGTTTCATTCAAGGACAAAATTTAATAGGGTCGAATAATTAACGAGCCGAGTGTCAATACTAAGTTAAGAGGGTGTTGAAGATTGACTTAAAGTAACAACCCCCCTGAGAATCAACACCAATCTCACACAAACTCAGATTATGGGATTATCCTTAAGACGAGGACTTAGCAGAAAAGAGTTATTAAGTCCAATTTGACTATAATTAGTCAATTTTACTCTAATGAGTAAAATTACAAATTTAGATAAAAAATACAGTGCATAACAGACTAAAGTCTGTTTTTAAATCTCAGACAAAAATGACACATGAAAATGTCGTTTGCATATAATGATACCATGTAATGTATGTAATGCATGTCACATGTAATGTCATTTTTGTCTGAGATTAAAAAACCTACTGTAGGTGTATATTTTAAAAAAAAATTGTCGGGCAGATTTATGCATAATGTTCTATTTTCTGATAAATAAAATAGTAAATTATTGCCCAAGAAAACATTTTATATTGAAAATCATATTAATATTTAATAGGCAACACAGTCGCGATTCATTTTCTCATAAATTGACCAAATATACCTATACTTTATCCTTTCATATTATAAAACAAATTCCTCCGCCGCGTCTGTCTGTATGTCTGTCTATTCGCGATAAACTCAAAAACTACAGCATCGATTTTAATGCAGTTTTCACTAATGTATAGATGGTTCTCGAGGAAGGTTTTAGTATATAATTTACAGTCACGCGGGCGATGTCGCGGGCAGCAGCTATAGTATCTGATAAACAGATCCCTACGGATCTTAGACTGTATAGGGACCGTAAATACAAACAAAATACATTTTATTTATACTGCAACTATAGTCCCTAAGTTGCACGCCCAACAGGGTCCATAACATTGGTCTTTATTTTTATATAACATCTTTGTACATTATGGTTTCGCAATAAATAGTTTAATTGAATTGAATTAAAAAATGTGGATTCAAAAATGACATTTGTAATTTTCCTGTCGCAAGGGCGCGGAGCGGTCGTGCTCGTTATGGCCGGAAGCGCGACTGCCAGGGTCGCCGGCAAAGTGGGCGGATATTCCAACAAGAAAGGAGGTAAAATAAATCATAAACATATCTATAAAGTAACGTGTGTGAAATATTTCTCGTTCGTATCACACGATACGGAAAACAAAATGTCAATAACAGTTCCATTTCAATGTTAATCAGGTTTTTTGTCGCCGAATACGTGATATCATATATATTTCTGTCATGACATGTTTGTGATTTTTGTATCGCCAGAGAAAATATTTTTATAAATTTTATTTGCATATTGAAAATATTATTACATGGAAAGAAATAAATGTGTTGGGGCACTGCATGGGAAAAATATAAGTATGTTTAATTTTTTGGGTTGAATTTTTTTTTTTCATTCATGCAATTACTATCGCTCAGTTAAGTTTGGTTCTTCAGTAACGTACTTTAATAAAATAACAACATAAAACATGGAAAAAAGTTCCTAATATTATGACATATTCAAATAATCTTGTATTGTTTCTTTGCTTTTTTGCATAAAAAAGGAAAAAATATATATTGTAATAAGGTAGGCCATCGACTTAACCTTAACTAAAGCATAGAGTAAGTACAGTAGTTACTGGTTTAGTAACTATTTACTCTATGACTAAAGCTTACTTAGCTTAGCTACATGCAATGTCATGTAGGTACAAAAGAGTAAATTTTCAAACAAATTTTCTCTCACCTAAATCCCAATTGAGATTCGCTCGTAAAACGCTCGAACCTAAATAAACCTCCCCAGTCATTCATTCAACTTACATATTTTCTGTTTTCGGGATTGGAAACGGTATTTTTAAAATTTCTTGTTGGATTCGCTCTTAAAACAGACAACTGTTCTGTTCGGTATCTGTTGGTTAATTAAAATTAACCTATGTATATTTTTATCATAATTGATTAAATGCAGTAAATAATTAAAATTACATCGGCATGTGAATTCGCATAAAATAAGATGCATTTAATTACATATTAAAAATATTGTCCCCGTTGCAAAGGTACATATTTATGTACATATAGGTGATATTTATGTGACTGGTATTATTTGAATACGCGACAGAACAAATTTCCGAACACCTGGTCCCTTGTCACCGGCAAGAGGTTTGGTGGACATTTTCATTAAATCATCGCATACCTATATTCTCTAAATTATCTTTTCCCTATATATTGATCGCATTTTATAATTTTATTTGAGACTATTTTTTTAAATACCTACAAACAATGTATAATATATACATTATACATACACTATACATATGATAAAATAAGCTCACTGTCCGCTCGTGTATGTCTCTCAGCGAACTTCTTCTAACCACCCAATGGATTTTGATACAGTTTTCACTAATGAAAAAAAAAGTGCAAAAAAAAAATGCATTTCATTAGCCGAATTGGCTAATGAAATGCATTTCTCTAATGAATTGTGAGAAATGCTCACAATTAAATAGGTGAATAGTTGACCTACTTAGTCGGAAGCGCACTAGTGGGTGTCCTAATAGGCAACGATAGCCACCTTTTTTTAAGTAAGGGGAATCTATCATGTATACCCCTGGCCAGGGGACAGACCGGTGGGTTATGTCGGACTCCCGCTCTGAGGTGGTATTGGGGTAGATCTACCGACTAAACCTCTTGGCGTCCTCCGCGTCCGTACACAATAAAGGCCCCAGTACATAATGGCCCATGATGGCCCATGGTTTCCAATGCGCCACAGTAGCCCATCATCGCGTAGGTGTTAGCTCATAGTTCATAGCTCACACAATGGTGCATAGCTCATTGCTGCCTGGCAAAACATTTGCTATTGGCGTGAAAAAGTGCGCTATCCTGTCAGCGCTCGGTGACAAACTAAGCAATGGGCGATTGTGTAAACACCACGGTCACGCTACGCCACGGTTCCTTTGAAGTGTGCCAAAAAATCCGACAATTTTTCCGATTTACAATCGTCCGCCATTGTATACCATTTCACCTAGTACACAATGGCGACGGCTTGTCGTGGCCCATCATGGGCCATTGTGTGCTGGGGCCATAGGGCGAAGTTGCGGGTGTCCGTAACTAGACACTGTTCATTGGGACGGCGCACCCGAACTGACAAAGATTTGCCCGACTTTTATCTATAAAAAGTATATTGTACTACAATTGTGTTAATTGTCTTTTAATTCTATGTTAATTCTTTTTTAGGAAAGTCAACGAGCGGCATCAACGAAGAAATCATCTGGATCAGTATAAGTATGGCAATAGCGATCGCAGTGCTAATAGCCATAGCTCTTTGCTATATAGTCAGAGAGAAATGTGCTAAACGGAAAGCTTACAAGAGTCAATCGTGACGATACAAACAGGAGTTCGCGAAGCACGCCCTAGCGGACTCCCCTTCGTATTACGACTTGGACTTTCCCCAGTACTCGCCAGACGGTGAGGAGTATTTTTATAATTTTCATCGCTTCTCCTACCTTAAAAACAGCTTCAAGTTACCACCAAAAGATTATCCCATCAGACAGAGCCAGGAGATTTATATTAACGCGTGATATCGGAATTATTTTCTGATATTTTTCACTTACATGTTTCTTTAGATTAGAATATGGTTGGCGATATCTAATGCTAGGGACACACGACGACACTTGACACTAGACACGTGGCGTTTTGAAGCGCGCGCTTTGCTAACGCGCGTTTTGAGAACTATGAAGTTCTTAGAGCTGGTACACACTAGGCGTTTTGAAGCTTTGTTAACGCGCGCTTTGAGAACTAAGAAATTCTAACACAACGCCAAGCGCTCAATGTGTACTCGCTCAGAACTTTATAGTTCTCAATTCAAAACGCCTAGTGTTATACATCGACTGTCTATGTTTGTCCACTGCCGCGACACTTAGTTGCAGATGTAGTGTCGGTGTTGCTCAGTGTGCGTGTTGCAGCCGTGGAGCCACCTGAACCGGGATACTAGATGTATACACCAATGTCGACACAAAAAATTGCATACTGTGTGGACGACATTTGTGTCGAGTGTCAGTGTCGTCGTGTATCTGGCGCTTGATGAAATCTCGATTTTAGATTAGACTTTCGGGAGCGTAATTATGTGTGTTTTAGACTGACCGTTTAGTTAGACGGTAGTTATCGAGAAATAGAATTAAATTGTAAAAGATTTATATTTTATCAAGTATTTGTAAAAAAAATGTACGTAGATCGGTACATTTAGTAAAAATGTTGTAAGGGTATTACAGATCTTGTAGAATTGTGGAACATAAATAACTGTGATAAAAAAAAAACAAATGAAATGAGATTAATATGTAATATTATTAATTAATTGTTTCCGCATAAATGTTTTGGAGTTTGGAATTGTTCAGTGAAAGTAAGAACGAAAAACGAAAAAAGTTGTAATAAGAATTACAGTTACTTTATACAATATTTACTTTTGAAAAATAATTTTGTAATCTTATTTATATAGTAGTTGTCAAGCAAAAATCTGCTATGTGCACTTTTTTGATTCCAATATTTTGACCTTAGTGAAAAAAAAAGTGCCAAGTGCTTATGAAATTAGTCAAACTATGAGCTCTTAATAAAATAAGAGTTACCTTTGAATTTGTTAGTCAAAAAAATTTACTCTATATTCAAAATAATAAATAAACTGTTAAATTGTCTCGTTTAAAAGACAAATACGTTTATGTATAACAACACTAACTTTCAAATAAAATACTTTTTTTAAACAAACCTTCATATAAATATTTTTCAGGAAAACTTTTTTGTCAATATCTCAAAAGTAATGTAGCAAATTTTGGGACGATATGTTATGTTTTACAAAACACGAGGTTTATATGTATTTATATGGTTAAATATCATAATATTTGAAAAGCCTTTTAAATACCACTCCTTATTTCAAATTAAATAAAGGCATACCAAATTACTAATGATCGATTCAATTTTGATTCCCCTGAAACCTCGTGTAACCAAAAGAGGGTTAAATTTTTGGTTTATACAGTAAATATATACTACTGTATAATTTACTGTGTTAAACTTACAAGATAACTTTATATTTAATTTTTATTTCCAAAGCACTGTACATCGTCTCTATTGTGACTTACAAAATATTTATTGTAGTGGTTTGAATCAAGATTTATTATAGGTATAGTACCAGAATCTGATTTTATTAAAAAAAATTGCACTCTATAAATTTTTATTTTCCCATTTGCCATGAGACTCTGGTAGACCTCTACAACCTATTAATAATTTTATTATATACTAACTGGTGCCCCCAACTTCGTCCGCGTTCTCTATAGCCTATAGCCACAGCTTTACAATCCATACAGTTGGGCAACGAATGTACTATAGCGGTCAAGGGAGCAGTCCCACCGTAAGGAACAATTTCGTGTGCACATTTTGTATTTATCTTTGTTCCTACTTCAAATACCTACTCGTATTATAACATTTACGTTACTATGACAACCTCAATTCAACGTTAGACAAATTTGTATGAAAAGTGGGTCTGCTCCATTGACCGCGATAGTACTTGCACAGAGCAACGGTGGGGGCTGGCGCGAGGAAGCGGGCGGCGCGGGCCGCAACGGCGAACTCAAACAGTCTGCATTTCAAGGTTTTAAGGCTGGCGCGTACATGTTTTTGAGTTGAGTGAGCGGTGGCGGATTTTCCATATTGTGACAACCCTAGCACATCCGCGCGTGAGTGGCGGCGTCGCCCGACATCAAAGGCGTTACCCAACTGCATGGATTGTAAAGCTGTGCTATAGCCTTCCTCACAAAAATTGCATAAATGGACTATCCAACACAAAAATTTTTTTCATTTCGAACCAGTAGTTCCTGAGATTAGCGCGTACTACCAAACAAACAAACTCTTCAGCTTTATATATTAGTATATGTATTTTACATTATATTTTATTATTAATGTAAAATAATAAGTATGTAAGTATATCCTTACGTATTAAAGAGGTATATTTTAAAAAGAGGCTTACCAAAAGAAGTTACAGTTTGAATTATTATATCAATTATATTTACATACAAAGTATTAAATTTACGTAATTTAATGACATTTAAAAGAGTATTATAATATATATTATTTATACTGTATATATTATTATTAAGACCACACATAGTATTTTACAATTTTATTGTTTGATGCTAAAATTTTCGAAGAATCCGCAACAATGTTTGAAAGTTTTTAAGAGTAGAACTAACTTTCTCTTTTAGCAATTAATAAGCTCTTTAAAGCTTTCTTTTATACAGATACTTAAATACACTTATACTATTATATTATAATCAATTATATAATTGATAAATTTCTGGAATAAAAAAAGAAGTTCTAACTACATATTATTATGTTTGGCAGTCTTGTAGAATCTTGTTGTTTTCGTTGTTTTTTTTTTCTTTTATGCTAATATATACCAGTATAACAACTATTTTAAATTAGCAAATAATAATCTCTAAAATATTGACATATTTAGAGAATCTCTTCCTAAATTCAAAAATTTTGTTAAAAAAAGGGTTCTGTTCATTAATTTTTTTAATTTATTACTGGAAACATTTTTTATTTTCTTAGCTTATGATTTTTTGTCCTGTTTTGACATAGTTAATACATATACTTCTTTGTATCTCTTAATAATGCTTTGTATAAATAAGGAACCTATAGGACATTTGAATTATAAAATTTTATTCTTATTATTAACTTTTGTACGTTTGTTTCCTAATAAAAAAATGAGCCGTCGTCGACGCCTGGCAGATTGTAAAACTTGTCAGATTTTAATTCTAAAATATATATTTAAGAATTAAAATACATATTTTTAATAAGTAATATGTTTTTTTTAGTATTTTAAAAAACTTATTAGTTCTACCAAACTGTTGGTCAAAGTTTGTTGGCAAAATGTACGTTAATAGCCGGTCTCACCCGTCGCAAAAGAGATAATTTTTTTATATTATTTATGCAACGGGATTTTAGTTTTTTCTTTCTATAATTTTAAATAATCACAGTTGATTACATATCCAAATATTTTAAATAGTCTATAATGTTGAAGCTTGTACTGCTTACTTTAAAAACCTGTTCACAGTGTGGTGAAAATTTGTGCCAAATAAAACAAAAGAATAAAAAGAAATTACCTAATATAAAATGTTCTGTACATAATATAAATTATAATGTAAAATAAACATACAAGGTAAATAAAAAAATAGTTTTAAAGCGACATTTATTGACCAAATTGTAGTCTATTAGAGAATACATAAAATAAAGTAATAAATAAAAGAATTACGTACATTCGTTCTGTTTTCATTAACTCCTTTTTGTGTTGCCTTTATAATCTATTTCTATACAATAGACACATATTTCTATACTAATAAAGAGGAAAATTTCACCCAACTGATTTTGATACAATGTTCACTAATGGAAAGAGGAATAAACGAGAGGATTGTATAATTTTCACCAGCATAAAAAAAATTATAATATGTTCAGTCAGTATGAAAACTAAGTACAATCTGATGCATATATAAAAATAACGTAAACTTACATAAGTACACCAATGGTATGATTTGTCATGTCTATATAATTTTCACTATTAGGCTTCATTGGAAATTCGAGAAGGCTCGAATGCTAATGGCTCCTGGAGCCGATCACAAAATGTGTAGAAAATAATGTTGCAATATTAAAACAAAACGTAAATAAAAACCTATTTCACGTTATCGCAATACTGTAAGTAGGTTCTTATCAAAATGTTCAACAAGATATCGCTAACAAAGTTAAGTAAGAACAGCCCGAGAAAGTTGTTTCCGAGCCAATTTTACATTCAGCCCAAACTTATATTATTTGATTATCTTGTGAATTGGCTTACGGAGACGTAAGATTAAGGTAATCCATCTTTTGATTTATACTAAGTAATCAAATATATAGAGCTATTAACATATTATAGTAGGTATAGGCACTATCTATACCATAAAACGGGGCTAATTTGACATAGTTTTGAGGGGTATTTTTGTTTCTACAACGCGTTTCTGCGATATTTGATTTTTTTTTATCTCTATACAGTTGATAGTAGTTTGATAGTTTTTTACTGTTTTTTATAGGTGTCAAAGATACCTAGCGTTTATTTATAATATTTATTTATATCAGGAATTTTTTTAAATATTATAAAGATAACAAAAAGAATTTCACAGTATTTAAAGTTACCTAGAGTGAGGGGCTATTTTGACATAGCATTAAGGTGATAGAAATGCATATAGAACATAATATTTTCTAATTTTCCTTCTTGCCCAGTACACTTATAAAGATACCTACAGATCTATTCTAACCTATTGTCAATGTAGCTCCAAAATGTGTCAAGGTTCCCCTGCAAGTCAAAGTAACCCCGTTTGACGGTAAGTCCTTTATGACAATGAGGAATGGTTCCTGTTGCTAGATGAGATGCCTAGTTCATTTATTATAGTGTGCTCTGTGCTCATATATTATATGTGTGCCTGACGTGCACGCAATACAAATAATATATGAACAGTTTCGTGATATTGATAACAGAAATAATATCGATAGGGATATAATGGTAAGTAGATTAAATACATAATAGTAATTTGTTATAGAAGGTTTTTATAGGAGACACTATCTTATTAACCGTCAAAGATATAAAACTTTTCAAAAAGTATTCGCATTCTTCCTATGATACACAATTCCTACTTTAATAAAAAGATACGACACTGTATTTGTAGTATGTCTATACACTTTTTCAATTTTCTGTATAAAATATAACTTGTTCCATTTTGTTTCCAATTTCGTTTTATGTCGTTTATTGGCTCCATCGCATTGCCAGTTCCTTTGGGACTCCCTCCAGTCGAAAGGGTTAGCCTTGGGGTTGGCCTGCGTCACTTTCCCGTCGAGGACTGCAACAGGGCTCATCGCAACGTCATCCGTCCGAGACACTCTTATCAGTACGCCACTTGATAGTAGGTGACTGCCGTCGCAACTTTTTTAAACCACCTAACCATGAACCTAGAAAAAACAACGGACGGAATTCCATATACTAATAAAGTGAAGCACCGTAGTAAACTCGGTAACGTGTATTTACACTCACACATACAAACCATAGTAAGTTCGGCGTTCGCCATTACGCTGCTAGCGTTGATTAATGCACACGTAATGAGTAATGAAAATAACTAATTATGCCACCGGCGTCGTGAAATGTTGTTCCCTTTCACGACGCAGGTGATAAAAAAGAACAAGGAATCACTTTTCGTATGTAAAAAAGCCCACGCACTCATAACTTTGTACAGTGACAGCACCTGCCCGATATTTTTTGTAGGTTCATGCACCTAACGAATTTTGTTCTGATTTTCACAAATGGAAAGTGCGATAAAAGAGAAAGGATCGTGTTATATATTGTAGAAAAAAATTGTATCCACAAGAAGCCGGGAGCGGGTCGGTAGTTGGGGAAAAATTCACTAACCCACAAAACTCCGCTATCGTCAAACGATCGAGTTGTCGAGTAATCACGAGTTCGGGTCAACATAATAGCACCGATTTTTGCTGGACTCTATCCAACTCAATCTCAGGCGATTTCGATGATATATCGTAATAAGTTTATAATAGTGGTCTGAATTTTTGGTCGTACCATAAAAAACAATAAAAAAAAGATAGATATTTTTAGGAAAAGAGAAAACACCAACATGTGACGGACATGCAGGCTGCTCCTATGAGTATAAATCCCTGTGTTCTGTTGTTTTGTACTCTCTGTAGAGAAAAATTGCAATGCATATTCGAATAATTGATGTCACGAGGATAGAGATCATGCAATATGTCGTTAGGAAATAATTTGGAAATAATTAATAAGATATTTATTTTTATACTAGTTGGTGCCCGCGACTTTGTTCGCGTGGAAATGAAAAATATAGGCTGAGAAAATATTTATTCTTTATTTTATTCTTAGAAGATCTTAACTACTTTTTGTACAATAATATTTTGTAATGGAAGAATGGAATGAAATAAGAAACAAGAACAATTTAGAGTAGGATATAATATAAAAAAGATATGACTTCTTAATTTAGACGATGGTACGCATATTGATGATGTCTGCGAGAAGGCAGGACGGGCTCGAATATTCTTTTATTGTGCAAATGAGGCTCGTTCACAGTAATACGAAAATATGTACTTACTTATTAGTAAATTCTCGTCACGAATTCACAAATCGTTTATTCAATTTCCAATACAGAATTAAATTATTTCTGTAATTCTTAAAATTCATGTCATATACCTATTTTTGATTATTTTTATATATTTTTAAGCTAATTTTATTTCTATTTACTGTTTATTTTTAAAGAATTCCATGAAAATCGCACAGTTTACGTTGGTAGCGGATAATTGTTTTCTCATGTTAACGTTAGCACACAGGCTGACGGTCCACTTAACGATATCGTCGGCCTAACTCGTTAAGCTGATAAGTCACATTTTGCATAGTTTTCAGGAGGAAAAAAAATGAAATGACAAAATGTTGTGCGTCGCATCAGGCATGTGAAATGAGAAACATTATCAGTACAAACCTTAGGATTTCTTTTGATATTAGTCAGAAAGCAGTTTTACATATATGAAATTTCTCACCATTCTAGTTTGAAAATTGTCGTTATTCCTTCACCAACCGGTAGATAATCGTCTAAACTTGTCGAAAAAGTATTAAAAGTGAAATTACCCAAAAATGGACTTAGCAGATTAACGAATTAGGCCGACGATATGTGGCTAGTGGCTACCCTCACCTATAACACAAGCAACACCATAGGTGCTGTCGACTACAGTAGGATCAAGGGATCCCTTACTCACTCACCGAAACACAAAAGCACAAGTGCTCTTATTGCACGGTGGTCTTCTGTAAGGGGGTTAGTCATTGCTACCAGACGGGCTGCTTAAATGACTGCGAAACGCATTGTGCCAGGGGCCACTACTTTCCTTATAGTTAGATTCTAATTCAAGAATAGGTAGGGATTAGCTTGAAATGCTGTCATTGTGTTCCTCTATGTTCAAGCTTCATCAATTTCATCAAAATCGGTTTAGTAGTTTAGCTGGTAACATCAAAAATAGACTAAATTACTTTCGATTTTTCTGAGATGAATTCGTTTGAGTTTGAGTCTTAAAAGACTATTTACTTAATCTTTATTAAACGCAGCTGGCGGCCATCAATCCTTTTTATGGAGGCTTCTCACTCCCATAAAATTGTAATCTAGAAAATAATATAGTCCAGAGAATATAGTCGATATTTAGTAAAAGAGTCTAAGCGCTTGTTTCACGAACGTCAAGTAGGCCAAACTGTCATTTAAAATCACCGGTAACCGGGGATAATGGAGCCGATATACCTTTGTTTGTACGGTAAACGTCCCAAACATTAAATAGAAAATAATTTTAAAAAATCGGCTATCGAATGATGCAGCAAACCGAGTGCATAATTCAATATAACAGAAAATGATTTCTAAAAGTAACTAATCAACACTTTACATGTAGTTTGTGAAAGAGGCCCTTATATAATACTTTAGTTAGCGGTATGTGCATGTTTTACTTTGGCCACAGAATAAAAATTATCCTAAATGTTAATCCCATATATGTGTACCAAATTTCATCCAAATCCGTTCAGCCGATTTTGCGTGATTGTGTAAGAAACATACAAACTTTCTCATTTATAATATTACTAACTGGTGCCCGCAACTTCGTCCGCGTTGATAAATAAAAAATATAACACCTGAGAAATTATCTGACATACATTTATCGCTGTGACGACAGCGGCGCCACCACGGCGACAGTTACGCCCAATTTTTTGTATTTTTTGACTTACCCTCGGAAACCTAACATTTTTCGGTTTAAAAATGTCCTATAACTAGCTGGCCGCGACTTCGTCCGCGTTGAACGATGAAAGGCACCCTATGTCCTCTCTGATATCCCAGACAACGTGTATGCAAAATTTCATGGTGATTAGTTCATTAGTTTTTACGTGAAAGAGTAACAAACATCCATACATCTATCCATACATCCATACAAACTTTCGCATTTATAATATTAGTACGAAAGTACGGATTATGTTAAATCCAGGTAATAAACTAATTGTTTGCCAAATTTCATTCAAATCCGTTAAGTCGTGAAAGAGGTATAAACATCCTGCTCATAAATTTTCGCATTTAATAATATTTGTAGTACCTTATTGGAACCTTATTGATTAACCTTATTGATTAACAAGATGCAAAAGTTTTCAAATGAATGAGCTAGCGAAATTACGTATTCTGCATTAATATTATTACACTATTACACTTACTACTTACACTATTAGTTATTACCTACGGAACAATGGCCTTCATCCTCCTTACATATAAAACAAAGTCCCTCCGCCGCGTCTGTCTGACCATTCGCGATAAACTCAAAAACTACTGCACCGATAGAGTGGTTCTCGAGGAAGGTTTTAGTAAATAATTTTCAACCCCTGAAAATTTTATGACAACAAAGATGTCGGGCGTTATAAAAATAAAAAATACATGTAGGTTATAAAAATATGTTTGTCCTCAATAGACTCCACCATCACTCGGTGGATCTTTTTAAAATCTATATCTATACTTTTATCTTATAATACTAAACGAGGAATTCTTGTATGTCCGGAAACGGCTCTAACGATTTTGACGAAAATCTAGGGTTAGGGGTTTTTTAGGTCTAGAAATCGATCTGTCGGGGTCTTAGAATCTTTGAGAAAATCCGTCTTAGGTAGTTATTTTAATGGAACGGTTACGAAAGTGATAAATATATAACGCTTGAACGTTTTATAATATTTTGAATTATTAATTCAAGTATTCTTCAATTTTTTTTTCTATAATGTTTCATAGACTTTCTTTCTTTCTTACATGTAAAAAACTTTAAACCTTTCATTAGCCCAAGCGAAGCTCGGTCACCCAGTCACCTACTAATATTATGAAGAGAGAAAATTTGCATGTTTGTAATGAATAAACACAAAAACTACTGGACCAATTAAAAAAATTCTTTCACCTAATTATAAAAACTACATAATCAGCGAGTTACATAGACTGTATTTTAGAAAGTTACGGGGGCGAAGTCGCGTGCAAGCCAATGTGTTATAAATATATTATGGTGAGATCAGGGCCCGTATTCTCTATGTGTGGTTTTGCTGTGGTTATCGACTCGATGCGGTTATAGACTCGACAATTGTCTACTTTTGTATTCACTAAGCACATGTCAAAATGTCTACGACGTTTTTTCCGTAGTAATACATGTTGATGAAGTTATTGGCGCGTTATTGTGTGGTTTTTAGTTTGACAATGTAATATTTCCAATTTAATGTCGACATTGGAGTCGATACGTTTTAAAAACCACAGATAGAGAATAGGCCCGCAGGAAAGCCCATTAAGAAAGGATTCTCCTAAATTTATATCTCAAGGGAAAAGAGTTTCCTCACCCTTTTTGAATGAAACATCTTATCGAACGGTAACACGGCTGTGTCTACACGGATGATGGAGTAGGCTATAAACACGACGGGAATGCAAATTTAAGTGGACAAAACCTCGGAGAACAGCTTGTAGATTTTGCTTTAAAATCATATTCAAAGTAGATACTCTTGTTAAATTTACTGAAGCGTATAACAAATAACAAATAAACGTTAGTTTCTCATTGTAAGACAAAGAAATTACGTTGGCGGGTCAACTTCTTAATGTTTCAGTAATAATAAAGAGAGAATTTCTAGTCGCTAAGAGAACTTAAGTTATAAGTATCTATTTAAATTTTTATCTAAGTTGTTATTAACACCATTAAATCTAATTAATTTCTTTATTTATCACTTTATAAGTATTGTTGCAATATGTAAACTAATCTGATAATTGCAGTAATGTACTCAAAATATCTACGTATATATCTATGTCTATACATCTATAAACTTTAAGAGATACATAAAAAAGATGTACTAGAGATACCAGACAGGATAGTAGTACTACAGGCAAAAAATAATCCCCTTGGTACTAACAGTAAATTGTGGTTTTTTTTTTTATTTACCATTAAAACAATTTTTTTTCAATACATTTTTTTTAACTGACATTGACTTATTAATCGGTGCAGGAATCATTTGCGCGCAATAAGCCGTTTTCGAAACAATTTTCAATATACTTAAGTCAAATTCTTCTTATGCTCTATCTTTTATTGTGGGGTTTCTATTACTTCGATGGAAATTCTAAACAATACCATTTGTTTTTCATATGTTTAAGTATAACATATATATTTTTAAACCAATTGCGTTGTCACTTTCTTGTAAAAATCTTTATTAAACAATGTAAATTTTTAGGATTTAGCCTTTGTTTACCCCTTAAGAGAACTCGGCGATGGCATATCTATCTGTTACGGTTGACTCACAGTAGCCTTTTTTTTTTTTCATTAAAACTTTAATCTCTACATATTTCAAACTTGGCTAACTACTTTTAAACAACCCGGAAACGGTTTTCACTAATGGATAGAGCGTTAAAATAGAAAGCTTTGTGTATATAAGTCGCAGAAAAAATTGCATCCACGCAGAGCCTTACCAAGTCACAAATGTTATTTTATCATCTTTTATTTTTATACTAGCTGGCGCCCGCGACTTCGTCCGCGTTGAAAAAGAAAAAGTAGCCTATCCTGTGTCCCGTACGTTTAAATGTTTATCTACCAAGTTACATGAAAATCAGTTTATTCGTTTAAGAGTTATAGAGGAACATACATACTTACATACAGAAAAAAATCCTAAAAATGGTCAATTTAGTTTCAGTATCATGTATAGAGCCTATAAACACGATATCTCTGAAAACAAAGTAACTTACTCCATGACCAACCCTTACAGATTTATTATTATTAGTATTGATGAAAAATTCAGAGGTGAGTGAAGTTTAATTATATTAAAATAATATTAATTATATTAATAGGGAATACTTATTCAAATTTAAGATAAAAAATCCCACAATAGGAAAAAAATAATAAGACATAATTATAATCAGAATTATAAAGATATTTTTTGTACATGTCACTTTATGAATTGTCAAAATAATTTGTTTTTTGGACTATGTAATTCAGAGAGACCAATTGCAGACCAATAGCTGTCGTTAAGACAATGACAAATGACTTGGCTCCGAACTAAGCGGCTGAACCAGTATTTGTGGGGCCAGCAAATAAACCTTCGCAATCCATCTTCATCTTTACAATTGAATAAGTAAACGGCACAAGTAGCCACTCGGTTTCGAGGCACATTAAGAAATTCTTATATATTTTAGTGTCATTGTTGACCTATACTAATATAATAAAGAGATTTGATTGTTTGTTTGAATTGAATAGGAGCTATTTGAAAAATCACGTGCAACAGCTAGTTTAGACATAAAGTTCTTCTTATCTATCTAACTAGCTAGCGACCGGCATCCGTCCAATTTTTTTTGCAAACCACTACATATTACCTATGTACTATCGCGGTCAATGGAGCAGACCCACTTTTCATACAAATTTGTCTAACGTTGAATTGAGGTTTTCATAGTAACGTAAATGTTATAATACGAAATACGAGTAGGTATTTGAAGTAGGAACAAAGATAAATACAAAATGTGCACACGAAATTGTTCCTTACGGTGGGACTGCTCCCTTGACCGCGATAGTACATCAAAGTACTACAACATGGAACCCGCGTGCCATACAAAACACTACGAATTTTATGGAACATTTAAAAGTGACATATGCGTAGATCATGAACTGTCATTTAAAACAAACATAATAATAAGTACGTAATTTGAAGAAAATGTGACTTTACGTCAACCCATTAGAGTTTAAAATGAAATAGTAGAAGTTGATCGTTCTAACCTTTTACCATTGACGCGTGAAGGCAAGAGTCAGCCATGATTCTGTCAAAGGCGTTCTTTTTATGTGCCGCTTTGGCATTTGTGACGCAAATTCCATTGTAGTATTTCGATGATTATGTATAATACAGTCCTTCGCCGCGCCTGTCTGTCTGTGTCTGTTCACGATAAACTCAAAAACTACTGCACCGATTTTTATGCTGTTTTCACCAATGGATAGAATGGTTCAGTAGTTTTTAAGATCATCGCGAGCATACAGACTGACAGATGCGGTGTGAGACTTTTTTAATAAATGTAATGATAAAATAAAGTAAGGATCTGAAAGGACATAGATACGTAGATAACATATAAAAAGACACACACAAACGTCTTGCCTGCCTCCCTGCCACAAACCGGGTCCAACTCACCGTTATTGGCGACGGTAGCCACCTACTACCTCATTATGAAAACATTAAACTGCCATCCGAATTTCAAATTTTATATAAGTACACCTGAGGAAAGAGTATTGACATTTTGAGATAAGGGCGCCTAAAAGGTAATATTTTAAGATCGTTGACGCCTCGTAAAAGAGAAAAACTATACATATTTGATAGCATCCTTGGAGACGAAGAGATCAGAGATGAAAGCCTTATTATATAATCATACAACTTTTTTTATTCTACATTTTATAGTCAACATACACTAATGCATACAATGTTTTTCCATAATATCATCAATCAATACTAATAATAAATCTGTAAGGGTCGGTCATGGAGTAATTTACATTGTTTTCAGAGATATCGTGTTTATAGGCTCTATACATGATACTGAAACTAAATTGACGATTTTTTGAATTTTTTCTGTATGTATGTACTTATGTATGTTTCCCCATAACTCTTAAACGAATTAACTGATTTTCATGAAACTTGGTAGATAAACATTTAGACGTACAGGACACAGGATAGGCTATTTTTTTCTTTTTCAACGCGGACGAAGTCGCGGGCGCCAGCTAGTTTACTTAATAAATAAGACATCCTACGAATATTACAAAAGTGAAGTTTGAGGGTGGATTTGTTATTCTTTCACGCAAAAACGACTTAACGAATTAAAATGAAATTTGTCACACAGATAGTTGATTACCTGGATTAACATGGATCCTTTTTTATCCCGGAAAAATGTTAGGTTCCCTAGGGATTATCTAAAAAATCGGCGCCACCGTCGTCAGAGCGATAAAGATGTCATTTATGTTCTCAGGTATAACTATTTCTAATTTTTCATTGACACCAACAAGTTTATTACACGTATACTTATTAGATATTTTTTCTATTATTAGTATATTCTAATATTAGGTAGGAGAGAAGAGATAGAATGCCCCTTAAATAAGTATTTAAGTGGCGGTATAAATCTAGCCTCTTGAAGATATATTGACCATTCTCTCGTCCGCTCCTTACATCACTGAAGAATATATCGGTGACAGCACTCGGGCCAAACTATTAGCCGAGTAGCGGTCAACATCAAATATATCAAGTTTCCACTGTGTGCCAACACACCTACTACACAATGTATATATTATAGAATACTAGGTTGTGCCCGGGGCTTTGTCCGCGTTGGAAAATGAAAAATATAACTAAACAGCTGAGAAAACGGCTTAACGTCGCTGTGACGACAGGTGACGACAGTGACGCCGATTTATTTATATTTTTAGACTGTCCCTCGGGAACCTAACTGTGATTTCACAGGTTCTCCTAAGAGCTTACCTTTCATAGTATAGATACAAAGAAAGGGAGAGGACGTATACATAATTTGAGCAATGTGTGTACCTTACTATAACATAATACATCGAATAAATATTTTATGCACATGGCTGGATAAAATAATAATATCAAAAAGTTATATAACTACTTAAGGAACTGGTAATTCAATGGAAATTGTTTGAGATAATAAATTTTATTTTCCCCATTAAAATTAGTCATATATTTACCAATTAAAGGTGTCAACGCAGATATTAAATTATAAATTGTAATTATATGAGAATATTTAAACGAATGGCGATCATTTCTCATTAATTCCTATTTCTCACAGCTGTGTGATTGAGAACTCGAGTATCTCGTAATCCTTTTTTAAGAGCTTGCCAAACGATTCATTGGATCGATACTATCAAGGAAAACAGAATTGGTAGCTTCCTTGCTCAAGGCAAGCCATAACAATAAAAAAAAATTTAAGTTAGGTAATATCAGAGTTATACAACGACGTTATTATAGAGTTATAATATCATAGCTATACTATACTTATTAACGCAATTGTTCTCAACTTTGAAAAAATGTCGGCTGAGTTTCACATAAAAAAAAATAGAATTATTATAATTTAATTGTGTGTGAAATTATAAATTTTTAATTAAACTAGCGACACGCCTTCGGCTTAGCATGCGATTTTTTCCTGTATATTATAAAAACAAACCTAACGTATCAAAATCCGTTGAGTTGTTGGAGACCTTAAAAAATGGGTGTTGCTGAGTGGTTTTGTTGTGGATACGGCCTTGTGTTTTATTATATATATCCAAATATTTTTGAATAAACCATTTATAAAAAAACTCTTTGCTGGTTTAATTAAATTTTAGATATAGATGATATGTAGGCTACAGCATCAGACTGTTTCCTCAGATTTTGTTATCATCACTTTTCTGAATTGCCAAAAAAAGTTACAATTCAAGTTTCCGATAAACGTTGAAAAGACGGGACAGGTGTGTAGGTAAACATAAATGTGAACAAAGGGTCCGAAGGCGTGACAAGCCAGGGGATAATCCGATTGTTAACGCTCCAAGAACAGCTAGCTCAGCTGGGGCAGATTTGTCGCGGGGGACGAACCCTACAGCATTTTGTAAAGGCCAAGCGTCATTACAACTTTGCGATTCTCACGCGGCGCGGGTGCTACTTTATTTATACCCTAGCTGGTGCCCGCGACTTCGCCCGCGTTAAAAGTAAGGGATGTGTAGCGCCTGACTAATGTGTAAAGTAATATAACGCCTGACATCCTAACATCAACAAACTCGACAAATATCGCCAAGTTTTTCCTGGAACTCCGTAACCGATAAATCTTTGTGTGAGGTCACAGTTTGCTACCCGTGACATGTATACTTACTTATATTATAAACAGAAGTTATTTGGTATTTTTGTTTTTAATGAACAAAATCTAAAACTGCTGGACCGATTTTAAAAATTCTTAAACCTACTACTACATTATCAGCGAGAACATATATTTTATAAAGTTGCCCGGACAAAGTAGCGTGCAACAGTTTGTATAGTCATATATAGCATAGTTATATATAGCATAGGTATATTAGCATAGTTATAATTATATTAGTTAAATAGGTTTTTGGTTTCTTAAATAAAATAAATTAATAATGATTGATGCATTATCATTAATCAAGAGCAAATTATTAATTAATTATAAAAAAAAAGTAATAAAAGTGCATCTTTTCACACACGTGTGGTGTTCGAGCGAAATGGCTGGCCAACTTTTCGACCCTCATTACGGAGTTTGCTCGTGTGTGAAATTTCAAATTTAAGCCAAACCAAAAATGTCTAGAACGCTGCGCGCGTACAAATTTTCACTCACATTGATATTTTCAAATAGTAATTATATATTTTTGTTAAGATTTTTTTATATTTATTTATTAATCTTATATATTCTATAAAGTTACGCGGGCAATAAAAAATATATTATTATTTAATAAAATTTAAAATTAATATTAACTACAAATAATGTTTACCTCTTCATTTTGTTAAAAAATAAATTATTCGGTGATTTACAAATTAGAAATATATTTGGTAAGATACACTTGTGTTCTGTATACATTGTATAAAAAAGGCCTCTACGGATTTTGTTCCTGATTGTATCGATAGAAAGAGGAATTTCTGAGTATGGTTTACGTGTACAATCTTATTTAGGTATATTTGCCGAGATTTCAAGATTTTTGTCAAAGAAGGCGGGCGTGCCACGCCCCAGCGAAGGGTTGGCAAAAATGTATTATAAATATTGAATAAGTGTTTTAACACCCAAGAAAAAGGGGTGCTAACAAAGTCGCGGGGGGAAGGCTAGCCGCTTTACATTCGTATAACATTAAATCGTAAAGAAAAGATAAACAAATCCCGGACCTTACAACTTTCAACAGCAAAATGAGCAATAGAGTCCTTGAAAGTTCTCTTAAAAGCGAAGTCGGAGCAGAAACTAAACTAAACCCCGGTCTTACTATTCCTTTCATCAATTCACAGCGAACAACGAGAATAAATAGAGAAGCTGCATAATTAATTTAACTTAATGTATTTCAGAAAAGTCAAATTGCCACATAACGCGACGTCGCGTGAAGCGGCCTATTATGATGTGGCCGTTAACGCGACGTCGCGTGGTGGTGCCTTACAATAATGTACGAATAATAAAATAGCAGCCGCAGCGTATTGGCTTCTGGTATTTGTTTTGGCCACTAGGGAAATACTTTCAGTTATTTTATTATTTTATTATTCTAGGTAAGTTCAGCATTTCGGCTTGGCAATTATCGTATTAAGAGTGGGTATAAAGCAAACAAAATTTGTAATTTCACCCGCGTGGCCCCTTGGACATGACAGTGACACAAAATACGTACAACTACGCACAGCATGCGACGGAAGATAGCGCATCTCGCTCAATAAAAATGTTATAAGTGCCAAGATTATTAAATATTAATTATTCGTAAATTACAATGTAAAATGCAAAATTGTTACATACAGCCTTAGATAATATGTGAAGTGAAATTACTGATATACTTTTAGCTTTGTAATGTGTGTCATTTTGAAAATAAAACTAAAATCGATGGAAATGAGAGCTCACTTGGTGATTTTTTTCTATCGAGAAAATTTCATTATATTATGTTTTCTGTTACAGACGTCACTTTCATTTATAATGTATTTATCTATTTAAAAAAATTAATTAAATTAGATTTTGTTTACTCAGATAAAATTCAAATCTAGGATTGGCTATTTCTCTTTATACCCGCTCTTAAAGAAACATATTACTAAGCATTGTGCAACATAGAAACCATATACTTATAAGAACATCTAAAGCAGGGGTGGCGACCTTTATGACACAATGTGCCATAATTTTTTTCTAAAAAAAATGTAAAATGAGGCCATAGACATGCCATCAAATAATTCTAACTCGGGGATTGGTGGAAAAATAATAAAAATAAATATCTATCTATTGACTCCAAAATAAATATATTTGCACTGTATAAGTAATAAATGAAATGAAATGATTTATTTTTAAAAATATCTCTTTTTTTAATGTTACATTAGTGTGACTGCTATTGTTGCAGATTATATGCCAAATAATTATTATCTATTACGTGTAACATATAGACACACCAAGAAATAGTTATGCCAACTATCCAGGTGTGCCAAATGTTCTACGTAGAAATACCTCATAAACATAAACCAAATATTTGAAACTGCCATCCGTTCGTATTTCCCGGATTTGCCCTAATTCCTAAAGCCTCCGAGTAACATCCGAACGACATAGATAAATAACAACGGTGCTACAAAATTTTATCTGCCAAAAAATATTGACCTATGTTGTCGTTGTCTAATCTGCTATGAGCATTGAACGAATGTGTAAAAGTAACTTCACGAAAATTTTACATGGATAAACTTTTGGGTTGTTACTGAAAAAATATTTTATTTTTATTATTTTGATAAAAAAGTAAATTTTGAAAACGGCAGATTCTAGCTGCCGTATATCGTATATATATCGTATTTCGCACGTTCCACCTATCCCTACGAAGTTCCCCCCTTGTAAGCATAAGCGGATTTTGGATACTTTTCCACATATTCACATTAATGTTCAAAAATTCAAAAAATATTATTTATTAAAAGGTCGTAGTTGGACAAATAATGCTCATAGGCACTTTCAATTTTTTTATACTATAGATAAGGCATTGAACTATTCGCTAAAGTCAAAATGTTGGAATCTCAAAAAAGTGCACATATAGTAGATTATGTATTGACTACGACAATGTGTAGAAATGAGAGTTCAAATGAGGTTGATGCCCTCGAACCTTTCCATCCCAAAGGTATCGAGTTAATAAGAGAGTGTGGTTTTACGTGGCAACGTAATGTGATTAACCCCTGAGGGTAATTAGTAATGGGTGGCGAGCGGTAGACGGTCTGATTAAATGCGAAATGAGCTAACGCTCTCGGGTGAAATTTCTAAATAATTGATTACGTCCAATATGTCAGTGTATGTAACGAGTTGCGCAAAAATAAGATTATTTTTTTGCAAAAACAAAAGTTTGTCGATTATACGCGAAACCAATGTAGACGAAACAAATTCAAAAAATCTAAACCTAAATATTTACAAAAAACACTAGAGTTCTACATGAAACTCTTGACAGTCATTATAAATTTAAATTTACCAGGGTTCGACCCTGAGAAGAATAAAAAAACTCAGGATACATTTATTTTTCTCGTCTTTGAAATAATAAAATAATAACAATTACAATTATTTCAACAAAATCAAAGTACATAGATTACTAAACATAGTAGGTATGAGCTCAGAATCGCTTAAATCCAGGCTACTTGTCGCTTAAATAATCAGAGATTTTGTAATAGATATAATAGATATAATATATTTTATAATACTTACATATATGATTACACTTTTGCATTTATTTATAGGTATAAAGCTCTGATTATCTCAGGTACTTAGTTAATTATGAAACCGTATACTCGTACATTGTTGACCTTTAAAAGAATTAGGTACTTATCCTGTGGAGTCGCGTATGTTTTATGTAAATCTAAATTGAATCGTAAAAAGAAAATAATACCTAACAATGTTTGTGACAATGCAGATTTTGTATAAATGCCAGTAGGTATGTGGCTGAGTAAAGTATGGCCTCCATTTTCCGTGTGAAATGTAGCGAGTGTATTCCGTAAAGAGCCCAGCAATCTCCTTTATTGTGTAGGAATGTTTGCGTTTCGTTAAAACTTCATATACACAGTTTAAATCCTTTGTTGCCAATTTGTTTATTGTCCACTGGCTGGTGCCCGCGACTTCGTCCGCGATGAAAAATGAAAATTTTCTTTTCAAAAATTTTTATCTCAGATACAGATACTTACTCGTATGTCAGTTCCGATATAGCGGGTTTCCGCTTACGGAAAGATCCATTTATGATTTATGTTTTTCTTATATGTAGGCAGTGATATGTTAAGTAAGTACTAGATTGAACACTCCCTACGATGTCTTGCTAAATTCATGTTCCAACGCGGAAGGTGCGCGGGGGTTGGCGGGGGACGGCGCGGCAGTAGTGTCAAGGTCAATACGTCAAGTCGTAGACAACTGAATATTAATATGGCCGACCCGATAAGCACGTTGGTTTTAACAAATTAAATATTAACCTATTAAACGTTTCAATATTTAAAAAAATCTATGGAACGTCACACCAGCAGTTTTACCAATATTTTTGTTGTATTTTTGCAATATCTCATCACACAAGACGGCATTTTTATTGGTTTTTAAAATAATAACACGCCTAATCTCTACGAGCGCGTATGACAGACTGTGAACGGGTAGGACGTCGGAACTCCAGTCACTTGGAACACTCATCGCATCTTGAGTGTTCCATCTAGTACGTAGTACTTAACATATCACTGTATGTAGGTATGTGTATAATGTTTAGCGAGATACTGTATGTTTCCCTAATATAAATAAAATAAAGTTTTAATTAAAGAAATGGTTACTGTGAGTCAACCGTAATGTATAATGTATAATATAACAGGTAGATAATATGTCATCGAGGAGTTTTCTTTAGGATTTTAGAAGAACTACAATTTTTATGTATCTCTTAAGGTTTAGCCTAAGTAAGCCATGTTAATTTATTGTTTTTGAAGTGATAAATTAAGTAGACTATTAAATTGTTGCATTGATTTTTTTATTCGATTCGCATTCTATTTTTGCAATCACTCGGTGCATTTGATATTCCATTAATATCGGTTTACGCAGCCATAAAGCTAATGGAAAAATACGGTTGATTCTGTAAATTTACTGGTTAGACATTTACGTGGGGATGAACTAATAAAAGTCAGCAAGCAGCAAAAGCAACAGTCTATGAGGATTCATTTAAAACCATACTTAGGTAGAAACAATAGTTATACACGGAACACTTCGATATAATAAAGAACTATACTTAGCTGTGCCCGCGATTTTGTACGCGTTGACAAAATAAAAAATAAATAAAATCACCTGTTTTGTCTACATTAATCTGAACCATTTTGACAGGTCTTTCTATGGTAGATAGAGAAATCTAAAATCTAAGCAAATGTCGAAAGGCTATTTTTGATCGAATAAATAATCGAGTTCAGCGTTCCGAAAATACTACGTGAACGAAATAGCAGGCGACCGCTAGTATTGAAACAAAATAACACAAACCAAATATAAAATAGATTTCCCAGTAGGTAGCGAAAGATAACAGGAAAAGATTTAATCGCTGTCATCGTTGAAACAAATCCCAATCATTGTCCGGATAATCCACATTATTTACGGGTTTTTAGATAAAAGGCAATTCGCTACGAGTTCTTTCGTACCGAGTTTTCGTTATACGCCAAATTCCAATGTGAGTTTATTTGTGGTCTCCCGTTTCAAAGAACTGAGGGATTTCTTTAAACTATTACTTAACCATTTCTGTAACTAGGAAGTCGATTTGTTCAGAAATAAGAGTTGAGTAATTCGTATAATCACCTACCATCAAGTTATGATGTTGGTTTTGATGGTCGGTGACCACGGTTGCCTTTAAAAGCAGCATTAAAAGAGGCATGAACTTATTTAGATGTAACTTGGCACACAAGTAATTTATTACCTGGATTAATTATAGGATACTTATTATCGTGGAAAAACTTTAGGTTCCCGAGGGATAGTATAAACTCAATTATAAAAATTGGGCGCCACTGTCGTCACAGCAATAAAGACGGCAGATATTTTCTCAGTGTTACAAGAATTTTTCATTTTTCAACGCAGATGAAGTCGCGGGAATCGTCTAATATTATATAGGTAATTGAAACTAAGTTGTGATATTATAGTTAATTAAAAATGTGGAACAAAACTTACTAAAAATGTGTAATTTATCTTAATTTATCGAAACTTTGTCCGATTGCCTTGAAAACGTAGAACGCATAAGTATTAAAGGATTGTTGGCACAGAGTTCTACATTCAGGCGCCAGCAAGTCTTGCACTTTATTACATTTTCTTACAACTCTATGATTGAAAGATAGATTTTTAATTTCCCAATCGACTTTCCATGACTTGCTTTGTTTGATAGATGTTTTTATAATAAAAAAAAAACTAATTATGTATATAAGGATAGGCTACTTTTTTCTTTTTCAACGCGGACGAAGTCGCAGGCACCAGCTAGTTTTAAATAAAATCAAACGGATGTAGCAAGCTATCCTTACGTTATCGCCTAAAGATTAGAATCTTCCATAGAAGTTCCATGGTCCCAAGAAATAAGTATATTTCACGTTCTCATCACCATACCTACTGTTCACTGTTAGAAAATATTGTTGGAAATAGTCTATATCCAATTCGCGGTCCTTATTAAATCATCTGTCCATCTTGTAGGTCACCCCAAGCTGCCCTTGCCGGTTCATTTTAAAACTGTGCTTTTGAAGCATGGGACAAAAGGACGAAAAGTTTCACCGTCGGCTCTCTGTATCTGTCCTCCTCACTGCAGCTTATAGATGTACTAGTAGTACAGTACTACGGATCCCCTCTATTCTCAATCGATTTCGAGGGGTAACCAGGAGTAAGTAACAAGATCAACCAAATATCAGCCAAACAAATAATTGGGTAGGTTAAATATACACCAATATTTTTATATCTTTCAAATCTTGGATCAAATATGTCTTTGCAGCTGAGTAAGTAGAGTAATGTGTATGCTTCGTGTAAGAGTATGTTATATTGGAGGTAACTTAACTCAAAACAAACCCTGTTTCAACCTCGTCCCAATGCGGACTTTGATAGACTGCGCTGGCCTTTAGAGAAGTTACAAGATTTAGGGCGACGTATGGCATGTTGGGCCTTGGGATCTTATCATTATTAAAACGTCGTTATAATATATGTTCAGGTGATCGAAGAGTACCTTAGCGGGTGCTTATCTTGTGCGAAGAAGTTTTTTTTGAAAAGATGGCATATATTAACTAGTATGGAACTGTTTTTTTTTTAATTACACCTAAATTTTGCTAGTGTTAGTTTTATAGTGCGATTGGAATGGCTCAGCCAAATACCAACTTGCCGCACTCGACTCGGTGGAACGCAGAGCTAGGAGACTCATTTAAAAAAAAATTTTGACATCATTATAATCATGATAGCTTAACATACATATTCCTATAATGTAATTACTTAAACTCATACAATACCCATGCATCACTATGAGTTTTGCTTTTCATCGATTCGTTTCGCCAAAGAATTCCTTCAAGCGTATCTCTATATACTCATCAAGAGGTATAAAACAGAAAAACATTTGATGAAATGTGTCTAGTATTTAACAATGTTTAAACCATTAAAAACCCTCCTAATCGTTCTCGTTTATTTTCACTCGTTATGTAATGGTAATAGCAACATTACCGAAGTTCACACGCCGTTGCCAAAAGTGAAAAGATCTTTATTCAACATTATAAAAGAGCCTTTTGTGCGTGTTATAAATTCTGGTAAAGAGACTATTTCGTGGGTGGCTAACGCCATACCAACACTAATGACATATATAATTAAACCCTTTACAAATGTTCCTTCACTTATGAGTAAAAATTTACCATTAGACTTCATTGAAGAGATTGTTCGTGAATACACGAAAGGGACGAAGAGTGAAGATATACATTTGGAAATTACAAAATTAATAAAGAAATACAATCATCCAATTGAAATCCACGCGGTACAGACTGAGGATGGTTACATTCTAAATGTTCACAGAATTCCGAGTAAAGGTCCTGTTGTCTTTTTAATGCACGGTTTGCTGAGCAGTTCTGATGATTGGGTAACCGCTGGCCCGAAAAGTTCAATAGCAATTCTACTAGCTTCAGAAGGATATGACGTGTGGATGGGTAATGCACGTGGCAACAAGCACTCAAGACGTCACACGAAATTGTCCCCAGAAGATCCAAAATTTTGGGATTTCAGCTGGGATGAAATAGGACGTATTGACTTGCCGGCCATGATAGACTACGTTATTTACGTGACTGGAGAGAAAACAATTAAATACGTTGGACATTCACAAGGTACTACGTCATTCTTCGTAATGTGTTCAGAAAGACCGGAGTACAATGATAAAATATCGCTGATGGTGGCATTGTCTCCTGTGGCATGGATGTCCCATTTAAAAAGTCCAATAGTGAGACTGTTATCACCTTTAAATCCGTTTCTATTCAGGACTCTCAAATCCTTCGGGTTACACGAGTTTTTGCCCTCAAACCTGATCATAAAAGCACTACAAATAACCTTCTGCGGGAATCAATTTGGCGCTGAGCTCCTATGTAGTAATATTGTGTTTCTCATTTGCGGATTTGATTATGGGCAACTAAATGTTACTAATTTGCCTGTGTTCTTCAGCCACGTGCCCTCAGGAGCGGCTACTAAACAGATCGTTCACTATGGGCAAGAAGTCATTTCGGGAAAATTTAGAAAATTCGACTACGGAGAAAAACTTAATCAGGACAAATACAATATGAAAGAACCCCCTTCGTACCCAGTTGAACGAATCACTGCTGCTGTGGCTTTATTTTACAGTGTCGACGATTGGTTAGCAAGTGTTGAAGATGTGGAGATTCTGCGTGTAAAACTGAAAAATGTTGTGGAAAATTACAAAGTTCCATATTCAAAATTCAATCATCTGGACTTCATTTGGGCCAAAGATGTGAAGGAATTGATCTTCGACAAACTATTAACTTTGTTAAAGAAGTTTTAACTTAATTTAGATGCAAACTTTAGGGATAATTTTTATTTTAAAAGATGTCATTTTTAATTTTGATTAAAAAAACATTAAAATAAAATTACATAAATAAATGAATATACTAAGTATATTCAAGACTATCTGGTGTCCGCGACTTCGCCCGCGTTGAAAAATGGAAAATATACCTGAGAAAGTATCCTTTTTTTTTATATTTTTACACAATCCCCCCACTACCATAATAAAAAAGTAAGTATCTTATATGTAAATACAGGCAGGTAAACTATCTGTGTACCAAATTTCATCCCCTAAGTATTTAGTATTTACTAAGTGGTAATTAGTATTTACAAAGGACCATTAGAAAGTATGTAACTCGAACAAACACACTACAATCTTTTAATTTAAACAAACGGTATATCAGTTATTGGCGATTCATTCGTCTGTAAACCGTCAAGCGGTCGAGTACAATAGTCAACAATATGAAATCGTAACTGCGTGAATTGAAACGTAAATTTTTCAAACGTCAAGTTTCCGCGGCATCGATTCCAGTGATTGTAGAGTTCATAAAAGGTTATCTGTAATAATATAATAATTTCGGTGTATGTGAATAAAAATATATTGTATTACATAAGCCAACGAGTTGTCGCAATTTTACGACATAAATATGAGTAACAAAATATTGCGATCTTACATTTTTGATCTGGCACGAGGATTTAATGTAAATAAAATACCGTTTTCTAGAGGTCTGAATCGGAGGGTACAAACGAAAATCAACTTTATGGTAAGCTAGAAGTTAACCTAATATTTTTGTTTACATCTTGTTATCTTTGAGCTGTCATTGGTCAATAGTCTAGTCAACTCTTCGTTACAATTTAGTAATTTAGTTTACGGTAGCACCAACTATACTAAACTTTAGTTCTTAACGTAAGTATATAATATTTTTATAACTACAAATATGAGATTAAAGATTTAACCTTTAAGTGTAGAATAAATGTTGAATGTTTTTAACAATAATGCAAAGTTAATTGAATTTTTTTAATAGCTGCAAGCGCTGCAAGGAAATTGACGTCACGTGTGCGGTTTGATATTCGTTTTATGAATCTATACCAATATATAAAGCTGAAGAGTTTTGTTTGTTTGTTTGGTTGTACGTGCTAATCTGAGGAACTACTGGTTAGAAATGAAAAAATATTTTTGGGTTGGTTAGTCCATTTATCGAGAAGGCTTAGGCTATAGAAAACGCGGACGAAGTCGCGGGCACCAGCTAGTTTTTAATAACCAAGCAACAAAAATTTCTAACAAGATCCTTATTACTATTACGAATGCTTGAAACAAATGATGTTAAAATTACATTTATTATTGCATTATATTTTTAGTAGACATTATCAACATGAGGTCAATGTTTCTTTGATAACATACTTACAATGAGATATTAGTCTCACCTCACATAACAACTTAACAGTTACCAGTCTTGTCTTATACAGTACAGTTTGAAGAACAAATAAACAAATTTTCAGAGAACATCAATAAGAAATTTACACAGCACACCAGCCATGAGTAATAAATTGTTAAATGGAAATGTATGGGACACGGATCCTGAATTGTTTGAAATAATTAAGAAGGAGAAGAAAAGACAGGAGGCAGGGCTTGAGATGATAGCCTCGGAGAACTTTACGACTGTTTCTGTACTGCAATGCCTTAGTTCCTGTTTACATAATAAGTATTCTGAGGGAATGCCACACCAGAGGTAAGACTAATGTATACTAATACTAGCTACACGCTCCCGGTTTCGGCTGGGTTCAAAATAAAAACTACCCTATTTTTTAAGTTGGACCAAATTACACATAGTTTAGTTATGAAGTTTTATCAAAATCGGTTCAGTAGTTTAGGAGTTCTTCAGTGACACAAAATTTTAACATATATAAAAATAATATTATAAAGATGTAAAGATTATATGTTTGATTGTTCGTTTGTATGTAAGGGGTGATCTTCAAAACTACTCATCTAATTTAAAAAAAAAATCACCACTAGTTAGTACAGAATTTCAAGATGGACATAGTCTAAATGTTCTAATATGGCACCAGTTATACAAAGTTGAAGATCTAATATCTAATCTTTAGTCTAGCTTCAATGTATTTCAGGTATTATATTGTTTTACATATTGTCAGGCGTTATATCTTTTATTTTTGATGCAGATAAAGTTTTATTAAATAATTTATTTAAAATTAAAGTCACATAAATAAAGCTTTTGTGGAAAAAATGAATTGACATTATATTTTCTAAATACATAAATTTGCTCTAAACTCCTTTATACCTAGCTCTAATTTCTTGTTCTTATTTCTTGAGAAAATAATTTTATCACTGTTGAAGGACATTGTCATGATCATCAATATAATATATCTCATTCCCAAATTTGTTTTTTAATCACAAAGATAACATTAAGGTTCCACTTAATTTTACTTTTATAAATTGTAAATTGATTACAAAAATTTCTTCTTTAATACAGAACTTTTGAAAATTGACAAAATGACAAACTGTACATAGGTATTCATTGTTTTTTATTTAAAAAATTATTATAATTTAATCCAATTTCCAATACTTGAGACTGGAAAAATCTTTCACAAAAAATTGCAATTTAGTAAATGAAAAGACCAAGATTTTGAAACAATTTTGTTGTTAAAAGTCTGTTCTGTTCACTATAATTAGCTCAGTCATGTTTTGTGTATAGTCTTGTCTAGTTAATTTCAAGTAAACACATTCATATTGGTTTTAGATATTATGGTGGAAACGAATTTATAGATGAAATAGAAATTTTGGCTCAAAAACGATCGTTGGAAGCTTATCGCCTGAGCCCAGAGGAATGGGGAGTGAATGTGCAACCCTACTCAGGTATATATTAAAGTTTAGTTTTATATCTGCTTATATCATTTACATTTGCTTATTTAACAGAAAATTTATATAAATAAATAAATATCTTCACACATTCCACACAACACCTAGTCCCACATTAAGAAACTATAGGCTTGTATATGGATACCAGATAGTTGACATACTACATAGATTACTTTTTTTTTTGTAAATACATACATATTATAGATACAAAAATCCATGACTCAGGTACAAAGGTAAATGTTAACACATAACAAACCCGCAACCGTTTGGTTAACGGCTAGGGTTACAAGCCACTAGACCAAATGTGTTGTCAAATAACTAATATATTGAAAAATATGATAAATCACAGGATCTCCAGCGAATTTTGCCGTATATACGGGTGTAGTGGAGCCTCATGGTAGAATCATGGGATTAGACCTGCCCGATGGTGGTCATCTCACCCACGGATTCTTCACTGCAAATAAGAAGATTTCAGCTACATCCATTTTCTTTGAAAGCATGCCTTACAAAGTAAGTTGTAGAAATAATATAAAAACTGCATTATTATAAATGAACTAGCGACCCGCTCCCGGTAAGAAGGAGTGTAATATTCGAAATTAATCATCCGACTTAAAAATATCTTTCAGTAAAGTTTAGAATAGGATTTCATCATGGACATAGACTAAATATTTAAAAAAGGACACCTAGCTGTCTAAAAATAAAGATCCAACGCTCGTTAAAAGTTTAGTCAGGGCGTTATATCTTTTATTTTTCAACGCAGACGAATTCGCCGGCTCCAGCTAGTATGTATATGTAATGAAAATAATAACGACACACCCGTCTCACGTAATGAAAACAAAAGTTTAATAATTATGTGTTTGTGGAATAACATTTGACCCGCACTGTTCACGTTCTTATCGCTCATAACAATACGTATTGACATAACATCGAATTGTTTATTCGAAATTCCATGAAACCGTTGTATGAAACCTACTGATGGAATTGTTTGTATATTTTAACAAGTACCTTGTATCTATTCAATACCGAGTCCCAAATATGTTTGTCGTTAACACAAAATTTAGACTTCACAACAAATCAAATCATGGCTTATGCAAAAATATTCCTTGAAGTAATACTATGACGTATATGCAAATCGGTAATTGGGCAATGTAGACAGTTTTAAATTTTTTATACGAAAGTTGTCAGACAGGCAGACGGTCCGCTTGATGGTTGGTGGCTTTGTCCGGAGTAAAAAATCTTCCCCGCTAATATATATTCCTCTTTCGGTCGAAAACCTCAAGTTTTTGAAGCGTACACAAACTAACCTAAGTCGGGCGGAGCCGGGAGCGGGTAAAGAACTACAGGACCGATTTGAAAAATTCTTTCACTGTTGGGAAGTTATATTATCAGCGAGTAACATAGGCTATGTTTTATAAAGTTACACGGACGAAGATGCGTGCAACAGCTAAAAATCATTGCATAGCTCATTCTCCATCTTCTAATAAGAAATTTCACAATATTATTGCTTTTTTTTTTTATAAAATAACAAAATGTCGGCCATACAAATGACCTAAAGTGATGACCGATCACAATGACACGCCACACTTTTATGTTTGATGATCTAATATTCAATTTTACTCAAATGTTTTATACGCCTAATTGTTATACTTGAGTGTAATGTGTTGTTTTTTAAAGGTAGACCCCGTAACTGGCCTCATAGACTACGATATGTTGGCGAACACTGCGCGCATCTTCAAGCCTCGGCTCATAATAGCCGGAATCAGCTGCTACTCGCGGTGCCTCGACTACAAGCGGTTCAGGGAGATCGCAGACGAAAATGGAGCTTATTTAATGGCCGATATGGCTCATGTTTCTGGACTTGTGGCCGCCGGTGAGTTTCAATTGAAGATAAATTGTTTTGAACTTTCATTTGTTATTATGTAAGGTATCTATCTCTACGTTATTGCTATAATGTATATTCAAGAATATACTTGCTACGCATAGACATAGAAATTGCTGGCTTTTGACGAGCCCGTTGGATAAGTGGTAATAGTGCTTGTCTTACAATTCAGAGGGCCCCAGATTCGATTCCCGGCGGGGTTCTCCTGCCTGTCTGTCGAACTTAACATAGAAAAATAAAGAAAATTCATTGCGATTTATAAATCCATGCGACGAAAATAGTACTAAACCATATCTAATGTAAACAAGTCATTACTAAGAAGGTTGCGTTGTAATTACAATTTAATTACCAATTTATCGCTGTATGTGTATATCGTAAACAGATTTTATAAGTTTTGTGAATATATGAACAAAAATAACATTGAGAAAAGAAAAATAAATATATATTATCTTCTTCGTATTTTTCGTATCGAATCTTAATTTGTCACTTATTCACTAGCTTAATTAAGTCATGTTAATTGCAAAAATAACATTGTAATTGATCTTCAGTTTCAAAAAATAACCTTATACATTAAAGTTAATTATTGGTACAGAAATATACATTACTAGCTGTTGCACGCGACTTCGTCCGCCTACCTTTATAAAACATAGCCTATGTTACTCGCTGATAATATAGCTTCCCAGGAAGTTTTCAAATCGGTCCAGTAGTTTCGGAGCCTGCAATTCAAACAAACAAACCTTTGATTTGGGAGACTTTAATTCCCTAGATTTTTATATAAAAAAAAAAAATGTTACGTAAGGGAGAGGGGTCTTGTAACGTTTTACAATAACCCCCCACCCCTCTCCCCCAATTTGCGTTACGTACTTGAAAGTCCCCTAAAAGACCATAATGATAAACATGAGATCTTATGTTGCAGGTGTGATCCCCAGTCCGTTCGAATACTGCGACATAGTGTCGACGACAACTCACAAGACACTCCGCGGACCGAGGGCCGGAGTGATCTTCTTCCGTAAGGGCGTTCGCACTGTGAAGCCCAACGGAGACAAAGTGTTGTATGACATTGAGAACAAAATCAACCAGGCCGTGTTCCCCGGACTGCAAGGCGGGCCTCATAACCACGCCATAGCCGCCATAGCAACAGCCATGAAGCAAGCGACCACTCCGGAGTTTGTGGACTATCAGAAACAGGTGAGATCGACTGATTATTCTGATATTGAATCGCTGCAGGTAGTATAGGATGGTGGATTGGATCATGTGATGGTAGGCTCGCAATGAAAAAAACTCCCTTTTTATTATAATACAAATGAATTGTATTTAAAAATTAATAGTGGGAAGAAGTTTTTTTGGTCTTCTCAAAAAATTAAAAAATTACAAACTGTCGAAAGTGAGCGTGCGACAGTCGAGCGCTCAAAAAACACGTCACTTGACTGCTTCTAACTTTGGTAAAAGTTATAGAGGGAAGAGGTAAAGATGGACCGACTTACATGGACGTTAAACTGAAAAAGTGGTAAGCTAAGTTAAAGGCATCGAATAGTGGTTCATAAATTGACCAGAATGGCGCTAGTGTAGCATTGGTGTTTGATATGATTGGTTGGTTACGTAGTTCATGCACATTGATCTGTAATGAAGCACTGGATGGGCTGCTGTCAAATTATTTTTATGTCTATTTGAAAATCGCCATTTTCGCGCTGTAGGCTATGGAGCATATGGAGTGTAAGTAAATGGAACTAAAACTAGTTATGTCCGCATGATAGGGACATTTACAGAATACACATTTCTTCATGTTTCAAAACTCAAACGGACACAAATAAACTTAAACAATCCCTAAGACATCAACAAATATAATAAAACGTGAATAAAACAGACAGTATTATACTTATGTATGGATTAAAAATACGAAAACGTCAAAATTAGTTCCCGTACTTTCTAACGGCGGCGTTTCAAAATGGTACACGAAAGTATCTGTAATTTGTATGGCATAATCCATCCAGTGCTTTATTAGAGATCAGTGTTCATGAAATAAAATGCTACCAGTACGTCACACCCCAATGCTACTACAGCGCCGCCTAATCCACCTCACGTTGGCGACAGGTAATAAAGAACGCGAAGCGTCTGTGCGAGGGCTTGGGCGCGCGCGGGTACGCGATAGCGACGGGCGGCACTGACGTGCACCTGGCGCTGGTGGACATGAGGAGCGCGGGCCTCTCCGGCGCGAGGGCGGAGCGCATACTGGAGCTGTGCAGCGTCGCCTGCAACAAGAACACAGTGCCCGGCGACAAGAGCGCCCTCAACCCCAGTGGCATTCGGCTCGGTATTTTTATTACTACCTAACTAGTATTTACCAAACTTCACAGGAACACTCCCACTGGACTAATCTGAAGATTGTCTGAAAGTTTCATCAAAATCGGTTCAGCGGTTTTGGAGTCTATAGGAGATCATATTGCGCTGCCGACCATAGAAGGATTAAGGATAAGGGATGAGGGAGGGATGAACACAACAGCACATATGCTATTATTTCACGGTGGTGTTCTGTAATGTGGTGGTCACTGCCGCCAGACGGGCTGCCCAAATGACTGCGAAACGCAGTGTTGCCATACCACTACTTTTCAAATCCAGATCAGTCAATATTGAAAATTACATTAAAATTTCCAAAGTTGACCCCGCCGGGAATCGAACCCGGGGCCCCTGAGACGTTAGGCAAGCACCCTTGCTACTCATCCAACGGGCTCGTCAAAGATATTATAAAGAGAAAATATTTGTATTTTTATTTGCAATGAACAAACTCAAAAAGTAGTGGACACATTTTAAATAACCTATAAATAGCTACATTATCACTGAATAACGTAGGCTATAATTAAGGAAAATTAGTCAAGTAGAGAAAATTCTAATGTAAAAAATCAATACTAATATTTTAAGGAAATTTGTATTTTTGTTTGTAATGAATAAACTCAAAAACTACTGAACCGATTTTAAATAATTCTTTCACTGAGTATCAGCAAATAACATGGGCTACATCTATAATATTAATAATACTATAAAGCTGAAGAGTTTGTTTGTTTGTTTGGTTGAACGCGTTAATCTCAGGAAGTACTGGTTCGATTTGAAAAATTCTTTTTGGGAAAATTCATTTTAAACGCGGACGAAGTCGCGGGCAACAGCTAGTGTTATATAAAGTTACACGAAAGAAGTCGCATGCAACAGCTATGTAAAATATTACATTAAAGAATCTATCTCTTTTAATAAATTAATTAATGAGTTTTTTTTTTTCAGGCACACCCGCGTTGACTACAAGGGGTTTAAAAGAGAAAGAGATGGACAACGTTGTCGAATTCATAGACAGAGCTCTGAAGTTAGGTCAAGAAATTACAAAAATATCTGGCCCCAAAATAGTGGACTTCAACAGAGTGATAGACGAAAATAGTGAGATTAAGTCGAAGGTGGCTCAACTTAAAGAAGAAATTGAAAACTTCAGTAGGAAGTTCCCGTTGCCTGGTTTAGACGGTTATTAGTTTACCCACATTACATAACATTCCATTTTTCATTTATTTTGTATACTTATAATCGATTGTTAAAACCCAAAAGTGCCTTTGCAAAGTATTTTTATCAGTTATGTTAATTGAATCTCTATGACGTATGAATAAATTATATTTTGTGAAATAAACACACGAGTTCAGTGATTTTTTCCCCATCCCAAAAGTTCCCAACGTGCCTAAAGAAGTTTTTCACTTCATAAAAGAAAAAATGCATGTTTTAAAGCAAAAACAAGACTGGTGAGGTGGATTAAAAATCTTTATGAAAGTCGCTATAATCATCTATGAATATGTACGAAAATCATTTTTCTAACATCAACTTAAGTTGGCTCGCGAGCCAAAAGCGTCTACCGAGCCTTTGACACAGTCTGTTTATCAGCAACGCATGGCTCGCATGCGCCAGCCAACACATGATTTCTTTTCTTTATTTTCCATCAGGCCTAGTGTGAGTCTTACTCGTTAAATGAACCAGGCAGCAGCGATACCTGGTGGCTAACCTGTAGCACTACTTGATTCCCATACAAATTGACGTTTACGCTTTCGAGGCGTTTGATAGAGTAAAACTCGCACTAGGCTCTCTATATATTCAAAGTAAACTAAGCATATTGGGTTGATAAAAATTAAAATGAATTTCCCTAAATAAATAAAAACTCAACCCAATATCCGAATTATAATTCCCGGCACCTAAGTTGGCAAGAATGGCGAGATGCGCAAAAGTCGTTTTTTGGATCTGATCGGGGTATCAAGCCGGGCAAAGGGGCAAGATAACATAGATCCGACCGCGCGATTGGTTCGCCCTTGCACATGTCCCGCTCACACCTTCGTACACTTGCGTAAGTTTTATCTCACGTGCGCAAACTTTATGGATAGAGTACTCTCTATTCTTCTTATGTGATTTTTTTTTGTCATTTTATGGCTTGGTTCCATACGATAAAGACAATCACCCTCCACAGAGCAATTATTATCTTAATACATAGTACCATAGAGAATAGATGTAAGGAGGACCGAGTCTAAACCAAAGAGTATAGTAATATATATAGGGAGGTCTTTACACAATAAAGTGTCTGTCTGCCCTGCCACTATTATTTAAGAGGCGCTGTAGTAGCATTGGGACGTGGCGCTCCAGTAGCATTTTGTTAACAGTGGTTTCAAGGAGAATTGAGATGTGGTTTCATGAGATCACCAAACTTGGCCCCTGCGATTTTTTTTTATTATTGCATATCGTTAGTTCATGGTTTCTACTTAATTGTTCGCTATGAATAATTGTTTGTTCTTTAGGTGTTTATTTAAAAAAATAAAATAAAAAAATACTGTTTGGTTAGCCCCTCAATCAAAATTATTAATATTTTCTCCCTGTATCAGTCTATAAATACATATTGACGTTTGTTCTTCAACAAATTGCGTTTGTTCGAACATTTAATTGCCTTTTTATTGTTTAAATTACCATCTTTAATTACTTGAATATACATTTTGAAAATGTTGCATTGCGCATGCGTCATCTTTTCTTTTCTATTTTTTTTTAATAAACAACTAAAGAACAAACAATTATTCATAGCGAACAATTAAGTGCAAACCATTAACTAACGATTGTGCAATAATAAAAATTCAAAAATAAAAATAAATTTTTCGCGGGGGCCAAGTTTGGTGACATCATGAACTACGAAACCAACTAATAATAATAATTCACCAATGCTACACAAGCGCCATTCTGGCCAATAGGCCGACCTTTCAAACTGCTAGATCCACAGACTGCAACTTCAATAGTTTTCTGTGTTATAACTTTTTTCTATAAGGTTTAAATCTAAATTTCTGTGGTATGTGGTTCATATAATTCATTATTTTTTTATGTCGTCGAGTTGTTTTTGTGTCCACCCAGTGATAATAGATTTATTATGATTGTTGAGAACGATAATTATGGAAATTGTCGTCTTAAATAGACTTTAAAATTGCTTTGTGTCTTTTGTGTAACACCGAAATTCCAATTATATAAATATTATAACGATTGGCGACCTTGTTCTATTGCATTGAGTATTTTGGTTGTCACATCGTAAAAGGAAAAGTGATTTATATTTTGACTATGTGAATATTTTCAAATGTTCATTTAATATGCTATTGTCGTGTAAAGGTGAATGTGATTTATTTACGTTGATGGATTTTCAAATAAACTAAGTATCGGCAATATTATGTATGCGTGCGAGAGTGGTCGCGACATCCTGGAGACCAGGCGTGTTACAATAGAACTATGTTCACCACGACTGGGATGGTAGCAGCGCCCCAGCAGCCGACTAACCAAGTCGCACAAAATGGCAGCACAACTTTACCCAGGTCCCATCATCAGAGGACTGGTAAATAACAATTTAATAAAAAAGATTATGTTAAGGTCGAAAGACAGGCTGACGGTCAACTTGATGATGGGAGGCTTCTATAGCCTATAACACAAGCAACACAAATGCTGCCAAACATAGTAGGATTGATGATAAGAAATGGGATAGGGGGCTCTAGCATCCCTTATTCACACACCGAAACATAATGACGTCAATTCTAAAATTGTATTTATTCATTTCATATATTATAAATAATCCTTGTAGTGATAGGCTGACAGGGCACAGCATATGCTGCATTCACAATTTTTTGAGCAGTCTTTTGCATGCAGTCTTCTGCATTCACAATTTTTTGAGCAGTCTCTAGCTGCTGCACGCGACTTCGTCCGCGTAAATAATAAATAATAATAAATAATAAATATCTTCACACATTCCACACAGCACCATCTAGTTCCAAAGTAAGCAAGTAATGCTTGTATTATGGATACCAGACAGATGATATAATACATAGATTACTTTTTTTTTGTAAATACATACATATTATAAATACAAAACATCCATGACTCAGGTACAAAGGTAAAATGTTCACATAAAACATTTGCCCCTAGCGGGATTCGAACCCGCGACCGTTTGGTTAACAGCTAGGGTTACTAGCCACTAGACCAAACGTGTCGTCAAACTATAAAATATTAATGTTACTCACTGATAATGTGGCTTTCTATAGGTGAAAGAATTTTTAAAATTGGCCCAGTAGTTTTTGAGTTTATTCATAACAAGTAAATCTTCTCTCTTTATAATATTAGTATTTTACCTATATATTATTATTAGTATAGGACTGTCAGCCTGTCTGTATGTCAACCTTAACATAATAATAAATTAAAAGTTATTTACTTACCTGCACACCTTTTTAAAATATATTTATTTTCCTGCATTGGACTATAAAGTAACTATTTTAGGCAAATTATAAATATGTATTAGTTTACAATAAGTGTGCACCAATTTGAATTCAGGTGTTTTAAACCTTTTTAAATTGAACAGTCCAACTACCTATATAATGTCTATATCATAATTTACTGTTTTAGGCCGCCCCCCAGCAGCTCCAAAATCATATGACTACCTTTTAAAAGTATTGCTAGTTGGCGATTCTGATGTTGGAAAACAGGAGATTTTACAGGACCTAGAAGATGGGTCCGCAGATTCACCATTTTGTAGTGGCAGTGGTAAGGATTTGTATTATTAAAACACAATAATGTAGTCACAAAAATGTAATTCTTTATAATGTTTTAATGTGTATAATAGAAGATAATGAAAGGCATTGAAGTTTGAACTGCAGGCTGGTAGTGAGGCTCTGTTAGACCTTACATCTATAGTATACATTGAAGTACTGCCTGCTTCTGTATGCGGTTTTCACCATCAGTTAGATAATTTTGTTGTTATACTAGCTGGTGCCCGCGACTTCGTCCGCGTTCTCTATAACCTATAGGTTTCCTCGATAAATGGACTATCCAACACAATAACAATTTTTCAATTTGAACCTGTAGTTCCTGAAATTAGCGCTTACAACCAAACAAACAAACTCTTCAGCTTTATATAATAGTAAGTATAGATTTAATAAAACCTAACTAATTAAGTTTTTCTGTGAGTAGAAAAAACAATATTTTGCTAACTACTTATAAACCATCCAATGGATTTTGATAATGGTTTTCTCTAATGGAAAGAGTGATAAACAAAGAAGGTTTGTATTATATAATTTTACAATAAAACAGTGGTTCCAAGACTGAGCATTCAAAATAGCTCATCAAGTGCATAGCTAATGCTCTGATGAGTGCAAAAAAGGCACCTGTCTAGCTTCTAGCCCACATAATCACATATTATGGCCGGAGGCATTTCATATTGAATTAAGGTGGCTATTAAGGTGATATCTATAAATCTTAACAGTTCTCAATATGAAAATTGCCATCCGTCCTTATTTGTGCTTCACACCAAAAACAGCTTTCAGTCTGAAGGCTACAAAAAATATAATATTTGTTATAATTTATATTTATATTAAACGCTTCCTTTAATGCCATAAGATTCCTGACTATTTACTTCTAGATTGGTGAAATGTCCTTGTTTACTTTGTTCAAGGAAACAACTTGATCTGTGTTTCAGTATACAAAACGACGACGATCCTGTTGGACGGCAAGAGGGTAAAGCTTCAGCTATGGGACACATCGGGACAAGGTCGTTTCTGTACAATAATCCGTTCGTACTCACGTGGTGCACAGGGAATATTACTAGTCTATGACATCACCAACAAGTGGTCCTTTGATAGCATTGATCGATGGCTTGAAGAGGTTGAAAAGGTGTGTGGGTTTATTTTTTTATGTTTAATTTCTATTGTCCTTATATTATAAATGCGAAAGTTTGTGAGGATGGATGAACTATACTGAATGGATTTGGATGAAATTTGGCATATAGATAGTTTATTACCTGGATTAATATATGTGATACTTTTTATCCTCAAAAATGTTAGGTTCCCAAGGGATGGTCTAAAAAATATAAAAAAAAATTGGGCGCCACCGTCGTCACAGAGATTAAGATGTCAGGCGTTAATTACTCATATAACTATTTTCTTTTTTGAACGCGGACGAAGTCGCGGGAACCAGATAGTTGCGATTATAAAGCATTATTCTTGACTTGAAAATCATGTGTTTTGGTGCATAACTAAGTAACTACCTATGTCATCTCATCTTTTACTTTTTATCAAGTACCGGCGGTAACGTGAGCTTCCTTCTCGAAGCAGCTTTACTGCTAACCTGTCCATCTACTGTTCTGTCTTGAAAATTTTTATCATAAAAATAAATACCAAAGTGACAAAAGCAGGAGATAGATTGAGCTTTTTTGGAATTAATTTTAGCATGCACCGGGAGTGCCGAAGGTGTTGGTGGGTAACAGACTTCACTTGGCCTTCAAACGACAAGTACAAGAACGAGACGCGGAGTTGTACGCTGCCAAAAATCACATGGCCTTCTTTGAAGTGAGCCCGCTCTGTGACTTCAACATTAGGGAGAGTTTTTGTGAACTGTCACGGATGGCGTTACACCGCAACGGCATGGAGAGACTGTGGAGGAGTAATAAAGGTACCTAAACTAACCTCATATAAAATTTTACGATACATATTATAGAAAGATTGTTTTCAATAATAATATCTATACTAACTAATATTATAAAGAGAGAAGATTTGTATGTGTGTACAGTGTAATGAATAAACTCAAAAACTACTGTGCCTATTTTAAAAATTCCTTCTTCTATAGAAAGCTACTGTTATCAGCAAGTAATAAATCCTTACTAATATTATAAATGTGAATGTGAGTTTGTTTGTTTGTTACGCTTTCACGCAAAAACTAGTGAACCGATCACCATGAAATTTTGCATACAAGTTTTCTGGGACACCGGAAAGGACATAGGGTACCTTTCATGGTTATTATACTTGAGAACAATCTCGATTATGTCAGGTTTCAAACAAAAAAAAAAACTGACCAAAATTGCTTCATCCGTTTGGGAGCTACTATTCCACAGACAGACAGATATACAGACACACACGTCAAATAAATTATAAATAAATATCTTGACATAGTCCACACGGCACCATCTAGTTCCACAGTAAGCGACTAATGCTTGTATTGTGGATACCATACAATTGATATACTACATAGATTACTTTTTTTATATTATAGATACAAACATCCATGACTCAGGTAGGTACAAAGGCAAAATGTTAACACATAAACATTTGCCCCTAGCGGGATTCGAACCCGCGACCATTTGGTTAACAGCTATAGGGTTACTAGCTGTTAACCAAATGTGGCGTCAAACTTATAAAACCAATTTTTACTTCGGACATCGAGAGTTAAATAGCTACTATGGAAGCTAGAGGTAAAGGAGGACCGACTTCAGTGTTAAACTGAAAAAGTGGCATGCTAAAAGCATCAAATAGTGGTTTATATGTGGTGTTTGATATGATTGGTATGACCGTAAATAAAATCCCACTAAAGCGCCATATATCCAATTTATTGAGCTTATTATACGGGGACACTTTCTCATGTATAGAGTTGGGTCTCCATCTTTACCTGTATTCTCCGTGATAGCTACGTATTGAACTGAATAAATACAGTTTTATCGGTTAATTGAATGCAGTGTTGAGCCTCCAAGAGCTCTGCTGCCGGGCGATAGTGAGTCGCACTTCGGTGTACGCTCTCGAGCGACTGCCTCTGCCGAGCGCGCTCAAGTCGCACCTCAAGTCGTACGCCATCTCGGCGGCCCCCTCGCGCCACCGGGCGACAGTCGCCAAGCACGCCCACCAGGCGAGTCTCAACTGCACCGGTCGCAACTCGTGCACCATCACCTGACTTGCCCCGGTGAGTCCCACCGCCCGTAGCCCGTAGCCTCATCACATCACATCACATCACCCTACCCCACTGATCTCTAATAAAGCACTGGATGGGTTATCCCATACAATTTAAAGCGCCCCCGAACTAATTTTGACGTTTGCGTATTTTTAATCCATACATAAGTATAATAGTGTCTGTTTTATTCACGTTTTATTCTATTTGTTGATGTCTTAGGGACTGTTTAAGTTTATTTGTGTCCGTTTGAATTTTGAAACATGAAGAAATGTGTATACTGTAAATGTCCCTATTATGCGGACATCACTAGTTATAGTTCCATGTACTTACACTACTTAGCCTACAGCGCCAAAATGGCGATTCTCAAATAGACATAAAAATAATTTGACAGCAACCTATCCAGTGCTTTATTACAGATCAGTGTCATCACCCTACACACGGATCTGTCAAATTATTTTTGTGCCTATTTAAAAAACGCCATTTTGGCGCTGTATGCTATAGAACGAGTGTACATGGAACTAAAATTAGTGATGTCCGCATGACACTATTTTACCTACATAATATCTATGGAATAAAAATACGCAAACGTCAAAATTAGTTCTCGGGACAATCGAGGGTGGCACAAAAATATTAGCTGTCATTTGTATGGTATATATTACAGGTCATTGACCCTACCCTACCAGATTCGCCAAAACTGTGGATTAGAATTAGTCTTAAGGCTTGTTCGGACTACTTTAGTAATTTAGTATAGTGACGAGAAATTTAGTAGCCAAACTATTCGCTACTGTCAAGAAATCGTTGTAAGAATTGTAAGTGAGTGTTGTTTTGCAAAATGAATGGGCTGCAACACAATAAAGTTAATAAGCTGATGAAAGTTATTTTTGAAGAGGTATGCTTTATGGAACATTTAAAAGTGACATAATTATACGGAGAGTATGAACTGTCATTTAAAACCAACCAAACGTATGTCATTTAAAGAAAATGTGACTTTACGTCAACACATTGGAGTTTAAAATGAATAGTAGAGCTTGGTCGTTATTACCTTTTACCATTGACGCGCGAAGGCAAGAGTCCGCCATGATTCTGTCCAAGACGTTCTTTTTATGTGACGCAACTAATAAAACTAACTAATAACTAAAAAAAAAATTTTAATATTGTGGAGACTTAATATTCCACTTGCTTCTATTTTCGCGGCAGATAATGAATTTGACTAAAAACTAGTCTGCTGCTGGCTAAACTACTTTACAGCCCGAGCTACTTGTCCGAAAAAATTACTTACTAATCTACTCGAATTTTTTTAACGTTGGGAAATCCTCTTGGATACCCGGCAGTGTTGGGGTCACTGCGGGGTTATGCCGGATTCCTACCGGCTAAAACCCAACGACATTCTATCTATCGCGGCCGCTGATGGGGGGGTGTAGTGGGGACGTTGTTACACGACTTCGGTGCCCCGCCACGGCTATCCAACGCGGGGAGGCCTGTGCTCCCTGTCAGAACCACGGCGTACCCGAAAGTGGAGGTACGCCGGCCTACTCGGGGGACCTTACGACGTGCGGCAGTCTCCCCCAAGACCACCGCCCCGGTCCCGATTAGGGTGGAAGGCGGCGGATATAGGCCGCCCGCCTGCGCCCGAGCCTTCTCCGGAGGATTGGCTGGGAGAGGGGATCTCTTCCCGCTGCCTTTCCGCCGCTTCCTTGTGTGACATAACGTGCTCACAGAACGTGAATTACTAACTAATCTAGTGCGAACAAGCCTTTACTGATATGTATTTACGTGTTCCCTTGTCAAGAGATTTCATTTTGGTCGGATTTTTGTTTAATTACAATTAAATACTATTATTAAAAATAAAAAAAATATATATTTCAAGCTAAATTAGTTTAGCTTCATTTTTGTAATTATGATTTATTGTTTTTATTATATACATTTCCGCATTACAAACGATATCCGTCCAACTAAGAATTTGGCGAAGAAGGACTATAACCGAAACTTAACATGTATAATCCCGTTCCAGCTGTCTAAAAGTTTTGAGCTGTTTGTTTTATATTTTTCTCTAAATATATCTGTATATATCTGTCTATATAGATGTGTATAAGTTTAGATGTTTTTGTCAAATTAACTGCAGAGATTTTGAGTTTTTTTTATTTTATTTTGAATTTAATTTCAGTCTGCTCAATTGATTCAGCATAATGTTACTTATTACCTAGATGTTACACGTCATATGCGACTACTGTAAAGGCGACCATTCACGACCGTATCAAAATGCCAAATGGAACGGTGTGAGAATGCAAAAATCGTACGTTTAAAGTTAAGCCAAATGGCTCTATCGTGAATGACCGCCTCAACGCGACGCGCTAACTTAATTTTATTCTAAACGTACGATTTTTGCATTCTCGGACGAATTTTTACGCAGCACCGTTCCATTTGGCATGTTGGCATGGTCGTGAATGGCCGCCTTAAGTCTCGCTCATTTTTTTTTAATAAATAGCGATATATATATTTAAACAAAGTATTCAAACCAGATAATCAAGTGATCAGAGGATCACTCCGATCCAGGGTCGATAATTTAACTGTATGCCCTGGTGTTGGAATAGATTTTGAGTGTTTTATTTCTCTCTTACTCAGAATGATTGTGGCAATATTTTTATTTTATATTTTCCATTATGTTTTTGTAAATAATGTACCACCTAGTATTATCATTGGGCAATATTAGTAGGTGTTCGCAAGTAAGTTCTTTCTTCTTTGAAAACATTTTTTTTTAAATTGTCGTCTTTGACTGCCATTAAAGTTTTAATTGAAAAAAGTTTATTTTACTTGTATTTAATTTGAAATTTGTTATAAACATAACACAACATACAGGCTGTAACTAACAACGGATTTGTGACTAGGCGTATTATAAGTATCATTAAGGTAATGCTACTTAACATAAATAATATGTGAATATGTCTGTGTTTTATTACAGTATAAATAATAATAATAGTAATAAAAACACATAAAATTATCTCTAGCTTGTAATGTGGTTTTGAAACTGCAAGGTCGTGTTTGAGTTGAGAAGAGAGAGATAGAAGAAAATCCAAGGAGTCTGTATATCGTTGTCAAACCAAAATGTGCTAGGTGCACTTTTTTGAGATTCCTACATTTTGACCATATTGAATGACTATCTATGACTGGCGAACTAAGACCTCTTTATAAAATTTGCTATGTGTAACAGCTATAATCATTTATACCCAAAATAATAAATAAACTATTAAATTTTCACGTTTAAAAGATAAATAAATTTACTTATAACAAAACAACCCATTTTTTTAACGTTGGAAAATCTTCTTGGATACCCGGCAGTGTAGGTGACTTTATGACACGACATCGGTGCCCCGCCACGGCTGTCTAGCGCGGGGTGGGCTACGCTCCCTGTCAGAACCGCGGCGTACCCGAAGGTCTCGGGTACGCCGACCATCTCGGGGGGCGTATAACAACCCTAAGGGCCGACACATACAGTCGGAATTCCGTTATGAAATTTCGATTCGGAGAAAATTTCGAACGGGAAACTGCTGTATGTATGTGATAGATCCATAGATTTGCATGGATTTACTGCGTTCTGGGGCCCTAGACAAAGTGCCATAACGATAACGATAACGAAGTTCGATAGTTATAAATGTATGGGGAAGTATCACGTGATTTAGCGAAGGCATATGTCAATCCCATACATTTTATTTTTAGCGAATCGAATCGCTACGGAGCGAATGCAACTTGTCTAGGGCCCCAGGGGCCCTAGACAAAGTGCCATAACGATAACGATAACGAAGTTCGATAGTTATAAATGTATGGGAAGTATCACGTGATTTAGCGAAGGCATATGTCAATCCCATACATTTTTATTTAGTGAATCGAATCGAATGCGAATTGAATGCACTTTGTCTAGGGCCCCAGAATCGTCTAAGCTGCGCAACTGCTTTCTGCCAGCAATCCCGTACAAATCGGTTACTGCGCGTGATATCGTGAGAGACCAAAACCTTTTGCGGTAATTATAGTTGTACTATCGCGGTCAAGGGAGCAGTCCCACCGTAAGGAACAATTTCGTGTGCACATTTTGTATTTATCTTTGTTCCTACTTCAAATACCTACTCGTATTTCGTATTATAACATTTACGTTACTATGACAACCTCAATTCAACGTTAGACAAATTTGTATGAAAAGTGGGTCTGCTCCATTGACCGCGATAGTACATAATACTAGCAAATCCCAATATAAGACAATTTATTCAGTACTCCGTGTATATATATATCGTGTAGTTGTGTTGTTGTAGATGTACTGAGACTTAACTGCACAGGAGATGACGCATAACAAAGTCCTTGTGTATTGGATTTATAATATATACTACATGTTTATAGCGTTTTTTGTTAACTCCAAAAAATTACTATTCTAATGCTATGTATTAAAATATTTTAAAATATTGTATGCTCAAATTTTTTTTTCATACAAAATTATTAAAAAAAAATAGTGTGAAATACGTCCTACACAAACAGCGTGGCTACGTCGCCAAGCTTATAAACTATAGACTTAGATAACGTTGAATATGCTTAAATATACAAACATGTTTGTGAACTCAAGGAAATCTCATTATCTGAGTATTATTGAGTATATTTTCTTTAACAACTGAAGTTAACTGAAATCGTCATGACACGTTGTATGTATAAATAGGTAGATATAACTCTTAGATTAAAGGCGACCTTGTCCAATATTTCGTATGAGTAATATTAATTTGTGTACAATAATAATTGTAAATATCTCTCTTGAAAAACATTGTTTCGCATAAGTTGAACATTACAAAAAAAAATTTAAAAAAATTACCTCGACTCGGCATGTGATGGGTATTTTCGGATGTGTTTATTTAAATTATTTTTTTAATTATATTGAAAATTAACAACAGCGCGACTTAAAGGTAAACATTAGATAAGTACTTACATATACTTAGATATTTTGTGCTCTGTGTGACGGTAGAAAAGAAAATCGTAAGTACAGCAATAATGTTTAAAATGTGAACTTGTCTCGCTTTGTGTAAAATTAATGGTTTGTAAAGGAAATGTAGTTACATATTTTTAACATTATAAAGGAACACGGTTGTGTACGTTGAATTTCAGGAAATATTGTATTGTAAATCAGGACTTGTAATTGTAATCTGATAATATTGTTATCAGGACATTTCGAGCAGTATTTTAAGAGAAAAAATGATACGGTCTCATCCGTCCCTAGAAAGTAATTGACTCACTTGTAACCAGGCTCGTTGTCGAATACAAAAAAAAAAAAAAAAAAATAAAGGGGTTTCTCAAACACGTAAAGGTTTATCTTTAAAAAAATTAAAAGTTAGTATTGAATTTTTCTTACAGATCGAGATTCGTTGAAACTTTTTTTTATTGGGTAAAAAAATTAAAATCGAATTTGACTTTATTTGGAAAATTATACAAGTGCTTTTTTAGGTTATAATCATCAAAATACTACAACATGGAACACGCGTGCCATACAAAACACAACGAATTTTATGGAACATTTAAAAGTGACATATGCGTAGAGCATGAACTGTCATTTATAACAAAACAAACATAATAATAAGTACGTAATTGAAAGAAAATGTGACTTTACGTCAACCCATTAGAGTTTAAAATGAAATAGTAGAAATTGATCGTTACTACCTTTTACCATTGACGCGTGAAAGCAAGAGTCCGCCATGATTCTGTCAAAGGCGTTCTTTTTATGTTCCCCTTTGGCACTTGTGACGCTAATTCCATTGTAGTATTTCGATGGTTATAATGCCTAAAGAAATTTGAATAGTGAACATGTAATGAATAACATCTATTTAAAGCTTGTATAATTAATAAGTATTTGGAATTAGTGATCATTATATCCACACAGATGTGTTTGAGAAGTTCCTATGTTAAAAAGCGTTTAAGAACTCAGCCGTTGATATATCTATTTTAATTTATTTGGTGGGCTTTTAAGTATGATATTTTTCATGTATGTCAATTCCTAATTAAACTCGACACAAGTTTAAACTACTACTAAAAATATTTGAAGACGTGAGTGGATGAAGGTGATATGTCGCATTTTTGGGTTTTTCGTTTTTTTGCGTTGATGAAGGTAATATGTCCTTATGAATGATTACAGACCTTAAGATCGTCAATTTAAGACCATTTTTGGAAAATAAGAAGTTGAAGAAGGTGTTATGTCCAGTTAATTTTAAAAAGCAAAAAGTGCAGAAAAGTTTACTTTTGTTAACGGAAGAGGGCGCTATGTATAACTTTTTTTTAAATGAATTGCTATCATACAATTATTATTTTAGGTTGTTTACACAACTTTGCATCATAATTTAGTACAAAAATCAGTTCCGTAGCGACATCTCAAAAACTAAAAGTAAAACTTTAACCTTGATTTATTCAAAATTGGAATTATGCGACATATCACCTTCATCCACTCACGTCTTCATTTGTTCGCCACAACTATTTTTTAAAACTTTAACTTTTTAGAGACTCCCATACAGCAGACTTTAGGAACTGTGGCGCCTTAAGTAAAATTTATATTTCTTTTAAGGCCCATACAGAGCCCTAATACTAAAGTTATTCCGTGGTCTTGGTTACTTTCAATATTGTATACTTAAGTCTTAATTATATTTTGAAAATATTGAACCTCGGGTCGATTTCTAGATGGTATATGGTATGGTATAAATAAAAAAAATATCTCTGGTGGGCTTAAGTTACAATGTTGAGAAAGATAATCAAGCTAATTAGTAAGGTGCTTGGACACTATGTACTACCTTTGAAATTTATTCACTGTCAATGTATTCTTTAACGTTTAATCTATATTAATGAAAAAGAAAGAAAGAAAATATTATATATTTAATATTACATTTTGTACCTTTTCTATATTAAGTACCTTACTCACGCGAAAAAAAAACTACTTTTCTCACGAACACGCCCAATTATTATGTCGAAATTAACCAACTGATTTGTATATGTACATATTTCTATAGGTTTATTTTTATATTTGACATGTGATAGCTTTTAGTTATTGTAACATAATCCAAATATACTTGAGCCAGCTAAAAGTTTGGGTTAGGTTGATAAAGTCATACCTATGTTATTGCTACCTATTGTAAGTTGTGAATTAAAGCTAATTATAACATAAATTTGTGGTTTTTTTTTTTTCATTATAAGTTTCAGAGCTCGCCTGACGGTCGGTCCTGAAGATACGCACGACCGACCGTCAGGTTGTAACTTTTAACACGTTAAGTGCGAAGCGAGGCCTAAATCACCCCTGATGCAACTTCCCTGTGGTGCGGCAAGCAAAAAAGTGAATTTCTCTGTCGTGCGAATGGCATAGCTTTGGTTTGGTCCAGTGTAGGAAAGAGATAAATATATATTTGAGATCACTAATGGTTCCGGACTCGGTGGTGTACCTACCTTGGTACCGGATGTCTTAGGCCTCGTGCCGCACTGAATTAATATAATTTTAATGCAGTGCGGAACGAGGCTAAAACGTCCCATATCCCCCCTGACCTCGTACCGCACTCAACGCGAGCTTCCCGCGACCAGTGTTGTGCATCACGTCGATTGGAGAGCACGTCCTTTTACAGCGCCGAACATGTCTAAACGATGTCGGAAGAAGTTAATTTTAAAAAACCCAGAAACAGAGCCAAAACAGGTAAGTTTTTAATGAAAAAATCTTCAGTAAGTACCTAGTTTTTTCTTATCTTGGTAGCTATGTACCTAAACTAAGTGTAAGATATTATTACTTCAGTATATTATACCTAAAGATATTATTGGTAATAACGATTATTGACGTACCTAATACTTTGCAACATATCTAGAATTACCTATTATTCTATATCGTGATAATAATGTTATTATTATTAGGACTTAACACTTAAGACAGTTTAAAAACGTCGATATTATTTTTCCCATCACTAATCGCAGCGAAAATTTGCCCTATTTCAGTGCGTTACGAGGTGTATAAGATCCCATATTTTGTTTTGCTAATAATTCCTAAACTAGCCATCAGATCCCGGGGCGACGGTGGATTAGGGTTCATCAATTCACTGTCTATATCAATAAGGACCAAAATTCTCATTTATCTTTGATTTCGCGCCAGAAAATGGATTTTAGTCTGTAAAAGGAGGTGGGGTCTAATAGACCGCGTGTCGCCCTAACGTCTGGTCACGGTACGGGCCGATTATACCTCGTGCCGCAGGAACGGAAAGTATGCAAAAATTGGTGCCGCAGCTAACGTGTTAAGAGCTCTCCTGACGAACGCACCAGACTGGTACAGTCGTACACGAAATAGATACGTTTGCGAATGGTTTAATTGCTGCATATTATCTTCGTTACCTCTGTGGGAACAGAAGACGTAGATATCTAATGCACCCAAAGACACCATAAGGGTCAGCGCCGACGGACGGAGTGGCAGCGAAGAGACTAATGTAGTAACAATTTAAATTCAACCTAAAATGCTCGTGAATACGACTGTATTTGGTACAATGAAATAAAATGACGACGAGCGACTCAACGCGTACTAAATTTGTAAATACATTTATTAATACAAACATCCATGACTCAGATACAACGTAAACATTTGTCCCTAGCGGGATTCGAACCTGCGACCATTTGGGGTTACTAGCCAGAGCCACCAGTACCAAACACGTCGTCAAATTAATATTCATTACGAATTCGCTTTTTACGACGATGACCGTAAGATCGGTTCACTAATCGGTGCAACTCTGCTCTAGGGCGTGCGTACGGTCTCCGTAAGCAGTGCGTAGCAAAAAATCCCCCCCTGTAACCATTTGGAATTTTCATACAAATGACGAGCTGCTCGACCATAACGCGAGCCCTGTAACGCCGGATGGTACTGAGTACGATTTTGATAAAGGAATGAATTTGAAAACTGACAAAGGTTTTCGTAAACCGCCTTCATCCTACTAGTTACCGGCACTCAGTCGTTATGTTCAGTTTTTGAGCGAGAAACCCAGTTTGCCCTGCTGCTGTTATATTATGATGCTTAATTAAAGTAAAAATTTATACAATAAATTGACTTTTATACAATGAATTATTATTATTATATTAAAAGTCAAACCTGAGTGCAATAAAGAAAATTGGTAAATTGTATTTAAAAATTTGTGAACATTGCTTGCGCGAGTTTAGTAAAATATACCTAAATCGATAACCAGAAACATGCGCGGTGCACAATGTTCGCCTTAAGCTACTTAACAAAATCTTATGTCCACAAAATGATGAATTGTAATCATAATATTTATACATAAGTAAAAAACAACTCTTGATAACATGTTTAATAGAAAGAAACCGTGTAAAATGCCCCAAGACTTGCAGTTGAATAATTTCTTATATATTTTAGATTTGCGTCAAGGTACTATACTCATTGCCGTCCAACAAATGGTGAGTAAAAATTATTGAACATCTTGTTTATCATCTAATTATTATTAATAAAAATAAATGAAAGTGTCCGTCTTTGATTTGGAAACAAATATTTTTTATAAATTTTAATTCTATAATAGTTGTTATTTGCACGTTACAAAATCCAAACATAGGTATTATGTCTAATCTGTTTCTTCGGGCTGATCACTGAAAGGGCTGAATTGATTTTGCAGAGAGCTTTAGATGGATAGAGGGTTGTTTAGAAAACCTATTTAATTTTATTAATTGCTTAATTTAATTCACTTCATTTAATCCTTGTGAAAATGTCACAAGCAAAACCAAATTGCAGTGCACACAAGAAGCTCTAAGAGATAGCTTTCAGAAACACGTTTTGTTATTTCAAACTGGTCTTTATTAAGGTGGTGCCAACCCCTTATAATGTGACAATGTTCATTCACAGGCTCTATCGTTCTTTATACTCGTAATATTGCTAGTTAGTATTTGGCACATTGGCGGGATGATGACGATGCTAAATGATGACATGGAAGACGATGCCGAAAGAAGGGGCATCTACGAAGTGACTTATGGGGAACATTTGACATTTCACGAGGGAGACATGCCGAGCACTAACAATCAGCTCAGATTTGCAAATGCCAAACAACGCGTTACAGGTATTTTCATCCAGATAATATTATAAATTATTAAAATAATTTTTCGTTAAGTTTAAGGATGCTCTTCCCTAATCGTCTGATGGTGGCTGCTTTTCACAACACTTTTGCCTGGGCCTTTTTTTTTGTTTTGCATCAAAAACATAATGTTTGAAAGTTACCCAAATGTTGTTAACCGAACCCAAATATTGCTAATGCCACCTAGTACTTAGTTAAATAACTTGGTTTTCAGTGACTGTAGTCGGTCTGTACTTAAGTACGGTGCTAGATGCAATATACTTTCTGTGCTGCCTTTCCTTGTTCCGCGGTGCGATCAAGTACAAATGGGGCTACGTGTTTCCGTGGATCATCGCCGCGTGCATCGGGGCGATCCTTGTCATGGCAGTCATTGTCATGGGCGACAACTACCCCTACATCGTCAACATATTCGGAGGGCATACTGTTTATCGTTAGTACTCAATTTATCTTCAATAACACACACACGACACACATTTGTGTCGTTCATTGAATTTTAGAATAACGAGCTTTTTGCGAATTATAGTGTAGGAAAAAATATATAAGCATTCATTCATTGTTTTCATCTATGGAATTTTAATGCAACTATTAGAGTTACTTCACTTTTATATTGAAATGACTAAATGTGATACCATTAGGCAAGAAAAGATGGTTTTAAAAATAGGGAGTTACACCACTTTTACAATACTTTTACACATTTGGTCTAGTGGTTAGTAACCCTAGCTGTTAACCAAACGGTCGCGGGTTCGAATCCCGCTAGGAGCAAATGTTTTTGTGAATTGTACCTGAGTCATGGATGTTTGTATCTTTACAAAAAAAGTAATGAACTGTCTGGTATCCATAATACAAGCCTATAGTGGAATTAGTGAAGAAAAGTACTTACTGGCTTGAAGAAAATAACGCTTTACTGCTAAGTCCTCCCTCACCTTAATAGCCTTCGTAACTGTGAGGCCTGTAAGGGCAAATACCGCCCACGAGACTTTTGCCATTAACTCTTCCAACCACCACTAGATACTCCCAAGTTTTCTGCATGTAATTGAGAACTCTATTGATAGCAGGTGGCGGATAGGCTTAGACAAGGGGACCCGGGTTCGATTCCCGGTAGAGTCAACTTTGGAAAACTTTTCAAAGTTGACTCTAGATTTTGAAAGGCAGGGCACACTGCGTTTCGCAGTCATTTGGACATCCCGTGTGGAGGCAGTAATCTTACAGAAGACAACTGTGAAATAACAGCACGTGTGCTGTTGTGTTTCTGTGAGTGAGTAAGGGATGCCAGTGCCCACTTCTCTATCATAGTTGGCTACACTTGCAACACCTACAGGTGTCGCATGTTTTATAGGCGACGGTAGCCACCTACCATCAAGCGGACCGTCAGCCTGTCTGTAGACCTTAACATAAAAAAAAACCATATCTATGCATTATACAATAAAGTCGCTGTAAGCCGTCCACTTGTCGGTTTCTCCTCTTGACCATCCTTGGAATGCGAAACGCATTTTGATTGTAGGTAAAAGACAAAGATTTAAATCGAGAGATGCGGCATTACTAGCGAAAGTGTGTTACAAAATACAACATACATTATACTAAAGACAAAAGTATAAAATACATATACTTTTGTCTAAACACAGACAACACATTCCTTACTTCAAACGTGACTGTGACGATAGCGACGCTCTCAACAAGCGACCGTCACTCACTGTAGCTTGCGTGCAACTGTAGTTTTACGCCGCATCTTCGATTTAAATCTTTGGTAAAAGATATAAGTATAATTATATTCTGTAATAATATATTTCTATTATTGTAGAATATAGACAACTCAGGTGTACGGTAGAAACCTCAATTTAGTTTACAGTACACCTAAACTGTGTACCACCAATTGCATTTTTTCCGCTCAGTAGCATTATGTACAAAAAGCATAGGTAATGAAAAAAATGCAAAATGGACAAAACTCCAAATGAACAAACATCACCGTAGGATGGTTATAAAAAAATATAAACAGACTGAACCAGACAGTGCCTTTATTATATAACTAGTGATCCGTTCCATCCATCCATCCAACGGATTCCTTTTGCTTGTTTGTTCATTTTGAGTTTTGTACATTATGCTTCTTGTACATAATGCTACTGAGCGATTTTTTTGTGTATAAATAAAATAAAAAATATATATTGTTATTTGCAGGCATAATCTTCGGATTTTTCTTGCTAACGTACTTCTACGCCATCCTTACTGTGAGCAGTTTCGCTCTGAAAACTGCTCAGCAACGTCGCACTGGCGTTATCGGTGACGAACGTGCAGAACGCGTCTTGTTGCTTGACCACACCGCTCACTCTAGCCTTTTACTCTCTGCGGCGCAACTCAATAAGTTACAGAGCACGCGCTCGCAATTCGTTTAATTAGAATAATTTAAAAAACAAAGTTCTCCAATCGGATCACTTAGGCCCAAGGTGTTAGTAAATGTCTTACAAAATCTATTCTTAGTACACAAGGAGTAACAACTTCCATGGGTGTTACGAGCTTTTTCAGATGAGGCGAATTACGCGCGAGACTATTCTTGATTGCGTTCATAAAACGCGAAACACGCGCGAGTGACATGGGCCGGCTTCTAATAAAATAATGTAGTCTGGACTTGTATTCGCCCTTGCGTACGCGCGATTACTGAACGCAACAAGAAGCTCAGAGTATCTCGACTCCGGCGAATGACATGCGTATCACGCGCGAAGAATTTCCCTCGTGCGTATCATGTGAACGCGATAATTGTTCGCCGCTTATAGATCAGTGGTTTTTTTTTTAAAAACTACTGTTAACGGCATTTTGTGAAACTTTTTGTCACCGGGTCTTTTTAGACTAATTTGACCCTGCTGAACACGATTCTGCCCGGTGTCATCCCCTCCCCCGCTCCCTTCCCCCCCTTTCCTCCACAAACGTGTCCCGATCTGCGGTTTTTTCAATTTATTTCGGAATCTATTAGAGATAAAAAAAAACTGTCAATGACAAAAACAATCTGCACTAAATTCTCTACAAAATGTGTATATAAATAATTTGAGAGACATAATAACTTAAGAAATAATGTGTGTCGAAACTATGTAAATTTTTATTTTTTTCAACATTTTTGTATTTGCTGTTAATTTATCCAAAAACAAACGAAGATGTGATAAAGTAGTTCAGGAGTGAATTATTCTTGATACTTTTAGCTACAAAACAAGACCTTACTTACCCTCGTACGAGTATTCGTTCACGATTTATAGGTCGTAGCGCAGACGCCGCCATGCCGCCCATGAATCTCAAGTACTTACACTATGCTCGATACATCACATAGACACGTATATACTTAAAATAACTACTTTTTATAAACATTTCGTCATCATCATCTCAGTCAAATGACTTCCACTGCTGTACTTAAAGTTTTACTAAAGAAAACGGGAGACCACGAAGAACCAGACACAAGGCTGGTAGGTAGTACAGCCTTGTGCCATCATCCACAGATGTTTGGAGGCAATCATCCCCCAATGATGTAGAAGTAAGAAAAAGTTATTAGAACCCCTCACTAATACAATAACGCCCTCAAACGGACTGTTCAAAGCGTATACTATCAGCCTTGTGTCTGTTTCTTCGTGGTTTCCGATTTTCTTTAGTAAAAATTAAAGTCCAACAGTGAAAGTCATTTGACTGAGATAATGACGATGACGAAATGTTTATAAAAATAGTTATTTTAAGTAGGTACGTGATGTATCGAGCATAGTGTAGGTACTTGAGTATCGTGCGCGGCATGGCAGCGTCTGCGCTACAACCTATAAATCGTGAACGAATACTCGTATGAGGGTAAATTAGGTCTTGTTTCGTAGGTAAATGTATGAAGAATAATTCACTTCTTAGCTATTTTATCACAGCGTCGATTGTTTTTCGATAAATTAACTGCAAATACAAAAATGTTAAAAAAAAAAAAAAAATGTATAGGTTGGTCAGACATTATTTCTTAAGTTATTACGCCTGTCAGATGATTTATATACGAATATTGTAGAGAATTTAATGCACATTATTTTTGTAATGGTCAGTTTTCTTATATCTCTAATAGATTCCGAAATAAATTGAAAAAACCGCAGATCGGGACACGTTTGGGGAGGAAAGGGGGGAAGGGAGCGGGGGAGGGGATGACACCGGGCAGAATCGTGTTCAGCAGGGTCAAATTAGTTTAAAAAGTCCCGGTGACAGATAGTTTCACTGAATTCCGTTAACTGTTGAAAGCAGGCGCTTTTTGAGATTTTTCGAAAGTCTAATGGCTGCGTCTGCGCTACGACCTATAAATCGTGAACGAATACTCGTACGAGGGTAAGTAAGGTCTTGTTTTTTAGCTAAAAGTATCAAGAATAATTCACTCCTTAACTACTTTATCACATCTTCGTTTGTTTTTGGATAAATTAACAACAAATACAAAAATGTTGAAAAAAATAAAAATTTACATAGTTTCGACACACATTACTTCTTAAGTTATTATGTCTATCAAATTATTTATATACACATTTTGTAGAGAATTTAGTGCAGATTGTTTTTGTCATTGAGAGTTTTCTTTTATCTCTAATAGATTCCGAAATAAATTGAAAAAACCGCAGATCGGGACACGTTTGGGGAGGCAAGGGGGTAAGGGAGCGGGGGAGGGGTTGACACCGGGCAGAATCGTGATCAGCAGGGTCGAATTAGTCTAAAAAGACCCGGTGACAAAAAGTTTCACTAAATGCCGTTAACCGTTGAAAGCAGGCGTCTTTTGAGATTCCACCGCCGCTCTATTACGCGCGAGTTAATACGCGCGTAATTCGCCTCATCTGAACAAGCTCTTAAACTGAAAAAAAGAGGCAAGCTAAGCTAAAATAGTGGTTTATAAATTGATCACAATGGCGGTAGTGTAGCATTGGTGTTTGCCATGTTGATTGGTTTCGAAAAAAAATACTACTAGAGCACCACGCCCCAATGCTACTACAGCGCCGCCTAATAGAGCGTACAGACACTTTCTCATGTAGAGTTGGGCCTCCTTACCTCTATCCTCCATGGTTACAGAATGGATTTGGATGAATCTTGTCACACAGATAGTTTATTACCTGGAGATAGGATACTTTTTATCCTAGAAAAATATTAAGGTTGTCGAGGGGTTGTCCAAAAATACAAACATTTCGGCGCCACTGTTGTGAATCTCTAGTAAAGTCAGGCGTTACAACTCACATATTTTCATTGTTCAACGCGTACGACGCCGCGGGCGCAGCTAGTGCTAAATAAAAATATATTTAAATTTGCCACTTTTATTGTCTGCTTACAAACAACTTAGAGCTTTTCCTTTACAGAATATACATAATATGATATAACATAAAATTAATATAGTTCACCGCTATTTACATAAATAGAATCGCCTATGACTTAGTCAATTCGTTCACTTTTTAACAAATAAATTGAACATATATATAATATTTTGTATACTAAACTTGTGTTTTATACATCTTCATTTTACTGTAACAAGTATTATTTAAGTCTTATTAAAATTACATAGACTACACATGTATGAGATGTGATATTTTTACAAAAAACATATATATATATATATATATATATATATATATATATATATATATATATATATATATATATATATATATATATATATATATATATATATATATATATATATATTATTAGTAATTACATAGTATGGTAAAAAATAACTGTTTATTTATGGTTGTCAAATTTATAAACAAAAATACATTGTTAGAAAATTGCTTGAACTGTTAAAGAATAAAAAAAAATACATTTAATTTATAAATGTTCTAATGGCTTAAATTTTGTGAATACTATAAATATATGAATATTTAAAAATAAATATGCACATTTATTTTTAAGTGTTTTTTTCTCTTACAAATGTCCCAAATTATTTCATAGTATTTTTATCTCAAATGCTTTTAATTAAAATTTGTGCTTAATGCTGATTCTTATATACAAATTATTTATTTATATATTAAAAAAAAAAACTAGTTTCTGCTTAAGAATTGTTTCATTTTGCACAAAATCAACTTGAAACAGTTTTGGAAGACGATAATAATAATAATAATGACTCAAATTCATCCCCATCTACCATTTTCTAAAGGCTTCTGAATACCTTTGAAGCCTCTTGCTAGAATAAACTTCTCCGATGATTCGTTTCTACTCGCCTGAGGCTTTAAAACTTTTACATTTTCATAAAACTTTCCTATATCCATTTCTAATATTGGCACCTCTCTACCATCCCAAACTTTTATTAACAAATTTCCTTCAACCTTTGTGACGAGAGCTGCAAACCTTAAAGCCATGTAGCAGAGACCTAATATTCTATCCTTGTCTAATTCTTTCACACCCGTAGCGCTCGGAGCCATATCTGACACAACGATGTCAACTTTCTTCCCACCAAGCTCTGAAATAACTTTATCGTGGGCTTCTATTGTGGAGAAATCCATGCCGCTTAAAATTTTTGCACCCTAAAACAAATAGTAAGTAAACATTTAGACACTTTTTAAACATCTAAATATTATAAAGATATGTGTGTTTGTATACTAGGATGTATCTTCAACACTATTCATCAGATTTAAAAAATTCAACACCAGAATAGAATTTCAGGACAGACAGGATAAATATTTGGAACAGCTGAAGCAGCGGGTACCAGCTAGTTTTTTTTTCTTTCTAAATATAACAGTCATCAGTTTCCAGAGCTATAATCTGACGTGAATATTTTTTTATTAAATTGACTAATATTTTTATGTGTATAAATAGATTTTTCATAAATATACTGAATGTAACAGTTAAAATCTTTATTTCATTGAATAGACAGTGTATACCTAGTACTTACCTCAATTGGAAAAATAGGAAGTTTATCAATAGACAGCACAGTTCCTTTTGGTTTTTTTGGATCAGCTCCATCTGCATTCGTTTTTTGAACAGCAACCTGTGTCCAAGAACCCGGAGCCGCACCAAGATCCACAACCGTAAGCCCAGGAGTGATAATATTCGTTTTTTCGTTCATTTCTATTAGTTTAAAAGCGCTGCGACATCTGAAAATTAAACACGTAAAATTTAAATTTTCAGGTCAATATTCATATGAATAAGAAACAATACTCTAACTAAAAAGATGTGTACTGCACTAACCTGTAGTTATAAGTTTTGGCCTTTTCAACATACGGATCTGCTCTTTGCCGGCTTAACCATTCCTGAGAACTTTTAAATCTTTTTAGAAAATTTACAAGCATACACATTCTTGTGAAATTTAAAGTACGCCTTATTGGTATCATCGCCGTATGCGATTTTAGGCTTTTACATAGATATTTATTTTAGAATGTGGTCAACAAGAATGTAAAAGTAAACTATTTATTAGTACACACACAATTAATAACAATTGCACTTCCTTCTTCAATTCAACAACAAATTAAATAACATTTTATTAGTTTGATTGAAGTTTGATGGATAGCAATTAGCAAATTATTGAATGAATCAATGAATGCAAACACAGATTATAACATGTCACTCAAGGAGGATAGAGATAAGGAGGGCAATCTGAGTATTAAAAGTGTCAGTCGAAAGACGATAAATTGATGGCGCTAGTGAGGCTAGTGACAGTAAACAATTCAACCAAAATTCAACTCGGCGCACTTCACTCCCTCAACTACCTACATTCATTCCATACTCTCACTCTCTCTGTACACACACTAGCGCCATCTCGATTTATCGCTTTTAGTTGCCACTTTTTCAGTTTAATACCCATGTAAGATTGCGCTCCTTATCTCTACCCTCCTTAATGCCACTGATCTGTAATTGAATTGCATTATATTATAAGTATTGTCAACAAAGCATCAATCAAAGTCAATTTAACCCAACTGTTATATCAATGTCAACGTCAGAAGTTGGCAAGTAAATAAATTGTTAGGCCGGCCGGCCCGCGTTTTTTATATATTTTCATTTTGTTACTATATATAACTAAACTTAATTATCTAAACAAAAAGACGGCATTTTTTATTTCAATTTAAATTATTAACTTGTGTTTTAGTATCTAGGTTTAATTCATATTAGTTATGATAAGATAACATAATTTATCTTTAAGGAATGGGAATTTTATTTTTAAGTGCACTATTCAATGTGAAACGGAAGTTAGCTTTTACAGCTGTAACATTTTTTCGGAATAAATCAACAACAATGAAATACTTGAATGTTGCCGAAAAGAATGATGCAGCAAAGAATATTGCACTGCATTTATCTCGCGGTACATCTCGAAGAGTAAGTAAACAAAAGTGTTTTTTTTTTTAAATCATTACAAAATTATTCACAAACAAAATAAATATACTTACCTATCAGGCGAATCAAATATATGAGACTTTATTTTTATTAAATCTTAAAAAAAAGAATAACAGTCTATTTTCTATATAATTTCCTGACCTGAAATTATTCGTGGTGTGTTTGTTTGATATGCCCCACCTTGTAAAAAGGAGTCTTTTCTGTCTCCAGCCAACTGCGCACATTAGCCTCACTCAACCTCCTCATCCTTTTTGAATCCTTGCCCCACTAGGGCTTCTTTAAGAGGACCAAACAAAGGAATACTTGAATGAAATTATATTTTTTAATTTCAAAATCAGCCAAAAATACGGACAGCTAGTGAGAAAGTAATTGTATGAAATGCATCTAATTTTTCAGAGAGAAGGCTTTTCGCCATATAACAAAATATACGAGTTTGAGGCTGAAGTTATGGGACAAAAATGTGAAATGGTAATGACGTCTGTCTCGGGACATCTGTTGGCTTTAGAGTTTGTGGGGACTTATAAAAACTGGCAATCGTGTAGCCCGCTGACACTGTTTGAAGCTCCTGTATTCAAATTTTGCCCCGAAAATTATGAAAAGATAAAGGTAAATATATTCTTGTTTTTTTTATTTTTATGCAAATATGTTAAGGTAGCCAGGATGTCAGATTGATTCACCCTAAATATTGTAATTTTTTCTTCACACATTCCACACTATGGATACTAGATAGTTTATATACTATATATTACAGATAAATACATATATTATAGATACAAAGGTAAAATATTAAACATTTGCCCCTAGGATTCGAACCTGTGACCGTTTTGTTAACAGCTAGGGTTACTAGCCACTAGACCAAATGTGTCGTCGTTTATTTTTCATGTTAAGGTAGCCGGACAGGCTGACGCATATAACAAGCAACACCACAGGTGGACTAACCTTTTGGGGGAAAACTGAAAAAAGAAAAACATATTGATAAATATATTTTTTAAAACTTCAGAAAACTCTCGAAAGAGAAGTGAGAGGCTGTCACGGCCTCATAATTTGGACAGATTGTGACAGAGAAGGGGAGAACATAGGATTTGAAATAATCGAGGTGTGTACGGCCATAAAAAGCAATTTGAAAGTGTTACGAGCGAAATTCTCTGAGATTACTTCCGCCTCTGTGCACAGAGCTCTGAGGACATTGGAAGCGCCCAACAAGAACATTAGTGATGCTGTCGATGTTCGACAGGAATTGGATTTGAGGATTGGTAAATCTATTTTTATTATCCTCGTAAAAGTAGTATGCCAATTTTGGTAATCTCCTCCGATAGCTACGTGTAACATACCGTTGGATAGCTATTTTTGAGATGCATAAAACATTGCATAAAAGAGTAACAAATATCCATCCGTCCTCGAAAACTTTCGCATTTATAATATTACTAGCTCTTGCCTGCGGCTTCATACGTGTTGAAAATTGGAAATTAAATAAGCAATAGATGATCCCTTGGACGCAGTGCTTTTTTTCTGAATGAAAGGTACCCTATGTCCTTTCTGGTGTCCTTGACAACGTGTATGCAAAATTTCATAGTGATCGGTTCAGTAATTTTTGCGTGAAAGTGTAACAAACAAACTCTCATTCACATTTATAATATTAGTAAGGATATACTGGGATAGAAATATGTGATACTCTCGAGAAAATCTACTAACACAATTATATGCTTTATTTTAAATTAATCTAATTTTTTTTGTACTTGAAGGTGCTGCTTTTACAAGATTTCAAACTTTAAGATTGCAAAGAGTGTTTCCAACCAAGTTGACAGATAATCTGATAAGCTACGGTTCGTGCCAATTTCCCACATTAGGTTTTGTGGTCGAAAGGTATAGGGCTATTGAAAATTTTATTGTCGAAACATTTTGGAAGATCAAAGGTAAGTCTTAGGGCCTCTTTCACGAACTAAAAGTAAAGTGTTGATTAGTTACTTTTAGAAATCATTTTCTGTTTTATTGAATTATGCACTCGGTTTACTGCATCATTCGATAGGCGATTTTTTTTTATTATTTTCTATTTAATGTTTGGGACGTTTACCATACAAACAAAGGTATATCAGCATCAAACTACTACAACATGGAACCCGCGTGCCATACAAAACACTAAGAATTTTATGGAACATTTAAAAGTGTCATATGCGTAGAGCATGAACTGTCATTTAAAACAAAACAAACATAATAATAAGTACGTAATTTAAAGAAAATGTGACTTTACGTCAACCCATTAGAGTTTAAAATGAAATAGTAGAAGTTGATCGTTACTACCTTTTACCATTGACGCGTCAAGGCAAGAGTCCGCCATGATTCTGTCAAAGGCGTTCTTTTTATGTGCCGCTTTGGCACTTGTGACGCAAATTCCATTGTAGTATTTCGATGTGTATCAGCTAAATTATTCCCAGTGACAGGTGACTTTAAGTGACGGTTTAGCCTAATTGACGTTCGTGAAATAGGCGCTTATAGTAGTAATATTATAAGATGTTTGTATTTATAAGAGAAAAGTATTCTATGTAGTATATAAACTGTCCACAATACAAGCATTAGTTGCTTATTGTGGAACTAGATGGCGCTGTGTGGAATGTGTAAAAAAATTTTTTTTTTAAATCTTGGATAATTATCATGCAATTTCCACTAGATCTAGATACCACATGGGTAAAACTTATTTATTCCTTTCGCCATGTATTGTGTGTGTGGAATGAGATTCGCTGTAAAAAATAATCTGCCAGGAATCGACCCGAGAACCCTAGAACCATGAGCACACATCCAACGGGCTTGTTAAAAAATTAAAGGTCTCATTTCAAAAGAAATGATTAGAAAATGTTTTAATGAGTTCTATTAAAGTAAGCGAGTAAGATTAGTTATAATAATTAATTTTTTTTTACTTACGGGGACGTTCAAGTATTACCTAACGCAATTTGGGAAAAGGGGGGGGGGGTTCATGTAAAACGTCACGATGCCTTACAGGTGTGGTAGGGGAATCCCTCCACTGTATTGTACGTCATTTTTATTTTGTTCTCTGAAGTTGGCAATCCTTTTTATTGGTAAAAATGGTCATTTGGTAAACTTGGTCCTAAACGTAATGTTTAGGGAGGGTAAAGAAAAACGTTCGGCGCGTTACATGGGGGGTGGGGGGAGGGGGGCCTTACATCAAAAATCTTCAAAAATTTCGTTATACAATACTTGAACGCTCCCCACATTACTAATTTCAATTTTCAGTAAACCACACTATGAACAATCTAAGCGTAGATTTCGCTTGGGAAAGAGTGAGACTGTTTGATCAACAGGTTTGCCAAATAATCCACGACATGTGTACTGAGGAGCCTCTCGCTAAAATTGTTAATGTCAAAACCAAGCCCAAGTCTAAATGGAGACCGTTACCTTTAGACACGGTGGTTGGTATAATATTGTTCATTTTTGAACATTTTTTTAAGAGGGGCCCCATCAATAAATTACGTCACACGAATGTCATTATTTTCTTACCCCCTATTTTAGGACAGGGGGTCCTTGTCACATTATATGTGACCATATGGGTCAACCTTTCCCCGGTGTAACGTCACATATTTTGCAATTTCACCAAAAACTGATATATTGTGGTACAGTGAGGTTCTCAAAAACAATCTCATAAACCTTATATTGTTTGTATGGAAAAGTCCCCCCCCATCACACAATGTCACTTTATTGACCCTCCCCCCCCCCCCCCTCTCCCTCACGTGTGACGTAACTTATGCACGGCCCCAAATCAAAACGGGACGTAATCTAAAACACAATTCTAGGAACTGGAAAAATTAGCGTCTAGAAAGCTCAAAATAAGCGCAAAGGAGACAATGAAGATTGCGGAGAAGTTGTACACGCAAGGTCTGATCAGTTACCCGCGAACTGAAACCAATCAGTTCCCTAAGGAGCTGAACCTGTCCCAACTCGTAGGGCTCCAGACGAGTCACCCGGAGTGGGGGGGCTTCGCTCAGGGGATACTCGACAGTGGGGGGCCCACCCCAAGACAGGGGAACAAGACTGATCAGGCTCACCCACCGATACATCCAACTAAATTTAGTAATAGTGAGCACGTTTTTCTAATTAATATTTTATTATTATACATTTTCTTTAGGTTAAAGTCGACATACAAGCTCAGGCTGATGGTACGTAGGTCCACATGATGGTAGGTGGCTACCGTCACCTATAACACAAGCAATCCCATAGGTGCTGCAAGTACACAACCGACCATAGAAGGATTAAGGGATAAGGAAAGGGATGAGGTACGTATGAGCTCTGCCACCCCTTACTCACTCATCGAAATACAACAGCACTGCTGTTCTATTAAGAGAGTGTATCCAGATGGGACGCCTGCCTGACTGCCCGACTACTTTCCAAAGACAGACCAGAGCCAATTTTGAAAATTTCATGTCCAAAGTTAATCCTGCCGGGAATTGAACCCGCAACCCTTGAAACGTTAGTCAAGCACTCTTACCACTTATCCAACGGGTCGTCAATTGCTAATAATCAAAATTCTAGAAAACGACAAGTACTTACTGGCCGCACGATCGCTTCGTCTCTCTCACACTTTACTTACAAGTCACTGATCTGTAATAAAGCACTGGATAGGCTGCTGTCAAATCATTTTTATGTCTATTTAAAAATCGCCATTTTGGCGCTGTAGGCTATGGAGCCTATGGAGTGTAAGTACGTGGAACTAAAACTAGTGATGTCCGCATGATAGGGACATTTACAGAATACACATTTCTTTATGTTTCAAAACTCAAGCGGACACAAATAAACTTACAGTCCCTAAGACAAATAAATAGAACAATAGAATAAAACGTGAATAAAATAGACACTATTATACTTATGTATGGATTAAAAATACGCAAACGTCAAAATTAGTTCCCGTAATTTCGTACGGCGACGCTTTAAATTGTATGGGATAACCCATCCAGTGCTTTATTAGAGATCAGTGTTACGAGTAAAGTAAAGCCACAGAGTCAACGCAAAAAATGTAAACAAACCCAACTCTGTCCGAAGCGGCCGGCGCTATCTGTTCTATTTTTCTTGGTATATGAAGCCCATGAAATAGGGTACGTTCAGGCCTTCTCCCTATGCAAAGAATATGTCTGTTTCATGTGAAGGTTTGACCGGAAACGAGGAACGTGTATACAATTTCATAGTTCGTTCGTTCCTCGCGTGTTGCTCGAAGGACGCTCAGGGCAAAGAGACGACCGTTGTCATAGATTTGGCCGGGGAAAAGTTCACGGCCAACGGGCTCATGATAACGGAGCGGAACTACTTGGACGTATACCCCTACGACAAGTGGTCCTCCAAGGAAATACATCTCTATCAAGTATGTCCACTATGCTTTAGTAGGGCCTCTTTCACCATCTGTCAAGTGGGCTAACAGTCATTTAAAGTCACCAGTCACCGGGGATAATTGAGCTGATATAGCTTTGTTTGTACGGTAAAAGGATGCACTAAACCGAGTGCATAATTTAATAAAACATAAAATTATTTCTAAAAGTAACTAGTCAACATACTTTACTTGTAGTTGGTGAAAGAGTTGACTCTACACTAACATATTTTATTATGTACTGTAATGTATAACACTAGCGACAAACTTTCGACTTCCCTGTTTATCCTTCTTTCCATAAGTGAAAATCGCATACGAGTATACATTGCCTTGTTTGTACAAAAATTATGTTAATTTATTTTACATTTCAATATACAGTGGAGCGTCGATTATCCGAACGACCGCTTAACCGAACTGCTTGTTCTCGCTCGCGCACACGCATCCCTTCCCCGCTATTGTGGGTCCAGGTTACAGGTTACGGATCCATATCTATCTGGCTGGAATTTGGTCCTCGTCTAGTCCAGATCTGAACCCCTTAGACTACAAATTATAGTCAGTTTTAGAGGACATTGAGCCTGCCTGCTCTAAACGACACGCCAACATTGAGTCTCTTAAGAAATCTCTAGGGCGTAAATCCATAGGCCTAAAGGTAGACTGTATCAAAGCTAAAGTAAAGGTAGCCATTTTGAATAGAAATATTTATTATTCTTTTGCTGAGACTTCAATAAATATGTATATAAGTTTATAAAAGTTTAATTAAGATTAACTTACTTCATAAAAAAGTAAATGCATTTACATTTGTAACAGAACTTACAGCTGGACTAGGTATAATATTGATTTTTACAACCTATCTCTCTCACATAAAGTAGGTATTAACGAGATTTATATTGTAAATGTGTTTTTATTGGTAAATAAGTGCATAAAAGTGAAGACATAATATATAGATCGATTATCAGAATAAACCGGTTTTCCGAATACCCAATTATTCTCCCTATTAGTTCGGATAATCGACGCTCTACTGTACATACGATATTTCAAATTGAAAATATGAAAATGAGGCAAAATTCTTATATAATGTATATTACAGGAAGGAGACACTTTCAATCCGAGCAGTATTGAGTTTGTGGAGGGCAACACGTCACCGCCCAACCTATTGACTGAAGCCGACCTCATAGCGCTCATGGAGAAGCATGGCATAGGTAAAATGGTACTAACAGTTTGTTGGTGACATAGAGTGAATATAAAAGAGAGAGTAAGTGTATTGGGGCAACCAACAGGCACTGACGCGACGCACGCGGAGCACATAGAGACGATAAAGAGTCGGTCGTACGTGAACCTGAACCAAGAGCACTTCGTGCCCGGGCTGCTGGGCATGGGGCTGGTGGAGGGCTACGACGCCATGGGGCTCCACATCTCCAAGCCCCATCTGAGGGCTCAGCTCGAGGCCGACCTCAAGGCCATCTCCGATGGGACCAAGCGACCCCAACTAGTCTTGGCCGAACAGGTATTTTTTCGGAATAAAACTTCACTTCGGGATAAGTAGTCTGGAGGCAGTAACCACTCCCTACTAACAGAAGACCACCGTAAAATAACAATCAAGGGAACCAACCTTAACATAATGTTGAACTACAATTCCAACTATAAGGATATCGACCTCTTCGCGAACGCGTTCGTTCAACTGACTGATACCCTTTCAATTATAGAATATTAACTAAATCATAGAAGTAAGGAAATAACTCTTTTTAACAAAAAAAAAAACCAACTTCAAACGGTCTCATGGTCTTTTCTCATGGATGCCACTGTCAGAACTGGACCAAATTGAAATGGGACCACACGGGGAGCACCAGCCTTCAAATAAAAAAAATAATCATCGAAATAGGTTCACCCAGTCGAAAGTTATGAGGTAACAAACATAAAAAAAAATACAATCGAATCGAGAACCTCCTTTTTTTGGAGGCCGTTTGAATATAGCAACAAAGTTACATTAGTTCATACTCTATTCACTTATAGCATTGAAAAGGTGTTAGAAAGAGACGCATATGCACTGTACATTCGTAATCTAGACCTACTGTCACTAGGTTAAATGGATACTTGATGTATTTTTTTTAATGTTTTTTGAAAAAAATAGCTCACCTTACATGGGTGAGTTTTTATCGACATACCTAAAACTAGTGACAACCTTTTAAATTACGAATATACTACTGCATATGCATTTCTGCAATAGATTATGAACTAATGTAACTTTGTTGCTACTTTTTCCTTACTTCTATGCTTTCAATCTCACTCCACCGAATGAATGTGAACGAATGAACGACTCTTTTTGAAACGTCACCATAAATCAATTTCAGTCGACATAAATAGCAAACGCTAACACTACAAATAATATTCTAATAGATAGCTGCGTACAAAGACGTTTTCATAAAAGCCACAGCGGAAGCCGTCAAGTTGGACGGTGCACTCGCGGAGAGACTCCACGAGACTCCGCTTCGCTACGCCAACGATGACACTCACCACTCTAATACTACACAGCAAATCAGCGGTTGGTAACCTTTTTAATCAGTGTTATAAGTGTGTCTGTAGAGTCGTAGCTCCCAAACGGATAGGCCTATTTCGATCTGGTTTCTTTTCTTTGAAAGCTGACGTGATCGTGGTTGTTCTTAGCTATAATTTGTGAAGATCTTTTTAGCAGGCGTTTGATTTGAAGACCATCCATCATACGAAAGGATACTGACTTCCATCATGTTCGATTGATGTGAAATTAGGTATACTGTTACACATGTGGTGTCTCCATGACATGGTGACCTTGATCTGATGCTGCAGCATCGAGTAGTCTGCGAAATACCCAACTCCTCAGCAACTTACGGCAGATATAGCGTGTTTGAGCTCAATAGAGTTTTTTTTTTATAAAAATTAGTTTAAAATAAATTATATTTTATATACCTTGTTTTTTTTATACAGTGTTGAAATGTCCAAAATGCGGATCGGACATGAGTTTGAGACGGAAGAAGAACAATGCAGAAGAGTTTTACATAGGCTGCCTCTTGTATCCCAACTGCAAGAATGCTGTGTGGTTACCGAATATAGTTAAAACTATTCAAGTGCTGCCGGATAGCTGTCCTACGGTAAGCCTACGTCCTACTTTATTCGTTTAATAGTGACCCGCTACCGGCTTCGTCTAAGTTTCCCGACTGTCGATCTTATCTTAAAAAAATAATTATGAAAATAATTTTTATTTTTCTCATTTTCCAGTGTGGACCGAATTATAAGAAAATGACATTTGAATGGAAAAACAATTCCATAAATCATCTTTACCCGCAACCATATAACGGGTGTATAGGTGGTTGCGATACTATGTTTCTAGATATACTAAGAATTAACATTAGCTGTGTAAGACAAGTCTCACAAAATACCAATACACAGAGTTCTACAAATACAACAGTAACACAAAATTCTAATAATACATCAAGGCCTAATTCTAATACTGCGGTAAGATCAAATAATACATTGAGGCCAAATAACAATACTGCAGTTACACAAAATTCTAGTAATACAGCAAGACTAAATAATAATACTACAGCGATAGCGAATTCCAGTAATACAGTGAGACCAAATTCCAATAATACAGTGAGACCAAATTCCAGTAATACAGTAAGACCAAATTCCAGTAATACAGTGAGACCAAATTTTAATGCACCGACGGCACCTATATTTAACTCAGCGAGGCAGAGTACAAACACAGTGAATCTTAGCGAAGCGAACAGTAATAATGCAAGACAAGACGACGCTGACAATAGTGTGATGTGTCGATGCAACAAATCCGCCATCTTGTTGACTGTCAAGAAACAAAGCGCCAATTTTGGTAAGTCATTTTATTGTTAGACAACGCAAAGTATTCTAAAGGTGTACCCGAGAGCCTGAGACCACACTGACAATATCCTAATATGTATTATAAATGTAAAAGTTTGTGAATATAGATGTTTGACGATACGTTTGGTCTAGTGGCTAGTGACCCTAAATGTTAACCAAACGGTCGCGGGTTTGAATCACGCTAGGGGCAAATGTTTGTGTTAACATTTTACCTATGTACCTGAGTCATGGATGTTTGTATTTACAAAAAAAAAAAAACAAAGTAATCTATGTAGTATATCAACTGTCTGGTATCCATAATACAAGCATAAGTTGCTTTCTGTGGGACTAGATGGTGCTGTGTGGAATGTGTGAAGATGTTTACTTACTCATTTATAATTACTTTGATTACTTAGGTAGAAAATTCTACAAGTGCGTTGAAAGTAGAGAACGCGGTGGTTGCGAATTCTTCCTTTGGGCGCCGGAATCGACAGGCGATGACAACAGTGGTGGGTCAGGAATGGCACAGGCTCAAAACTGGGGCGGGAATGCTGGACCAAGTTGGGGCCAAGTTGGACCAAGGGGTACAGGAAGTGCATGGGGAGATCAGGGAGACCAAGAAGCAACTGACGCCCCTCCCGAATGCAGATGCGGGACTCCCGCCAAATAGTAATTTGTTAGAATCATTAGTAAAAAGCAATAAAAATAAGATGTAACAATTTGGTACAACCAAATTTGGTCCTTCGAGCTTATCCAAACTTTGTAATGCACATTACTTACTTTAAGTTAAAAAATTCACTTTTAATTAAGACTTAAAAATATAAAGCACTTCTTCTATACTAATATCATAAAGAGAAGATTTGTATTTTTGTTTGTAATGAATAAACTAAAAACACTACTGGACCTACTATAAAAATTATTTCACCTATAGAAAGCTGCATCATCAGCGAGTAACATAGGCCTATATTTTATAAAGTTAATGAAATACATTATTATTATTTTCAGTTGTACAGTGTACAAAGATGGACCTAACAAGGGCAGAAAGTTCTACGTGTGTCAAGGAGAAAACAACTGCAATTTCTTTAAATGGGCCACCCAAGAGAACGGTATGAACCATTTCTTTTTATATATGGCCCATTTCCATGGCCCGCGATAGAATGGGCAACGCGAGTATGTAAACAGGTCGCTTCCCTTGCCGCTTCCGTGTCCACTCGCGTTGCCCGGCTATTCCTCAATCGGCGGTTTTTCGTACGGCAATCGAGGGGCCGTCAACGCGAGAGCGAGCGTTTACAGTTTACATACTGCTCTCTCGCTCACTTGCTCTCGAACGCGCGAATGGATTGCAACGCGAGCGGCCATGTCAATGGCCATAAAACGTAAACACTCATTGCCCTTGACGTTGCCGCAGCAGTCGACAACGCGAGCGGTCCCATATGTAAACGGGGAATAAGCGAGGAACGCGTAAGCGCCATATCTTCCATGGCACTTTCTTTCGACCTTTCGCTCGCGAACTTTAGCGTAAACTCTTGAACGCGTAAGCACCAATGGCCAATACCATCAATGGCACAAATGACACTAGGTACTTGAGCACCATTGATTATTTACAAATGTCACACACAATCAAACATACATACAGTCATGTAAATAATTTTACTTTTTGCAATTATGCAGTTAGGTCCGCTTGTTACTCGTACATTACCGAGTTACATAATCAGCAATGTACAAGGAAAAAATATTCTTCACACAGAACCGGGTAATGTATAAAGAAATATTTGTTCTTTGCACATTACCGATTACATTTCCACTTTTGTATGAGGATGTTATTATATTCTTCCTACAAAATTATTACTAGAATTGTTCACTCGGAGAACCTCCTTGGTTTTGTACACGGAACAACGATCTCTTTGAACAAAACCGAGTAATGTAGGAAAAATATTTACATCCTCATACAAAAGTGGAAATGTAATCGGTAATGTGCAAAGAACAAATATTTCTTTGTACATTACCCGGTTCTGTGCGAAGAATATTTTTTCCTTGTACATTGCTGGTTATGTAACTCGGTAATGTACGATTAACAAGCGGTTAGGTAGATGATTAGTATGATGAGCGAAGCCGTATTTGTGTTTGAAGCGGGACCGGGAGGTGACACGTCCGGCGAGAGTGCGACACGCGCGAGTGAGCGTGGCCGCGGGCGGGGGCGGGGCCGAGGCAGTAGGGGCGGGGCCAGGGCTGGGGGCGGGGCCAGAGCCGGAACCCGCCGTTGCGGTCTCTGCGGCAACACTGGACACATCAGATCGCGTTGTCCCAACAACGCCGACACGTCGTGAAAATAATATATACTCTTTTTGCATATTTTATTTTGTAGTCTTATTTAAAAAAATAAAAAAATATCTGTATACCGGAGGTATACTGTCCTAAGCCCATTTGAGAAAGTGGAAATTGAAATAAGTATTGTACACTATTTATTGGTATATGAAAACAATACTTACCTACTTACCTATGTTAAAGCCCAAGAAGTTACATGCTTTAAAAAAATCCCAACTGTTACTGGGGTGGTCACAACGTGGACAATCATTACACATAACTTTCGTCTTCATCTTAAAGCCCCTTTTTTTTATAACGCGAGGAAATCGGCGAATCAGATCCCCACCGACCATGGGGAGATCGGTGGGGTATGTGGGACTTCTACCCACTAAAACCCCGCGGTGTTTCTTCGCGCCGTCTATGGGCGGGGGTCAGGGGACGTTTAGACACGCTACGGTGTCCCCCCGCCAGACGAGGCCCGCACACTTGCGGGCTCCACCTCGATAAGGCGCGGAGTGACGCACCGGAAACACACAGCACGTCTCCCCTCGTTGCCCGGTGTTGTGATGACGGCGGACGACCCCATGTCCGCCGCCCCTGGGCGAAGCAGCACAGGCCGCCTGTTCCCCACCTCTCGCAGCAGGCAGTCAGCGAGGGGCTTCACTCATGAAGCACCCCATAACCTCTTCTCTGCGGCACAACCTACCGCAGAGTTGGAGGCCGCTTCCCCTGAAACTCTCGGAAAACCCCCGCTCGTGTGGCCGCCTCAATGGGACAGCCTGTCCAATGGTAGGTATATATTACAAGTCAGTGGAACAAGACAAGTTGCAGACTATTAAATAGTTACGACTAAAAATATTTTATGCAATAAGATAGAGAGAAGCTGAGACTAAAGTAAAAAGAAGAAAGAAAGAAATCCAAAATTATATTATTTTAAACCTAAATGCTTAACGATAAACTTATGTAAAAATGGCCTAGGCGTAATTTTGTAAAAAAAAATCAGCATAGGTGTTAAAATTGTTAAATGAACTAGGTAGGTAATTTATTGTCTAGCTACATTTGGTATATAAAATGACTAGCGACTCGCTCCCGGCTTCATACGGATGAAATTATAAGTACCTAGGTTACCTATATACAAAAACCTACCTCCTTGATCATCCTTCTTCTCTAAAGTTATAATTAATCGAATTGGTGCCTATTAATAATCAAAAAACCTTTTAAATTTCCTAAAACATAATAAGCACACAGTCAGTTCTGTTTAAATTTTATTTGATTTCAAATTCATCACAGGATATACCTACCCACATGTATGGCTTATGGTCAGATACAAAAAAATAGATAGATACGAGTATTGATCTATTTTGTTGGCCGTGGAGTGACGACGCGTTGCCACGCGACCACGCGACGACCGCGTCGCTTAAACGTTGTTGGGCCTACCGCCTACCACTTACTTTTTCTACTTTTCTCCTTCAAACTTCCCAAGCTCTGGGCCCGTTGCAGCTCGTATTGTTCCGCCTCCACAGTTTTCTCTGTCATCATGTCTAATAGCACTTCGAACTTGAACCGTAACATATTGTTCTCCTCTTCTAATTGCTCTAATTCTTTTTTTAATCTAATGTTCTCTTTGTGTGCGGCACCTGCTCTTCCTGACGCTGAAATTGTTTTAACATCGATCTCATCGTTTCCTTATGAAAGAAAGTAATTTTAACTTCACGAGAAAAAAACAACTACAGTTGAGAGAGAATTCCAAAATGAATAGAGAGTAGAAACTTTTATTAAAATACTTGTCAGATTATTTTAGGAAAACAGGTAGAAACGATTTGATTGCAAAATATTGCTCTTTCTACATACATAAATGGTGAAAACCGCATCATAATAGTTTTTCATGTGATTTAGTAGGAATTAACTGTTATACAGACAGACAAACGTGGAAAGCTACTACAATTTATATATTACTAGTTAATGATTTCCTCGTAGTTCTCTGTGATCGAACCAACAGGAAAAAAGTCCCGTCGTCCGATCAATCGGACCAACGGTCAATGAAACGGACCACGCGGTCTCAGGGTAATACGACACCTACCTGGGATCCATTGTTCATCTTCATAAGAAAGCTCAAACTCTCCAAGTTTCAGTTTTAATTGTGGTATTTCGAGAGACAGTTCCTTAGACGCGTAATCACTTCCAAATTCATTCTTGAGAACCGAGGTTACTTGTCTTCTCACCGGAATACTTTTTGGGGAAAACTTGTTACTGAACAGGGGCATTATTTTGGATGTATACGGAGACAGTATATTACGTTTAATTAAAATTAACCGCACACGTAGAAAATAAATGCAATAAAATACAAAGCTCATTCAACTCTTATTAAATATTGTTATTTTCTTATATTATGTTTACGTGTAGTTGTCATGGCAACATACATCGATGCGTTCAAGTTCAACCAATAGTGAGCACAGAACACTAAATATTCAAACAAAATGGAGCGCACAGTTACTAGAAATATATCAGGATTGTCAAAAAAGAAAAATTGTATAGGTATATTAAAAAAAAACTGCAAATTATAAATTATGGTTTTATTGCTGATCTAACTAACCTGTCAATACAAAGAAGCCGCCATTTTAGATTCATTTTTATAAAGATACTAAAATGGTTTTACAATGAATCTATGGTTATACGAGTATAATATTAGTATGTATTTAATTTAGATATATTTTTGGTCGCAGATTACTTAAGACAAGTTGTACTTATTTTGAGAAGGAATAAAAATAAAAAAACCGTTATAATAATAATTAATACTGTTTATTCGAGAAAAAAATTAAAAAATATTATGCAAATAAAATAATAGTTTATTAGAGCGTAATAAATAACTTAAAAAGATCCATAATAACTGTATTACATTGCATAACAATAAATTACAAAAAGTATTTATATAAAAATTATACAAAAATGGAATGCAGTAACAATTTTAAAAGTAAACCTAATTCGAAATTCTCTTATATTTAAATAAATAAAGAGTAAAAAAAGTATGTACTCAAGGCAGTGATTACAAAATAATTATATAATGGCAGCAATACACGATCGAGATTTTTAAGGGAAAACTTCTTTAGGCGCGTTTGGCATTTTTGAGATGGGGAAAAAAACCATTGATCTCGCGACCTGTAATTGTGTAACCGACACCTCTGTATATTTTCATATATTGCGCCATCTAAACAACATCACTGAAACTAGAATGTGTTAGGTAATAATACATCCTTGCGGAAACTAATTAAATTGAATTAGTACGTCAATGCGAACAGAGATGGCGCTGATATTAATTTTAAAAAGAACCCATTTTTAGATGGGGAAAAAAACCATTGAACTCGCGATCTGTTACCGTGTAACCGACACTCCTGTATATCTGGCACTCCCGGAGTGCCACTGTTTTTTTTAGGTGGCTACCGTCGCCATAGGAATAGGGATTACGTAGGGAATGCTATGCTATGACGTTGTTATGAGGGTGTTTGCTGTCATTATTATATTATACTAGCGACCCGCTTCCGGCTTTGCCCGGGGTGCATTTTTTTTAATTCCATCCCTCTATCCGTGAGTTAAGACAGAATTAAAATCGGTCCAGCCGTTCTCGGGTTTTGCGTTTAGCAACACGTTTGGAGATTAATTTTTATTTATATAGATAGATTATAGTACTTCATTGTAAACAACTTTTAAAGTTACTATAGATTATGCATTGTAGAAAAAAAATTTTTTTTTTGTACAATTTATACAATTAAATATGAATTAAAGTAATATTTACTACAAAAATACTATATAAATAAATATTAAATTAAACAAAAAAAATAACAATAAATTATTACTTTTCTTACGAGAGCACTCAAAGCTACATTTTAAATTTTTTCTTGGCCCAAATGTAAAAGGCAACAATTAATTTTATTTATTTTTTAAAACATCACAAAAACCTGAAAATTATATCTTTGTATAAATATATAATATAAAAAACTTATATTAACTTATTTATAAATTTAAAATTAAGTTTCCACGAATTTTGCAAGCTTCATGAAGCTTTTGGAATCAGACTTTTTTTTGTTACATAAGAAGTATATTATATCTGTTTGTTAATATTATTAAAATGTCACAAGTTGGAGTTTATATATTTTTTATTATTATTATTAGCAGTTGGTGAGACGAGACGTCTTTTACAAAAAAAAATTGTCTTCCGATATAAACTTTGTAAAAAACATAGGCTTACATTATTATTATTATTATTATTATTGCTCATTCAACTTAGAATACTTAATAAAAGGTTAAGTTTTGAGCGAAAACAACATCACAGCTGGCAGGATCAATATAAAAGAGCCCACGGTGTATGTGAACGTTGCTCCATAGCACCAGTAAACTGAAATAGTTATTGAAAAACTAATTAAAATTGGTCTTCAACTCTTTTAGATTGTGGGTTGCTTCACTAAAAATGGCAAATGGCATTGTAGAATATCACCGCACTCACAGCTTGGGGGTGATATTTCAAATTAGTTGCACAATGTTGTCCACAAGGTGAACACGTGTTACGACTTGAAGTTGAACCATTATTACCAGTGATATGTTAAACAAGACAGGATGCCCCCTTACTATACAACTAGTGTCAAAAAAATGGTCCTCCAATTTGCACCTAGTTTGCTAGTCTGTATTGCTTACAAATTAATTTGAAACTTCAGAGTTACGTAATATTCGAATTCATTTCGTATAATTTTTTATTCAATTATTTCCGTATGTACACCTTGGTCCACAAAAAAATGGTCCTCCAATTTGCACATCTAGTTACTAAAAATTAATTGTTTTCATTGCCATCTTAATACGTATTTTTATTTCTCATTGGCGTATTCTGTTATTGTAAAGTCTTCTCATTGGTTGGTAAGTTCTCATTGACATATATCACTGGTAAGTAGGCATTTTCGTATATTTCTACGCACAGAATGAACACCCGTCATTGGTGTCAATTTCCGATTTTGACACCGGCGCGTCGATGCCACGTACTAGGAGCGTTAACCTCGTCCTTACGAAGTAATATAGAAATCATTGATTATTACTAAATGTTAAGGTTCAAATCAGTTTACATTATTCATCTTTTTATCAGAAATTAACGACAGTATAAAAAAATCCAATGAACACTTTTTCGCAGTGATTTTTTTTTTTTTTTGAGATCCTGAATCTAGTGCATCCTTTATCAAAGCTTGAAGTTGGTGAATTATTGAACACTATCTGTGGAGGGTATAGGTATAAAGGTGGACCTTATACCTACACCCTCCATATAAACTTACATGGCTGTTAAACTGAACAAGCTAAAAGCAATAAATAGTGGTTCATAAATTGACCACAATGGCGCTAGTGTAGCATTGGTGTTTGATATGATTCGTTGGACTGTGCGTCACACCCCAATGCTACTACAGCGCCGCCTAATTGAGCGTATTCGACGGAAACCTTTCTCGTGTATTGAGTTGGGCCTCCTTAGTCCTTACCTCTATTCTCCATGACCATCAAACTACTACAACATGGAACCCGCGTGCCATACAAAACACTACTAATTTTATGGAACATTTAAAAGTGACATATGCGTAGAGCATGAACTGTCATTTAAAACAAAATAAACATAATAATAAGTATGTAATTTAAAGAAAATGTGACTTTACATCAACCCATTAGAGTTTAAAATGAAATAGTACAAGTTGATCGTTACTACCTTTTACCATTGACGCGTGAAGGCAAGAGTCTGCCATGATTCTGTCAAAGGCGTTCTTTTTATGTGCCGCAAATTCCATTGTAGTATTTCGATGTCCATGACACTATCCATAAATTAATAGAGATTGTAAACTATTAATTTCTGAAAAATATAACACCTAAGAAAATATACGAGTACACTAGCGACGCGATCCCGGCTTCGCCCGGGATGCAATTTTTATATACGTGTATAATATTGGTACAACAAACCTTCCCCGTTTATTTCTCTTTCCATATGTGAGAACCGGTTAATAAACCAATTGAACATTTTTACAGTAGAAAAAGTATTAAAAACATACGCGTGGAGGCGAATAGCGGGCCGAGCGCTCTCGCGAGGGCCCCCAACGAGCGTAGAGTCCCCAACGCAGCCCCTCGGGCCCCGCCCACGGCGCAGCCCCCCGCCATCGACGTCAGGCACGACACTGCGAACGCCGTCGCTGGAACACGTCACTTAAACTCATTAAGAACGAACGAATAAATATCAGCGCCATCTCTTGTTGAAAAGTAACTTACACATGGCGAAGAGTACAAGACCGCTCCACAGCCAGTTGGCGGGCGACAGTAATAGTAACAAAGAGTAGGGAGAGGAAGGTGGCAAAGCGGAGGCCGCCACGCAAACGAAGGAGAGCGGCGTGAGCGCTAAAGCGGCGCGCGCCGCCTTCTCCGCGCCCGCGGCGCTAAGACGTCGCGCGGCCCCGCCTTGGAGAAGCGCCATTATCAACCCTGTTACACACACATTTCGATCGACATACATACCAATATTGTTTGATGAAGGATACACTAGATTCGGGGTCTCAAACAAAACCACTACGAAAAAGTGTCCATTGGATTTTTTTGTACATGCTAAACCCGGCCGCACACCAAAGCAGCAAACAGCAAGCTTGAAGCAAACGCTGTTTACTTTTTGCTTCTCAACATTTTAGCACTTGAAGGATTGCTCTAGTGACATGTCGTCTTGATGTCGATGATGATGACTTTTTGATGTGGCAGTTATTACAAAGGAATAGAAAAAGAAGACGTCACTGGATACATCCCTATAATCTCGGTTGCCAAAATTTTGAAAATTTTAAAATATCAAAAGAATTAATTAATTCTGTAATCTTGCAATTGATGAGCAGGATGTTTCTCGATTTCTTTATAAAAGCAATACAAAACTCTATATCGCTTTCATTTCGCGACGCAAATAATGAACGTGTTTAAACTGCAAAATATGCGGCGCGCATGCAGTCACGCAGCAAACTGCACCGAATAGCAAATGCTTCTCGCGTGTGCGTACTATTATAGGAAAATGTTCCTTCCTATTATTAAGTGCTTCCTAAAGCATTTGTTATATGCTTCTTGTTTGCTGCTTTGGTGTGCGGCCGGGCTAACTTAACCTTAATTTCTGATAAAAAGATGAATAATGTAAATGTTGTTTGACTGATTTGAACTTTAACATTTAGTAATAACGGTTCAAGTCGTAACACGTGTTCACGCCTTAAGGACAACTTTGTGCAACTAATTTAAAATATCACCTCAAGCTGTGAGTGTGGTGATATTCTATTGTGCCACTTAAAGTGAAGCAACCCAGAAACTAGTGTATCCTTTTTATCAAAGCGAATATTATTATAAACACACACGACACGTTTGGTCTAGTGGCAAGTAACCCTAGCTGTTAACCAAACGGTCGTGGGTTCGAATTCCGCTAGGGGCAAATGTGTTAACAATTTACCTTTGTTATGTAAGTATGTATTTACAAAAAAAAAAGTAATTTTTAGTAAGTAAGTTGATAGATGAAAGTCTCATTTGTTTTAATCATCGCAAATATCAAATGTTAAATACAGATCAAATGTTTAATATGTAAAGATAATACCTAATATTCATACTGACCTATTACTAAAAACATTTTCCCCTGTTGCATCGCGGTGTATTTGAAAGTGTGGTGCGTCAGAAAGGTCAAAGTGAACTCGAGGCCCGAGTACAGGAACAGATATAGGAAATATATCAATCCCAATTCAGACAACACCTTCTTCTGGTGTTGGGATATATTTTTGACGGCAGTGAATTGTAGCAAATGCAAGGGAGACACATAGTGGACGGCTTTCGACAGAGTTAGCGAAAGAGGCGCTCTTCTGTTCTGCAAAAGGAAAATAAAAAATATATCATTATGTCGCAGTATAATAGGAGAAAACGGATTTTTGCAAAAATCCTAGTAAGATTGCAAAAACTGGATAACAGGAAACTGAAAACGAATTTTATAGTCATCCATGGTACTTTCAGGATCTTTGCGAAAATCCCGATTTGTTTAGGACAATAAAAAAATGAAACGCCGATTGGTCAATGACGTATATAGCTTCTCGACGAGCCCGTTGGATGAGTGGTTAAAGAGCTTGCTTTACCGCTCTCTCTCTCTCATGGGTTCCGGGTTCGATTCCCATTAGGGTCAACTTTGAATATAGCTTCTCTGTTCTGATTGGTCAATCAGCGCATCCGTAAGTAAGTAACGTTCATTTCGGCCAATCAGCGCTCAAGAGTTATGACAGTTGACGACTTATTCGCGACTTACCTAAAACTGGTCTTATTTTCGCAAACATCCTGAAAGTACCTAGGACGATTACAAAATTCGTTGTTAATTTCCTATTTATCCGGTGTTTTGCAATCTTACTAGGATTTTTTACAAAAATCCGTTTCTTCCGATTATACTGCGACATATGTCAGTTATAATAGTCTCAGATCGACTGACTTTTTCCTAAACATATTATTTTTAACCTTATTGCGTGAAAGTAGTGAAAGGAAACACTGGTAGCAGTAACCATCCCCTTACATATTTCGGTGATTGCCAGAGCCGATTCTGTCCCTTCCTAAAAACCCTATTCCTGCTATGGTCAGTAGCGCACTTGCATCACCGGTGGCGTTGCTTGTGTTATAGGCGACGGTGGCCACATACCATCAAGAGGACCATCGGCCTGTCTGTAGAATTTCACACTCTGAGTGCCAAAATTAGCACTCACACTCTGTGGACCTCTTGGTATTGGAATAAACAAGTGCGAGTGGTACGCTAAGATCATTGTAACAAGGTTAAAAATAATATGTTTAGAGGAAAATCCTTTGCCATGTTGTGCCATGTCACATAACTGTCAGTCAGAGCCAACCCTTAGGGTACAATACAAACCTTAGGGTACAATAACTGGATAAGATCTAATCAGCCAAACAAGGTCCCTTGCTTATGCAAGGGGTAAATGTCAAATTCCCCCAATCATAATGTTAGCTATTTAAAAAAAAAAAAAAAAAATTTACAAACCTTAGGCAGCGTTTCTGGCACTAGAAACATGACTAGGAAAATGTTCGCCCATGAAAAACAAATAGCACATGAGGCCGGCGCCTCGCCCAACGCACCCCAACCTTGTCTGTTGCCCATTGCGAACCAGGCTCCAGCCAACGGGCCAAACATGAAACCTAATGAGAAAGCTAGACCGATCAGTGCCTGAAAAATTAAAAAAAAAATACCTTCTTAGTCCTTTAGGATATCTATATATCTAATATATAAAACTAGTTGGCGCCCGCGACTTCGTCCGCGTTGAAAAAAATAAAAAAAAGCCTATCCTGTGTCCCGTACGTCTAAATGTCTAAAATCAGTTGATTCGTTTAAGAGTTATAGAGGAACATACATACTTACATACAGAAAAAATATCTAAAAATCGTCAATTTAGTTTCAGTATCATGTATAGAGCCTATATACACGATATTTCTGAAAACAATGTAAATTACTCCATGACCGACCCCTACAGATTTATTATTAGTATTGATTCTCGTGTCACAGTATTAGTTGCCATACTCCTGTGAAACGGCTTAACCGAGTTTGATGAAATTTTATATGTACACTTGGTAGGTCTGAGAATAGGTTTTTATCTATGTTTTATACGCGGGCGAAGTCGCGGGCAGCAGCTAGTGTATATATAAATGTTTTGTTGGTTTGTGTATAACGCAAAAACTCGAAAACAAGCCGACGGATAGATTTGAAATTTTTATACAATATGCAATCCGCTTCAAGGATTGACAATATCTATTTTTCGCGTAATAATATAATCGTGATCTAGCTTTTTTTTTTGGCGCCATCTGCCGAAAGCGAGGAGAACTAACTCTCCAACGAGAACTGCTGTCACATTTAAAGTGAAAGTTAGCCGTTGTTATAGCAGCCGAGTTAATATAAGACTGAGCCACAGCGAAGCGTAGTCGGGTTCGGTATAATTTAAGAGCTGAATTTTAAGTATTAAAAAAATTAGAAGAAAGCTTAGAATTGATGAAAAATTAAGGCTAACTTCTTACCATTCCCCTGGCTCTAGTTTTTTCGTTAGAGGCATCGGTCACAATGGTCATGCAGAGGCTAACGTTGGCTTTACTCAGTCCACCTATAAACCTGGCCAGCACAAAAACACTGAATGTCGTCGCAAAGAACCATAACAAATGTGAAACTGCTATGCCCACCTGGAAAAGACAACACCATCTAAATATATGTATCGATTCATTCTTTCCATCAAACAACAGATTTCAATCAGAATTTTTGATGTGAAACATCTTTTGCACCGGTTGAGACTACCTCATATTATAAGTTACTCTATGGACTACCTCTTACCATGAGTTTACAATGACCGCACTCGCTAGCGAGAGCGTAAAACATTTATATTAAGATTTATATGAAAAACTGTCAACTGTCAATGTCAAATCGACAAATTTCGAGCGAATGCGGTCATTGTAAACTCATGGTAAAGGCACTCTGTTGGTGTGGCTATTCCAACATTTGCAACACTGGCCACAATGGCCATACAAGCCAACACTTTGGTGGAATTAATATTTATTTTTTAAATATGTTTTAAATAAAGAATTTTTTCAACAAAATATTTTCTATGTTTCATATCTGCCATCTGAAGGCTCAGTATTTTTTTTTATTACTAGCTGGTAGAATGCAAGGTTTATTATTATATAATTTATGCCTTTATTCAGAAAAAGAAATATTTTTTGCAAATTATTTAATTGTTAAATTTAGAATATAACTTAGTAATTGCAAATTTCTTCTATTAATTTAGGAGGATACTAGGTTCCTTTCATAAAACAACTTTTCACTTTGAGTGAAATCTATTTTGGTTTGTGTTAACTATTATTGATTATAACTAGAAAAACTCTAATTATAAAACAACAGAATTCAAGGAAAAGATAACAATTCAATTGAGCAGTAAAATAAATGCTAATTGCTATGTGTTCCTTCAAGCGTTGCGAATTCAAGTAGGTTCATACTTAATGAAGTTCATATCCTATGATAGGATATATTATAACCTTAGAGTATAAATAAACTCTAACACTATAACTCTTCACACATGCAAAGCCACTCGAAAACGCTTTAAATGGTTTATTTTATATGAAACATTTGATCCTATGAGAAAATAGGTAAAATTGATTTATCTTATCATTAACTTGGATGCTTTTATCGTGAAATGAGTGTCATGATAATATGTCATATCTATTTGCAGTATAGGCACAACGAGGCACTTATCATCTGGAGTTGATTAATGACTATTATAAATAGGAAAGATTTGATTGTTTGTTTGTTAGAATTGAATAGGCTCCGAAACTATTGGACCGATTTGAAAAATTATTTCACTGTTGGAAAGCTATTTATCAGAATGTGAGTTTGTTTGTTTGTTACGCTTTTACGCAAAAACTACTTAACCGATCACGATGAAATTTTGCATACACGTTGTCTGGGACACCATAAAGGACATAGGGTAGCTTTCATCGTTCACGGACGTAGTCGCGGGCACTAGCTAGTATACAATAAAGTGGGTTATCTTTTTCTAAGCTTCATCATTTTCTAAGTTTTCTTAAACAAACAAAGTTTAGATGGTAATTGGTTTTCAAATTATGTATATGTATTTTCATAATTATATTTGCCTTTTTTTTATATAGATATCTCTTAATACTTTTAATAATAGGCAAATACAAAACGGTACTTTTTCTGTATTTATAAAACAATGCTTGCTCTCTTTTATTAAGTAGATATTTATGAGTTTATATATGAAATCTTTTGGGAGTTCAATAAAAAAATTTTGAAACAGTTAAGGTCCTTTTAAGCTACAGGCTTACGGTCCACTTGATGGTAGGTGGTTACCGTCACATATAATACAAGCATTACCATAGCAAATGTGCTGCCGGATATAGTTATTAGAATTATTAAGGATATAAAATTGGAAAGGTTTGAAATATAATAAAAATATATTTGTTTCATATAACCTAAATCTTTTTAAAGATCAAGTGAATATGCATTTTCTGAGTTAGCTCGCTCCGTTGTCAACCTCGACTTTCCTGCACAGCAAGATGCTGGCCAAAAGCAAACCTGGAAAAAGATAATTAATTCAAAATAAAGACACTTACCAAACAAATTAAAAGCATAGGCTTTCTACCGTATGCATCTGAAAGACTGCCGACTATTGGACTTGTGAGAAATTGTAAAAAACTGTACATGGATCCCAATGCACCACCGAATAGAACAGATACAAATCTATCCGGTGCACCCGTCAGCTCTTGGAAGTATTTCACAGCCTCAAGTAAATATGTATATAAACCGTTTTTGTCGCCTTCTTCCCTGTGGTAATACTCCAACAGCGAAGGCAGTAAGGGCAAGATCATGGTGAACGCCAGCAAATCTAACAGCAGTGACAAGAAAACCAATGCAATTATCTTGAAATTATTGGTGGTGACTTTCTCATGCACTTTTTCATTGTGATCATTATTGGTATTGTCATCGACAATATTTTTTCTTTCTTTCGATCCACTGTTGCGTTGTACCAGTTCCTAAAAAAAAAATAAGTAATTATACAATATCATATTATAAAACTAGCTACATGCTCCCGGCTTCACAATAAAATGTAATTTTAAAAATTTACTCTGGTCTGGATATGTAAAGTAATGGTAGCACACTGCGTTTCACAGTCATTTGGGCAACCCGTCTGGTGGCAGTAACCACCACCTTACAGAATACCACCGTGAAATAACAGCGCATATACGTGCTGTTGTGTTTCAGTGAGTGAGTAAGCGATCCCTTCCTTATCTTTAATCCTTCTATGGTCGGCAGCACACTTGTAGCACTTACGGCGTTGGTTGTGTTATAGGCGACGGTAGCCACCTACCATCAAGTGGACCGTCAGCCTGTCGACCTTAACATAAAAAAAAAATCCAAATTACATATAGTTATGGTTGTAAAGTTTGATCAGAATATAATGATAGGGGAACATGTGACATGTAATTTTTATATATATGTAGAGATAATCCTTACATATTACAAAACAGTCCTCCTGTTTGACTGTCTGTTTGTCTGTCTGTCTGTCCTATCTGTCTGTTCGCGATAAATTCAAAAACTACTGCACCGATTTTTGTGCTGTTTTCACCAACGGATAGAGTCGTTCTCAAGGAAGGTTTTAGTATATAATTTACAAAGTTACGCGGACGAAGTCGCGGGCAGCAACTAGTATTATAATAAATTATAATATTGATTTGAATAAAGATTATAGTAGGTAATTTGCTTATAATTATACTAGCTAATGCCCACGGCTTCGTCCGACGTGTATAACATCTGTTTAAATTGTCATCAAAACTTTTAAGTTTCTTCATTATTACATTTTATTTATAGCAAATTAATTAGTCCATAATTTGAAACAATAATAAATAAAAAAGTCTTACCATTATGAAGGAGTATTAAATTGTTAATATTTAAATTATAATTGTATTCTAATTTCTTTAGAAAACTAATAAGTACATCAAAACTTTCACTTTTTATAAAAGTGCCAAAAACTATAATACGATGCGACCAAATTAAAAGTAAGCTATGGTTTAAAAAAAGTCAAAACATTGATACCACTTGCCGTTAATTACAAATTGTTAAAGTTTGTAAAATTTTAATAATTTCGATTTTTCGTATATTTTTATATTTCGTGACTGCATTTACTATGCTAAGCTCTCTGTATCACTGTATGTACTATCATAGAGTAAGTAGTTACCAGTAATAGAGTGACAGACACGTAGAGACGCATAAAATATCAAAAAAGTCGAGTAAGTCTAGATGGCACCTATATCGAATACGATTATGAGTTGCTATTAAAAATCCGTCAAAGGCGCCTAAGTCGATTATGAGTTGCTATTAAAAATCCGTCAAACTCAAAGGTCGCTGTAGTCGAATACCAGTCAGTTAATTCGTATCATACACAATAGATGGCGCAAAACTGAAGTTTCTAATATCTAGTGTCGGCCGCCCGTTTTTAATAATTTTCATCGGAGTGCTTACTGTTTACTGTGGATAGAATTTTGTATATTTGCTTTGTGCATTTCTATAATGTTGTGACAGCTAACCTCAATTTCGTCGGGCAGGCAAGACACGTCATAGACCTAAAAAGTTGTCACTGCGCTCACAATAAAGAAACGCCTGTTCTAATCTCCAGTTCTTTCTAATTTCTTTTTTATAATTACAAAAGATCCATACTCCTTTTTTTTTTTAAATTACAAAACATACTTACATTTCGTTTACATTACATTTTTGCACCACCAGTGGTTCAAGCCGGTGGTGCCATGGGCCCTAAACGCTTACATTCGAACACCAAAAAGCGAGAAGCAACTGCAGAACTATACCAGTGCCTTCTGAATGTATTTTTACTTCTTGTAGTAGATTATTTTTTCTTTGTATAAATATGGATATATGGAAAATGGGTATAAATATTTTTTAAATACATTTATAGGTTTTATTTTGATTTTAACTTTTTTATTTATGATAATTTTCTTTGTTTTTGGAGCTTTTGTGTATTATGTTTGTTGTATATTTCAATCACATGTCAATTAGAATTGTATATTTATAAAAAGAAATATAAATAGTTTGATTAGCCAGTTAGTTATTACAACATACTCCCCCGTAATCAAAATAAAATTATAAACATAAACCCATTCCTTTTATACAATTCTGATGCTTAATGCGCGCCAATGGCTTAGTAAGCACATCAGCCCACATATCTATAGTAGGAATATATATAACATTAATAATATTATTAGTTAATAAATCCCTTATATAGTGAAATTTTGTATCTATATGCTTGGTTCTGTTGTGATGAACTGGATTCAATGCCAACTTCTGGGCAGATTGTGAATCATTATAAATAGATATAACATTAGACTCACTAGTAAGTTCACGCATTAATCGCTTCAGAAACTGAGCTTCTCTACCCGCACTCGATAAGCTTATATACTCCGCTTCACTAGACGATAGGGCAACGGTATGTTGTATTATTCAATCACATGTCAATTAGAATTGTATATTTATAAAAAGAAATATAAATAGTTTGATTAGCCAGTTAGTCATTACAACAATGTTTTGTTTAGTAAGAGCGTAACCTCACCATCGGCTCTAACGGAAGACCAGCGCATTTTTACAACCTGCATTATGCTGAGCTTGATTTGAGGCTGGGGACGTTTGTGTTTGTCTTATGTTACTTATGTATGTTTTATATGTCCTTTCCTATAAAAATAAAATCTTATTTTATTCTTTCTATTCTGTTAATGTGAAAGTAACTGTCTGTTTGTTACCTTTTTACGCCTACTCAACCGATCATCATGAATTTTTGCATACGTTGTCAGGGATACCGGAAAGGACATATTATGGTATGGTACCTACCTATTCGTCCATAAAATTGTCCCGCGCCGCTGTTCTACATATGTGTGAAGACATGTGTAAGTAGAATGTATGTATATGTTCATAAATTATAGTGAAAAATATATTTATAAAAAACTAGCTGTTGCACACGACTTTGCCCACGTAACTTTATAAAATATAGCCTGTCTGTTACTCGCTGATAGCGTAGCTTTATATATGTGATTTATTTTTAAATTGGTCCAGTAATTTTTGAGTTTATTCATTACAAACATACAAAATTAGTATTGAAGTATAGATATAATATACAAAATAAGAGAATCACTCGCCTGCAAAAAAAAACTAAAAAATTTTTAATAGGTAAACTTTTTATTGAAGGCCCTAAGAAACCCAAAAAAAAAAACATTAAAATCCATTCATTCCGAAAGGTAAAACGCCTATTGGTGCTCTCATGGGCTCATCTCGGTATGTCGGACGTATCAAGTACTGTCGAGGTCTTCTTCTGAAACAACGAGAATATTATGGGCATATATAACTATGAGAGAGCTAACCATTAGCGGAGCTAACACAATACATAGCGGGAGTTTTTTATAGATTGTAGTACTTCAGGGCAAAGTCTTTGATGCACATGACAATTGAAAGAAAGTTTATATTGTGGAGGAGGTCGAATATTTGGATTTGTAAACAATGCCTGACAATATTAATAAATAAGTAATTAAAATTCTGATTTTAAAATAAGTAATTAATTAGTATGTTAATTTTGACACTTTCCATTAATTCATGCATATTTTGAACTTATGTTGCATGTATATAAATAATAGATTACATGAATACTAAAGTCAATCTTTTAATTTATATTTAATAAACTATAAATAACGGTATAAGTCTAATTATTTAAAAAAAACTAAGCTTAATTCCAAATGCCATTTAAATTGTATAAAATGTGATTATGAAGTTTCCGTTACATAGAAACCTAATTCATCTTATGAACTTTCTTTCCTACTTGTTTAAATAAATAAATATTATCACACATTACTTATTCATTTAAGGCATGTTACCAATATAAATAAAATGTTACTTGAGTCGCATTTGGTAAATACAGCATACAGCAAATGTTCCAGTATATCCTAAAGATAGATCACCTTGCTGCCTGTATAGTTTTTGTAGTCCATTTTCTTTATTTGTCGTTAATTTTTTTATTTTCTTAGCATTTTCTCAGTTGAGCAGACGGATGAGTCTTCATATCCAACGAAATTTATAATATTGGACTCAATGCAAGCCTATGAAAAGGTATTTTTTGGTGTCTGTACCAATAATGCAGGCCTGAAATATTCCAAACTTTATGTTATTTCGTTTTTATAATACATACAATAATAGGTTGGTGTGTAGCCTTGGGGCGTAATGTAATGATGATTGCCGTAAATTATGACTACAAAACACTAATAAATACCCAGATTAAAAAAATAATAAAACATAATACATAAAACACTTTGATTGATGTTCGACTGTCGTGATAAATAAATAAAGTGACGTTGACAGTTGACTGACTCGACAAATGTTCGGTATTGCCCTATCTATAAAAACTTCTTCCCTAAACATATTTTGCTGAAATATTTATTGTAGGTATTTCTATTTCGAAAATAAAATTGTAATATTACGCCATATAATCCGAGGTCGTTACAATAATTATTTTTAATAATTATATACCTAAATAAATTTATACAAATATCAAACCACAACCAAAGTAACTTCAAAACCAGTCGAAAACTATTATTTTGTGTCTGTGACATTTCTAAATGAATAATTTGATTGAAAAGGCATAAAAAATTATTTACAATACACGAAAGATAACGAAAAACGGATTTTTGTTGCAATGTATTTTCCCTAAATTTCTTGCTAAAATTCATGCAGTTAGCAACACAGGTGTCCGTCTAGTCGTCGAAAGAATACTGGAAGAATATTGTAAATTGTAAGTATGTGAAGAGTGGAATAGTGCATCTTTCGCTATCTCGCTCTAACTACAGCAATTGATGTTGAATAGTGGCAACAATGCGCGGATGGCGAATTGCGAACTGGCAACGTACTTGCTCTTTGCTGTACCACGTGATCGTAGTTGTTAATCAAAAAATTACAGAGACGTTCCGTTCCAACTTTTCCATTACTTAATATAAATTAGTTAAATTGTTTATATATAATAAAATAATAATAATAATGAAGTTAAGTTTTATCATTATTATGTTAGTTCCTTTATACGCCGCGTCGATTCTCTTTCCGCACGATATATATGATTGTTATATGGCGACATCTTGTGAGCCAGAAAGAATCAAAAATAGTATCAATAAGAAAAACATCAAATTCGACATTATTAGCGACATCAAGTGAGCCACAAAGAAAATAATAAGGAGTTTCATGTTTAAACGGTGTTCGCCTCTATGTATTGTAATAGTCTGAGGACGTTGGTCCGATACATAGCAAAGTAGTTTTCCACAATGTTTCATATTTTTGTCAGCTATGACAATTGACATTGACGATATTGTCAATGTCAATGTTGCGCCGTATATATTTTTTACCTGGCAACACCAAGTGACAGAAACATTGCAGAAACAAAAGTACAAAATTCTTCATCAGACTGTAAACAAAAAGGAATTTGGTCACGTTTTCTCAAGCTCCTGTACGAAATAAATTAAAATGACAGTCCAACCGATTAACTCAAATATTTCTGACGAGTCTGATGACATGGTTAGTTTACCTTCTGAGGATGGGATATACAGAAGAAAATATCAGTTATTGTTGGATCGCTGTGAAGTACTGCAGCACGACAATGAGAGACTTATAAATAGGTTTGTGTTTTAATATTGTTTTATTAACAGCCCATTTCGATACGTAGTAAATGTATCAGAACAATTTATTTTGCAGGATACACGAAATAAAAAAATTGAACAGACGTTACTGCCGCGATGTTATGTTGTTAATGGAGAGATTGGATCGACACAGTGATCCGTTTAGATCTGCAACATTAGATATAGATACAAAAGCTGAAGTAATAACGAAGCCCTCTCGTGCAAACAGTAAGACACAAGCAAGTAGCAAACACGTAGAAAATAAGACTCCAGTGAGTGGAAAGAAATCGGCCACAAAGAGAAAGAGCAAAGCGGACAAGGTTGGTGTTCTTGCAATGCATGTATCTAAAAATTTACATATTTTTTGTATATATGAGTTGATGCATGTATGTATGTATGTTTCTTATCATAGACTCTAAAACCGCTCGATACTCAATGCCCGAGAGGAATATATGAGTGATAAAGACTGAATCAATGTTTTAACACCTAAGAAAAAAAGAAAGGGCAAAAACTATGTAGTTTTTTTATATATTTATCATTTGAATTGAAATTATACAGTCTCATCTGCAATGTTTACATGTTTTGTCATCCAAAAATGATCTAATAAAAGGTGCATGAACTTCTCTCACCTTGAAGCATGAACTTTATTCAATATCTGAATTTCTTTAATACCTCTAGACTAAAAATGTAAGAGGTTTATTTTTGGGTTTGTAAGAAATATTTAATTAAAATATGAGTTTTAATTTTTTATTTAATTTCAAACAAGTATTTTTTCTAATTTACTTTTCAATTAAACCTGCGTTTTTAGGTTTATATTTCTTTATTCTCATTAAAGCTTAAAGCTACTTACATGAGAAATATAACAAAATACTTAATTAAGAAACGAAAACATTAAACAGGCAGACAAAACTAACTAAAATTAAACAATATTTGTTCCTCATCTTTAACAATAACACGACAAAACATTTACACATTTGACATAAAGTGTTTAAACAGCCTGGATCTGTATTCTCTAAAAAATTTTGCTTGTTTTATATTCAAAGGTAATCTGTTAAAAAGCTGTGCTCCCTCAAAAGTAACCATTTTTTTACCATATGTTGTTCGTACCTTTGGTAAGACAAGATGGCTTGCTCGCCTTGTTATGCAGTTGGAAATATCTTTTTGTTTAAGCAAGATAATATCGGAATGAACTGATTTATCTAATATCTTTCGAACGAGTACACATGTATGAAATTTATATAATTGAGTTAAATTCATTAATTTTGTTTCTTTATAAATTTTGTTAGTAGGTTTTCATCATAATATCTATTTATTGTCCGTGTGGAGTCGGATTAAAAATTTTCTCACTGCCTCTTGTACTAAGCTTTAGGGCAGTCATGACAAAGATAACCAACCACCCCCAAACCATCTCAATATGGCCCAGAATCTAGTGAGGATTTTAGACAGCATTCGATGCGACTTCGTATAATAAAAAAAAATAAGACCTCTGAACTCTTTTTATGAAATACTTTTGTATGAAAATTTATTTCATTAAACTAAATAAATAAAATGTGTTTTAGTTTTAAATTTTGAGTTTGGCCCGTTCACACATGTAAATCTTACAAATGGCCCTTAAAATCATTTTGACACCCCTGCTTTAGGGTAAAATTGTCTATAGACCCATATAAACCCTGCGTCTGCATATTGCGTTATCATATTCAAAATATCCATTTCACAAATAGGTCAGCTACTGTCGGATTGGCTGCATAAATTATTCGTGCAGAAATTCGAGTGGCTCTGAAATATTTAAAAAAAAATATGAAATGTTTCAGCCTGAAAAGGACCCCAACGCTCCAAAGAAACCGTGCAATGCATTTTTTCAATTTTGTCAAGAGCAGCGTCCGCTTGTTGTAGCCGAGACAAGTTCTGAAATAGGCTCTGAGCCAAGTAAGCAAGAGATCACTAGACAATTAGCATCTAGATGGCGAGCACTTTCTCATGACGATAAAAGGGTAAGAAATTTTCACATTACACATTAATAGATGTAATTCATTGTTACACTATAAATATTAATGTGATAAATATTCATTAAATTAGTTTAATTCTTAGAGTGTTTAACAATTTCATTTTTTTATTATTATTTTATTGAAACAGTCGTACAGCACTCAATCTCAATACTGCCAATAATGGACTTCTTTTTTTTTTACCATAAAAATAGCTATGAACACAATCTATACTAATATTATAAATACGAAAGATTTGATTGTTTATTTGTTTGTGTTGAATAGGCTCCGAAAGTACTGGACTGATTTGAAAAATTCTTTTACCATTAGAAGCAGACATTATCCCTGATGAACATAGGCTACTTTTTACCTCAGGAGAATGCTTCATTCCTATGGGAAATCTAAAATAAAAGTAGATACTAGCAGCTTAGCCCGGGATATACTTGATAGCACCATCTCTCCAGAATCAGGTGAAGCGACTTTAGAGATCCGCTCCACGGTAGATAGATGGCGTTATCAAGTGTTATAATTTTATACTTTTCAACGTGAACGAAGTCGCGAGCACCAGCTAGTATTAAATAGAGATATAAAAAAATAAAAAATAAATTCAATAAACATCTATGTATAATTTTTTTAAGTAAAAAGTCAGAAAAAACAACACCCTAAAAGAAATTCTCAATTTTATTACAATAAGCGCCTGTTTTACAAACGTCAAGTAGGCCAGGCCAAACTGTCATTTAAAGTCACCGGTAACCGGGAATAATGAAGCTGATATACCTTTGTTTGTAAGGTAAACGTCCCAAACATTAAATAGAAAATATGTAATAATAAAAATTCGGCTACCGAATGATGCAGTAAACCGAGTTCATAATTCAATATAACAGAAAATGATTTCTAAAAGTAACTAATCAACACTTTACATGTAGTTTGTGAAAGAGGCCTTAAAAATAAATAATATTATGAGTAATATCTGACATCTTTATCGCTGGGAAGACGTTGGCACTAAACTTTTTATATTTTTTATACTTTGGCAACCTAACATTTTTTCAGGATTTGTTCAACAGTAACAAGTCCACTTTTATAAATAGAATAGAATTTCTATTTAAGAACTTGAGCTTAATATTCCTTATATTACTTTTTCTAGGTATATGTTGCAATGTTTGAGAGATCAAAGGAGAAATACGCAGAAGAGATGTCAGCGTATATAAAAAAGGACCAATAATGTTAAGAAAGATACCACCGCAGTGAATTTATTTAAATTTTTGTGATAAAGAATTAATTTAATTTATAATATACGTTTTTTTTATAATAAAAGTTGTTTTTCTATCCTCTAACGATTCAATAGTTTACAAGGGGACAAAGTAATATTTTGTTCGCAGTGGGCGTTATTTAGAATGCAGCGAAATATTCTAAAATAGAATTCAACGTTAAAGCTGCCTGAAAAAAATGTTTTAGCCCTCACTCACATCGAAATACTACAATGGAATTAGCTTCACAAGTGCCAAAGGGGAACATAAAAAGAACGCCTTTGACAGAATCATGGCGGACTCTTGCCTTCACGCGTCAATGGTAAAAGGTAGTAACGATCAACTTCTACTATTTCATTTTAAACTCTAATGGGTTTATGTAAAGTCACATTTTCTTTAAATTACATACTTAATGTTATGTTTGTTTTGTTTTAAATGACAGTTCATGCTCTACGCATATGTCACTTTTAAATGTTCCATAAAATTTGTAGTGTTTTGTATGGCACGCGGGTTCCATGTTGTAGTAATTTGATGCTCACTCATGACATTATTTTTCATCACTACCTAGATTCTAGAAGAAATTACATTACGATACCTTAATTCGCAAAACGAATAACTCCACTTTTAGTTGAAAATGACTTTTTGATAAGGGAGAAATTTAATGACAATTAGAATTTAATTTTTAAAAGGTCTATCGGTTAATACGAGCCATAATTTCCAATGTAAAATTGTCTTTTTTTCTTTTCTCGTATCATACAAAAAAAAATTATAACGTTTTTAGTCTCCCCTGTAAAGTTTGCCTCAGAGGAGTTATTTGGTTTGCGAATTAAGGTATCGATTAGCAACACGTCTTTTAATATTGTATTTAACCCCTAACATAACGGAGCCTTATTAAATAAAACCCAAATATCGATTTTTGTGTTTAATTGTATGAAAGTTTACAATGCCGTTGTTAGATATCGAGAATTTCTCGAATTGAGACACGGATTCTAAGCGTATTTTATAATTGTTTCGCCAAAAATAATGTACAACTGAACAAAACAGGTAAGGTGAAATTTGTATGCCAATCGAGCGCACGCGCGTCGTTGTTGATTGCTTGGAGGTGAGTGCCGGAGAGAACGCGGCCGCGGCGCGGCGCTCGCGTCGATTCTGCCGCGGGGAGGGCGCGGCCAGCGGGGGGCGAGGTCGCGCGTTAACAGCCGTCTTGGCCGTTTTGCGTACAGTAAGTGCCTGCGATATTGTATGATGTGGATGAAGATGTGGCGTGAAGTCAGCTGTGGGTAGTGGACACAGACTAACGAAAGGTGTTCGAACGCAGCCCTTGGTACCAGGGACCAAGAGGGCGCGTTGTCTTCTGTTCAGTTTAGCGCTGCTGGTTTTTCATTTGGTTCTCTGCAGCAATTTCGAGATATATTCCCTCTGCCATCCTCTTCAAAACGCTGACGAAGTTTCTCAATGCGTGCGTCTCCAGTGCAAATGTCGACAGCGACGTGAGAGCTCTTTCGATAAGTATGTGCTCTATAAGGAGGGAAAGGAGGTGGTCAGGAGAGGATGACATGGGGCACAAGGGGAGACTTCACCTTCAACAAAGTTGCAATTTTCATCAAAGGTCACGTGACCGTTTCCTAAGACTCATTTAGATTAAATTTAGATATTCAGCGGCTTTGACACCAGCTTCCCAGATGCCGCCGAAGTGAGGAGCGTGCGATGGAGTGAAAATAAACCTAATGCCTTCCTTACTTGCAAAATCAGAAAGAGGTTTACATTTTCCTTTAAAACTGTGGCTAACTTCTTTGTAGTAGCAACGAAATTACGACCGTTATAGCAAAATATTTCCTCTGGCTCGCCCCTTCGCGATACCTACGAATTGCCTCATTGTTATTACGAACGCGTAGGTACTATGTTAAATTTTGTTAATATTAGTTATTTTAAGTTGCATTAGATTTTGTAAAATAATAATGATTTAATTATTATATGAGGACAAGATTACTAGAAAGATTAGGTAACATAAATTAAATTAATACCTTTAAACTTTCGTATAGATAGGTTGTATGAGTAAGTCACCAAGACAGTTTGACAACTGAGTCAGTGGCAGCTTAACTTCTAACCTTTCCGAGTTTAGGCGAATTGGGCTCAAAACCGCCTGGCGAAAAGCGCCCGGCCTTTAAAAACAATATTTCTTACAAACTAGCTTAACTATGAGGGACCGGCTATAGCCCTGCGGGCCACTTGCGTCTGCCGCGGCTAACACAGTCGCGGAAGCTACAACTGGTCCCCGGGCCGGGAGGTCCCTCGCAGGCGCTGGATCCTGGTCGCGCCTCGTTGATGAGTGGTCGCGCGGCGGTCGTCCTCTTCTCATGTGGTGGCGGGGAAGCTCTGCATCGGGGTCATCACCAGCAAGCGCCGCGTTTGCTGCTGTGATGGGGTCATCCGGGTCCAGCAGGATGTGTCGGGGTCTTCTTCTGAGACGAAAGTGTGATTAGGATCGGGGGTGTAGGTTAGTGAGCTGGACACTAGCGGGTTGGGATGGCGAGGAAGTTTGTCATAGTTGTTTCAGGGCGAAGTCCTTGATGCACTTGACAATGGAAGGGAGGTTTCTGTCGTGATGGAGGTCTACATTGCGAATGTACCATGGGGCGCCCACAGCTCTTCGCAGAAATCGGTTTTGGAGTATTTGTAGGGATTTGATATGTGTGCGTGCAGCGTGCGTAAAGACAAAGCTAGCGTACGTCATGATTGGCCTGATGCATACTTTGTACAATGTCACCTTATTTCTAAGGGACATTGTACTCGGTTTACCTATGAGGCACGTCAGGCGACCCAGGAGGAACGCTGCCCTGTTCTTAACACGCTTTATGTGTTGGCCGCAGGCGAGACTTCGGTCGAGTGTGACACCGAGGTATTTGGTCTGATGGACCCAAGGGATGACGCGGCCCTGGAGGGTGATTTGGCCGAGTGAAACTCGGTCAATCGCCGAGAGCGGTCACGGCGGTCTATAGTGTGCGAGTTAAGAAGCCTCGGTGTCGTTCTGAGAAGTAGAGGGCCGTGTCGTCTGCAAAGAGAGACAGCTCGACCCCCTCTGTGCGGGGGATGTCGTTAGTGTATAGGGAGTACAGTGTGGGAGAGAGAACTGAACCCTGAGGAACGCCTGCCCTTAGGGGGCGGGGGGGACGCGTCAGTAGTATTCTCTCATATAGCTTCCCGATGGAACTCAGTAAGCTAATGGGCCTGTAGCTAGTGGGGAGGGTTCTATCCTTGCCCGGCTTTGCAATGCCGATGACTATGGCTTCCTTCCAGGCGGCTGGAAAGATGCGATCGCGCAAGGCTGCATTGATGATGCATAATATCAATGAAAGTAGCAATGGTGGGAGTCGCTTTATGAGCTTGTTCGAAATTCGGTCTATGCCGGGCGCTTTCTTAGGGTTCAGTTGTCTTATCAGTGTTTGTAGTTCGGTAGGGGTGACAGGGCTGATGGGTTCGTCGGTCGGTTGGGGTGACTGTTGTGCTAGCTCATCCTCCACCCGGGCGACGTGAATGGCGTCGACCGGTTGAAGGCTGGGCGAGCACTGGGCCTCAAGGGAGTCGGCGAGGTATTCGGCCTTCTCGTCGTCGTCAAACGCGGGAGGGCCGATTGGTCGGGTTAGTGGTGGGGTTTGCGAGAGGTTCGTTTCCGTCTTCATCGATCTAGCTAGTTTCCAGTACGCCAGATGTGATGGCGAGATGTCCGATAGTAAGTTGCTCCATTGGTCGTTGCGGAGCTCGGTAATGCGCGATTTTACTCGGCGTTGTAGTCGTCGAAGACGGGAACGGTTCTCGGAAGAAGGAAACGCGTCGTGAGCACGGATAGCCGCATTCTTAGCCCTCAACAGCCTCCTCGCGTCCTCAGGGAGCTCCAGGCGACGTTCGTTCGCCGCCGGGACCTCCCTAGAGGATTCGCTGATGCGATCGTGGAGGTGGCTGTTGAGCGCTCTGATTGCTTCATCAATGTCAGTGGGCCCGTCGAGGGTGTCGGGGATTAGGTTCAAGTGTTGTGAGGGCTTCACTAGGGCCTTTTGGAGTTTCTGCCAGTCTACCGTGGAGATGGTATCGTGGGAGCGGTCGGCCTGCCGCCCGAGTTTTAGTACTACGGAGCGGTGATCAGAGTTAAGCTCGGGAATGGTCTCTATGGAGGAAAAGGATAATGACACGTCTTTAAGTAGGGCAATGTCCAAAACGTCAGGTCGGTGGTTCTGTGCATAGGGGAAATGCGTGTGTGCCAGAGGGGCAACGACGTCAAAGTCTAGTTGGTCGCTTAGTAGATCGAGCACTGTGCCATTACGCGTGGTGCTGTTGGAGTTCCAACGGGTGTGTTTGAAATTAAAGTTCCCTGCCAGAATGACAAAGGGGCCTAGATTGAAAAGGGATTCGAGGTCTCTTTTCAATGGGCGCTTACCGGAGGAGAGATAAATAGATGTTATGATTAGCGGCAGATGGCCGGTCAAAGCTAGACGTCAAACCGAGGCTTCCATATTGTGTGTGATTGGGATGCAGTGAAGAGACCTGTTGTAGTAAATGATGGTCCCCCCCCTCCGCGGTTCGAATCGCGGTCATTTCTGACGATGAGATATTGCGGTATGCGCGGATTACGCATACTGGGTTTCAAAAGTGTCTCTTGCACTAGCATCACATCGACCTGGTGGGATGTGAGGAACTGTTGGATTTCGGATTTTTGGGATCGGATGCCTTGATCAGAGTTTAACTCGTGAATAGTCTCGATGGAAGAAAAGGGTAACGACACGTCTTTAAGAAGGGCAATGTCCAAAACGTCTGGTTGGTGGTTCTGTGCATAAGGGAAGTGCGTGTGCGCCAGAGGGGCAATAATGACGTCAAAGTCTAGATCGAGCACTATGCCATTACGCGTGGTGCTGTTGGAGTTCCAGCGGGTGTGTTTGCAATTAAAGTCTCCTGCCAGAATGACAGAGGGGGGCCTAGATTGAAAAGGGATTCGAGGTCTCTTTTCAATGTGCGCTTACCGGAGGAGAGATAAACCGATGCTATGATTAGCAGCAGATGGCCGGTCAAAGCTAGACGTCAAACCGAGGCTTCCATATTGTGTGTGAGAGGTAGGGTGTCGATTGGGATGCAGTGAAGAGACCTGTTGTAGCAAATGGCCGGCAACTGTTCTGGCCGGCCACGGACAGCTCCTGAAATCCCTCAGTCGGGTGAGGGCAGCTCTTGACTAGCTCAATGGCTACCAACACCCGAATGAAACCCACTTCCCTGTCGTTAGCGTTCTACAACACTCACGGCATCCAATCCCAAAAATCCGAAAACCAACAGTTCCTTACATCCCACCAGGTCGATGTGATGCTAGTGCAAGAGACACTTTTGAAACCCAGTATGCGTAATCCGCGCATACCGCAATATCTCATCGTCAGAAATGACCGCGATTCGAACCGCGGAGGGGGGACCATCATTTACTACAAAAGGTCTCTTCACTGCATCCCAATCGACACCCCACCTCTCACACACAATATGGAAGCCTCGGTTTGCCGTCTAGCTTTGACCGGCCATCTGCTGCTAATCATAGCATCGGTTTATCTCTCCTCCGGTAAGCGCCCATTGAAAAGAGACCTCGAATCCCTTTTCAATCTAGGCCCCCCTCTGTCATTCTGGCAGGAGACTTTAATTGCAAACACACCCGCTGGAACTCCAACAGCACCACGCGTAATGGCATAGTGCTCGATCTAGACTTTGACGTCATTATTGCCCCTCTGGCGCACACGCACTTCCCTTATGCACAGAACCACCAACCAGACGTTTTGGACATTGCCCTTCTTAAAGACGTGTCGTTACCCTTTTCTTCCATCGAGACTATTCACGAGTTAAACTCTGATCACCGCCCCGTAGTGCTAAAACTCGGACAGCAGGCCGACCGCTCTCACGACACCATCTCCAGAAAGGCACTAGTGAAGCCCCTGGACCTAATCCCCGACACCCTTGACGGGCCCGGAAACATTGACGAAGCAATCAGAGCGGTCAACAGCCACCTCCACGTTCGTATCAGCGAATCCTCTAGGGAGATCCCCGCGGCGAATGACGTCGCCTGGAGCTCCCTGAGGACGCGAGGAGGCTGTTGAGGTCTAAGAATGCGGCTATCCGTGCCTACGACTCGTTTCCTTCCCTGAGAACCGTTCCCGTCTACGACAGCTACAACGCTGAGTCAAATCGCGCATCACCGAGATCAGCAACGACCAATGGAGCAGCCTACTATCGGACATCTCGCTCTCACACCTGGCGTTCACACCTGGAGTTTGAGAGAGGTGGAAACCAACCTCTCTCAAACTCCACCGCTAACCCGACTCATCGGCCCTCCCGCGTTTGACGACGACTTGCCGAATTATGTCGCCCGGGTGGAGGACGAGCTAGCACAACGGTTTTTCTAACCTCCCGACGACCCAGTCTCTTCCTCGGAACTTCTAGCCATGATCAGACAACTCATAACCCTAAGAAATCGCCCGGTATAAACCGCATCTCCAACAAGCTGATAATGCGACTTCCGCCCCTTCTACTCTCACTATTATTATGCATCTTCAATGCAGCCTTGCGATATCGCATCTTTCCAGCCGCCTGGAAAGAAGCCATAGTCATCGGTATTGCAAAGCCGGGCAAGGATAGATCCCTCCCCACCAGATATAGGTCCATCAACTTATCGAGTTCCATCGGGAAGCTTAACGAAAGAGTACTACTCATACGACTTCTAACACACGTTAACTCCAACAACCTGCTCATCTACGAGCAGTTTGGCTTCAGAGCCAAACACTCGTGCGTTCACCAAGTACACCGATTAACCGAGCACATTCTCAACGGTCTCACGAGAGACGGGAAACCGATAGGCACCGGTGCCCTCTTCTTCGATGTGGCGAAGGCCTTCGAAAAGGTCTGGCACTCCGGGTTGATATACAAGCTATACCAACTCGGGTGACCAACCAATAGTGCGGGACTTTCTGACCGATCGAAGCTTTCGCTACAAAGTAGAAGGCACTCTTTCATCCCCTCGCCCCCTAAGGGCAGGCGTTGCTCAGGGTTCATTTCTCTCTCCAACCCTGTACTCCCTATACACTAACGAAATCCCCCGCACAGAGGGGGTCGAGCTGTCTCTCTTTGCAGACGACACGGCCCTCTACTCCTCAGAACGACATCGAGGCTTTCTAACTCGTACACTACAGACCGCCGTGACCGCTCTCGGCGATTGGTTCCACAAATGGAGAATTGAGGTGATTCCCGAGAAATTCCCCGCGCTCCACACGCCCTAGACATTGACCGAGCTTCACTCGGCCAAATCACCCTCCAGGGCTGCGTTATCCCTTGGGTCCATCAGACCAAATACCTCGGTGTCACACTCGATCGAAGTCTCACCTGCGGCCTACACATAAAGCGTGTTAAGAACAGGGCAGCGTTCGTCCTGGATCGCCTGACGTGCCTCATAGGTAAACCGAGTACAATGTCCCTTAGAAATAGGGTGACAATGTATAAAGTATGCATCAGGCCACATGATTGACGTACGTCATGACGTACGCTAGCGTTGTCTTTGCGCAGGCTGCCGATTCCTGCGAAGAGCCGTGGGCGGCCCATGGTACATTCGCAATGTAGATCTCCACCATGACACCAACCTCCCTTCCATTGTCAAGTGCATCAAGGACTTCGCCCTGAAGTACTATGGCAAACTTCCTCGCCATCCCAACCCGCTTGTGCCCAGCTCACTAATCTACACCCCCAATACTAATCACACTCTTTCTCGTTCTAGAAGAAGACCCCAACACATCCTGCTAAACCCGGATGACCCCATCACAGCAGCAAACGCGGCATTTGCTGGCGATGACTCCGACGCAGAGCTGCCCCGCCACCACATCAGAAGAGGACGACCGCCCTTCAGGACTGAACCATACCCATAAAAAAAAAACATTCACGGCAAGGACCCCTACGACACTCGCTGACTGGGTGTCCTTGTCTAACTAAGACAGTTGGAGCATAGTTTACCTATATTTTGCCACATCCGCCTACCTATCTTTAATGTCTTTAGCCTTAAATTTAACACATTCAAATATCCTATGAACAAAGATCAAAGGTTTGCTTTTATTGTTATTAGCAAATGCCCTTGATATGTGATTGGTGCTAACAAATGACTTTACATGGGAAGTCCGTTCATATTTATTATTATTATAATTATAATTAGCAGTTGCTGGAGGAGCTGATCGTGATGTTGACGGAACAAATTTAGAAGAATTATTTTCGAACTTGTTTCTATTTAGCGATTCTAGTACATCAGCGCGATCGATTAAAAATTTATTAAACTGATTCAGAGTTGGGACGTCATCGAGCGTAATACGAAACTCTTCCCAATTAAAAAGAGTGCGACTGTCTAATTTAGATGTACAACATAAAAATTATTAATATGTCCCATTTGTCCGTAGGCTGACCCTTGTCCCATTGTCGCCAGTGCACATAAGTTCTTTGTCACGTGATCAACCAAAAAACGTAAGGAACTCTCAGTCTGTCGAGTGTGCGCTTGAATATTGAAAAGAGAATTTAGTTGTTGATTGATCAACAACCTTTTGTTATTGTAAGGGACTCCGCTCACTGCTTAAGAATGCGTATAAAGCAAACAAAATTTGTAATTTGACCCGCGTGGCCTCTTGGACATGACAGTGACACAAAATACGTACAACTACGCACAACATGCGACGGAAGATAGCGCATCTCGCTCAATAAAAATGTTATGTGCCAAAAGTATTTAATATTAATTATTCGTAAACTACAATGTCAAATGAAAAATTGTTACATACAGCCTTAGATAATATGTGAAGTGAAATTACTGATACACTTTTAGCTTTGTAATGTGTGTCTTTTTGAAAATAAAACTAAAATCGATGGAAATGAGAGCTCACTTGGTGATTTTTTTCTATCGAGAAAATTTCATTATATTATGTTTTCTGTTACAGACGTCACTTTCATTTATAATGTATTTATCTATTTCAAAAAATTAATTTAATTAGACTTTGTTTACTTAGATAAAATTCAAATCTAGGATTGGCTATTTCTCTTTATACCCGCTCTTAAGTCGGGGCGGCGCGAAGGCGCTGTGCCTCATTCACCATGTCGAGTTCCGAAGATGAAGACGTGCTATTATACCAAACGAACAACTATCTACCACTATCCAGGACATTCCTGGAGAACCAGATTTTGAGAAACACTCCAAAAAATTTGAGAGATAAATGATCTCTCAAATTTTTTGGAGTGTTTCTCAAATATATCTATTTATCTCATCGTACTCCAATACAAGGGGTCAAGACATGTATTGTGTTACTGTAAACCAATGAAAATAAATAAATATGTAATAGAATTTAAAACACTTATGATCTATTCTTTTTCTATTGATCAAAAACGTAAACAAATACAGCGTCGCCGTGGTCACTGGACTGTTTTAAAGATGGAATTTGTACATTAGGCATTATCAAAGAGAATTGACTCAGTGATTAGCTCATTTAGAATTTGTTGGTATTGTTTGTTTAGTTCTATATCGTGAATTGTTTGTTTACCTTTTTGATCAATGAAAAAAAAAATACAATATAAGTACCGTCATTGCATAATCAGTCATTGACTAACTACCAATCGAATATTGTATTATCTTAAAATTAAATTAAATTAAATTAAAATTAAATTAATTACTTTAAAATTAATTGTGTAGTGTTGTATTTCTAAAAACACGTTCAAACGAAGCTTTACTGCGTCACGAATAACAAAATGGCCCCGCTTCGCCTCTGCAGTGAGCGGAGTCCCTAACGCTCTCATTCTCGTAATTAGCCGAAGATACTTCGAGTTTGGATAATATTCTAGCCGCGTCTCCTTCCAAATACGAAACAAGATAATGGTATTTATGTATTGCTTTTATGCGATCGTTATTATGGATCAAGCTTTCAAAGGTATCACGAAACTCAAGCCAGCGGAAATATGTACCATCACATTTAGATATCTGTATTTGCATTAATTTAAATCCTAATTCATGATGATCGTGAACGTATTGTGCTTCGACTGCCACAGAGTGGCGCCGTTCGATCTCGATAACGTTATGTTTATCGATCAAAGTTTTTGCAAGGGCTATGTTAACTATGTTAATATGTTAACTATGATCTTATGCTCAAAAGTTTCACGTTCATCAATCTCCGCGGACAAACCTTCTGGATTCAAAACCTTAATCTCATTTTGCAAGGTTTCAAACTTAACTGATAAACTTTCAAATTTGTTTAATTTTAGACTTAGTTAGAAAAATATATAAATTATAATTGAAATTATCTCACGCTCCTCAGTAATGGCGGCTCCGCCGCTCAAGGAAAGCCGGCGACAGCTGATAATGCTGATATCGCCGCCGCTAACTTGCAAATGTAAGCGCTAGATACAGCGGCCGCCTCGTCGACCAAACCTGGAATAGTCGGCAGAGCGCTTGAATACAGCGAAATAATTTACCGTTATTAAATGTGCAACATGCAACTAGGTTTTAAGAAAATATTACAAAATGTACGATTAATTTTAGTTATAAACTTTTAAGCGGTAGGTACTTCGTAATAAGTTTTCAATAAATATGAAATTATTGCTCAAAAACATGGGCCACCAAAGAATTTACAAATATTTTTATATTAATTATTTTACTAGATAGGTAGATTTTACTTTATTTTTCATATGAAGTTGTAGGTAAATAGAAATAATCACGATGTAATTAATATACGATAATTTCGTAATTGTATGCTTATTGTACGTAATTGTATTTATGTTTTACGTAAGTGGAGGAATTAGCCAAATTGTTTGCAATTTTGACTAGAAATAGTTGAGGTAGGTAGGAAGGACAAAGGATGAGCACTTAACTGCGAAACTATCAGCGAGGCGATGCTGACGACGCACCACCTTCCGGTTCACCGAAGAGGTCCAGACAGGGTTTACTCTGCTCCAGTCTCCAAGGATCCAGTCTTCAACCTTTTACAGCATACGCGCCGTGTTGAAGTAGTGACTCGATCTTGATATTTTGATGTGTTTGCGAAGATTTTCGTAGATTTTGTAGTCGTTCCCCTTATGAGCCACCAAATTATGTATTTAACATAACGGAGCCTTATTAAATAAAACCCAAATATCGACTTTTAGTGTTCAATTGTATGAAAGTTTACAGTACAGTGCAGTAGAGAGTGATCAGTGAATGAAATGGTTAATGGATGTCTGATTGGTTTGTTTGACGTTTTGAATATTTTTAAGCGCCTGCGATATTGTATGATGCAAGATGTAGCGTGAAGCCGCAACAAATATGTATTCAGGAATTAATATAATGACGTTATCATTGCCAGCAAAATCTAACCGGCCAGTAACTTCTTTATAAGTACATTATGTGTTCGGACCACTTTGGTGAAATTATTTTGCTAATCAACAGTGTCTATCTATTGTAATATTATGAAAAGATTTTTATTTTTGTTTGTAATGAAAAAACCAAAATACTGGACCGATTTTAAATATTCTTTCACATTTAGAAAGCTATATCAGCGAATGCCAAATAATATAGGGAAAATATTTTATAAAGTCGCGTGCAATAGATAAAATATTACTAAAAGTACATATGTACTAACTAAAACCATACATAAATAACTATAAATTATTTAAATCTATGGCGAATTGTTTCACAACTGACCACTGCTGCCATCTGACGTCGCTGTGATTAAATAGTAATTATTCGCTGTCAAAAGTAAAGCATTTCACGAAGTAATGCTTTATTTGTGCGTTAGATGTCATTATAATGCTTTTTTTTAAGCTGAACAATGTTTATTGTTATAAAAATTCTTTCATGTTACTACATAGGTTTTGTTTTATGCGGACGAAGTAGCGTACCAAAGCTAGTAATACAATACAAAAAGTTTATAATCATAGACAATTTTTTGCATGTCTTTTTTATTCATCCATATATAATATATACGAATTTCAGTATATATTTTAAGTTACTCTATGGATACGAATAGGACGTCGACGTCTGTTAAATTTATGAAAAGTATTTTATATTAAATCTAATATATATCGCGATTATATAGGTTTCTTGAATATGCTATTCTCATAGAGTAACTTATAATATATAGGTAGGCTATGCTCTGATATATACATAGGTAAATGTTCTATCTATGGCTTAATATACAATTGACCTATGACCCGAACTAATTGGAAAAATTCAAAAATACGGAAATAATTGATAAAAAATTATACGAAATGAATTTGAATATTACGTAACTCTGAAGTTTCAAATTAATTTGTAAGAAATACAGAGGATCTACTTTTTTATTTAACTCTTATGTGTATATAGCAAAGAGTATAGTAATATATAGAGAGAGTATATAGTGTTCTTCGTGAAAATTATGTAATTTACATATTCTGTGGTCGTTCTATGCAGTGCTGCCATTTTAGCGCTTTCGGCGCTTTTATAGATGTTTAGCGCCCATTTTCGACTTTTAGCGCCTAGCGGATAATCTAGCGCTTTTTCAACAAATATAGATTCTAACACATTTAAACTATTCTTACTGGTTTATTCTTAATATTCTTGTTACATTAGTATGTAACTAAGTATAACTTGATTTTAATTTCATAACTTTTTCATGTTTAATTTAATTTTTTCGTATTTTTTTTTATGTTAAGGTCGACAGACAGGCTGACGGTCCACTTGATGGTAGGTGGCGACCGTCGCCTATAACACAAACAACGTTATAAGTGCTACAAGTGCGCTGCCGACCATAGAAGGATTAAGGCTAAGGGAGGAGTGTAATGGGCTCTGACATGGGCGTAGCGAGGTACGTTCAAGGGGGGGCAGCTGCCCCCCCCTAGAAGAGCGGTTGTTCTGCTAAACTGTAATTTTTACGAGCTTCATAGCTTGCGACGCTTCTTATAAGGCCTAAGAAAAGACTAACCAGGGGCCCTAGACAAGTTGCATTCGCTCCGTAGCGATTCGATTCGCTAAAAATAAAATGTATGGGATTGACATATGCCTTCGCTAAATCACGTGATACTTCCCATACATTTATAACTATCGAACTTCGTTATCGTTATCGTTATGGCACTTTGTCTAGGGCCCAAGGCTTGAAGGCTGGCTTGTGAAATCCAACAATACGGGATGTGATCTCCAAGTCTAGACAAGAAGTTGGTTTTCTGCGAAAAATAGAAGTCTTCGAACAATATGAGCGATAGCTCATTCTACGCAGAATGAAATTCTGAGAAAGGCGCTTTCAGGATTTTTCTGTCAATAAAAATTGCAATTGTTATTAACAAAAAAACAAAAACAAAAAAGCCATTTAGATTTTTGATGATAACTCAAAAACTATAAATGATAGCGAAAATCGCATTTTTTAAAATCATAATTGACTAAACAATAGAATGACAGAATTTTTTTTTTTTTTCAAAAAAATCAAACTAAGCTGTTAAAAAAAATCTTACCCTATATAGCTTTAATATATCTTACCCACAATACTATTAAAAACAACGATGAAAACAATATAAGTAATCTAGGATTTTCTTTGTCTGCCCCCCCTTATATACAATCCTGGCTACGCCCATGGGCTCTGACATCCTTTACTCACTCACAGAAACACAACAGCACATATGCTGTTATTTCACGGTGGTGGTATTCAGTAAGGTTTGTTTTTTATTTAATTTTCTTTCTTATAAATTTAGCGCTGAATCTAGCGCTTTTACGAATCATAAATATTGTTGATTCTAGCGCTTTTTCTAGTTTTGTTAGCGCCGAACAGATTTGTTGATCTGGCAGCACTGGTTCTAACGTCTTTTCTAAGCGCTTGGATTGCATGCGATGCGTGCGACGCCATTTTAATTCCTCATTGGAAAGGAAGGAAAGTTTGCTTGCCTATAGCTATAGTTGGATTGATTATAATTTCTTTTCCTCTCTAAGTAAGCTTATTTTGAAGAGATTTACTATAATGGGCGAGGATAAAGGTGATAATTAAATTTATTTTCAGTTTGTACATAAATGCATTATTGGTGTAATTTGTGTGAGTAAATTACGAATTGTTTTAGATCGGCGACGCAGATCTCGTTCGAGAGAAAGACGACGTTCGAGATCCCGTTCTAGGGAACGACGAGAGAAGCCAAGAAGAAGCCGATCCAGATCTCAATCTAAGAGATCACGTAGACGTAAACCTTCACTGTATTGGGACGTGCCGCCGCCGGGCTTTGAACATATTACTCCGCTTCAGTACAAGGCTATGCAAGCGGCCGGACAAATTCCAGCAAATATAGTAGCGGACACTCCTCAAGCCGCAGTGCCTGTCGTCGGTTCAACGATCACACGACAAGCCCGAAGATTATATGTTGGAAACATACCATTCGGTGTTACCGAGGAAGAAACTATGGAATTCTTCAATCAACAAATGCACCTGTCCGGTTTGGCTCAGGCCGCCGGCAACCCAGTGTTGGCTTGTCAGATTAATTTAGACAAAAATTTTGCATTCCTCGAATTCAGATCTATCGATGAGACAACACAAGCGATGGCTTTTGACGGTATCAATTTCAAGGGACAAAGTTTAAAAATCCGAAGACCACATGACTATCAGCCGATGCCTGGTACTGAGAATCCTTCTATTAATGTACCGGGTGAGTTTTATTCTACTGTTATCCTGGTTGTCTTTTTTTTAATGTTTAGTTTGCAAGACAGGCTGAGGGTCCATTTGATGGTAGGTGGCTCCCATCGCCTATACCTATAACAGAAGCAATACCTATAACAGCCATAGCTGCTACAAGTGTGCTGCCGACCATAGTAGGATTAAGGTAATAGATGAGACACCGAGTCCAAAACAACAGCACACATGCTGTATTTCACTTCTCAAGGTCTGTTCTTAAGGTGTTTATTGCCCAAATGACTGCAAAACGCAGTGTGCCCTGCCACTACTTTCCAAATCCAGGCCAGAGCCAACTTTGAAGAGTTATTTCCAAAGTTGACCCAGCCGGGAATGGAACCCGGGGCCCCTAGACCTGCAAGATTTAACCCTAATGGAACTTTTGGAATGGAATTGATAATTCTATCAAGTGTTCCATTTTTCCAACACTAACATTACCAATTTTTTTAGCTCTTATTCTATTAAGGGCCTCTTTCACCGTCTGTCAAGTAGGCTACTGGTACTGTAGGCAAGTAGGCACTGGTCATGGGGTAAAATGGAGCTGATATACCTTTGTTTGTACAGTAAAAGTCCCAAACATTAAAAAGAAAATGATAATAAAAAAACGCCTATTGAAGGATGCAGTAAACCAACTGCATAATTTAATAAAACATAAAATTATTTCTAAAAGTAACTAATCAACACATTAAGAGGCCCTGAAAGTAATTTTTGACTTTGAAAAAGTATGTTTTATTAATGTTTTTGAATTATTCTTAAAATAGTATAAAATAAATTTATGTATTTCGTTACTTGTAACTACATATTATTTACTACTATTTAGTTTCTATTTACTTAACGTACATCTTGCTGCTAAATTGCTGCTAAATGCTAAATAATTTGTTTATTTAATTCCAGCGGGTGTAATAAGCACTGTTGTGCCAGATTCTCCGCATAAAATATTCATTGGAGGTCTGCCAAATTACCTTAACGAAGATCAAGTAAGTGATTTTAGTTTGTCTACATTATTTATGATAATTATTTTATCATTTACTCTTTATAATTATTATTTGTACAACAACATCTCCATTTATTTGTGGTGTGTTTGTAACAATTTCACATTAATATATTAAAATGAATTAAAACACAGTAAAACCAACATTTATGTAATTTAACATGATATAAAACACAAGTAGCAATGTAGTCTTTTTTTTTTTTTGTAAAAATATATATATTTAATTCAGAATCCCAGGTCCGTCTGTGTCGAAACTGCATTTGCTTGGTGATGCATGTCTTAATAAATAGCATAATTTTAATATATTATAATATGTAAATTTCACACTATATATTTTTATTAGATACATATGCACATACAGTTTTTTTCACTTTTAAAAACTTGTGTAAATAAATATGTACCCTAATCTATATTTAAATAAAAGGCTATGTGTGTGTGTGTGTGTGTGTGTGTATGTATGTGTCCCTATAGACTCCCAAAAACGCTGAACCGATTTTGATGAAACTCTCGGACAATCTTCAGATTAGTCCAGCGGGTTATCCTGTGAAGTTTGTGGTTAGGGAGCCCACCACAACACCACACACGTGGGGACCTATTGGAAAATTGGATGGTAAGAAGGAAAAAAGGTTATATGAAGTCTACAGGCGTTCAAAATTTTGTAGGCGCTGTATTTTAAAAAATCCTCCATCAGCACGATCAGGAATTTAGGCTGAACCGTCTGTATGAAAATCTGACGCGCTCGAGTATTACAAAATGAGAATTGTCAAAAATATTTTTTGCATTTTCAAAAAGCTGTCACGAACTTGCGTTACATCCGAATCGTCTGAAGTTTAAATGGGAGCTTAGTTTAGGTTCACTTAACATCCCCTCTAGAAAATCTGACGCGCTCGAGTTGTATGTAAAATTTTACCCCCACCCCCGCCAACCCCACCAACCAAATCGTTAGATTATTAAAATGCACACTTTTCAGCATGTAATACGGTTTCGGCTTAAATAATTTTATTCTCATAAAAGAACAATTTGTTCACTTGAACTATGAGAACTTAATAACTACATTTATACAATTAATACATCGGAGATAATTGAGCTAATTTCCAACGTTGGTCCATATGTATTCTTTCAATTTGTATTTAAAGCTAGACATGTTACTACAATTTTTTACACTCTCAGGTAGTGCATTGTATATCTGTTTTAGGCTGTCTGTCTAATTTTAGGCAATTCAAATTTATTTATATTTCTAGTGTTGTATTTGCGTCTTTTTTGAAAAGTGATTTTAATCTACCATATCTGACGCGCTCGAGTGACTCCAGAAATCCCCTCTTGGGCTCCCCAACCATTGGGAGCGGGTCGCTAGTATATGATAAATGAAATGAGTTTTTAAAACTGAATATTTTCAAACATTACACAAATTTTTAAGTCATTGCTAATAATATATTGAAAAAATATATATTACATAATATATAGAGCTTTCTAAAGTAAAGCCACGAAGACAATGTTTTAAACAATGCATAGTTCTAGTGAAAATAAGTTTCTTTTATTGAAAAAATGTTATGTTTGTTTGTTAAAATTTACAAGTTTGTTTTCATTCTTTCATTATTATCTCCATGACGTTGCTTTGGTAGCAGTAATATACAATATCACTGAGTAAAGAAATAGTACCATGGGGGTTTTACTGTTTTTTGTTTCATTAATACAATATATTTTACTATATTATTTTAAATAATTTCAACACCCAAGACTACTTTGTTTTGAAATTATAAGAAAAAGAAATTTCTTTACATAGGTACTATATAATATTTAGATTGTTTCTTTTTCTTATAAATGAATCACTGGTTTCCTTTAAAGTTAAAAAAAATATGTGAATATTGGATGTTTTTTTTACTATATATATAGTGGTGTTTTGCAGGTCAGTTCCCAGACTGATGTTAGGTAGTTTTTGAAGAACAATTTTACCCTTTTCATACACTTACATTTCATAAACCTAGTCATTCATGTTAGGGCCAAAAGTAGGGTTACAATATTAATTGTTTTATTTATGTACACCATAGCCTATCGATAATAGATTGAATTTATATTTGACAATTTCAATTAACTATTACATCAGTTGAGTGTCATTGCCTACAATAAATTATAAATGGTAGGGAGACTGTTTCCAGGAAAATTTTATGTTTTCTCAAAAATTTTATAGAAAAAAATAATTATTATGACCTCATAGAATTTTTCATTTGACATCGATTAAAACTAATTTATTTGATGTTAGGTAATGTCACAATTTCAGGACGAGATCCAACAGACTATTTCCCAGAAAATTTTTAATGTTTACAAAAGTTTTTGCATAATATGTTTCTTCTAAAAAATATATGTTATTTTGTGTTGTTTCAATCAAAAATAAATAAATAAAAAAATTAGAATTTTTGATTATAAGTACGTCGATCAATACGCTCATTTATTTAATAGGAAATGTCACAATTTCAGGACAAGATTCAACAGCGACTGTTTCCCAGAAAATTCTTATGTTTTCAAAACTTTATGTAAAAATGTTTCTTTTACAGAATAGGTATTAGATGTAACATTTTTATCAAAAAATTATTATAACCTCATAGAATTTTTTCATTAGATTTCGATTTAATCTCATTTATATTATGATGATAGGGAAACGTCACGATTTCAGGACGAGATTCAACAGTTTACAGGGCTACGGTGGAGCCGACATATTTAGTCGCGTCATTTTCTTTGCTCTCCGTTTCAGGTATTTTCAGGTACCTCGGCAATGGGAGAAGTGCGTTTGCGCTTCACGCCTTAATAACGTTTTTTTTTTTTGTTTGTTAACAACTCACTGATAGTTTGCTTTCTGCCCCTCCCTAGCTTAGATATGGCACATTCGCGGCCCGCGTGTTACTGTTGTCTCTCATTGTCACCTATACGTCTTGTAACTCGAACGAGACGTCGGCATTAAAAGGCAAGTTCATTACCGATTATAACAGGCTCCACACAGGTCAGACACTAACTACAAATTCATTTCAACATTTGCTGTGAACATGATAAACGAGCAAATTTTTTTTTTTCTATGGGAACCAAAAAATTGAAAACATATTGAAGGAAATAGTTTTTTTTTTTTTTTTTTTTTTTAAATTACTATTATTATTATGATACACCGCTGAAATTGTTACTTTACTATATGTAAAATGTATGGTTTATATATATATGTGAAATTTTGTTTTTTTAAAAAGCATTGTGTTGATAAATGGAATGCGCTACAGGTAAAGGAACTGCTAATGTCGTTTGGACAGCTGCGAGCGTTTAACTTGGTGAAGGATTCGTCGACTGGACTCAGCAAGGGTTATGCGTTTGCGGAATACGTTGACATCACAATGACCGATCAGGTGAGTTTAAATTTACTAATAAATAAATAAATAAGTAAGTAAATATCTTGACACATTCCACACCACAATACCATCTATAGTTCCACAGTAAGAAACTTATGCTTGTATTATGGATACCAGACAGTTGATATAGTTGAGACAGTTGTAAGCAACTAATGCTTGTATTATGGATACCAGACAGTTGATATGTATTCTTTTTTCATTGATCAAAAAGGTAAACAAACAATTCAAGATATAAGAACTAAACAAACAATACAAACAAATTCTAAATGAGTTAATCACTGAGTCAACTCTCTTTGATAATGCCTAATGTACAAATTCCATCTTTAAAACAGTCCAGTGACCATTGCGACGCTATATTTGTTTACGTTTTTGATCAATAGAAAAAGCTTAGACTATACAAACATCCATGACTCAGGTACACAAACACTGACCTGTAATATACCACTGGACAGGCTGTCCCATACAAATGACAGATAATTTCGTGTACCATTTTGAAACGCCGAAAGTACCGAGAACTAATTTTTGATGTTTGCTTATTTTTATTCAAACAGTGTCTGTTTTATTCTATTTGTTGATGTCTCAGGGAGTGTAAGTTTATTTGTGTCTGCTTGAGTTTTGAAACATGAGGAAATGTGTATTCTATAAATGTCCCATGGACAATTTTAATTATTGCATGACTAATTTTAGTTCCATGTACTTTTGCTCCATAACGTACAGCGCCAAAATGGCTTTTTTCAAATAGACATAAAACATCGAAATACTACAATGGAATTTGCGTCACAAATTCCAAAGCGGCACATAACGCCTTTGACAGAATCATGGCGGACTCTTGCCTTCACGCGTCAATGGTAAAAGGTAGTAACGATCAACTTCTACTATTTCATTTTAAACTCTAATGGGTTGACGTAAAGTCACATTTTCTCTAAATTACGTACTTATTATTATGTTTATTTTGTTTTAAATGACAGTTCATGCTCTACGCATATGTCACTTTTAAATGTTCCATAAAATTCGTAGTGTTTTGTATGACACGCGGGTTCCATGTTGTAGTAGTTTGATGGCATAAAATAATAATAATTTGACAGCAGCATGTCCAGTGGTATATATTACAGGTCAGTGGGAAAAAAAAGGTGAATGTTAACACATATACATTTGCCCATAGTGGAATTGGAACCCGCCACCGTTTGGTCAACAGCTAGGGTTACCTAGCCACTAGACCAAATGTGTCTGACTTTTAAGTTTAAGTGCGTGCCCTGTCTGACTTTCAGGCCATAGCTGGCTTGAATGGTATGCAGTTGGGTGACAAGAAACTGATTGTACAACGAGCCAGTATTGGAGCCAAGAATTCTACGCTAGGTGAGTTCTTAGGTTAGTGTGCCACGTTTTTATTTTTATCATATTTTTTTTTTTACATTTAATCATAAATAAATCACTTCGGGTCTCCAAGTGCTAAGAGCCAAGTGAGCTTCTTTCTTTTCTTTTTTTTTTTGTAATTTATTTTCATAGCTTACATAATTATAATGATTTATATTTATCTTTTGACAAAGCCAATAACAGATTCTTATGAGTTCATACGATTTATTACGTCCACCATTCGCTACTGTATACATTGGATAATATTAATATCGCTCAAAATGGAAATAGATAAATACATAGTAAAAATTAAAAATAGAAAAATTATAATAAAGTTAAGGTTGAGTGAATGAGGTATTTTCCTTTAGTCCACATTCGTGACTTGATTTTCATAACCCAACTATGTACGAAACATGAATTTATCTTTCTTGTGCGATTTACTGTGGCCACAACACTAGGCCCTCTGCGCTGCTTCATTCCCATGCATGTTTTCGGTGAGTGAGTAAAACTTGGCAGAGCTAGTGAGTATAGTAGTGAGCCGAAAGAGTGAGCATAACTTGGCAGAGCTAGTGAGTATAGTAGTGAGCCGAAAGAGTGAGCATAACTTGGCAGAGCTAGTGAGTATAGTAGTGAGCCGAAAGAGCGAGCATAACTTGGCAGAGCTAGTGAGTATAGTAGTGAGCCGAAAGAGTGAGGTCGAGCACAGTAACGCAGCGGTGGTTGTTGCAGCCATGAGCGGCGCGGCGCCCGTGCAGCTGCAAGTGGCCGGGCTGACGCTGGCCGGCGCCGGTCCGGCGACGGAGGTGCTCTGTCTGCTCAACATGGTCACTCCGGACGAGCTCCGCGACGAGGAGGAGTACGAGGACATCCTCGAGGATATCAAGTCAGTGCTCTTTATTATTATATAGTATTTGCAATTTAAAGATCCGACACAATTTATTTATGACAAAAACAGCAATTTGGGTCGTGGAGATTTGTAAGCCAGGCGAAACATTTCAATCAGGGGCATCGCATTCGTGCGAGGTGCACAATTAAATCGGGACCTAAAAATCGAATTTACGCAGTACAGGTGGTCCACTTGATGGCTAATTGGCTACAGTTGCCTACAATGGACGAAATACACGATCAATCATAATATTACGTGACTCCGAACGAATTAAATTTTATTAAATTAAATTAAACATGGTCAGTCATTTATGCGTTTGACCGGGTTGTGGGATTGTGTGACGTTGACATGAGCTCTGATTCGGAAGCGCGGCAAGATGCAAGATGCCAAGGAGGATAGAATGCATTTCTATCCTCCTTGGTTTCTACACTACGATCGGTTGACGCGATGAACTGTGACGCAACGGCGCGATTTAAAATCCAACGTTTATGTGTGTGTGTGCATTGCAGAGAGGAGTGCAACAAGTACGGGTGCGTGCGCAGCATCGAGATCCCGCGGCCGATAGAGGGCGTGGAGGTGCCCGGGTGCGGGAAGGTGTTCGTGGAGTTCAACAGCATCGCCGACTGCCAGAAGGCGCAGCAGACGCTCACCGGCCGCAAGTTCAGCAGCCGCGTCGTCGTCACCTCCTACTTCGACCCCGACAAGTATCATCGCAGGGAGTTCTAAACCCTCTCTCGCCTCCACTAATTTTTCATTTAATATTATATGGAATTTTTCTGATATTAAGTATGGATTCACTTCATGGAGACATACTGACTAAAAAAGATACATGTTATTTGAAATATTGAATAAATAATGGTTGGGGCAGAAAAAAAAAATAGAAGTTTCTTCATAAGAATTTTCTTTAAAAATATTTATTTAATTCGTTAACATCGACATTTCAAGATCCTAGCTTTAGTTTCACTTTCAACCTTACAAATAAAAACTGACTTCCGTTTTGCACGGGACTGTAACCCCGTAGCATTTGTTAGGCCTGGCTGTTTTGGCTTACTGGGTGAGTGGACTCACTGGTCAGCCGTTATCGACGATTGTTCGAGGGGTTTGTATTTTCCAAGACAAGTTTGTACTGGTACAATGGTCTTTTCATAGAAAAATGTGCTTCTCTTATCATACAATTTACACATATACAACTAATGGCGGTTGAGTCAAGCGCGCAGGCGTGGCTCGACCGCCCGAAACAATAACGGCTATGATTTCACATCAGCATGATAGTGTCAGAAAGAGACAGATATAGTGCGATAGACCAAATTTCTGTTGGGCAGCCGCGACGCGCTATCATGCGTCGCAGTGTCATAACCTGGAGGCGGCGATCTCCAGGTGTACCTCTTCTGTGTTGTGCGTCTCACCGCGACTGAGAGTGGCCCGAAGTAGTCGAGCCCGGTGAAGGTGAACGCACGTCTATGATGTGCTAGCCGGCACGTTGGTAAGGTACTCTCCTGTAGGTGGCACTGGTGGCTGCGATCTACGAATCCTACATGGGAGGCATCTATGCACTATCATGCGCGTGACCGGGCGTAGCGGAAGTATCCAATAGTGTTGTCTACACTCATTTATCGTCGGTTCGACGCCAGCGTGATGCAATTGTCTATGGACGTACTCTATGTAGAGCTTGCAGACTTGGTCGTTGCCATCGAGGAGTGTAGGGCTCTTCTGTCTATCGGTGACGTCTTGCGTTGCGCCGATACGTGTCTTCAGTGTGATGACATCGTTTTCTATTTTCACCGCTAAATGGCGTAGACGGCTTTTTGGGAGCTATTCTTCTATCGTTCTGGTTGTGCAAATCTTCGGAGAACGCCTTTTCCTGACTCCTTCTAACGAGGATCTTCTCCGCTTCGTGTAGAAGGTCCGTAGGTATTGGCATGTATGGTTTCTGTTGTTGTTTAGGAGCTTTCGGAAGTTTGTTCTGTGGCTTCCGTGACATTTTATGCTCCCGCCATACAGGATCGGTTTCAGGTCGTTTTGTCGTTTTCTTGTAATTCACACGTTCCCTCTTCTGTTTGCAAAGTCGGATGTAGTGCAGTACACGTGCAGTGCTTCGGACAAGTTTCTCCCACTTGGAGAACCTGTTGCTATCAGGGATGCACTGTTCTATCATCGATTGTTGTTTCACTATGGTTGTCACGTAGACTTTCTCCTCTCCGGTCTGTCTGGTGGTGGCAACTCTCTCTTGTGGTCATCTATCAGGTGCTTCCAGCAGGAAGCTCGGCCCGTTGAACCACCTATGTTGCGAGTCGAAGTCGGTGGGCACGTCCCTGGTTGCATCGTCCGCAATTCTATTGCTGCAATGCGATGTGCGACGTAAGGTTTGTAGGACCTAGCGCCTGTTTGCAGCCATGTGAGCACTGTTTTGCTATCTGTCCAGAAAACCTTCTTGTCAGGTTTCCTGTCGTGCTCTTCTATCACTGTAGTTGCCATCCTGCTTCCCATGACTGCGGACATCAGTTCTAGTCGCGGGATCGACATCAATTTGATCGCCTTCGCTGTCACGAACGCCAACGACACTTGTCCATCCGGCGTAGTGATGCACCAGTATAGGGCTGCGGCTTATGCGTTTTCGCTCGCATCCATGAACACGTGCAGTTCCAATGTTGTAGCGTCGCTATAACTGTGGTAACAGCGAGGTATGTTCACGTCGCGTAGTCTCTTCAAATGTTCTAGCCACACTGTCCATTGGCTAGCGAGATCGTTGTCTATTTTTTTATCCCAGTCTATTCCTCTGCGCCATAGCTCCTGTAATATCTGCTGGGCTCGTGTGGTGACAGGCGATGCGAGTCCAAGCGGATCGAAGAGGGACATTATAATCTTCAAAGTTTCCCGCTTCGTCGGTTGAGTGTTGTCTATGGCGCCAGGTGGCAGTCGAGCCATGTTGAGATCAAACGTGAGCTCGTCAGTAGCAGGTCTCCATATGACTCCCAGGAGACATTCTATCTTCATGCTATTGTCGAGGTCTATACTCCTTTCTTCTATTACGGTGGAGTCTTCAGTGAACGCTTCGAGTATCTTCTTCGAGTTTGAGGTCCACTGGCGCAGTTCGTAGTGGGCTTCTCTATTAATTTGGCGTACTCGAAGGGCTGTTTCTATAGCTTCTTCTTCACTATTGAAGCTCTGTAGATAGTCGTCTACGTAGTGATTCCGAACAATCGCCGTGTACGTTTCCGGATACCTATCTTTGTATCTTTCGGCGTTTCCATTTTTGACGAATATGGCTGATGCAGGCGACGACGTGGCTCCGAATATGAGAGAGGTCATTCTATATTCTATCGGAGGCTCATCACCTCGCTGTCTTCCTCTCCATAAGTACCGAAGCGCATCTCTATCTTGCTGTCGTACTTTCACCTGCATGAAAATCTCGGCTATATCGGCCGACACGACGAATCTATGTTGTCGTAACCTCATCGGAACCCCTGGTAACGACTGTATAAGGTCAGGTCCGGTTAGCAGGTAATCGTTGAGCGAACGTCTCATCGTCTTAGCTGCTGCGTCATGCACTATGCGGACCTTTCCTGGTTTGGTGGGGTTTAACACGGGAAAGTGTGGCAGGTACCATGTTCTATGGGGAGGCGCCTTCTCTGCGTATCCCTTTTCTATGAGTGTGTCCATTTGCTGCTCATAGCGATCTCCAAGATGTGGATCTCTATCTATTTTCTTCTCTGTCGTGTGGAGCCGTCAACGCGCGTTGTCGTAGTTGGCGGGCATTTGAAATTCGTCCGATTTCCAAAGCCACGATGTTTCGTAATGTCCGTCGCTATTTTGTCGAGTGTTGTTGACAAGCGTCTTGTTGACTCTTCTATGTCGTTGGGTGGTCTTTTCGGGGTGATCATCAACGACTCCAGAGAGAAATACTGTTTCAATTGTTCGTCCATGCTATCTTCTGTTCTATGTACGATATTGTTTATGGTGTCTACACGGCGGCCGAGCATTCGCGCGTGTGTCCCATGTAGCACCACCTATCCGAGCGTAGTGAGGAGAGATGCGACCGGCTGATGTCGCTGTCCCTTTCTGACGTATTTGGCAAGCAGCAAGTCCCAGTTGTCCTGCCCGATGAGAAGTTTCGGTTGAACTCGTGGATACTTGAGTTGTTCTCTGATGTTTTTGAGGTGCTTGCATGTTGGACAGGTCCCGCTCCGATACAAATTGAGCGGCTCTTCCTCTCGCTCCCTCTCAACTGCCTCCTTCTGTGATATTACGAATTCGCAGAAGGAAGTAACCGCTTTCCAGGTGGTCTCACTGTCAAGCATGGCTTCAACCATGCTTGACAGCGAGACGACGTCACTACCCAGCGCCCCCCTTAACTCCCGGCGCTGGGGACTCCAGGCCGATCATACCTGGAGCGTATACTTCCAACACCGGACGAACCGCGAGGATTGTCCGGTGGCCAGCGATAGGTTCGCGAAGAGCCTCACTCCAATCATCCATTGCCCTCTCCTGCGCCTCTGCCCGGACGTGCAACGGGTCTCTCTCCAAGGGCCCTTGCGGCAACCCGATGCCGATGCACCTGGGACAAGACCAGGGCATCGACATACCTAGGCGTCCCGTCTTCAAAATCTTGAGTCTGGTCTTGATTTGATTGATTGATAAGTGTTTTCACAATGTCTAACAGGGTTGGACATTCAGACAATTGTTTTCTCAGACAGAGGCTTGCAAGTTTCAACAGAAATTTAATAATAGAAATGCGTTATACATATACAGTGGTGGTCGTATAATTAGAAACACTACCAACGGTCCTTGACATTATGTAAGATACTTCACCGCAATCGGTTTTATTTTGAAATTAAACAATAAATAGGACAACAATATGTTCAACGATTTATCATTTATTAGAAAAACAATATAAATCCCACTACACAAGTGCAGTTTCAACATTACATTACGGACAATCATTTACATCAGTTTTGTACCGGACTGGTTTCCGGTACTTGTTGCTGGGATTAGAGGAAAACGCCAATAATAAGGTTCGTTAATGCAGAGTGGGCTGAGTTCGCTTTCCCAACGATTCTATTCCCTAAACTTCTTATGTCTTCATTTGTCGACTGACCACTTGCTACTGCTTGCCACGGAGAGCACTTTTATTTTATTTATTTATTTAGGATACAGCAACAGTACACGTGTTAACATTATTCATGATATAAAAGTTTACATAGTATTTCGGCTGACACGAGTACCAATTACAGGCGTTCCCTATTGTTTCTTCTTTCTTCTATGTTCTTCCCATGCCGAGTGTGTGTTGATCCGAAGAGCAATTTGACGTTTCTTCTTGTGTTCCGATCCGATGTGTAGAGCTTGGCGAAGTGAAGTTGGTCGTTGATTTCCCGTTTCCCCTGCCGTTGATCTTCCGCTGCCCGTTAACAAGGACAGGTCGTTGGGGGTACCCGTTTTACGGGTTGTGTACGGTGTCCCGTACATATTTTGATAAATGATGTTAATGATATTTGATAGAAATAATGCAACTGATAAATCTTGAAAATGCTATACATATTATATTACGAATCAATGACACAATGCTAATGAGTCGCGCTTGGTCGCATGTACTACCGCACGCGGACCGATGCGAACGCGAACTGATTTGAATGATGCGCGCGGCCTGCTCCCGCGCAATGCAACTTTGTACGAGCTGTGTTTGAATGTAAAATAACATGATAAAAGATAGAAAAATACTACTGCTAAATACAATTAAAAATGATAGTAAACGTAAGCACAAAAATTATAGTAGGTTTGTTTGATGTATCTAAAATTAATGATTTAATCACTCCTTAAACTCACTACGAAATAATAATGGCGAAGTTCCTTTATTAACGCGCACTTCACTTAAATTGCTATCACGACACATTTCACTTTGCTCTGCTTTTGCACTATTCACTGGCGTTGGTACGTTATCACTGGTGTTGCCATGAGCTGTGTAGTGGACCGACGGGCAGGCGAGGACTGCAACTCCCGCTACTCCCAACACGACGTAGAAATGATACATAATGATGAACGTCGTGGTATGACATCTTATTTGATAAAAGTTCCAACTCTTCACCCCTTTTCATGCCCTCTATTTTTCGGTCTATTTGCTCTAATGATTCGCTCTGCGTTTCAAATGTTTTATTGTCCATGTCAGTATCAAACGGAATTGTTATATTGTTAACAAGATGTCTGGCTCGACGTCTAGCCGATTCTGATATTGTTGATGCGAAATTACTGTGAACGTGTCGCCCTTGATGACACAGCCCATTACGAGCGTAAGTGTGCCAGCCTTGCTCAGTCGTGTCGCTCTTATCTCCTGCTGACGTATCGTTTTGATTTTACAAGTGTCACAGCAAAAGAATAGGTAAATGTTCAGAGGGGATAATGTATTCCACATATTTTTGCAGCTTGATGTTGTGGTTTTACAATTAGACGAATTTTCACTTTTGACACATAAATCCTCACCGGCTTGTAGTTGGTATTTTGCTGTTTGAAGATTGCAAATAATGGAAGTAGCGTCATAGTGTAGACATTGTTGTATGTCGCCTTCCGTAGTTGGTATATATGTGTTCTTTTTTACCGAAATAATACCAACACTCTGTTGGTATTATTTCGGTAATCATTCTGACCCGATTTGCGACGAAGGTCTTCCAACGGTTCGGCTCTCCGGTAAGCCAACCCAACACCGCAGTTGAGTCCGACCATCCGAATGTTTTAATGCTATATTCTGATAGATTATTTTTAACTGTTTTCATAAGTTTTGCTAATAACGATGCAGCACATAATTCTAACCTAGGGAGAGAAATGTTCTTACTTATGGGCACTAGCCGTGATTTCCCTGCTATAATAAGGCTTTTAAGGCGGGTTGTGTCTGCTTCATATTGCTTTACCCATTTATCGTTTTCGTCTGATATTCTATCTGATTTTAAGTCTGTGAGAACAATATTGCAATGATAAGATTTTACGTTACCGCTTAGTATCCACCCTAAGCGGGTTTGCTGTGCTACAGGCTGATTAGATTCTGATTGTATGATACCGCTCATTATGATAGAAGGGTAGACATCTGCTCCCAGTAAGATGTCTACAGGACGACTATTGTAAAAGTCATCGTCAGCTAACTTGATATTTGCTATATGAGGTCAACAGGGCTTGCTAAATGAGTGATTCGGTAATCGATTGATAAGGTTGTTTACAATAGTAACATCTGTTGTTAGAGAAAATTGATTATCGATGGATGATAACGTGATATTAATGATTCCCTTGCACCGACTCCAAGTATTACTCCCTTGCAATGTTTACGTGGCAATTTTAACAGCTGAGAGGCGTTCTCTGAAATAAGAGAAATTTGTGAGCCTTGATCAATTAGTGCTCTCATGGTATGATATGATCCATTTACATCTTTTATTTTCAACAATGCAGTTGCTAAAAGTACCTCTGTAATATTTTCCTTGGAAATATGAGTAACATTTTTGTGCTGAGAATGCTCATTTTGTTTTAACGTGCGATTATAGGTGTTTGTATTGTTCACACATGATTCATGTAACAATGTGTTATGCTTTGCGGTACATAATTTGCACACTTTATTGGAAATACATTCTTTTCCATTATGATTATAGAGACAGTTTTCACATAAATTATTTTTGGTTGTTAAGCCCTTTCGTTTGTGAGGTTCTGCTTCAAGAAAAATATTGCAATTAAATATCCGATGTGTCTTATTACAAATTGGACACTTCGGTGTGGTTGCGTAACTCTTGTTTTCTGGATGCACGCCCTGGTGTGTGGCTGAAACTGAGAGTTCTGTCGATGATCACCCCCAGGTAGGTAACCTGGTGTGACCATCGAATGAGCTTGTCGTTCAGTCGGAGAGGTGGGGAGTACGCGATAGACCCGTGACAATCGCCTGCGTCTTATGGACGTTGACCGACAGCCTCCATCTGTCGAGCCACTCCGGTAGGGTGTCGAGACCTCGCTGCATCTTGCGAGCGGCGTGTTTGGGGCTCATAGATGACGTGAAATACGCCGCATCGTCGGCGTAGAGTGCAAGTGACACCTCCGGCACTGTTGGAATGTCGTCGGTGTAACGGGCATAACACGCAGGCGAGAGCACGCTTCCCTGAGGGACGCCGGCCTCGAGGGGGCGCTCCGCGGATATAGCGCCCTCGACCACCACCTGAAAGCGTCTGTCCTGTAGGTACGAGGCCAGTACCTTGACCACGCGAGGAGGGGCCGTAGAAGTAGAGATCTTGTAGATCAGGCCGTCATGCCAGACGCGATCCAACGCCTTTTCCATGTCGAGGAATACCGCAACCGTAGACTCCTTTTTATTCCGCTTCTCAGTCATGTGCTGCAGTACTCTCGACAATTGGAGAGTGGTGCTATGTTCCGAGCGGAACCCGAACTGCTCCTCCCTGGACACGATGTGTGGTGCTAGGTGGCGCAGCAGGAGCGTCTCAAATACCTTCGAAATGGTCGACAGCAAGGTAATGGGGCGGTAACTCTCAGGTTTCATCGGGTTCTTCCCCTTCTTCGGTATCAGCGGTCGGACGGGATCCGGGGTGCTGGCTAGCTGGCGACAGAGTCGGTGCACCGAATTCCAGCTACTGCCAATGTCCTCAATGTGTCGCTCCCAGCATTCAGACCTGTGGAGCTCCAGGAGTCGCTTCACCTCCCCTGTGAGTGTGTTAAGACGCTGCTTCAGCGTGGGGCATCTAGTGACTTGCCAGGTCTTCCTTATCCTCCTCTTCTCAGCAATAATGCGCAGCACATGTGCCGGCAGTTGCGCGGCAGCGCGCGCAGTCGTAGCCGAAGAGCAGGAGTCCAGGGCGTTCTTCACCGCAGACGTGAGCTCCACGCTGAGTAGGTCGACTTCGTGTGCCGAAGAGACCGGTCGTTGGTGTTGCAGCCTCAAGTATGTCCACAAAAGCGTCCCAGTCTACGGAGCGCCGCGGCGGCAGTGTGCGAGCATACACCGTTGCTGTCGCCAGGACGGCTATAACAGGCAGGTGGTCCGAGCCCATGTCATCAAGCAGCACCTCTTGTGTCAGCGGCCCCGGTAAGCCGCGGTGCACTACTAGGTCGATGACGCTTGGCTGGTGCAGGGGGTTGTCAGGATAGTGCGTCGGGGTCTCCGGTCCCTCGACGCAGTAACCCCGGGTTTCAGCGTCGTCGAACAGGCGTCGTCCGTTGGTGCAGGAGCTGTTGGAATTCCACGCCCCATGCTTGGCGTTGAAGTCCCCCGCCAATAGGGTGGGAATGGCATTTTCCTCATGCAGAGCCAGCGCGTCGTGTATGTCGCGAGCGTGTAATTTGGCAGAGGGAGGCTTGTATGCGGCATACAAGCGCAGCGGCTGTCCGGCTACGAGTACTTCAACGCCCAAAACATGGAGCGTTTGTAGGTGCAGTCTTGGGCAGGGCTGGTGGACGATCTTCCTCTTCACGAGGACTGCCAAGCCTCTGTAGGCACGTCCGTCAGCTGTGCGCTCGTCCTGGCGATAGACGTAGTACCCGGGCAGGCGCAGAGAGTCAGATGGCGCCAACAGCGTCTCGTTTACGAGTACCACGTCAGCGTTCTGCTCTTTGAGCGAGGCGCGTAGGGCGGCGATCCTGTTGGAGATGCCGCGGGCGTTCCAAAACATGATGCGTAAATTAGCCATCGAGCTGGCAGAGGCGGGCCATGCCGGTCAAGATGATGGCCAGGGGGTCTGTACCAGCCTCAATGGCTGCGAAGACCTCCTTGAGCACTTCCATAGCCACCTGCTTTGGTGATGCGCGCATACTCGGCTGCGCCGGCGTCTTGGGCGGGGCAGCGGGGACCTTCTGCCCCGGTCGGCGTTGGCGCTGGGGTAGTGGGTCGGTCCGAAGAGGGGGGAGCTGCTGTGCATCATGGCGCGGCGGCGCCAGCGGTGCTGTATCAGCTGGCTGGGCGGGCTTCCTACGCCTCCTGCCACCCCTTCTATGTTTCGCGGCTTTTAAGGACCCAGGACCAGACCTGGGGACGGGATCGTTCGCGGGCGCCATCAGATTTTGGCGCGACGTCTCTTCGGTGATAGTGTTCGCCTGCGGCTGCCTCCCCGTCGTCGATGCACGGAGGCCCGCCTTTTTGTTCCGCGCTTCGCGCTGGAACACGGGGCAGGAGGTGTTATTGGCCGTGTTAGCGGCCCTTGACAATTTGCGCAAGTGGGCGGCTGTTCAAGGGGTCTGGGACAGTCCCTCGCCAAGTGTTCCTCGCCGCATCTGACACACGCCTGCGGCCGGTGGCAGCAGTGCGACGAGTGCCGGAACTTCTGGCACCTGTGGCATTGGGCCGGTCCTCGCTTGCCACGCCAGGCAGCAATCTTGATCCCGGGCATGTACAGTAACTCTGTTACATCGTATATGCCCGGGGTCAGGTCCTTCGTTCTCTTCAGCTGGGCGAAGAATACGCAGCCCGGACGGCCAGCACGAGCGCGGACCGCGCGCACGAATTCAGGCTCGTAACCCAGGAATTTCAGTTCTTCGGATATATCCTCTGGCGGTGTATCCGCAGGTAGGCCACGAATGGCTACCTTTAAACTTCGCTCCGCCGGCAGGGGTAGCAATACCAAGGGAGGGGTCCCTCCCTCCAGCTCCGATAGGTAGCGCTGGATGGCGCGGAATTCCACCTCGGATCTGGGGGTGAAGCGGAAACACTTACCGAATGGCCTCGCGTTCGGTAAGTGTCCCAGGCGAGTCCTGAGCGCCTTGAAGTGGCGGGTCCAATCGCTCAGAGCCTCCACTATGATCGGGGGGTACCTCTGCTTCGCAGCCGGCTGCGGTTGCGTTTGCGACGGTTGCGACGGTGTCGGCGTTGGTGCCGCGATAGGCGAGGACTGCGGCGCCGACGTAGTTGCGCTGGCTGGCGGTTGCGAGCATATTGCTGCGTAACTTGTTGACGAGGGTGCTCCAGTCTCCAGGCGTCTGTGTATACGCGGGTCTCGCTGGGATAGGGGCATCGGGGGCTCTGCGTCGGGACGGAGGCGCTTCACCCCTTCCTCCGGTTCCCCCTCCCCGGGGCTTGTCCGAGGGCGACGTTGAGCGCGGGAGATCCTTTGTTCCAACACTGCTGGTGTGACCTCTTCCTGTGACGTCAGAGACAGAGAGGCACCCCGACGAAAGGGCCTCCCTCTTCATCAATTCGGCCAGCATGACGAGGTCTCGTTCTTTTTCCAATTGTTTAAACTCGTGCATCCTGCTGGCCATCCGCCAGGACGCGGTGGCGACATGTCAAGGCGCCGTTCGGCTGCAACGCCCACGGGGCGGAGCCGTTCGGCATCGGGCACGCGACGCTCCGTAGAACGCGGGGCGGGAGTGGGAGGGGCGTTGAGGCCGAGGCCCGAGCTCGACCTCGACACGGCTGCCACGCTCCCGGTGGAGCGGAGCCGGGTTTCGGAGGGAGATTCGACGTAGTGTGTTCGTGGAGGACGGCGCCGCTCAGCGTCGTCTGAGAACGACGCGGCGGCCGCGGCGGCGGACCAACGCGAGGCGCGGACCGGCTCGCGCGTAGTTTTACGAATAGCCCCGGTAGGGGCGGGGATGGGGGAGCCCTTAGAAGGGCTTTTTGTTGGGCGATTATCGCCCGAGTCCGAGTCGGAACCCGCTTCAGAAGCGGACATACTGATCTGGAATCGCGTATGCCGACCGGCGACCGGACTAGCGATTGACGTTAATACTTACAAAAAAATAATCTTGAGGGTAGCGGTGAAATTCCGACCGCAAGAGGGGGCTCAATACTGACCCCCCCCAGATGCGTAGGCAGCGGTTAGGTCGTCCCCACTGTGGCGTATTCCCTCGACGTTTTCGCACGAAAACACGATGGGAAGACTGTGGCTGCCGTGAATGCGGTCCGAGGAAATACACTGTTAACACTCGATAACACAAGAACTCCGCTGGCGCTCCTGAAGTTGGTAGAAAAACGCATCTCTTTTATACAAGTTACTCCCCACCAGTGATGCCTAATGCGTCCCTGTTAGTATAGCTAGGGCTATACTAACAGGGCAAGGCTTGTAATGAAAGCAGTTTTTCCATTATATTTTTGTTTAATAACAGTAAAATTATAAAAGGCTCATATTTTAATCTCATCTCACCTTGGATTTGGAGGGGTCTTTGGAGAAACTGGTTTCATCCATGTTCCAAATGTGTGATGGTTTGTCGCTTAGTCCCAGCTCATTCACGGTTTCTTCTAGTAAATCGAAGAACGGGTATATAATGTATGGACTGCATGCTAGTTTCCGAGCATATTCCACCGGTTGTGGTTTTTTGATCGATAAGTTGTGTTTCTTTTTGAATGATAAGAACCAATCTTCGCCGGGCAATTTTTTGCATGATTCAACGACACGTACTGTCCCACTGTTTCTAATAACTAATAATAATAATGCATGCCTAAGCGGTTTCACAAGTATTCTTGCATCTATATGATGGTTTTTTTGCAGAAATTCATCTTCTTTATTCATAAGAAGTGTTTCTATTTATATGACCACCACTGTATAGGTATATGAAAGACATAATTCATACCATGATTGTTTCTATCATAATAAACATACCATATAATTTCACTTCGTATTCAGAAATTATATGCCTAAGCGGTTTCATAAGTATTCGGTCGGGTTCATTTCTTGCATCTATCTATATGATGGTTTTTTTGCAGAAATTCATCATAGAGTAAGCTGTTCTTCGGCAAGGTATCCTAAAAAAGGCACATAAATAAATTATGAGGACATGCGATAAATTCTCGCCAACAGGCGCTTCTTCATTGAGACCGGCACCGACACGGCTCGAGTGGTTGCAAATTTCTATGAGGTTTTATGGCGGTCTCACTGTGTACAGATGGAGATCCCGTGGTCCCTACTTCCCTTTTTTCCCACTTCCCCCGCGACTCGCAAAGTCACAACATTCAAGACGGCTCGCACTAACCCGACTGTAGAATGGGGTGACTTTGATCAATTTCAGAATTAAAACGATTTTTTTCTCAAAATATGCGAGCGAAAAAATAATTAAAAAAATGTGAATATCGGTTTTGTCTATACTTTCAATTTCTTGAATAAAAATATTATTTTTCTCATTATTTTTCGAGAAAAAAAATTAAATGACGCTGATCAATGTTAAACTATGATCGTGGTTACTTTGATACCTCCCTTTTTTCTTACGATATTCGAAAGTATCCCCAATCAGGAAGTAAATACAAAAAAAAACAATTAATACATTTTTTTTTAATATTCCTTCACTAATCGGCACCGATACATTCACTGTGACTGATCACACGATGACATTGATGTTCAATGCTGCCAATCGTAAAAAGAAAAATGGAAGGATGCGTTCAGTATTCGCACAATTAGTGTTTAAAAATGAAACGAAGTTTTTATCAGTCGCCCCGGGATTCAAAGTAACCCCATTCTACGGTAGCTAATAATAGTGATAATAATCACACCGAGGTAAACTTACCCAGGACTAAATTAGCCAAGACTTCAGGCGATGGCATTACTTTGGTACTAATTAGTTCTTTTTAAATGAATTTAAGACAGGTTTAAGACCCACTAAGGATTTTTTTTTCTATGAACTGCCAAACAGCAATTATTTCTCGTGTTTTTGTTTTGTGTGTGTTGCCGGTGAAGAAAAATTTCATCTAATTTTGTCACTTCTAAACGTTAAATGTAGCCTGGTATTTATTTTTAATAAAAGAAAAATATGTCAGATTGAATTATTATGAATTAAATATATTTATACTAAAAAGAAAATTCCTAGTTACTATGTAAAAATCTTCTACAGTACCGTAAAACGTGGCAACTTGACCATGTTTTTTTCACAAATTATTGTTTCATTTTTCTAACTGTATGTTAAATGACTGGACATAAAATTTGTATTTACTTATTATACTTTTGGGTACTGTATTCAATAAAAGCCATTATCTATAACTTAATAATTAAACCTGTAGAGAAAAATAAAGGACACAGGTAAAATTGCCACCAAATTGGCAACTTTACCTACATACATTTTTTCTTAAACAATTGCATATTTGATACCAATTTCGGTAGTTACTTTGTTTCATATAATTATAATTAACCTTAAACTGGGGAATGCAATCTCGCGAGATTTGGGCTCAGGCGAGACCTCGCGAGTTTATGAATAACAATACCGCGAGATTGGCAGTTTTATGTGTTTTTCTTGCAAATAATCACAATATTTGAATAAATTAGAAAAAAAAATTATAAGAATTATCTAAGGTATTATGAAATAAACATTTATTTTTACGATTTTTTTTTTCAATAAACTTATGTTGGTATTTAACATTGTTTGACGTATCTATCATTTTTTTAATAAACTTTTAAGTAGTAATTGACGTATCTGATGAAATAAGAAATGAAATAAATAACCAGTCTTCTGTTTCGTGTGGCGAATATGTTGATAATTAAGTGGACTATATTTTTTGTGGTGCGTGCAATCAAAGGGGTAGGAAGAGAATTGGATCGGGACGTGCAACACCTACCTCGTATGATGCAAATCCTCCAGGCCGATGGTGACGAGGGCGGGCCCGCCACACACTCTGCTGCACTCGCGGAGCCACGACCATTTGTATATTTATAAAAGCACAATGCTTCAGCGGGTGCGGTTTGAATATAATCGGACTTATCCTCGCGGCGCGGTCGTCGAGCGTTCACTTCTTCTTTGTTGTGTGCACCAGAGGGCGCCACTGCGTGTGCGGTGTATGCATGTTTGTTGGCGTGGATTCGGAATTGGGAACGCACCACAGATAACTAATTACTTGGCGCCACCACTGTTCTAATATGAAACAAAAGTCTTATAATAATAAGATGGTTTATAACAAAAAACACTAAAATGAACTAACTTATTAATGAACATTAACTAAGACTAATTAAACTGAGATATTATTATCAATTAAAGAAAGTTATACCTACTCAGATCTAAGAAATTAGAGATTAATTAACAAAATATACCAATCAAAGGAAAGGCTTGTTCAGTTCATATCACTCGCCATTATTACGAATTATTTTGAAAGTAGCTCCGTAAGAAGCATAAAATGTCTAAAGAATCGTCTGCTAAATGGCTTCTTATTTTGCTGTTCAGATAACCAGCCGCTGAGAAGGCCCTTTCGGATTTAATGCTAGTATTATTTTGCAATATTGTATACAAAAATATACACTCAAAGAAATTGGAGCTCCTGTTGGTCAAGGTGTAGCCTTAGGGGCACTATGGCGCATTTGGGTCATATTCAGTATATGAGTTTAGGGTTCATATTCAGTACTATGAGATGCAGAGATGTAGGTAGAGTTGCCAAGTCCAAGTCAGTGGTAACTTTACCTAATCTCAAGCAACAATAAAAAGTAAATATTTTAATAAATTGGCGGAATATCAACAGCTGGTATTATGACAGCAATCCCAACCATTTTTGACATGTAATGTAATATTAAAGTTTCACTAACCTGTGACGTATAGTTTAACCGCTGCAATTTCAATTTCACACCCAATCACTAAATATGTTTTGATAGCAGTAGGGCATACTATTCGAGTATTCGTTTTATTCGAGTATTCGCCTATTTTTACTATTCGAATACTACACAATTAACTATTCGAGTTTTATGAACTTTTCGAATAACAGTTATTTTGTTAAAATGGTAGGAAGATTTTTTGATATGGCAACCGTAAAAAAGATCTCGAATGTTAGATCTGAAACATCAGTCGATGTAAACACTTCGCCTGCTGAATTTCCAAATCAATCGAAAAGGCGAAGAAATTTTGATGATTATTATCTACCTCAAAACGAAGACAATGGACACGATGATTGCGAAAATGGTTGCAGTTGACGGATTGCCGTTTCGCGCACCAGCAAGCAAAAGATGGTCGCTTATATTAGATTGCAAAACTCGATGGTCCTCATTTGCAGACATGGTGACAAGATTTATACAACCTGTTCAGAAAGCCTAGATCGATTTGAAGGATAAGACAACTTTTACAGCAGATGAAATTACATTACTGCAAGATCTGTCAAAATCTCTAAATATCATTAAGGCGACAGTAGAAGAGCTCTGTGAACAAAAATCAAATCTTCTCACTGCGGAAACTGCTTCGGTTTTCATGATCGAAAAACTTAATGACCTGAATAATAACATCAGTCGTCAATTGGTCGACGAACTATCTCGAAGAATTAGCCAACGACGAAATGTAGAATTGGTTAGCACCATGAAGTATTTTCACAACCCGGAAAAATTCTACTAAGAGAGTGCGTCGAGCCAGTCGCGCATTTATCCATACGCATCAAATACTGCTATTTTTGAAGGAATCCTACATATAAACAAGACTTTCTATTCCAAAAGCACAGAACTATAAAAGTATTCGAATAATTCGTTTTACTCGAATTATTCGAACATTATATAGGCTAGTATTCGTAAAACTCGAATACTGAATTGAGGCGAATAATGCACGCCCTAGATAGCAGCCGACTTTCAAGAGCTATAATGAAAAAACTATCAGTGTATTCATGTAAGAAAAACCTACAAATGATTTATTTATTTATTTATTAAGATTACATACAGCCATTATACATTTTATATTTATCTAAATTAAATAATGTTTTAAGTGTTTTGAAATTCTATAATTTTGACTTGATTATACTCGTAACAAAAAAAAAACAAACATTTAGTTGAATATTTTACTTTACTTTTCATTAAAAATATTGAAATACAAACTTACAAAAATTACAATGTAGGTAGTGAGATGAAAAAATATAATTTACGATTTTACATAGACAAGTTCCTTACCATAGACTAACCTATTTTTTTTTAAGCAAACATACCGCCACCCAAAGAACAGTAAAGTTTTTTAATTTACATGTTTCAAAAATAATAAACAAAATAAATTAGACTACATTTGCATAAAACAAAATTAGACTAACCATACTCTACACTTAAATACTGACAAATATGAATCAGAAATCCTTATTGATTGGTAATATAATTTAATTAAATCTATATAATTTAATTATTGGCCTTTTAATTATACTATCATTACATTTGAAAGACACAACCCTGGTCATCTGATCCAGGGTGTTTTTCAATTACTCTACATAAGCACCATTTTGCTGGAGGCAGGTTGTTATTAATAATAACCACTATATCACCTATATTAATATCAAATGTAGAATGGTTACATTTAAACTGTTTTTGTAGATAATAAATAATCATTTTGGCATGTTCGCCAAAAGTTTTGCAATAACTGTTGCACGTACTTCCATCGCTGAACCCAGGACACCTTTACATTAATTACAGGTTCGTTAGGTTCTCCATGAATAAATGAGCTGGGGTTATAGGTTCTGGAAATCCAGGTTGATCAATAGAGGCAGCACTAGTCCCTAGTGGACGTGAATTTAAACAAGCTTCAATTTTTGTGAAGAGTACTATACTCTTCAAATTAAGGAGGGTAGAGACAAGGAGCGCAATCTTACATGGGTGTTAAACTGAAAAAGTGGCAACTAAAAACGATAAATTGAGATGGCGCTAGTGTATACAGAGAGAGTTTGAGAGTAAGGAATGAATGTAGCAGTAGTTGACGGAGTGAAGTGCGCCGAGTTGAATAATTTACTGTCACGCCTCACTAGCGCTATCAATTGATCGTCTTTCGACGGACAGTTTTAATACTCAGATTGCCCTCCTTATGTTTATCATCCTTGCTTCAAATGTTAACATTATTTAACCTACGTTTTAAATGATATTTAGTAGATTTAATTGCAGCCTCCCAGAGGTCACCCATATGTGGAGAGCTGAGTGGATTAAATTTCCATTTAGTACCATCATTTTCAATGAGTTTTAGAATTTCAATAGGCAAATTAACCCACAAAATTAGTACCACAACTCTTTACAATGGCCTCTGCGAGCTGTAAACCTTTTAAAGGCGGCTATAAAACTTGCAGAATCAAGACCTGATACTAATTCAATGTGAACTGCCTTAACAGAGAAACATATAAAAACTGATTATGTATGCCTTCTGAATTCTATAACTTCTGCCCGAGAAGAGTTTTAACAAAACAGGAGCAGCAAAAAATGGTCTATTAGGCACAACTTGTAATCCTCTGGCGTGCTGTGCTTGTTTATCGCTTCGCACTAGTCCAGATCGCTACCAACGACTAGGATTCAGCAGGTAAAGCACGAGACTATAGGGCGCCTTTGCCAGAGAAAGCGTTCACCCAACTTCGTTCTTATTACAACTGTGTTTTGAACAAGATAGCGCTAAAAGGCTTTATTCATTAAAGTCTGTTTTTTAATCTCAGACAAAAATGACATATGCAAATGTCAAGTTTGCATATAATGATACCATTTAATGTATGTAATGCATGTCAAATAATAATGTCATTTTTGTCTGAGATTAAAAAACAAACTTTCGATGCGAATAATTTACGAATTTTTTTTGAGATACCGTTTTGAGCTTAGTAGAGCAGTATTATGTCACCCAATTTTTCATGCTGAAAACGGATTTTAAAACAATTGTCTGTTTGAAATTGTAAAAATTTAAATGAAATCGTTTGTCTAAAATATCAAATCCATCTCCTGTGAAAATTACTTTAACCCGATCACTGTTAGGTACCAAAGATTTAAATCGAAAGATGCGGCGTAATCTCCTCGCGCCATACTAAAAACACACCGAAAATTCTTAACAATCGGTTGGGCGCAGGCGCTCAACCCAACTACAGTTGCACGCCAGCTACAGTGAGTGACGGTCGCTTGTTGAGAGCGTCACTATCGTCACAGTCACCTTTGAAGTAAGGAATGTGTTGTCTGTGTTTAAAAGTATGTTTAGACAAAGTTATATGTATTTTATACTTTTGTCTTTAATATAATGTATGTTGTATTTTGTAACACACTTTCGCTACTAATGCCGCATCTCTCGATTTAAATCTTTGTTAGGTACTATAAAAATTATTTACTAAATGTTTTACACTTATGGATTCAAATAAACTTTTGAATGAATAAAAGTGATTAATTTTAATTCTTACCAACTTATTTATTTCAAACAATAATTGAAGCAATGTTCTGGGTCCAATTTGATGGAACCAGAATATGCTATAATTGATCCATCTCGATTGGCCCAAATGGTCGAGGATACTACTTAAATGTTTTCACCTGATGCGGTCGTTACCATAGGATGGCCAGATTTGAACTTATATGTAATTACTTTTTTTTACTAATTTATAAATAAAACCACACACTACCGTTTGATGCTTCGTTTATTATACTTTTTGTTCTAGCTCTAAACATTTTCTCAGTTACCTTATGAATTGGTAATAAATTGATGCTATCTTGAGTTGAACTAAAACCTACAACGCCATCTAGACAATGAGGTCGCAAACAAGCAATCTGAGTATCACATACTTTCAAGTGTTGTTATTTCTTGTGAAATTAACTTTCCTTGCAAGGCGACAGAGATAGAGAGAGATGCTGGCCGCAAACCTATTACTAATTAAAAAAAAATGTCACTGGGCAGAACTTTCTGGCAGGGTGGCACTCTCTTACAAAAGATCTACGTGAAATAACATGTTTGCTGTTGTGTTTCGGTGTAAGGGATGATGCCAGAGACCTTTTCCCTCTGCCGAATCCGAATCCAGAGCTCATGTCAACGTCACTTGTTGAGTCGGTCAAACACATAAACATAAATGACAGAAAATTGGACCGACCGTGAATGGGCACAATGTTTGGCGGTTTGATTTAAGTCGTTTAGTCACGTCAAATGACTGATCGTGTATTTCGTCCATAAGACTGTAGTTGGACTTGACCTGACTGCTTTGGACTTGGAGGACCTGTTTTGGAAAACTAAGAAAAATTAGACTTGACTGACTAGTCTCGGGATCTGCTACTTTTGATTTTAATTTCAATTTTGCCTTTTTTATTTTAAAAAAAGGTTATTACAAATTGCTATTTTTACTAATGACACTAGCAAAATCATCGGAGAATATCTGATGGAGCCAAGACATTAAAAGAGAAGAAGACTGTAGTTCACTATGCAGTTGAAGCAGTCAGTCCTGCTTCAAGCTGCCTGTGTACGGCCGGACGACCGGCTTTAATCCTACCATTGGCATTTAGCTGCACACCTGTGGCATATACTAAGGTCTAAATTATTTTTACACACTAACGCTCGGAGCAAATACTGCTACAGTGCAGTGCAGCGTTAAAACTTAAGCGCTTTTAATCACAGCCAACTAATCAGCGCAGTATGCAAGAGGATTATTGAAGGGGGCTGTACCTACTGTAGCATCCGCGCATTTGTTTGGCTCGGTTGTGGCCTGAGTGGGCAGCGCCTCCGGCTAAAGAGGGCTCTGGTCAGCCAAAGAGGAGGGTTTGTATTTTTCAAACAAGTTTTACTGGTACTAAGTCTATATTTGCCAAAACAATTTACAAAAAAACGCCTATCTATTATACATTTTTTACAATACAATTAGTGGCGGTCGTGCCATGTGTCGACCGCCCAGAATAACAGGTGTCCTAGTCAAAGCAACAATTTAAAACTATAACAAAGTTCGAAAACAATAAAATATATATGATCGATTCTTTTTCTATTGATCAAAAACGTAAACAAATATAGCGTCGCCAAACTCATTTAGAATTTGTTCGTATTGTTTGTTTAGTTCTATATCGTGAATTGTTTGTTTAACTTTTTGATCAATGAAAAAAGAACACAGTATAGGTGACATACGCCGTCGCTAAATCACGCGATACATCCATCCCATACATTTTATTCTTTCACTTCTTACTTTGACTAGGGTCCCAGATTTCTTAGTGTCTATATATTACATATCTATCATTTCTATTTTGGTATGAGTGTCCGCTGAGCACACGCCACTTACCACTTATATTATAACACTATAATTCACATACACTGTCTATACATTTTCACGAGCACTGTTTGTATACTGTCCCGAACAATTATCCTATACTATAAGGCATAGGTCCAGATCTGTAGGCGTCTCCTGGAGGGCAGCCAGTTCCGTCGACAGGATGACCAGCCTCTGGTCGACGGGTCCGGGGTGAGCTGTGACCCTTTCTAAGGGTAAGGGGTAAGGTGGTGACTTGCACCCCTCGTCCAGGGGGCTCTCGCCGGTGTTGAAGCCAGGGAGGCTCCTCTGTGGAGCAATGGCAAGGCGTAAGCGCCTTGGGATCGCCCCAAGACCGCTGTCGGGTACCTCTTCTCTTCTATGAGGTGCTGCTGCGTTCCAAGGCCACGCCCGTTTTCTGTAGAGGATAAAATTTCCCATCTTTATTATTTTAAACATTTTTCTCTATCTACTAATATTATAAAGAGGAAAGAATTGGTTGTTTGAATTGAATAGGCTCCGAAACTACTGGACCGATTTGAAAAATAGTCGATTTTTGGAAATACGAAAGTTGTACAATTTTCTACAATCTTTGTATGAAACTTTTTTTTTTTTTTTGGAAAATCAATAGCGCAATGAAAGTTTCTTTACCTGTCGACTGCGTAGATGCTCCCTTGGGCCGAAAACCTTTAGAAAAAAGTTTACCCCGACATCTGCTAAATGGAAGAGACGACTTCCATCTTTTCTCTATTTTCACTATTCACGAAGTGGAGCAGACAATGATGCGAACGTGGACAACTATCGTATTTACACCACACTCGTCTTTCGCAAGTGTGCGACTTTGTCATATATTCGAGACACCGGTAAAAAACGCCGATTCTTTGCGATGTCCCACGACTCTGTGTATCTGCCTGTACGAACTTCTATCCGGCAATTGTGCATACCGGACAGGCAGACACCTTTCTGACAATTTATTTTTGTTGCGGCGCAGGTCTTCCCTTCCGAGTTCGTCGAGGTGCGTGACTTGCTTGTTTAGGTGCCGCGAACTCCGGTTGTGCAATTGAACTGCAGAGATCCGCCTCGATCTCGCAGAATCGTGATAGTGTTAGTAGGTCTGGTTGCTCTTTCGGCTGTTCTTTGACGAATTTACACCATTCATATTGTAGTACAGGTGGAAGTTTTTGTATTGTTGCAAGTGTGATCTCCGGATTGAAGAGGTAGTTTGAGTTCTTCAGAGCCTTCAAAATGGTTACAGTGCAGGTGACTCGAGTGGCGAAGTTGACTATGTCGCGCGGTGAGTCTGTTGGCCGCGGAAGCGACCTCAATCGCTCGAGTTCGGCTATGGCGATAGAATCCGGTCCTCCCTGTAGACTTTTTCTTGGTCTAGCTATATTTTCACTTTCACTGCAGCTTGGTAGCTCCGTGAAGTATCGCGGAGCATGTTGCTGGCCTGTCTTCGCGGCCACTTCTATTTCTGATGCGGCGTAGGTCTTCAGAGTTCGTCGGGGTGCGTGGCTCGCCTCTTTAGACGTCGCGGACTCCGGCATCGAACTGAAGAGCTCCGCCTGTGTTTCGAAGAATCTTGACAACTTTAGAAGGTCTGGTTCTTCCTTCGGCTGTGCTTTGCTGAAGGTCACCCAATGGATTTTGACAGCGAAGGGAAGTTTGTCTATCGTTTCCCTTAAGACGGCTGGATTGTAAAGGAAGTGCGACTTTTCCAGCGCTTGTAAAGTCTTCACGATGTTGGTGACTCGAATGGCGAAGTTGCATATGTCACGTGGTGAGTCTGTCAGCGGCGGAAGCGTCCTCAGCCGCTCAAGTTCGGCTAAGGCGATGTCATCCGGTCGACCGAACCGGTTTTCCAGCGTCTTCATTACTTCGGCTATATTCACATTGTGTATGAGGAGGCCTTCGACGGTTTTCTTGGCTCTACCTTGTAAACTTCTTCGCAGTCTTGCTATGTTGTCACTATTACTGTAGTTACGATGAGATTCTTCATAGGCCGCCTTGAATGATAGCCATTCCTCATGCGACCCGCTATATGATGGTAGCTCCGAGTAATATCGAGCTTGATGGCTAGGGGGCGCTGCAACGGGAACTGTTTCTATCACGGGCTTGCTTCCATTCGGTGGCCGATCTATTTGCACGAAGGTTGGAGCCGGCTTGGTCGTGACGGGTATCGCATGAGCCTGCCCTATGTTGCAGGTTTCTTCTATAGGTGGCGCACCCGGTGCTAAAAGCGCTTGGCTATTGACCCAACTGTCGACCCTCTCCTTCGTGACTTCGAGATCTTCGACGGTGTCGTCGTCTATTGTATCGGCGTCTGAATCTTCTTCCAACTGTTTCAGTTTTGCGGCAGCAATTTTCAATTGAAGTTCCATTATTTCTATTTGGGCCTTCTTCTTCGATCGATGTGACGTGGCTCTCTTGCTTGAGCGCGCGTCTGTTCTATTTCGCATGGTTTCCGTGGCGCGTGCACCGTGCGGGGGGACCGATACGTGTCCCGCTCTCGCCGGTGCCGACGTGAGCGTCGCAGCCGGTGACGTCATCGAAGTCCCCGCTGACCACGTGCTTGTTGACGACGTGGTGCACCCAACGGGGGTGGTGGACGCGGGAGTTATTGACCTCCCGTCATCCCGAACGGAGGACGCGGCGGTGTCCTCAAGGGTGGACGCGGGAGCGATTGCGATTGCCCTCCCGTCGTCCCGAACAGTGGGTGCGGGAGCTATGGACCTCCCGACACCTCGAGCTGAGTTACTCCTTGTAACCGGCATCGTCCAGACACTATACCCTCACTCCTCGACTACAGCAACTCACAAACGGCTATATCCGGCTCGTTCGGACCATAAAATGTACGGGACTGTAGGTAGGTAGCCCTGTAGCATTTGAGGCCTGGCTGTTCTGGCTTACTGGGTGAGTGGGCTCACTGGTCAGCCGTTGTCGACGATTAGTCGAGGAGGAGAGGGTTGTAGGTTCCAAAACAAGTTTTGTACTAATACTGGTCTTTATTTCGCCGGAGCAAGAAGAAGACTGATTCTATACAAAAAACGGCCTATGTATATATAATAATTAATTACACAACTAGCGGCGGCCGTGCCATGAGTTGACAAAAGCTTGCGCCAATAGCACGCAAGTATGACACGACCGCAAGAAATACTGTCAATCTCTATTTCCCTTCGTTCGCGTTGAAAAATAAAAAAAATAAGCAATGTACTTAACGCTTGACAACTTGTTGCTATAACACATTGGTCAGGCGTTAGTTACAGTTTTATATTTTAGATTATCCTCGGGAACCGTACTTTTTCTTGGATGAAAGGTACCCTATTATGTCCTTTCTGGTGTATGCAAAATTCCATGGTGATCGGTTCAGTAGTTTTTGCGTGAAAGCGTAACAAACAAACAAACTCACATTTATATTATTAGTAAGGATTTGTTTATTTTGTTAATTACAAATTTTGGAAATTAACAAAAAATGAAAAATCAAGAAATTGTTGTTAATATAAGTAGGTATTATGCTACAGCTGTTTTTACGGAAGAATTAAATGATTGTGGGTAAGATTTTTTAGTTACTAGCGTTAAAAGTAAGACTTTAAAGTAGCGGCTGACTAAATGTGTAAAGCAATATAACGCCTGACATCTCTGCTGTTATAAAATTTTCAGGGGTTGTATCTTTATTTTTAGTAGATAGCTGCTGCCCAGAGATGTACAAAATTGTTTTAAAAAAGCATTTAAATACAAAATGCAAAATATTTTTCAGATTTACTATTTCAAATGCAAAATACCAAATAGTTTTGCGTTTTTTATTTCAAATGCTAAATGCAAAATAGGTATTTTCAAAATTCTTTTTCAAAATACCTTTTGGCCAAATCTCAGATATTTTTATTTATTTTAGGTATTTATCATGAGAAATAGAGACACAATGCCGAGCCGAACAAAAACGTCTAATAACATGGCACCTTATGCATGACATTTTGGTCATATTTTTTAGTACGCGTATAAATAAATTCTGTTATGTTATTAATAATACTTACTTAAAATAATTTAAAAAACTAGACTAACGACAAGAGAGCTTCATTTTGTCTTTTGTGAATTGTGTGGCCATTTATTTCGGTTGATTGTGCATCTAGTTCTTGTTTTATTATTATTAAACTTTTCTTTCATTAATAACAACTGGACTGGTGTTGTTAAAAGTGAAAAAAATAATCAATTTTTATTTAATACGCTTTTTAACAATACCAGTTGTTCGAATACATCATCACTCATTTTTCTTCTTTGAGGTCTCGTAATCATGTAATGTTGGCTAAACTTAATCACAAGGTTTATTGCATTTTGAAATGAATATTAAAAATGCAAAATACATCTTGAAAGGTATTTCAAATAAAATACAAAATGTTTTTTACTAAAAGGCATTTTAAATGCAAAATACAAAATAGGTATTTTGCATTTTAAATAGAAGTATTTCAAATAAATCACATCTCTGTAAATTATATATTAAAACCTCCCTTTTGAATCACTATCTAGTTTTAAAGATCTAAGCATACATAGGGACAGACAGACAGACGGGAAGCGACTTTGTTTTATACTATGTAGTGATAGTGATGATTTATTTAAAAATTGTTTATAAACAAATAGCTTAGTTACATTTTATTTTTGCTATTCTATTGTTTAGTAAATTTGATTTTGATTAAACAATATAATAATTGAAAGGGAGGCAAAGGTCTGGGAAAAGGTGGCGCGAAACGTCACAGGAAAGTTCTTCGCGATAACATCCAAGGTATCACGAAACCGGCTATTCGTCGTTTGGCGCGCAGGGGTGGTGTGAAGCGTATATCCGGCTTGATCTACGAAGAAACTCGCGGTGTTCTGAAGGTGTTCCTCGAGAACGTCATCAGGGACGCAGTCACGTACACCGAGCACGCCAAGAGGAAAACTGTAACCGCTATGGACGTGGTCTACGCGCTCAAACGTCAAGGACGCACTTTGTACGGTTTCGGTGGTTAAACAGCTGTTATAAGCTGTACACCAGCAATAACGATCAAAAGGCCCTTTTCAGGGCCGCAAATTTTTTCAATGATGATAATACATAACATATTTTTTTTTCGTCGCTTTCTTTCCATGTAAAATTACATACTATATACCTAATTGATGACTGAATGAGACGCGGTCAATCAAATGCACATTTTCACAACCAAATTAAACATACCTACATAGCATAGTGGACAGACTGATGTTTTTAAGAATTCTCTACAAAGACCGATGTAATCGTGTCTTTCGTTGGTTAGTTAGTTAGTAATTGATCACAATATTGCTTTTACAATACATAGGTACCTTGTTGTACGTCGTTGTTGGACGTTGTTGCGCTCTTCCGTACCGCCATTGTAATGGTGCGTATGGGTGTTATCTCCTTTTATGTGTATCACTGGAATGTTATAATTATGAAATATTATAAATTCACATCCTAAAATATAATATAAATTAATTTATGTAACAAAATAGCCTCCACACCGATCGTATACGTCCGAAAAGTGTCACTAACTGAGGTGAATGTTTTACGTCAGTCAACATTACGGACGCTATTGTGGTCGATTAAAGACAGTTGATCGTTTAAATTTTTGGTACATTATAAAAACGATATATTGATGAATGTTTGTAAATCGATAAAGTTTAAGAAAATCAATGTTTTATAAAGAAAAATCACTTTCGAATCGGACCCCGCTTACGCGACGTAAACGATGCACAATATAAAAGTTTATTCACAGATTAGACGCGGTTCAATGCAATATTCGATAGTATATAACTATAGATAGACTCATACTGTTTTAACTGTAGAATGTGGACATTTTAAATGCTTATAAGTTAGGTAAAAAACTATATTTTATTAGATGTATGTTAGTGAAAAGTTCGTAATGCACATACAAGAAAACTTGTCGAGGCACCGCGGGCGTCATTACGGTCACCGTACAATCCACATACCAGTGTCGCCATCTAGTCGACGAAATTTTTACGTTTTCTACATTACAAACAATAATTTTGTCATTTTGTTTGTTGTGCGTGTCGTGTTGTTTGTTTGTTTACTTACTTACCAATCTTACCAGCCATCCATACATAACATAATGGCAGATACAGCCGTCGCCTCCGAGAATTCCGCGCCCGCTACGCCAGCGAAGAAGCCAAAATCTTCGGCCGGCGGTGGTGCTGCGAAGAAGCCCAAAGCGAAGCCTACTCACCCGAAAACATCTGAAATGGTGAATAGCGCTATCAAGGAGCTGAAGGAACGCAGCGGATCTTCGTTGCAAGCCATTAAGAAATATATAGCCGCTCAGTACAAAGTCGACGCCGAGAAGTTGGCGCCGTTCATTAGGAAGTATCTCAAGAGCGCCGTCGAATCCGGTGCGTTGATTCAGACCAAAGGTAAGGGAGCCTCGGGATCGTTTAAACTGGAGTCAAAGTCGACAAGCTCCAAGAAACCGACTACGGCCTCCTCCAAGGCGGCGGGCGGCGCGAGATCTTCGTCGGCCGGTAAGGGCGGCAAGAGGGCTGGCGCCGCGACGGCAGCCGGCAAGGGTAAGAAAGGTGGCGCAGCTTCCGCCTCCTCTCCCGCCAAATCCTCCGGAGCCGCCAAGGACAAGAAGGCAGCGGCCGCCAAGAAGAAGCCCGCCGCGACCAAGAGGGCCTCCGCCCCGGCGAAGACTTCCAAGAGCGCCGCACCGAAGGCAAAGAAAACTGCTAAACCTCCCACCAAGAAGCCGAAGGCGCCGAAACCGAAGAAGGCTACAGCGGCCAAAACCTCCGGCAAGAGGTCCGGCGGTGCAGCTGCCTCCAAGAAGTGAAGTGAGCTCGTTCGTCGTACGTTGAAACATTACCTCAACACTTACTTCGGCGACCGTCGACGACCGATACAAAGGTGGTCGACGGTTACGGCGGCGCGCCGCACCTAACAGCCCTTTTAAGGGCTAACATATGTTTCCCATTTTTATTCACACACACTTAACTGTGTTAATTTAATCCTTAGGTAACTACATAATATTATTTCATGCTGTTTTCACCAATGGATATTATGGATGGATGGAGTGGGGTGGTTTCAGCTAGTATACCTACATAGTAGGTACATACTCTGTCTGTATGTCGGCTATGATGCTGTTTTCACCGTCAGTTAAAAATTTATCTATATCTATACCTACATAATTTTATAATTAAAACAAAGTCCTCCGCCGCGTCTGTCTGTCTGTCTGTCTGTCTGTATGTTTTTCCGATACAATTTTCATACGGTTATCACCAATGGATAGAGTGGTTCTCGTGGAAGGTTTTAATATATTGTATAATTTACAAAGTTACGCGGGCGAAGTCGCGGGCAGGAGCTAGTTTATTTTATTATAATAAATCCATCCACCGACCACCGAGTCGAATCAAATGGGAAGCGAGCGACAGAGACAGCGACACGAATAGAGAGAGAGAGAGAGAGAGAGAGAGAGAGTCACAAAACAATCATACTATACTGCCATTGGCCGAAACGTAACACCACACTCCGTCACACTGTCTACGTTTACGTGTAGAAAATTTTATATATGAACAAATTTTGCTGCCTGGATGCAAAAAAAACTCGTCTCAAAAAAAAAAAAAAAAAAAAAAAAACTCGTTGTCTCCGAAGCGTCGCCAGGGTTCCTTGTGAAGCTTTTTCCGACGGACGTCTCGCTGCCCTTCGCCGAGACACTCTCCAGCTCAAGCTCTCCGGCTCAAGCTCACCTCGCGTGTCGCTAGTTGCGTGTTTCGGTCTGTGTGGTTTTCACTGCAAGGCCGACGACCGCAACTAGGGGCATTTTTCTAATCCGCTGCGTTGTGCGGTCACACTAGGGGCTACCTAACGGTGTCAACAACCTAGTGTGGGCGTCGACCCAAGACGCCTGTGTGTCCCCCTCGGGACCCACAGAACTTGGACGGGGCTAGGACCACCGGCCTTGGGGGTGACCCCTAGTCGACACTAGCCGTCTCCCTCCCAACCTCTCCGATCCTTTCATCCTATTCTTTAGCAGTCGTTTGGGCGGATAAGATAGTGTTCGCGGTTCTTCTTGTTGCGTAGGGGCTTACGAGCCCTTGCGTAATCGGGAGTCCCGGAGCGCCCTACCCTCTTCTGCTAGAGCAGCTAGGGCTACTCCCCCGTAGGGCTACCCACGCACCACGCGCGTCCGGGGACTCTCCCCGAGATCCCCCCCGAGACCAGGATGGATCTCTCCATCCTGGTACATCAGCTCCGGCTGCTGTACCAGTCGCAGCCGGACGCGCTCGACAAAATTGTAGAGCTGACCCTCGAGCCAGCCGCTGATTCTCCGGCCTCCCCGATGGAGGCCGTCTCGGCTCCGTCGCCGACCCCCTCCCGCCGCTCCGCGACTTCAAGCCAATCATCATCGGAGGAGTCCGACTCCCCCGATGAGGACGGTTTTAAACTTGTCACTCGCAAGAGGAAAAATGCCCGCGAGCACAAAACCACTTGCCACAAGGCCCCCAAACCGAGCGCGTCTCCGCCGCGTACCGCGCCCGTCTCCAAGCCTACTTCCGTGCCCGCCGCGCCCGCGTCCCAATCCGCGTCCGCGCCCCCCACCGTTAAGGCCCCACCCCCTGTTTTCCTCCGGGAAAAAAAGGAGTGGGACCGCGTTAGGGACTTGATGCTCGCCAAGGGCATTAAATCATACCGTGGCTCCAACGCGGGAGCCAACGCAATTAGTGTCCGGGTCAACTCGGTAGCCGACTACCGAACCCTCACCGCCATACTCAGGAAGGAGCGTATCTCCTTCCATACTTACTCTCTCCCCGAGGAGAGACACCTCCGCGTCGTCGCGAGAGGTCTCCCACGCGAATTCGGCGAGGAAGCCATCCTCCGCGATCTCCGCGATCAGGGACTCCCAATCTTAGAGGTGCACCGGATGCACTCAAGGGACCGCATTCCCTATGACATGGTTCTCCTCGTTCTGGAGAACACCCCCGAGGGGAAACGCATTTTCGGCGTCCCCACCGTCTACGGACTGTCCGGAGTCCGGTTTGAAAACCCGCGGAAACGCCACACGCTAGGACAGTGTCATAACTGCCAGCTCTACGGGCACTCGGCCCGTAACTGTTTCGCGACGCCCCGGTGCGTCAAATGCCTAGGCGTCCACGCCACCCGCGATTGCTCGCGACCCGCGGGCGCGACCGAGCCACCCGCGTGCGTACTCTGCGGAGAGTACGGGCACCCGGCGAACTATCGCGGATGCCCCAAGGCTCCAAAGAGGAAGCCTTTCAGGGCACCCCCTCGCCCATCCCCACAGCAAACCGCAAGAGCGGGACCCGCGGCCGCCCGCGCCCCGCTCTTACAGTCTAACGTACATTTTCCGCAGCTGCCGAAGGCTGCTTCCGCGCTGGCCCTCACGCCAGCATGGGCAAGGCCCGCGCCTGCCCCCGCTCCCACCGCGACCTGGAGGAGGCCCGAGCCTCCCCAAACCGCGCACCTTCAAGCACCCGGTGCTACCAGGGGGAGGCCCGCGCCTCCTCCGCCGACGATGGCCTCCCGTCACCCTCGCCCCGCGCCGGTCAATAGTATGCAGAGGTTCTACGCGGAACTATCTGACAATATCGACATTAAGGAACTCTACGTCCTCTTCGAAGAGTTCAAATCGTGTAACAATAACCCACTATCGCTCGTAGCCGTTCTGGCCGGCCATGAACAGCTCCTCAGATCCCTCAGTCGGGTGAGGGCAACACTTGACTAGCTCAATGGCTGCCAACACCCGAGTGAAACCCGCTTCCCGGTCGTTAGCGTTCTTCAACGCTCACGGCGTCCCATCCCTCGTTCTCGATTCTCGTTTCAGAAGAAGACCCCGATACATCCTGTTGGACCAGGATGATCCCATCACGGCAGCAAACGCGGCGCTTGCTGGTGATGACCCCGCTGCAGAGCTTCCCCGCCACCACATTAGAAGAGGACGACCGCCGCACGACCACTCACCAACGAGGCGCGACCAGGATCCAGCGCCTGCGAGGGACCTCCCGGCCCGGGGACCACTTGTAGCTTCCGCGGCTGTGTTAGTCGCGGCAGACGCAAGTGGCCCTACAGGGCTAGCCGGTCCCTCATATATAAGTTAGTTTGTAAGCACTATTGTTTGTAAGGGCCGGGCGCCTCTCGCCCCCCCGACGCCCGGTGACGGTTCTAAAGTCCCCCCAGGACTGAACCATACCCATCCCGAGTTGGAGTTTTAGTGCGGTAGAAATCCCACATAACCTTAGGGCATTTGTCTATGCATGCGTCATTTGTCTTAAGGTACTTTTTGAAAGTTTCTTCGCTCGTAAAAAAAAAAAAAAAAAAAAAAAAGTTTTTAAAAAAATACCCAGCTCAATCGTACGATAAGCACTCATCATGCCGCCGAAGACAAGTGGAAAAGCCGCCAAGAAGTCTGGCAAGGCCCAGAAGAACATATCCAAGTCTGACAAGAAAAAGAAGAAGCACAAGAGGAAGGAGAGCTACGCTATCTACATTTACAAAGTGTTGAAGCAAGTGCACCCGGACACCGGTATCTCCAGTAAAGCGATGTCGATAATGAACTCTTTCGTGAACGACATCTTCGAACGTATCGCGGCTGAGGCTTCCCGTCTCGCCCACTACAACAAGCGTTCGACGATCACATCGCGAGAGGTGCAGACTTCTGTGAGACTCTTGTTGCCGGGTGAACTCGCCAAGCACGCAGTGAGCGAAGGCACTAAAGCCGTCACCAAGTACACCAGCTCCAAGTGAAGAACTCTCACGATTGTTATAAAATTACAACGGCCCTTTTAAGGGCCACAAATTCATTCCAATACATATTCTTATATTATCAATACGATACGATACGATTGTTGACTAAAAACTACATAATTATATTCAACGACATCTACTCTATAAAACTAAATTACATTATTTTACTATTTAATTTACAAAATTCTCATCTGAAATCAAAGAGACCATTACAAGACAATAATAATTATATTGTGCTTTGTAAAGTATGTATAGGTATTAGGTACCTATACTAAAACCATAATAGATATCCATTGGTGAAAACAGCATGAAAATCGGTGCAGTAGATACCTAGTTTTTGAAATTATTTATTGTTATTATCATTTCAAAGGATATTTTCATTTTGAAATTTAAGTATAAATAAATTAATTAAATTTATGGAATCATCTTCTTATAATCCATGCAAGAAGAAGATTACCAACTCCTTTGTATTATTTATTGTTAATATTTATTTATAATATTATAATGACTGTTACTAATTAATTGTTCAATTGAAAAAAAAAAAAAAATTAAAAAAAAATAACTTACTATTGTAAGTAGAGAGATTGCAAGTTAGAATTGGAAATAAAAATAGTAAGATGAGATAGATATATATTGTTAGAGGGAGATAGAGCATCACAAATTGTCTATATATATATAGGGGCCGACCGGTCCGAAAAAAAGGATCGCCAGCGGAGTTTTGTTGTTATATAGTGTAACAGTGTACTTCCTCGGACCGCTCTCACGGCAGCCACAGTCTTCCCGTCGTGTTTTCGTGTGAAAACATCGAGGGAATACGCCTACAGTGGGGACCACCTAACCGCTGCCTACGCATCTGGGGGGGGGTCAGAATTGAGCCCCCTCTAGCGGTCGGAATTTTACCGCTACCCGCAAGATTCTTTCGTAAGTATTATTTAACGTCAATCGCTAGTCCGGTCGGGATACGCGATTCCCGATCATGTCTGATCGGGAATCGAGTATATCCGCTTCTGAAGCGGGTTCCGACTCGGACTCGGGCGATAATCGCCCAACAAAAAGCCCTTCTAAGGGCTCCCCCATCTCCGCCCCTACCGGGGCTATTCGCAAATCTACGCGCGAGCCGGTCCGCGCCTCGCGTTTGTCCGCCGTCGCGGCCGCCGCGTCGTCCTCGGACGACGCCGAGCGGCGCCGTCCTCCGCGTAAACAATACATTGGATCTCCCGTCGAAACCCGGCTCCGCCCCACCGGGGGCGTGGCAGCCGTGCCGAGCCGCGATGAGGTCGAGCTCCGCCCACTGGGCGTCGAAGCCCCTCCCACTCCCGCCCCGCGTTCTACGGAGCGCCGCGTGCCCGATGCCGAACGGCTCCGCCCCGTGGGCGTTGCAGCCGAACGGCACCGTGACATGTCGCCACCGCGTCCTGGCGAGATAGCCACCAGGATGCAAGAATTCAAACAATGGGAAAAAGAACGAGACCTCGTAATGCTGGCCGAGTTGATGAAGAGGGAGGCTCTTTCGACGGGATGCCTCTCTGTTCTTGTCTCTTACCTGACGTCTCAGGAAGAAGTCACACCGGCGATACTGGAACAAAGGATCTCCCGCGCTCAACGCCGCCCTCGGACAAGCCCCGGGGGGGGGGAACCGGAGGAAGGAGTGAAGCGCCTCCGTCCCGACGCAGAGCCTCCGATGCCCCTATCTCAGCGAGACCCGCGCATACACAGACGCCTGGAGACTGGAGCACCCGCGTCAACGAGTTACGCAGCTATATGCTCGCAACCGCCAGCCAGTGCAACTACGTCAGCGCCGCAGTCCTCGCCTACCGCGGCACCAACGCCGACACCGTTGCAACCGTCGCAACCGCAGCCGCAGCCGGCCGCGAAGCAAAGATACCCCCCCATTATTGTGGAGACTTTGAGTGATTGGACCCGCCACTTCAAGGCGCTCAGGACTCGCCTGGGACACGCGCCGAACGCGAGGCCATTGGGAAAAGGTTTCCGCTTCACCCCCAGATCCGAAGAGGAATTCCGCGCCATCCAGCGCTACTTATCGGAGCTGGAGAGGGAGGGGCCCCTCCCTTGGTATTGCTACTCCTTGCCGGCGGAGCGAAGTTTAAAGGTAGCCATTCGTGGCCTACCTGCGGATACACCGCCAGAGGACATATCCGCAGAACTGAAATCACTGGGTTACGAGCCTGAATTCGTGCGCGCGGTCCGCGCTCGTGCTGGCCGTCCGGGCTGCGTATTCTTCGCCCAGCTGAAGAGAACGAAGGACCTGACCCCGGGCATATACGATGTAACAGAGTTACTGTACATGCCCGGGATCAAGATTGCTGCCTGGCGTGGCAAGCGAGGACCGGCCCAATGTCACAGCCTTGTATGCCGCATACAAGCCTCCCTCTGCCAAACTGCACGCTCGCGACATTCACGACGCACTGGCTCTGGATGAGGAAAATGCCATTCCCACCCTATTGGCGGGGGACTTCAACGCCAAGCATGGGGCGTGGAATTCCAATAGCTCCTGCACCAACGGACGACGCCTGTTCGATGACGCCGAAGCCCGGGGTTACTGCGTCGAGGGACCGGAGACCCCGACGCACTATCCCGACATCGCCCTGCACCAGCCAAGCGTCATCGACCTTGTAGTGCACCGCGGCTTACCGGGGCCGCTGACACTAGAGGTGCTACCTGATGACATGGGCTCGGACCACTTGCCTGTCATAGCCGTCCTGGCGACAGCACCGGTGTATGCTCGCACACTGCCGCCGCGGCGCTCCGTAGACTGGGACGCTTTTGTGGACACACTCGAGGCTGCAACTCCAACGAGACCGGTCACTTCGGCACATGAAGTTGACCTACTCAGCGTGGAGCTCACGTCTGCGGTGAAGAACGCCCTGGACTCCTGCTCTTCGGCTACGACTGCGCGCGCTGCCGTGCAACAACTGCCGGCACATGTGCTGCGCGTCATTGCTGAGAAGAGGAGGATAAGGAAGACCTGGCAAGTCACTAGATGCCCCACGCTGAAGCAACGTCTCAACACACTCACAGGGGAGGTGAAGCGACTCCTGGAGCTCCACAGGTCTGAATGCTGGGAGCGACACATTGAGGACATTGGCAGTAGCTGGAATTCGGTGCACCGACTCTGTCGCCAGCTAGCCAACACCCCGGACCCCGTCCGACCGCTCCTAGCACCAGACGGAACGCCCAGGTATCGAGCTGAAGACCGTGCTGAGATCTTCGCCGCATGCCTTGAACGCCAGTGCAAGCCGAACCCGACCTCAAACGCTGCCCACGTCGCAACAGTCGAGCAATACCTTCGAAATTATTTTGCAACGTCGGTAACTCCAGAAGACCATCCGGTCGTCTTCTCCCCGGGTCAGGTGCGACGCGCCATTGCCCGCACCAAACCCAGGAAAGCGCCTGGCGCCGACGGCGTAACTAACGCCGCCTTGCGCCATCTCCCGCCGCGGACAGTGGCGGCGTACACAAGGCTGTTTAACGGTATCATGCGCGCTGGCCACTTCCCCAGCGTCTGGAAGATCGGCCGCGTGATCATGATACCGAAGAAGGGGAAGAACCCGATGAAACCTGAGAGTTACCGACCCATTACCTTGCTGCCGACCATTTCGAAGGTATTTGAGACGCTCCTGCTGCGCCACCTAGCACCGCACATCGTGTCCAGGGAGGAGCAGTTCGGGTTCCGCTCGGAACATAGCACCACTCTCCAACTGTCGAGAGTACTGCACCACATGACTGAGAAGCGGAATAAAAAGGAGTCTACGGTTGCGGTATTCCTCGACATGGAAAAGGCGTTCGACCGCGTCTGGCATGACGGCCTGATCTACAAGATCTCCACTTCCACGGCCCCTCCTCGCGTGGTCAAGGTACTGGCCTCGTACCTGCAGGACCGACGCTTCCAGGTGGTGGTCGAGGGCGCTATATCCGCGGAGCGCCCCCTTGAGGCCGGCGTCCCTCAGGGAAGTGTGCTCTCGCCTGCGTGTTATGCCCGTTACACCGACGACATTCCAACAGTGCCGGAGGTGTCGCTTGCACTCTACGCCGACGATGCGGCGTACTTTACATCATCCATAAGTCCAAAACATGCCGCTCGCAAGATGCAGCGAGCTCTTGACACCCTTCCGGAGTGGCTCGACAGATGGAGGCTGTCGGTCAACGTCCATAAGACGCAGGCGATTGTTACGGGTCTATCGCGTGCTCCCCCACCTCTCCGACTGAATGACAAACTAATTCGATGGTCACACCAGGTCATTTACCTGGGGGTGACCATCGATAGAACCCTAAGTTTCAGCCAACACACCAGGGCGTGCGTCCAAAAAACAAGAGTCGCTCGGAATCTGCTTCGTCCGGTGCTCTCCTCGCAACTTCCCCTCGGGATAAAGCTCGGGGTCTACAAGACATACCTGAGGTCTCGCCTCACATATGCTGCGCCCGCATGGTACGCGCTGCTGAGCGCCACCAACAAGAAGGCGCTGCAGGCTCAGCAAGCGCTCGCTCTCCGTACCATTACGGGCGCGCCTCGCTATGTGAGGAACGCCACCATCCAGAGGGACCTGCGAGTCGAGAGCCTGGACGACTTCATTCGACGCCTCGCGACCACGATGTTCGCGAGGGCGGACGCTTCCCGCCTGCCCCATATCAAGGGGCTGGCGCCTCTGCATGCGCGACCTCCGGATCGCAAGGCGTATCCGCGCGACTTAGTGAGGCCTCCGACAGAATAGTAATTTTTTTTTTTTTTGCTGCTCCGTCACAGTGTTAGAAGCTACGTCGTTCACCGCCGTTCGTTTGTTCGTCGTGTCCTGCGTTGTTTATTTGTTTCGTCCACGTGGTCCTTGTGTCCTGCGTTGCTTGTCCTTTGTGTTGCGTCTTGTCCTGTCCTGCGTTGCTTAGTGCAAGCCCCCTGACGCTGGTCGCTCGCTGGGCCTCCTGCATGTTGGGATTCCACATGCAGGTTTCACCCGGTGCGCTTGACCGCGAGGGGGGCACAGGCACATTGTCCTGCGTCTCTTTGTTGTTTTCTGTTCTTTGTCCGGCGTTGATAACTCAACGCAAGTCCCCTGGCGCTGGTCGCTCGCTGGGCCTCCTGCATGTTGGGATTCCACATGCAGGTCTCACCCGGTGCGCTTGACCGCGAGAGGGGCACCGAAGATTTGCTAGCCCGTAAAACGGGTACCCCAATGACCTGTCCGTGTTAACGGGCAGCGGGAGAAACCGCGGCCAAGGGCTTTAGGCCCGTTACCGCTTCTCCACCTGCCTTCGGCAGGCGGAGACCGGAATATCAACGATCCGAAAAAAAATATTGTGCATCATTCTCTCTAGAGACGTCTTGGTGTTCGGTTCGGTTGTGCTGTCTGTCTGTTGTTAAGTTAATTAAAATGGCGCGTACTAAACAAACTGCCCGCAAGTCGACCGGTGGTAAGGCTCCGAGGAAACAATTGGCAACGAAGGCCGCGCGCAAGAGTGCACCGGCGACCGGTGGTGTGAAGAAGCCCCATCGTTATCGTCCCGGCACCGTAGCGCTTCGTGAGATTCGTCGCTATCAAAAGAGTACCGAGCTATTGATTCGCAAGCTGCCCTTCCAGCGTCTCGTCCGTGAGATAGCGCAGGATTTCAAGACGGATCTTCGTTTCCAGAGTTCGGCCGTGATGGCGTTGCAGGAGGCCAGCGAAGCTTACCTGGTTGGTTTGTTTGAAGACACCAATCTGTGCGCTATCCACGCGAAGCGTGTCACCATTATGCCGAAGGATATACAGCTCGCTCGCAGAATTCGCGGTGAACGTGCTTAAATTTTCTTATACAACAACCTGTCGCGGTTGTGTATAATTGTCTATTTAAAAAGGCCCTTCTCAGGGCCACAAATTTCTCCTCATATTAATTAATACAAATACATACCATTGTTTATTTATTTATTTCATACCTATCTGATCACGGCTCACGCAGTTGCAGCTTGTGCTGTGATAGGGTCCAACAGGATGATTTGTGTCGTCGACGTCGAGGTCTTTTCTGAAATGAAACGAGAAAGACTGTGATTAGTATCATATTAGGGAGATGGCCACTAAGTTTGTCGTAGTTAGTATAGTACTAGAGGGCTAAGTCCTTGATGCACTTGATAATGGAGGGAAGGTTTATGTCGTGCGTGATGGAGGTCATGGAGGTCAATATTGCGAAGCCACGTCACCTATCAACTATACCTATATATACTATTAAGAATATATTTATTACGTGAATGATAAATAACATTAAACATTATAATTACATAAATAATATATTGAAAAAATAATAATGTTTGTTTGAAATGACAAACAGAATACACTAAAAAAAAAAAAAATACCAAACTATACATCCCCCCCCCCCCCTCCACTCGTTTAAATGGAGGGGAGAGCGTGAGTCCATAAATAGAGGTTGAATTTCGGTGCGAGAGCAAAATTACAGCGGAACTCGAGCTGTGCTGTTCCTTATATTTCGTTTGTTCTTCGATACATCGGAAAGATGACCGGTCGCGGAAAGGGAGGCAAAGGTCTGGGAAAAGGTGGCGCGAAACGTCACAGGAAAGTTCTTCGCGATAACATCCAAGGTATCACGAAACCGGCTATTCGTCGTTTGGCGCGCAGGGGTGGTGTGAAGCGTATATCCGGCTTGATCTACGAAGAAACTCGCGGTGTTCTGAAGGTGTTCCTCGAGAACGTCATCAGGGACGCAGTCACGTACACCGAGCACGCCAAGAGGAAAACTGTAACCGCTATGGACGTGGTCTACGCGCTCAAACGTCAAGGACGCACTTTGTACGGTTTCGGTGGTTAAACAGCTGTTATAAGCTGTACACCAGCAATAACGATCAAAAGGCCCTTTTCAGGGCCGCAAATTTTTTCAATGATGATAATACATAACATATTTTTTTTTCGTCGCTTTCTTTCCATGTAAAATTACATACTATATACCTAATTGATGACTGAATGAGACGCGGTCAATCAAATGCACATTTTCACAACCAAATTAAACATACCTACATAGCATAGTGGACAGACTGATGTTTTTAAGAATTCTCTACAAAGACCGATGTAATCGTGTCTTTCGTTGGTTAGTTAGTTAGTAATTGATCACAATATTGCTTTTACAATACATAGGTACCTTGTTGTACGTCGTTGTTGGACGTTGTTGCGCTCTTCCGTACCGCCATTGTAATGGTGCGTATGGGTGTTATCTCCTTTTATGTGTATCACTGGAATGTTATAATTATGAAATATTATAAATTCACATCCTAAAATATAATATAAATTAATTTATGTAACAAAATAGCCTCCACACCGATCGTATACGTCCGAAAAGTGTCACTAACTGAGGTGAATGTTTTACGTCAGTCAACATTACGGACGCTATTGTGGTCGATTAAAGACAGTTGATCGTTTAAATTTTTGGTACATTATAAAAACGATATATTCCCCCCGAGATCCCCCCCGAGACCAGGATGGATCTCTCCATCCTGGTACATCAGCTCCGGCTGCTGTACCAGTCGCAGCCGGACGCGCTCGACAAAATTGTAGAGCTGACCCTCGAGCCAGCCGCTGATTCTCCGGCCTCCCCGATGGAGGCCGTCTCGGCTCCGTCGCCGACCCCCTCCCGCCGCTCCGCGACTTCAAGCCAATCATCATCGGAGGAGTCCGACTCCCCCGATGAGGACGGTTTTAAACTTGTCACTCGCAAGAGGAAAAATGCCCGCGAGCACAAAACCACTTGCCACAAGGCCCCCAAACCGAGCGCGTCTCCGCCGCGTACCGCGCCCGTCTCCAAGCCTACTTCCGTGCCCGCCGCGCCCGCGTCCCAATCCGCGTCCGCGCCCCCCACCGTTAAGGCCCCACCCCCTGTTTTCCTCCGGGAAAAAAAGGAGTGGGACCGCGTTAGGGACTTGATGCTCGCCAAGGGCATTAAATCATACCGTGGCTCCAACGCGGGAGCCAACGCAATTAGTGTCCGGGTCAACTCGGTAGCCGACTACCGAACCCTCACCGCCATACTCAGGAAGGAGCGTATCTCCTTCCATACTTACTCTCTCCCCGAGGAGAGACACCTCCGCGTCGTCGCGAGAGGTCTCCCACGCGAATTCGGCGAGGAAGCCATCCTCCGCGATCTCCGCGATCAGGGACTCCCAATCTTAGAGGTGCACCGGATGCACTCAAGGGACCGCATTCCCTATGACATGGTTCTCCTCGTTCTGGAGAACACCCCCGAGGGGAAACGCATTTTCGGCGTCCCCACCGTCTACGGACTGTCCGGAGTCCGGTTTGAAAACCCGCGGAAACGCCACACGCTAGGACAGTGTCATAACTGCCAGCTCTACGGGCACTCGGCCCGTAACTGTTTCGCGACGCCCCGGTGCGTCAAATGCCTAGGCGTCCACGCCACCCGCGATTGCTCGCGACCCGCGGGCGCGACCGAGCCACCCGCGTGCGTACTCTGCGGAGAGTACGGGCACCCGGCGAACTATCGCGGATGCCCCAAGGCTCCAAAGAGGAAGCCTTTCAGGGCACCCCCTCGCCCATCCCCACAGCAAACCGCAAGAGCGGGACCCGCGGCCGCCCGCGCCCCGCTCTTACAGTCTAACGTACATTTTCCGCAGCTGCCGAAGGCTGCTTCCGCGCTGGCCCTCACGCCAGCATGGGCAAGGCCCGCGCCTGCCCCCGCTCCCACCGCGACCTGGAGGAGGCCCGAGCCTCCCCAAACCGCGCACCTTCAAGCACCCGGTGCTACCAGGGGGAGGCCCGCGCCTCCTCCGCCGACGATGGCCTCCCGTCACCCTCGCCCCGCGCCGGTCAATAGTATGCAGAGGTTCTACGCGGAACTATCTGACAATATCGACATTAAGGAACTCTACGTCCTCTTCGAAGAGTTCAAATCGTGTAACAATAACCCACTATCGCTCGTAGCCGTTCTGGCCGGCCATGAACAGCTCCTCAGATCCCTCAGTCGGGTGAGGGCAACACTTGACTAGCTCAATGGCTGCCAACACCCGAGTGAAACCCGCTTCCCGGTCGTTAGCGTTCTTCAACGCTCACGGCGTCCCATCCCTCGTTCTCGATTCTCGTTTCAGAAGAAGACCCCGATACATCCTGTTGGACCAGGATGATCCCATCACGGCAGCAAACGCGGCGCTTGCTGGTGATGACCCCGCTGCAGAGCTTCCCCGCCACCACATTAGAAGAGGACGACCGCCGCACGACCACTCACCAACGAGGCGCGACCAGGATCCAGCGCCTGCGAGGGACCTCCCGGCCCGGGGACCACTTGTAGCTTCCGCGGCTGTGTTAGTCGCGGCAGACGCAAGTGGCCCTACAGGGCTAGCCGGTCCCTCATATATAAGTTAGTTTGTAAGCACTATTGTTTGTAAGGGCCGGGCGCCTCTCGCCCCCCCGACGCCCGGTGACGGTTCTAAAGTCCCCCCAGGACTGAACCATACCCATCCCGAGTTGGAGTTTTAGTGCGGTAGAAATCCCACATAACCTTAGGGCATTTGTCTATGCATGCGTCATTTGTCTTAAGGTACTTTTTGAAAGTTTCTTCGCTCGTAAAAAAAAAAAAAAAAAAAAAAAAGTTTTTAAAAAAATACCCAGCTCAATCGTACGATAAGCACTCATCATGCCGCCGAAGACAAGTGGAAAAGCCGCCAAGAAGTCTGGCAAGGCCCAGAAGAACATATCCAAGTCTGACAAGAAAAAGAAGAAGCACAAGAGGAAGGAGAGCTACGCTATCTACATTTACAAAGTGTTGAAGCAAGTGCACCCGGACACCGGTATCTCCAGTAAAGCGATGTCGATAATGAACTCTTTCGTGAACGACATCTTCGAACGTATCGCGGCTGAGGCTTCCCGTCTCGCCCACTACAACAAGCGTTCGACGATCACATCGCGAGAGGTGCAGACTTCTGTGAGACTCTTGTTGCCGGGTGAACTCGCCAAGCACGCAGTGAGCGAAGGCACTAAAGCCGTCACCAAGTACACCAGCTCCAAGTGAAGAACTCTCACGATTGTTATAAAATTACAACGGCCCTTTTAAGGGCCACAAATTCATTCCAATACATATTCTTATATTATCAATACGATACGATACGATTGTTGACTAAAAACTACATAATTATATTCAACGACATCTACTCTATAAAACTAAATTACATTATTTTACTATTTAATTTACAAAATTCTCATCTGAAATCAAAGAGACCATTACAAGACAATAATAATTATATTGTGCTTTGTAAAGTATGTATAGGTATTAGGTACCTATACTAAAACCATAATAGATATCCATTGGTGAAAACAGCATGAAAATCGGTGCAGTAGATACCTAGTTTTTGAAATTATTTATTGTTATTATCATTTCAAAGGATATTTTCATTTTGAAATTTAAGTATAAATAAATTAATTAAATTTATGGAATCATCTTCTTATAATCCATGCAAGAAGAAGATTACCAACTCCTTTGTATTATTTATTGTTAATATTTATTTATAATATTATAATGACTGTTACTAATTAATTGTTCAATTGAAAAAAAAAAAAAAATTAAAAAAAAATAACTTACTATTGTAAGTAGAGAGATTGCAAGTTAGAATTGGAAATAAAAATAGTAAGATGAGATAGATATATATTGTTAGAGGGAGATAGAGCATCACAAATTGTCTATATATATATAGGGGCCGACCGGTCCGAAAAAAAGGATCGCCAGCGGAGTTTTGTTGTTATATAGTGTAACAGTGTACTTCCTCGGACCGCTCTCACGGCAGCCACAGTCTTCCCGTCGTGTTTTCGTGTGAAAACATCGAGGGAATACGCCTACAGTGGGGACCACCTAACCGCTGCCTACGCATCTGGGGGGGGGTCAGAATTGAGCCCCCTCTAGCGGTCGGAATTTTACCGCTACCCGCAAGATTCTTTCGTAAGTATTATTTAACGTCAATCGCTAGTCCGGTCGGGATACGCGATTCCCGATCATGTCTGATCGGGAATCGAGTATATCCGCTTCTGAAGCGGGTTCCGACTCGGACTCGGGCGATAATCGCCCAACAAAAAGCCCTTCTAAGGGCTCCCCCATCTCCGCCCCTACCGGGGCTATTCGCAAATCTACGCGCGAGCCGGTCCGCGCCTCGCGTTTGTCCGCCGTCGCGGCCGCCGCGTCGTCCTCGGACGACGCCGAGCGGCGCCGTCCTCCGCGTAAACAATACATTGGATCTCCCGTCGAAACCCGGCTCCGCCCCACCGGGGGCGTGGCAGCCGTGCCGAGCCGCGATGAGGTCGAGCTCCGCCCACTGGGCGTCGAAGCCCCTCCCACTCCCGCCCCGCGTTCTACGGAGCGCCGCGTGCCCGATGCCGAACGGCTCCGCCCCGTGGGCGTTGCAGCCGAACGGCACCGTGACATGTCGCCACCGCGTCCTGGCGAGATAGCCACCAGGATGCAAGAATTCAAACAATGGGAAAAAGAACGAGACCTCGTAATGCTGGCCGAGTTGATGAAGAGGGAGGCTCTTTCGACGGGATGCCTCTCTGTTCTTGTCTCTTACCTGACGTCTCAGGAAGAAGTCACACCGGCGATACTGGAACAAAGGATCTCCCGCGCTCAACGCCGCCCTCGGACAAGCCCCGGGGGGGGGGAACCGGAGGAAGGAGTGAAGCGCCTCCGTCCCGACGCAGAGCCTCCGATGCCCCTATCTCAGCGAGACCCGCGCATACACAGACGCCTGGAGACTGGAGCACCCGCGTCAACGAGTTACGCAGCTATATGCTCGCAACCGCCAGCCAGTGCAACTACGTCAGCGCCGCAGTCCTCGCCTACCGCGGCACCAACGCCGACACCGTTGCAACCGTCGCAACCGCAGCCGCAGCCGGCCGCGAAGCAAAGATACCCCCCCATTATTGTGGAGACTTTGAGTGATTGGACCCGCCACTTCAAGGCGCTCAGGACTCGCCTGGGACACGCGCCGAACGCGAGGCCATTGGGAAAAGGTTTCCGCTTCACCCCCAGATCCGAAGAGGAATTCCGCGCCATCCAGCGCTACTTATCGGAGCTGGAGAGGGAGGGGCCCCTCCCTTGGTATTGCTACTCCTTGCCGGCGGAGCGAAGTTTAAAGGTAGCCATTCGTGGCCTACCTGCGGATACACCGCCAGAGGACATATCCGCAGAACTGAAATCACTGGGTTACGAGCCTGAATTCGTGCGCGCGGTCCGCGCTCGTGCTGGCCGTCCGGGCTGCGTATTCTTCGCCCAGCTGAAGAGAACGAAGGACCTGACCCCGGGCATATACGATGTAACAGAGTTACTGTACATGCCCGGGATCAAGATTGCTGCCTGGCGTGGCAAGCGAGGACCGGCCCAATGTCACAGCCTTGTATGCCGCATACAAGCCTCCCTCTGCCAAACTGCACGCTCGCGACATTCACGACGCACTGGCTCTGGATGAGGAAAATGCCATTCCCACCCTATTGGCGGGGGACTTCAACGCCAAGCATGGGGCGTGGAATTCCAATAGCTCCTGCACCAACGGACGACGCCTGTTCGATGACGCCGAAGCCCGGGGTTACTGCGTCGAGGGACCGGAGACCCCGACGCACTATCCCGACATCGCCCTGCACCAGCCAAGCGTCATCGACCTTGTAGTGCACCGCGGCTTACCGGGGCCGCTGACACTAGAGGTGCTACCTGATGACATGGGCTCGGACCACTTGCCTGTCATAGCCGTCCTGGCGACAGCACCGGTGTATGCTCGCACACTGCCGCCGCGGCGCTCCGTAGACTGGGACGCTTTTGTGGACACACTCGAGGCTGCAACTCCAACGAGACCGGTCACTTCGGCACATGAAGTTGACCTACTCAGCGTGGAGCTCACGTCTGCGGTGAAGAACGCCCTGGACTCCTGCTCTTCGGCTACGACTGCGCGCGCTGCCGTGCAACAACTGCCGGCACATGTGCTGCGCGTCATTGCTGAGAAGAGGAGGATAAGGAAGACCTGGCAAGTCACTAGATGCCCCACGCTGAAGCAACGTCTCAACACACTCACAGGGGAGGTGAAGCGACTCCTGGAGCTCCACAGGTCTGAATGCTGGGAGCGACACATTGAGGACATTGGCAGTAGCTGGAATTCGGTGCACCGACTCTGTCGCCAGCTAGCCAACACCCCGGACCCCGTCCGACCGCTCCTAGCACCAGACGGAACGCCCAGGTATCGAGCTGAAGACCGTGCTGAGATCTTCGCCGCATGCCTTGAACGCCAGTGCAAGCCGAACCCGACCTCAAACGCTGCCCACGTCGCAACAGTCGAGCAATACCTTCGAAATTATTTTGCAACGTCGGTAACTCCAGAAGACCATCCGGTCGTCTTCTCCCCGGGTCAGGTGCGACGCGCCATTGCCCGCACCAAACCCAGGAAAGCGCCTGGCGCCGACGGCGTAACTAACGCCGCCTTGCGCCATCTCCCGCCGCGGACAGTGGCGGCGTACACAAGGCTGTTTAACGGTATCATGCGCGCTGGCCACTTCCCCAGCGTCTGGAAGATCGGCCGCGTGATCATGATACCGAAGAAGGGGAAGAACCCGATGAAACCTGAGAGTTACCGACCCATTACCTTGCTGCCGACCATTTCGAAGGTATTTGAGACGCTCCTGCTGCGCCACCTAGCACCGCACATCGTGTCCAGGGAGGAGCAGTTCGGGTTCCGCTCGGAACATAGCACCACTCTCCAACTGTCGAGAGTACTGCACCACATGACTGAGAAGCGGAATAAAAAGGAGTCTACGGTTGCGGTATTCCTCGACATGGAAAAGGCGTTCGACCGCGTCTGGCATGACGGCCTGATCTACAAGATCTCCACTTCCACGGCCCCTCCTCGCGTGGTCAAGGTACTGGCCTCGTACCTGCAGGACCGACGCTTCCAGGTGGTGGTCGAGGGCGCTATATCCGCGGAGCGCCCCCTTGAGGCCGGCGTCCCTCAGGGAAGTGTGCTCTCGCCTGCGTGTTATGCCCGTTACACCGACGACATTCCAACAGTGCCGGAGGTGTCGCTTGCACTCTACGCCGACGATGCGGCGTACTTTACATCATCCATAAGTCCAAAACATGCCGCTCGCAAGATGCAGCGAGCTCTTGACACCCTTCCGGAGTGGCTCGACAGATGGAGGCTGTCGGTCAACGTCCATAAGACGCAGGCGATTGTTACGGGTCTATCGCGTGCTCCCCCACCTCTCCGACTGAATGACAAACTAATTCGATGGTCACACCAGGTCATTTACCTGGGGGTGACCATCGATAGAACCCTAAGTTTCAGCCAACACACCAGGGCGTGCGTCCAAAAAACAAGAGTCGCTCGGAATCTGCTTCGTCCGGTGCTCTCCTCGCAACTTCCCCTCGGGATAAAGCTCGGGGTCTACAAGACATACCTGAGGTCTCGCCTCACATATGCTGCGCCCGCATGGTACGCGCTGCTGAGCGCCACCAACAAGAAGGCGCTGCAGGCTCAGCAAGCGCTCGCTCTCCGTACCATTACGGGCGCGCCTCGCTATGTGAGGAACGCCACCATCCAGAGGGACCTGCGAGTCGAGAGCCTGGACGACTTCATTCGACGCCTCGCGACCACGATGTTCGCGAGGGCGGACGCTTCCCGCCTGCCCCATATCAAGGGGCTGGCGCCTCTGCATGCGCGACCTCCGGATCGCAAGGCGTATCCGCGCGACTTAGTGAGGCCTCCGACAGAATAGTAATTTTTTTTTTTTTTGCTGCTCCGTCACAGTGTTAGAAGCTACGTCGTTCACCGCCGTTCGTTTGTTCGTCGTGTCCTGCGTTGTTTATTTGTTTCGTCCACGTGGTCCTTGTGTCCTGCGTTGCTTGTCCTTTGTGTTGCGTCTTGTCCTGTCCTGCGTTGCTTAGTGCAAGCCCCCTGACGCTGGTCGCTCGCTGGGCCTCCTGCATGTTGGGATTCCACATGCAGGTTTCACCCGGTGCGCTTGACCGCGAGGGGGGCACAGGCACATTGTCCTGCGTCTCTTTGTTGTTTTCTGTTCTTTGTCCGGCGTTGATAACTCAACGCAAGTCCCCTGGCGCTGGTCGCTCGCTGGGCCTCCTGCATGTTGGGATTCCACATGCAGGTCTCACCCGGTGCGCTTGACCGCGAGAGGGGCACCGAAGATTTGCTAGCCCGTAAAACGGGTACCCCAATGACCTGTCCGTGTTAACGGGCAGCGGGAGAAACCGCGGCCAAGGGCTTTAGGCCCGTTACCGCTTCTCCACCTGCCTTCGGCAGGCGGAGACCGGAATATCAACGATCCGAAAAAAAATATTGTGCATCATTCTCTCTAGAGACGTCTTGGTGTTCGGTTCGGTTGTGCTGTCTGTCTGTTGTTAAGTTAATTAAAATGGCGCGTACTAAACAAACTGCCCGCAAGTCGACCGGTGGTAAGGCTCCGAGGAAACAATTGGCAACGAAGGCCGCGCGCAAGAGTGCACCGGCGACCGGTGGTGTGAAGAAGCCCCATCGTTATCGTCCCGGCACCGTAGCGCTTCGTGAGATTCGTCGCTATCAAAAGAGTACCGAGCTATTGATTCGCAAGCTGCCCTTCCAGCGTCTCGTCCGTGAGATAGCGCAGGATTTCAAGACGGATCTTCGTTTCCAGAGTTCGGCCGTGATGGCGTTGCAGGAGGCCAGCGAAGCTTACCTGGTTGGTTTGTTTGAAGACACCAATCTGTGCGCTATCCACGCGAAGCGTGTCACCATTATGCCGAAGGATATACAGCTCGCTCGCAGAATTCGCGGTGAACGTGCTTAAATTTTCTTATACAACAACCTGTCGCGGTTGTGTATAATTGTCTATTTAAAAAGGCCCTTCTCAGGGCCACAAATTTCTCCTCATATTAATTAATACAAATACATACCATTGTTTATTTATTTATTTCATACCTATCTGATCACGGCTCACGCAGTTGCAGCTTGTGCTGTGATAGGGTCCAACAGGATGATTTGTGTCGTCGACGTCGAGGTCTTTTCTGAAATGAAACGAGAAAGACTGTGATTAGTATCATATTAGGGAGATGGCCACTAAGTTTGTCGTAGTTAGTATAGTACTAGAGGGCTAAGTCCTTGATGCACTTGATAATGGAGGGAAGGTTTATGTCGTGCGTGATGGAGGTCATGGAGGTCAATATTGCGAAGCCACGTCACCTATCAACTATACCTATATATACTATTAAGAATATATTTATTACGTGAATGATAAATAACATTAAACATTATAATTACATAAATAATATATTGAAAAAATAATAATGTTTGTTTGAAATGACAAACAGAATACACTAAAAAAAAAAAAAATACCAAACTATACATCCCCCCCCCCCCCTCCACTCGTTTAAATGGAGGGGAGAGCGTGAGTCCATAAATAGAGGTTGAATTTCGGTGCGAGAGCAAAATTACAGCGGAACTCGAGCTGTGCTGTTCCTTATATTTCGTTTGTTCTTCGATACATCGGAAAGATGACCGGTCGCGGAAAGGGAGGCAAAGGTCTGGGAAAAGGTGGCGCGAAACGTCACAGGAAAGTTCTTCGCGATAACATCCAAGGTATCACGAAACCGGCTATTCGTCGTTTGGCGCGCAGGGGTGGTGTGAAGCGTATATCCGGCTTGATCTACGAAGAAACTCGCGGTGTTCTGAAGGTGTTCCTCGAGAACGTCATCAGGGACGCAGTCACGTACACCGAGCACGCCAAGAGGAAAACTGTAACCGCTATGGACGTGGTCTACGCGCTCAAACGTCAAGGACGCACTTTGTACGGTTTCGGTGGTTAAACAGCTGTTATAAGCTGTACACCAGCAATAACGATCAAAAGGCCCTTTTCAGGGCCGCAAATTTTTTCAATGATGATAATACATAACATATTTTTTTTTCGTCGCTTTCTTTCCATGTAAAATTACATACTATATACCTAATTGATGACTGAATGAGACGCGGTCAATCAAATGCACATTTTCACAACCAAATTAAACATACCTACATAGCATAGTGGACAGACTGATGTTTTTAAGAATTCTCTACAAAGACCGATGTAATCGTGTCTTTCGTTGGTTAGTTAGTTAGTAATTGATCACAATATTGCTTTTACAATACATAGGTACCTTGTTGTACGTCGTTGTTGGACGTTGTTGCGCTCTTCCGTACCGCCATTGTAATGGTGCGTATGGGTGTTATCTCCTTTTATGTGTATCACTGGAATGTTATAATTATGAAATATTATAAATTCACATCCTAAAATATAATATAAATTAATTTATGTAACAAAATAGCCTCCACACCGATCGTATACGTCCGAAAAGTGTCACTAACTGAGGTGAATGTTTTACGTCAGTCAACATTACGGACGCTATTGTGGTCGATTAAAGACAGTTGATCGTTTAAATTTTTGGTACATTATAAAAACGATATATTGATGAATGTTTGTAAATCGATAAAGTTTAAGAAAATCAATGTTTTATAAAGAAAAATCACTTTCGAATCGGACCCCGCTTACGCGACGTAAACGATGCACAATATAAAAGTTTATTCACAGATTAGACGCGGTTCAATGCAATATTCGATAGTATATAACTATAGATAGACTCATACTGTTTTAACTGTAGAATGTGGACATTTTAAATGCTTATAAGTTAGGTAAAAAACTATATTTTATTAGATGTATGTTAGTGAAAAGTTCGTAATGCACATACAAGAAAACTTGTCGAGGCACCGCGGGCGTCATTACGGTCACCGTACAATCCACATACCAGTGTCGCCATCTAGTCGACGAAATTTTTACGTTTTCTACATTACAAACAATAATTTTGTCATTTTGTTTGTTGTGCGTGTCGTGTTGTTTTTTTATTTACTTACCAATCTTACCATACATAACATAATGGCAGATACAGCCGTCGCCTCCGAGAATTCCGCGCCCGCTACGCCAGCGAAGAAGCCAAAATCTTCGGCCGGCGGTGGTGCTGCGAAGAAGCCCAAAGCGAAGCCTACTCACCCGAAAACATCTGAAATGGTGAATAGCGCTATCAAGGAGCTGAAGGAACGCAGCGGATCTTCGTTGCAAGCCATTAAGAAATATATAGCCGCTCAGTACAAAGTCGACGCCGAGAAGTTGGCGCCGTTCATTAGGAAGTATCTCAAGAGCGCCGTCGAATCCGGTGCGTTGATTCAGACCAAAGGTAAGGGAGCCTCGGGATCGTTTAAACTGGAGTCAAAGTCGACAAGCTCCAAGAAACCGACTACGGCCTCCTCCAAGGCGGCGGGCGGCGCGAGATCTTCGTCGGCCGGTAAGGGCGGCAAGAGGGCTGGCGCCGCGACGGCAGCCGGCAAGGGTAAGAAAGGTGGCGCAGCTTCCGCCTCCTCTCCCGCCAAATCCTCCGGAGCCGCCAAGGACAAGAAGGCAGCGGCCGCCAAGAAGAAGCCCGCCGCGACCAAGAGGGCCTCCGCCCCGGCGAAGACTTCCAAGAGCGCCGCACCGAAGGCAAAGAAAACTGCTAAACCTCCCACCAAGAAGCCGAAGGCGCCGAAACCGAAGAAGGCTACAGCGGCCAAAACCTCCGGCAAGAGGTCCGGCGGTGCAGCTGCCTCCAAGAAGTGAAGTGAGCTCGTTCGTCGTACGTTGAAACATTACCTCAACACTTACTTCGGCGACCGTCGACGACCGATACAAAGGTGGTCGACGGTTACGGCGGCGCGCCGCACCTAACAGCCCTTTTAAGGGCTAACATATGTTTCCCATTTTTATTCACACACACTTAACTGTGTTAATTTAATCCTTAGGTAACTACATAATATTATTTCATGCTGTTTTCACCAATGGATATTATGGATAGAGTGGGGTGGTTTCGGTCAGCTAGTATACCTACATAGTAGGTACATACTCTGTCTGTATGTCGGCTATGATGCTGTTTTCACCGTCAGTTAAAATTTATCTATATCTATACCTACATAATTTTATAATTAAAACAAAGTCCTCCGCCGCGTCTGTCTTTCTGTCTGTCTGTATGTTTTTCCGATACAATTTTCATACGGTTATCACCAATGGATAGAGTGGTTCTCGAGGAAGGTTTTTAGTATATTGTATAATTTACAAAGTTACGCGGGCGAAGTCGCGGGCAGGAGCTAGTTTATTTTATTATAATAAATCCATCCACCGACCACAGAGTCAGCGAGCGACAGAGACAGCGACACGACTAGAGAGAGAGAGAGAGAGAGTGACAAAACAATCATACTATACTGCCATTGGCCGAAACGTAACACCACACTCCGTCACACTGTCTACGTTTACGTGTAGAAAATTTTATATATGAACAAATTTTGCTGCCTGGATGCAAATCATCGCCGTGCTGAGCGCACGCATCGCATCGCTCTCGGCACCCCGCTGCCGACTGCCCGCCGTGCCCCGCTCTACGCCGCGCCCCGCCGCTACCCCGCTACGGCCGACCGAAGATCTCTTCGTCCGCCGCACACTCGACCATCGCCTTGCCGTTTCGCCGTTTCGCCGATTCGCCGAGTCGTCGTCAAGACCGCGCGGCGCTAGTTGTCACAACTGCAAGGTTGACGCAACTAGTGCCTAATACAAACCCGCTACGTTTTGCGGTCACATCGAGGGTAACCTAACGGTGACAACAACTCGGTGTGGGCGTAGACCCAAGACGCCTGTAAGCCCACCGGGACTTACAAACTTGGACGGGGTTAGAACCACCGGCCTTGGGGGTGACCCCTAGTCGACGCTAGCCGTCTCCCTCCCAACCTCTCCGATCCTTTTCTTCCCATTCTCTATCAGTCGTTTGGGCGGACAAGATAGTGTTCGCGGTTCACCTTGTTGCGTAGGGGCTTACGAGCCCTTGCGTAATCGGGAGTCCCGGAGCGCCCTACCCTCCTCTGATAGAGCAGTTAGGGCTTAGACCACACACGCCGGCGCGCCATCAGCACGCCGGTCCGGGGGACTCTCCCCCGCGGACCCCCCCCGCTATCAGGATGGAACGTGCCACCCTGATAGCAGCCCTGCGGCGGCTCCTAGCGGACAGCCCCGACGAAGTCGAGGCCATCCTCCGGGAAGCCAACCAGCCGCCCCCAACGACCCCCGCGTCACCCGCGTCACCCATGGACGACACCTCATTCGTGTCTCCGACTCCGTCCCGCGCCCCGACACCCGCGTCATTCACGCAATCAGTCTGCGAGTCGATCTCAGACTGTGAGTCGAATGACGACTTCGTCACAGTCGTAGGGCGTAAGAAGCGCCGTAAAAGCGCGCCCTCTCCCTCCTCGGCCCCGGCTAAGAAGCCGGCAACCGATAAGCCACCCGCTGGCAAACGACCCACCCCCCCACCTGCCCCTAAGGCACCTCCCCCCATTGTCGTCCAAGACAGTGGGAAATGGACGGCCATCCGTAACGAGATGGCCCGTCGGAACATCGTTCCCCTCCGAGCCTCCTCCAGCGGCTCGTCCATCACCGTGAAGGTTCAGTCCATCGCGGAATTCCGTACCCTGACGGAACTACTCAGGAAGGAAGCCATTTCCTTCCATACGTACTCCCTTCCGGAGGAACGTCACCTCCGCGTCATAGCACGCGGACTCCCAGCCTCCCTGAGCGAAAGCGACATCCTCGAGGATGTCAAAGCTCAGGACTTCCCCGTCCTCGAAGTCCATCGACTTCGTTGCAGGAGTCGCGGACCGCTGAACCTAGTACTCCTGGTACTAGAGCACAACGCTTCCGCGAAGCGCATCTTCGGCGCCTCTACAATCTGCGGATTGTCAGGCGTCAAGTTCGAGCCGCCCTACAAGCGCGGCATCATTGGCCAATGCCACCGTTGCCAGTACTATGGCCACTCGGCCCGCAACTGTTTTGCGAAGCCGAGATGCGTCAAGTGCCTGGGCGATCACGGCACCACTGACTGCCAACGCCTCAAGGACTCGGTCGAGCCCCCGGCGTGCGTCCTCTGCGGCGAACAAGGGCATCCCGCCAACTACCGCGGTTGTCCTAAAGCCCCCAAGCGGAAGGCCCAAAAGGCCCCCCGCCGTGGACCCTCTAACCCGCCTTCTCAAAGGCCAGCCCCCCCAGCGCTCAACAGCGCCTCCCATTTCCCTCCACTGGCCAAACCGGTGGCCAGTGGAAACACACAGGCGCGCGTCCCCGCCCCCGCCCCTGTCCCCGCTTGGAGGAAGCGAGACCCTAGGGTCTCAAACCCCCCACAAGCACCCCCGCCCCGCCCCCATCACCCGGCAACAGCTTCACTGCTGCCGGCTGCCTCCCCGAGTTCGTTCATGGACTTCGCGAGCAAGCTCTCGGAGACCGTGAGCATGAGAGAGCTGATTACGGTCGCTCTCGAATACCAGAAGTGCAAAGACACTTTCTCCCTCCTCGACCTAGTCGCACGCCACGCGCAGGTCTTCGAAGCCCTTGACCGGCTTCAAACCCCCCACCACCACTAAAACTAATGGCTCCTCCAGCCAAAAGATTAGCCCCCTCCTCACTCGCATTAGCGTTCTTCAACGCTAATGGCCTTGTTGCCCAGAAACATGAAATTGACCAATTCCTCACTTCCCACCAGGTCGACGTGATGCTGATTCAAGAAACCCTCTTGAAACCCAGCAAGCGCGACCCCCGACTCTCTCAGTACCTCACAGTACGCAACGACCGTGCCACCGGCCGCGGCGGTGGCACACTCATCTATTATAGGCGATCCCTCCATTGCATCCCAATGGACACCCCCCCCCTCATCAACATGGAGGCCTCGGTCTGCCGTCTTGCTATGACTGGACATCCTCCAGTCATAATAGCATCGGTTTACTTGCCCCCCCCCAAAATGCCACTTAGAAGCGATCTCGAATCGCTATTCGCACTCGGCGACTCCGTCATCCTGGCGGGGGATCTAAACTGCAAACACTCCAGGTGGAACTCCCATTCCACCTCAACTAGAGGCAGGACACTCGACAGACTGACAGACATCCTGAACTTTGAGGTCATCGCACCTATAACTCCCACACATTACCCCGTCCAACGCAACTACAGACCAGACGTAATTGACATCGCTCTCGTCCGCAACATCTCCCTTAGACTCATAGGAATTGAGACTCTCCACGAGCTCAACTCCGACCATCGCCCAGTCTTACTCAAGCTAGGACGGCAGACCGAACGCTTCCCGCAAACCACCACCACCATTAACTGGAACAGACTGAAGAAGTCCCTCGGGAACCTCTCTCCACATCTGGACCAGATCCCCGACACCTTTAGCGGGTCAGACAGCACGGGCGAGGCAGTCCGAGTCCTCAACCGTCACCTCCAGGACTGCATTAGCAGCTGCTCCCGGGAGGTCCCAGCGGCGAACGATCGTCGCTGGGAGCTCCCCGGAGACGTGAGGCGGCGGCTGAGGGCGAAGAACGCCGCCGCCAGAGCCTATGCCTCGTTTCCTTCCGAGGAAAACCGGACGCGACTACGCTCTCTGCAAAGAGAAGTTAAAGCTCGCATCTCGGAATTCCGCAACAACAGTTGGGCCCATCTTTTATCTGGCTTGTCGCCAACTCACCAGACTTACTGGAGGTTGGCGAGGTCGATGAAGATGGACTCCAACTTAACCCAAACCCCCCCTCTAATCCGACCCAACGGCCCTCCGGCGTTTGACGACGACGAGAAGGCCGAATACCTTGCCGACTCCCTTGAGGCGCAATGCTCGCCCAGCCTCCAACCGGTCGACGTAGACCACGTCGCCCGGGTGGAGGAAGAGGTCGAGCGTCGCTCCTCACAAACACCCACTGACTCCCTGGATCCAGTCACCATAACTGAACTGATGGACCACATCAGGAAGTTAAATCCCAAAAAGTCGCCGGGAATCGACGGTATCTCTAACAAGCTACTGAAGATTTTTCCGCCGATCCTCTTGTCCCTTCTTCTAAGCATCTTCAATGCAGCCTTGCAAGACCGCTTCTTTCCAACCGCTTGGAAGGAAGCTGTCGTCATCGGTATTGCAAAGCCGGGCAAGGATAGAGCCCAACCATCAAGCTACAGACCTATCAGCCTCCTCAGCTCCATTGGGAAACTCTTCGAGAGAATCCTAATGAAGCGCCTCTCGAATTGTCTAAATTCGAAAGGCATTCTCATTAATGAACAGTTTGGCTTTAGAGCCAAACACTCTAGTGTCCACCAAGTCCACCGGCTAGTAGAACACATACTGACAGGACTGACAAACAGACCACATCGCATCAACACCGGAGCTGTCTTCTTCGATGTTGCGAAGGCATTCGACAAGGTATGGCACGTCGGGCTGATATATAAACTATATCAGCTCGACGTGCCTGAAAGTCTCGTACTCATAATACGGGACTTTCTAACCGATCGTAGCTTCCGCTACAGAGTGGAGGGCACCCTCTCTACCCCCAGACCCATCAGGGCTGGAGTCCCCCAGGGCGCAGTTCTCTCTCCCACCCTATACTCCCTCTACACAAACGACATCCCTCGCTCCGAAAAGGCCGAACTGTCCCTTTTCGCTGACGACACATGCCTATACTTCTCCGCCCGACACAGAGGCTTTCTCTCACGCACCCTCCAAACCGCCGTCACCTCTCTAGGCGACTGGTTTCTCAAATGGAGGATCGAGGTCAATCCCGAGAAGAGCGCAGCAATGTTCTTTTCTTGGGAAAACACCCCCACCCTCGACGACACACACCATCGTGCTACAGTAGACAAACGCACCCTCGGCCAGATCACCCTCAACGGTCAAGTCATACCCTGGGTAGACAAGACCAAATATCTAGGTGTCGTCCTCGACACCAAACTCACCTTCCATTCCCACATCAAAAGCGTCCACGATCGAGCGGCGTTTGTCCTAGGACGCCTATCCAGCCTACTAGGCAAACACAGTAAAATGTCCCTTCGCAACAAGGTTACACTCTACAAGGTCTGTGTAAGACCCATTATGACATACGCCAGCACTGTCTTCGCACATGCTGCCCCTACAAACATCAACGCTCTACAAAAAATCCAAAACCGCTTCATGCGGAATGCCGTGAACTCCCCATGGTATATCCGCAATGTAGACCTACACTTTGACCTGGACCTTCCGTCGATTGTCGAGTACATTAAGGACCTTGCCCTTAATTACTACGATAAGATCCCCCAACACCCTAACCCGCTAATTGTAGACTCTCTTGTCTACACCCCCGATCCCGATGATCGAATCTCCAAAACCTACAGGAGGCCTAGACATGCACTCCTTGACCCCATAGACCCCATTACGGCCGCTAATGCCGTTTTTTATGACCTAGCAGATGATGTCTCTCAATCGACATCTAGACACCCACGGAGAGGCAGAAGGCGAGGTAGACCTCCCAGACCCTCCCGTGGAAACCGCTCTTAGTGTACTAACACTAACAGCATCCGTTGTCTAATAACGGAACTCTCCCCCACTTCACAGCCATCAGGGCTGTTCTCTACCACCTAGACATGTCGTTCAACCGACAACTAGGCACTTACGGAGAGCCAGAAAGAGGTTCACCTCCGTGACCCCTTCCGGGTCCCCCCCCCGTGGAGCGACCAGTAAAACATCCGTTACTGATCACTACTCCCTGTCCCTAGTCGCGGTTCTTCCCGAACCGCTTGTTGCAGGGCTAGGTAGCGTTTTTTCCCAAAACGCTCGCCTTGAGCTCGGTAAAGCTTCCAAAGTCCCGGGACTAGAAGCTACAAGCAACCGTGAGGGGTTTTAGTGCGGTAAGAATCCCACATAACCATGTGAATACTAGCAGTCCAAAGTGCTGTCAGTCCCTTCACAGGTACTTTTTGAAAGTTTCCCCTGGCGACAACAAAAAAAAAAAAAAAAAAAAAAAATGGATGCAAAAAAATATCTCTGTAGTCTCTTCCGACTTCCTTTTCGATTCGAAGAAGTGAAATAACATAACATAAACAACATGTCCGGACGCGGCAAAGGTGGCAAAGTGAAGGGAAAGGCAAAGTCGCGTTCCAATCGCGCTGGACTCCAGTTTCCCGTGGGACGTATACACAGATTGCTGCGCAAGGGTAACTACGCGGAGCGCGTCGGTGCCGGTGCACCGGTCTATCTGGCGGCCGTTATGGAATATCTAGCCGCTGAAGTGCTCGAATTGGCCGGTAACGCCGCACGCGACAACAAGAAGACCAGGATCATACCCAGACATCTCCAGCTCGCGATCCGTAACGACGAAGAGTTGAACAAACTCCTATCTGGTGTTACGATCGCTCAGGGCGGTGTGCTGCCTAACATTCAGGCGGTGCTTCTGCCAAAGAAGACCGAGAAGAAGGCTTAAGAAAAAACGAGTCGTCTCTACTCTACATTCTACAATTGAAAAGGCCCTTCTAAGGGCCACAATACGATTCCCATTACTTAATTTTTATTAATCTAAAGTGCACATTTATTATTTACCTACTCTACTCTTAATATATTAAGTATTAACAAAATCCTTACCTGAAATTAAAGTTTATTTCCTTTTATTCTTTTTATTTACAAATATTTTCATTTTGAAAATAAATTAATTAAAAATGACAGTTGACACATTTTACACACTATATAAATTAAAAAAAAAAAAAAAAAAAAATAGTTTAGGTATGCAATGTCCTTTTAATTCCAAATTTATGTAGGTTATTAAAAGGAGGTCGCCACAAAATTATTAATAGGTACACATAATTATATAATTTTTTTTGACGAGCCCGTTGGATGAGTGGCAAGGGTGCTTGCCTAACGTCTCAGTGGCCCCGGGTTCGATTCCCGGCGGGGTCAAGTTTGGAAATTTTTAACTCTCAAGTCAGACTCGCACGCTCCTCTGTTAGGTAGTAATAATAATAATAATAATGTTTTGAATTTTCCAGCAATTTGAGACCGATACGTTTATTGGATGCGAGCGGGTTGCGCGCATGGCCTCAATCGCACTAGTTGCGCGATAGAAAAAGAGATGTTATTAAAACGCATTTTGGAGTTTTTAAAAAAATACCCAGCTCAATCGTACGATAAGCACTCATCATGCCGCCGAAGACAAGTGGAAAAGCCGCCAAGAAGTCTGGCAAGGCCCAGAAGAACATATCCAAGTCTGACAAGAAAAAGAAGAAGCACAAGAGGAAGGAGAGCTACGCTATCTACATTTACAAAGTGTTGAAGCAAGTGCACCCGGACACCGGTATCTCCAGTAAAGCGATGTCGATAATGAACTCTTTCGTGAACGACATCTTCGAACGTATCGCGGCTGAGGCTTCCCGTCTCGCCCACTACAACAAGCGTTCGACGATCACATCGCGAGAGGTGCAGACTTCTGTGAGACTCTTGTTGCCGGGTGAACTCGCCAAGCACGCAGTGAGCGAAGGCACTAAAGCCGTCACCAAGTACACCAGCTCCAAGTGAAGAACTCTCACGATTGTTATAAAATTACAACGGCCCTTTTAAGGGCCACAAATTCATTCCAATACATATTCTTATATTATCAATACGATACGATACGATTGTTGACTAAAAACTACATAATTATATTCAACGACATCTACTCTATAAAACTAAATTACATTATTTTACTATTTAATTTACAAAATTCTCATCTGAAATCAAAGAGACCATTACAAGACAATAATAATTATATTGTGCTTTGTAAAGTATGTATAGGTATTAGGTACCTATACTAAAACCATAATAGATATCCATTGGTGAAAACAGCATGAAAATCGGTGCAGTAGATACCTAGTTTTTGAAATTATTTATTGTTATTATCATTTCAAAGGATATTTTCATTTTGAAATTTAAGTATAAATAAATTAATTAAATTTATGGAATCATCTTCTTATAATCCATGCAAGAAGAAGATTACCAACTCCTTTGTATTATTTATTGTTAATATTTATTTATAATATTATAATGACTGTTACTAATTAATTGTTCAATTGAAAAAAAAAAAAAAATTAAAAAAAAATAACTTACTATTGTAAGTAGAGAGATTGCAAGTTAGAATTGGAAATAAAAATAGTAAGATGAGATAGATATATATTGTTAGAGGGAGATAGAGCATCACAAATTGTCTATATATATATAGGGGCCGACCGGTCCGAAAAAAAGGATCGCCAGCGGAGTTTTGTTGTTATATAGTGTAACAGTGTACTTCCTCGGACCGCTCTCACGGCAGCCACAGTCTTCCCGTCGTGTTTTCGTGTGAAAACATCGAGGGAATACGCCTACAGTGGGGACCACCTAACCGCTGCCTACGCATCTGGGGGGGGGTCAGAATTGAGCCCCCTCTAGCGGTCGGAATTTTACCGCTACCCGCAAGATTCTTTCGTAAGTATTATTTAACGTCAATCGCTAGTCCGGTCGGGATACGCGATTCCCGATCATGTCTGATCGGGAATCGAGTATATCCGCTTCTGAAGCGGGTTCCGACTCGGACTCGGGCGATAATCGCCCAACAAAAAGCCCTTCTAAGGGCTCCCCCATCTCCGCCCCTACCGGGGCTATTCGCAAATCTACGCGCGAGCCGGTCCGCGCCTCGCGTTTGTCCGCCGTCGCGGCCGCCGCGTCGTCCTCGGACGACGCCGAGCGGCGCCGTCCTCCGCGTAAACAATACATTGGATCTCCCGTCGAAACCCGGCTCCGCCCCACCGGGGGCGTGGCAGCCGTGCCGAGCCGCGATGAGGTCGAGCTCCGCCCACTGGGCGTCGAAGCCCCTCCCACTCCCGCCCCGCGTTCTACGGAGCGCCGCGTGCCCGATGCCGAACGGCTCCGCCCCGTGGGCGTTGCAGCCGAACGGCACCGTGACATGTCGCCACCGCGTCCTGGCGAGATAGCCACCAGGATGCAAGAATTCAAACAATGGGAAAAAGAACGAGACCTCGTAATGCTGGCCGAGTTGATGAAGAGGGAGGCTCTTTCGACGGGATGCCTCTCTGTTCTTGTCTCTTACCTGACGTCTCAGGAAGAAGTCACACCGGCGATACTGGAACAAAGGATCTCCCGCGCTCAACGCCGCCCTCGGACAAGCCCCGGGGGGGGGGAACCGGAGGAAGGAGTGAAGCGCCTCCGTCCCGACGCAGAGCCTCCGATGCCCCTATCTCAGCGAGACCCGCGCATACACAGACGCCTGGAGACTGGAGCACCCGCGTCAACGAGTTACGCAGCTATATGCTCGCAACCGCCAGCCAGTGCAACTACGTCAGCGCCGCAGTCCTCGCCTACCGCGGCACCAACGCCGACACCGTTGCAACCGTCGCAACCGCAGCCGCAGCCGGCCGCGAAGCAAAGATACCCCCCCATTATTGTGGAGACTTTGAGTGATTGGACCCGCCACTTCAAGGCGCTCAGGACTCGCCTGGGACACGCGCCGAACGCGAGGCCATTGGGAAAAGGTTTCCGCTTCACCCCCAGATCCGAAGAGGAATTCCGCGCCATCCAGCGCTACTTATCGGAGCTGGAGAGGGAGGGGCCCCTCCCTTGGTATTGCTACTCCTTGCCGGCGGAGCGAAGTTTAAAGGTAGCCATTCGTGGCCTACCTGCGGATACACCGCCAGAGGACATATCCGCAGAACTGAAATCACTGGGTTACGAGCCTGAATTCGTGCGCGCGGTCCGCGCTCGTGCTGGCCGTCCGGGCTGCGTATTCTTCGCCCAGCTGAAGAGAACGAAGGACCTGACCCCGGGCATATACGATGTAACAGAGTTACTGTACATGCCCGGGATCAAGATTGCTGCCTGGCGTGGCAAGCGAGGACCGGCCCAATGTCACAGGTGCCAGAAGTTCCGGCACTCGTCGCACTGCTGCCACCGGCCGCAGGCGTGTGTCAGATGTGGCGAGGGACACTTGGCGAGGGACTGTCCCAGACCCCTTGAGCAGCCGCCCACTTGTGCAAATTGTCAAGGGCCGCACACGGCCAATAACACCTCCTGCCCCGTGTTCCAGCGCGAAGCGCGGAACAAAAAGGCGGGCCTCCGAGTATCGACGACGGGGAGGCAGCCGCAGGCGAACACGAACACTATCACCGAAGAGACGTCGCGCCAAAATTTGATGGCGCCCGCGAACGATCCCGTCCCCAGGTCTGGTCCTGGGTCCAAACATAAAAGGGGTGGCAGGAGGCGTAGGAAGCCCGCCCAGACAGCTGACACAGCACCGCCGGCGCCGCCGCGCCATGATGCACAGCAGCTTCCCCCTCTTCGGACCGACCCACTACCCCAGCGCCAACGCCGATCGGGGCAGAAGGTCCCCGCTGCCCCGCCTAAGACGCCGGCGCAGCCGAGCACGTGCACGTCACCAAAGCAGGTGGCTATGGAAGTGCTCAAGGAGGTCTTCGCAGCCATTGAGGCTGGTACAGACCCCCTGGCCATCATCTTGACCGGCATGGCCCGCCTCTGCCAGCTCGATGGCTAATCTACGCATCGTGTTTTGGAACGCCCGCGGCATCTCCAACAGGATCGCCGCCCTACGCGTCTCGCTCAAAGAGCAGAACGCTGACGTGGTACTCGTTAACGAGACACTGTTGGCGCCATCTGACTCTCTGCGCCTGCCCGGGTACCACGTCTATCGCCAGGACGAGCGCACAGTTGATGGACGTGCCTACAGAGGCCTGGCAGTCCTCGTGAAGAGGAAGATCGTCCACCAGCCCTGCCCAAGACTGCACCTACAAACGCTCCATGTTTTGGGCGTTGAAGTACTCGTAGCCGGACAGCCGCTGCGCTTGTATGCCGCATACAAGCCTCCCTCTGCCAAACTGCACGCTCGCGACATTCACGACGCACTGGCTCTGGATGAGGAAAATGCCATTCCCACCCTATTGGCGGGGGACTTCAACGCCAAGCATGGGGCGTGGAATTCCAATAGCTCCTGCACCAACGGACGACGCCTGTTCGATGACGCCGAAGCCCGGGGTTACTGCGTCGAGGGACCGGAGACCCCGACGCACTATCCCGACATCGCCCTGCACCAGCCAAGCGTCATCGACCTTGTAGTGCACCGCGGCTTACCGGGGCCGCTGACACTAGAGGTGCTACCTGATGACATGGGCTCGGACCACTTGCCTGTCATAGCCGTCCTGGCGACAGCACCGGTGTATGCTCGCACACTGCCGCCGCGGCGCTCCGTAGACTGGGACGCTTTTGTGGACACACTCGAGGCTGCAACTCCAACGAGACCGGTCACTTCGGCACATGAAGTTGACCTACTCAGCGTGGAGCTCACGTCTGCGGTGAAGAACGCCCTGGACTCCTGCTCTTCGGCTACGACTGCGCGCGCTGCCGTGCAACAACTGCCGGCACATGTGCTGCGCGTCATTGCTGAGAAGAGGAGGATAAGGAAGACCTGGCAAGTCACTAGATGCCCCACGCTGAAGCAACGTCTCAACACACTCACAGGGGAGGTGAAGCGACTCCTGGAGCTCCACAGGTCTGAATGCTGGGAGCGACACATTGAGGACATTGGCAGTAGCTGGAATTCGGTGCACCGACTCTGTCGCCAGCTAGCCAACACCCCGGACCCCGTCCGACCGCTCCTAGCACCAGACGGAACGCCCAGGTATCGAGCTGAAGACCGTGCTGAGATCTTCGCCGCATGCCTTGAACGCCAGTGCAAGCCGAACCCGACCTCAAACGCTGCCCACGTCGCAACAGTCGAGCAATACCTTCGAAATTATTTTGCAACGTCGGTAACTCCAGAAGACCATCCGGTCGTCTTCTCCCCGGGTCAGGTGCGACGCGCCATTGCCCGCACCAAACCCAGGAAAGCGCCTGGCGCCGACGGCGTAACTAACGCCGCCTTGCGCCATCTCCCGCCGCGGACAGTGGCGGCGTACACAAGGCTGTTTAACGGTATCATGCGCGCTGGCCACTTCCCCAGCGTCTGGAAGATCGGCCGCGTGATCATGATACCGAAGAAGGGGAAGAACCCGATGAAACCTGAGAGTTACCGACCCATTACCTTGCTGCCGACCATTTCGAAGGTATTTGAGACGCTCCTGCTGCGCCACCTAGCACCGCACATCGTGTCCAGGGAGGAGCAGTTCGGGTTCCGCTCGGAACATAGCACCACTCTCCAACTGTCGAGAGTACTGCACCACATGACTGAGAAGCGGAATAAAAAGGAGTCTACGGTTGCGGTATTCCTCGACATGGAAAAGGCGTTCGACCGCGTCTGGCATGACGGCCTGATCTACAAGATCTCCACTTCCACGGCCCCTCCTCGCGTGGTCAAGGTACTGGCCTCGTACCTGCAGGACCGACGCTTCCAGGTGGTGGTCGAGGGCGCTATATCCGCGGAGCGCCCCCTTGAGGCCGGCGTCCCTCAGGGAAGTGTGCTCTCGCCTGCGTGTTATGCCCGTTACACCGACGACATTCCAACAGTGCCGGAGGTGTCGCTTGCACTCTACGCCGACGATGCGGCGTACTTTACATCATCCATAAGTCCAAAACATGCCGCTCGCAAGATGCAGCGAGCTCTTGACACCCTTCCGGAGTGGCTCGACAGATGGAGGCTGTCGGTCAACGTCCATAAGACGCAGGCGATTGTTACGGGTCTATCGCGTGCTCCCCCACCTCTCCGACTGAATGACAAACTAATTCGATGGTCACACCAGGTCATTTACCTGGGGGTGACCATCGATAGAACCCTAAGTTTCAGCCAACACACCAGGGCGTGCGTCCAAAAAACAAGAGTCGCTCGGAATCTGCTTCGTCCGGTGCTCTCCTCGCAACTTCCCCTCGGGATAAAGCTCGGGGTCTACAAGACATACCTGAGGTCTCGCCTCACATATGCTGCGCCCGCATGGTACGCGCTGCTGAGCGCCACCAACAAGAAGGCGCTGCAGGCTCAGCAAGCGCTCGCTCTCCGTACCATTACGGGCGCGCCTCGCTATGTGAGGAACGCCACCATCCAGAGGGACCTGCGAGTCGAGAGCCTGGACGACTTCATTCGACGCCTCGCGACCACGATGTTCGCGAGGGCGGACGCTTCCCGCCTGCCCCATATCAAGGGGCTGGCGCCTCTGCATGCGCGACCTCCGGATCGCAAGGCGTATCCGCGCGACTTAGTGAGGCCTCCGACAGAATAGTAATTTTTTTTTTTTTTGCTGCTCCGTCACAGTGTTAGAAGCTACGTCGTTCACCGCCGTTCGTTTGTTCGTCGTGTCCTGCGTTGTTTATTTGTTTCGTCCACGTGGTCCTTGTGTCCTGCGTTGCTTGTCCTTTGTGTTGCGTCTTGTCCTGTCCTGCGTTGCTTAGTGCAAGCCCCCTGACGCTGGTCGCTCGCTGGGCCTCCTGCATGTTGGGATTCCACATGCAGGTTTCACCCGGTGCGCTTGACCGCGAGGGGGGCACAGGCACATTGTCCTGCGTCTCTTTGTTGTTTTCTGTTCTTTGTCCGGCGTTGATAACTCAACGCAAGTCCCCTGGCGCTGGTCGCTCGCTGGGCCTCCTGCATGTTGGGATTCCACATGCAGGTCTCACCCGGTGCGCTTGACCGCGAGAGGGGCACCGAAGATTTGCTAGCCCGTAAAACGGGTACCCCAATGACCTGTCCGTGTTAACGGGCAGCGGGAGAAACCGCGGCCAAGGGCTTTAGGCCCGTTACCGCTTCTCCACCTGCCTTCGGCAGGCGGAGACCGGAATATCAACGATCCGAAAAAAAATATTGTGCATCATTCTCTCTAGAGACGTCTTGGTGTTCGGTTCGGTTGTGCTGTCTGTCTGTTGTTAAGTTAATTAAAATGGCGCGTACTAAACAAACTGCCCGCAAGTCGACCGGTGGTAAGGCTCCGAGGAAACAATTGGCAACGAAGGCCGCGCGCAAGAGTGCACCGGCGACCGGTGGTGTGAAGAAGCCCCATCGTTATCGTCCCGGCACCGTAGCGCTTCGTGAGATTCGTCGCTATCAAAAGAGTACCGAGCTATTGATTCGCAAGCTGCCCTTCCAGCGTCTCGTCCGTGAGATAGCGCAGGATTTCAAGACGGATCTTCGTTTCCAGAGTTCGGCCGTGATGGCGTTGCAGGAGGCCAGCGAAGCTTACCTGGTTGGTTTGTTTGAAGACACCAATCTGTGCGCTATCCACGCGAAGCGTGTCACCATTATGCCGAAGGATATACAGCTCGCTCGCAGAATTCGCGGTGAACGTGCTTAAATTTTCTTATACAACAACCTGTCGCGGTTGTGTATAATTGTCTATTTAAAAAGGCCCTTCTCAGGGCCACAAATTTCTCCTCATATTAATTAATACAAATACATACCATTGTTTATTTATTTATTTCATACCTATCTGATCACGGCTCACGCAGTTGCAGCTTGTGCTGTGATAGGGTCCAACAGGATGATTTGTGTCGTCGACGTCGAGGTCTTTTCTGAAATGAAACGAGAAAGACTGTGATTAGTATCATATTAGGGAGATGGCCACTAAGTTTGTCGTAGTTAGTATAGTACTAGAGGGCTAAGTCCTTGATGCACTTGATAATGGAGGGAAGGTTTATGTCGTGCGTGATGGAGGTCATGGAGGTCAATATTGCGAAGCCACGTCACCTATCAACTATACCTATATATACTATTAAGAATATATTTATTACGTGAATGATAAATAACATTAAACATTATAATTACATAAATAATATATTGAAAAAATAATAATGTTTGTTTGAAATGACAAACAGAATACACTAAAAAAAAAAAAAATACCAAACTATACATCCCCCCCCCCCCCCTCCACTCGTTTAAATGGAGGGGAGAGCGTGAGTCCATAAATAGAGGTTGAATTTCGGTGCGAGAGCAAAATTACAGCGGAACTCGAGCTGTGCTGTTCCTTATATTTCGTTTGTTCTTCGATACATCGGAAAGATGACCGGTCGCGGAAAGGGAGGCAAAGGTCTGGGAAAAGGTGGCGCGAAACGTCACAGGAAAGTTCTTCGCGATAACATCCAAGGTATCACGAAACCGGCTATTCGTCGTTTGGCGCGCAGGGGTGGTGTGAAGCGTATATCCGGCTTGATCTACGAAGAAACTCGCGGTGTTCTGAAGGTGTTCCTCGAGAACGTCATCAGGGACGCAGTCACGTACACCGAGCACGCCAAGAGGAAAACTGTAACCGCTATGGACGTGGTCTACGCGCTCAAACGTCAAGGACGCACTTTGTACGGTTTCGGTGGTTAAACAGCTGTTATAAGCTGTACACCAGCAATAACGATCAAAAGGCCCTTTTCAGGGCCGCAAATTTTTTCAATGATGATAATACATAACATATTTTTTTTTCGTCGCTTTCTTTCCATGTAAAATTACATACTATATACCTAATTGATGACTGAATGAGACGCGGTCAATCAAATGCACATTTTCACAACCAAATTAAACATACCTACATAGCATAGTGGACAGACTGATGTTTTTAAGAATTCTCTACAAAGACCGATGTAATCGTGTCTTTCGTTGGTTAGTTAGTTAGTAATTGATCACAATATTGCTTTTACAATACATAGGTACCTTGTTGTACGTCGTTGTTGGACGTTGTTGCGCTCTTCCGTACCGCCATTGTAATGGTGCGTATGGGTGTTATCTCCTTTTATGTGTATCACTGGAATGTTATAATTATGAAATATTATAAATTCACATCCTAAAATATAATATAAATTAATTTATGTAACAAAATAGCCTCCACACCGATCGTATACGTCCGAAAAGTGTCACTAACTGAGGTGAATGTTTTACGTCAGTCAACATTACGGACGCTATTGTGGTCGATTAAAGACAGTTGATCGTTTAAATTTTTGGTACATTATAAAAACGATATATTGATGAATGTTTGTAAATCGATAAAGTTTAAGAAAATCAATGTTTTATAAAGAAAAATCACTTTCGAATCGGACCCCGCTTACGCGACGTAAACGATGCACAATATAAAAGTTTATTCACAGATTAGACGCGGTTCAATGCAATATTCGATAGTATATAACTATAGATAGACTCATACTGTTTTAACTGTAGAATGTGGACATTTTAAATGCTTATAAGTTAGGTAAAAAACTATATTTTATTAGATGTATGTTAGTGAAAAGTTCGTAATGCACATACAAGAAAACTTGTCGAGGCACCGCGGGCGTCATTACGGTCACCGTACAATCCACATACCAGTGTCGCCATCTAGTCGACGAAATTTTTACGTTTTCTACATTACAAACAATAATTTTGTCATTTTGTTTGTTGTGCGTGTCGTGTTGTTTTTTTATTTACTTACCAATCTTACCATACATAACATAATGGCAGATACAGCCGTCGCCTCCGAGAATTCCGCGCCCGCTACGCCAGCGAAGAAGCCAAAATCTTCGGCCGGCGGTGGTGCTGCGAAGAAGCCCAAAGCGAAGCCTACTCACCCGAAAACATCTGAAATGGTGAATAGCGCTATCAAGGAGCTGAAGGAACGCAGCGGATCTTCGTTGCAAGCCATTAAGAAATATATAGCCGCTCAGTACAAAGTCGACGCCGAGAAGTTGGCGCCGTTCATTAGGAAGTATCTCAAGAGCGCCGTCGAATCCGGTGCGTTGATTCAGACCAAAGGTAAGGGAGCCTCGGGATCGTTTAAACTGGAGTCAAAGTCGACAAGCTCCAAGAAACCGACTACGGCCTCCTCCAAGGCGGCGGGCGGCGCGAGATCTTCGTCGGCCGGTAAGGGCGGCAAGAGGGCTGGCGCCGCGACGGCAGCCGGCAAGGGTAAGAAAGGTGGCGCAGCTTCCGCCTCCTCTCCCGCCAAATCCTCCGGAGCCGCCAAGGACAAGAAGGCAGCGGCCGCCAAGAAGAAGCCCGCCGCGACCAAGAGGGCCTCCGCCCCGGCGAAGACTTCCAAGAGCGCCGCACCGAAGGCAAAGAAAACTGCTAAACCTCCCACCAAGAAGCCGAAGGCGCCGAAACCGAAGAAGGCTACAGCGGCCAAAACCTCCGGCAAGAGGTCCGGCGGTGCAGCTGCCTCCAAGAAGTGAAGTGAGCTCGTTCGTCGTACGTTGAAACATTACCTCAACACTTACTTCGGCGACCGTCGACGACCGATACAAAGGTGGTCGACGGTTACGGCGGCGCGCCGCACCTAACAGCCCTTTTAAGGGCTAACATATGTTTCCCATTTTTATTCACACACACTTAACTGTGTTAATTTAATCCTTAGGTAACTACATAATATTATTTCATGCTGTTTTCACCAATGGATATTATGGATAGAGTGGGGTGGTTTCGGTCAGCTAGTATACCTACATAGTAGGTACATACTCTGTCTGTATGTCGGCTATGATGCTGTTTTCACCGTCAGTTAAAATTTATCTATATCTATACCTACATAATTTTATAATTAAAACAAAGTCCTCCGCCGCGTCTGTCTTTCTGTCTGTCTGTATGTTTTTCCGATACAATTTTCATACGGTTATCACCAATGGATAGAGTGGTTCTCGAGGAAGGTTTTTAGTATATTGTATAATTTACAAAGTTACGCGGGCGAAGTCGCGGGCAGGAGCTAGTTTATTTTATTATAATAAATCCATCCACCGACCACAGAGTCAGCGAGCGACAGAGACAGCGACACGACTAGAGAGAGAGAGAGAGAGAGTGACAAAACAATCATACTATACTGCCATTGGCCGAAACGTAACACCACACTCCGTCACACTGTCTACGTTTACGTGTAGAAAATTTTATATATGAACAAATTTTGCTGCCTGGATGCAAAAAAATATCTCTGTAGTCTCTTCCGACTTCCTTTTCGATTCGAAGAAGTGAAATAACATAACATAAACAACATGTCCGGACGCGGCAAAGGTGGCAAAGTGAAGGGAAAGGCAAAGTCGCGTTCCAATCGCGCTGGACTCCAGTTTCCCGTGGGACGTATACACAGATTGCTGCGCAAGGGTAACTACGCGGAGCGCGTCGGTGCCGGTGCACCGGTCTATCTGGCGGCCGTTATGGAATATCTAGCCGCTGAAGTGCTCGAATTGGCCGGTAACGCCGCACGCGACAACAAGAAGACCAGGATCATACCCAGACATCTCCAGCTCGCGATCCGTAACGACGAAGAGTTGAACAAACTCCTATCTGGTGTTACGATCGCTCAGGGCGGTGTGCTGCCTAACATTCAGGCGGTGCTTCTGCCAAAGAAGACCGAGAAGAAGGCTTAAGAAAAAACGAGTCGTCTCTACTCTACATTCTACAATTGAAAAGGCCCTTCTAAGGGCCACAATACGATTCCCATTACTTAATTTTTATTAATCTAAAGTGCACATTTATTATTTACCTACTCTACTCTTAATATATTAAGTATTAACAAAATCCTTACCTGAAATTAAAGTTTATTTCCTTTTATTCTTTTTATTTACAAATATTTTCATTTTGAAAATAAATTAATTAAAAATGACAGTTGACACATTTTACACACTATATAAATTAAAAAAAAAAAAAAAAAAAAATAGTTTAGGTATGCAATGTCCTTTTAATTCCAAATTTATGTAGGTTATTAAAAGGAGGTCGCCACAAAATTATTAATAGGTACACATAATTATATAATTTTTTTTGACGAGCCCGTTGGATGAGTGGCAAGGGTGCTTGCCTAACGTCTCAGTGGCCCCGGGTTCGATTCCCGGCGGGGTCAAGTTTGGAAATTTTTAACTCTCAAGTCAGACTCGCACGCTCCTCTGTTAGGTAGTAATAATAATAATAATAATGTTTTGAATTTTCCAGCAATTTGAGACCGATACGTTTATTGGATGCGAGCGGGTTGCGCGCATGGCCTCAATCGCACTAGTTGCGCGATAGAAAAAGAGATGTTATTAAAACGCATTTTGGAGTTTTTAAAAAAATACCCAGCTCAATCGTACGATAAGCACTCATCATGCCGCCGAAGACAAGTGGAAAAGCCGCCAAGAAGTCTGGCAAGGCCCAGAAGAACATATCCAAGTCTGACAAGAAAAAGAAGAAGCACAAGAGGAAGGAGAGCTACGCTATCTACATTTACAAAGTGTTGAAGCAAGTGCACCCGGACACCGGTATCTCCAGTAAAGCGATGTCGATAATGAACTCTTTCGTGAACGACATCTTCGAACGTATCGCGGCTGAGGCTTCCCGTCTCGCCCACTACAACAAGCGTTCGACGATCACATCGCGAGAGGTGCAGACTTCTGTGAGACTCTTGTTGCCGGGTGAACTCGCCAAGCACGCAGTGAGCGAAGGCACTAAAGCCGTCACCAAGTACACCAGCTCCAAGTGAAGAACTCTCACGATTGTTATAAAATTACAACGGCCCTTTTAAGGGCCACAAATTCATTCCAATACATATTCTTATATTATCAATACGATACGATACGATTGTTGACTAAAAACTACATAATTATATTCAACGACATCTACTCTATAAAACTAAATTACATTATTTTACTATTTAATTTACAAAATTCTCATCTGAAATCAAAGAGACCATTACAAGACAATAATAATTATATTGTGCTTTGTAAAGTATGTATAGGTATTAGGTACCTATACTAAAACCATAATAGATATCCATTGGTGAAAACAGCATGAAAATCGGTGCAGTAGATACCTAGTTTTTGAAATTATTTATTGTTATTATCATTTCAAAGGATATTTTCATTTTGAAATTTAAGTATAAATAAATTAATTAAATTTATGGAATCATCTTCTTATAATCCATGCAAGAAGAAGATTACCAACTCCTTTGTATTATTTATTGTTAATATTTATTTATAATATTATAATGACTGTTACTAATTAATTGTTCAATTGAAAAAAAAAAAAAAATTAAAAAAAAATAACTTACTATTGTAAGTAGAGAGATTGCAAGTTAGAATTGGAAATAAAAATAGTAAGATGAGATAGATATATATTGTTAGAGGGAGATAGAGCATCACAAATTGTCTATATATATATAGGGGCCGACCGGTCCGAAAAAAAATATTGTGCATCATTCTCTCTAGAGACGTCTTGGTGTTCGGTTCGGTTGTGCTGTCTGTCTGTTGTTAAGTTAATTAAAATGGCGCGTACTAAACAAACTGCCCGCAAGTCGACCGGTGGTAAGGCTCCGAGGAAACAATTGGCAACGAAGGCCGCGCGCAAGAGTGCACCGGCGACCGGTGGTGTGAAGAAGCCCCATCGTTATCGTCCCGGCACCGTAGCGCTTCGTGAGATTCGTCGCTATCAAAAGAGTACCGAGCTATTGATTCGCAAGCTGCCCTTCCAGCGTCTCGTCCGTGAGATAGCGCAGGATTTCAAGACGGATCTTCGTTTCCAGAGTTCGGCCGTGATGGCGTTGCAGGAGGCCAGCGAAGCTTACCTGGTTGGTTTGTTTGAAGACACCAATCTGTGCGCTATCCACGCGAAGCGTGTCACCATTATGCCGAAGGATATACAGCTCGCTCGCAGAATTCGCGGTGAACGTGCTTAAATTTTCTTATACAACAACCTGTCGCGGTTGTGTATAATTGTCTATTTAAAAAGGCCCTTCTCAGGGCCACAAATTTCTCCTCATATTAATTAATACAAATACATACCATTGTTTATTTATTTATTTCATACCTATCTGATCACGGCTCACGCAGTTGCAGCTTGTGCTGTGATAGGGTCCAACAGGATGATTTGTGTCGTCGACGTCGAGGTCTTTTCTGAAATGAAACGAGAAAGACTGTGATTAGTATCATATTAGGGAGATGGCCACTAAGTTTGTCGTAGTTAGTATAGTACTAGAGGGCTAAGTCCTTGATGCACTTGATAATGGAGGGAAGGTTTATGTCGTGCGTGATGGAGGTCATGGAGGTCAATATTGCGAAGCCACGTCACCTATCAACTATACCTATATATACTATTAAGAATATATTTATTACGTGAATGATAAATAACATTAAACATTATAATTACATAAATAATATATTGAAAAAATAATAATGTTTGTTTGAAATGACAAACAGAATACACTAAAAAAAAAAAAAATACCAAACTATACATCCCCCCCCCCCCCCTCCACTCGTTTAAATGGAGGGGAGAGCGTGAGTCCATAAATAGAGGTTGAATTTCGGTGCGAGAGCAAAATTACAGCGGAACTCGAGCTGTGCTGTTCCTTATATTTCGTTTGTTCTTCGATACATCGGAAAGATGACCGGTCGCGGAAAGGGAGGCAAAGGTCTGGGAAAAGGTGGCGCGAAACGTCACAGGAAAGTTCTTCGCGATAACATCCAAGGTATCACGAAACCGGCTATTCGTCGTTTGGCGCGCAGGGGTGGTGTGAAGCGTATATCCGGCTTGATCTACGAAGAAACTCGCGGTGTTCTGAAGGTGTTCCTCGAGAACGTCATCAGGGACGCAGTCACGTACACCGAGCACGCCAAGAGGAAAACTGTAACCGCTATGGACGTGGTCTACGCGCTCAAACGTCAAGGACGCACTTTGTACGGTTTCGGTGGTTAAACAGCTGTTATAAGCTGTACACCAGCAATAACGATCAAAAGGCCCTTTTCAGGGCCGCAAATTTTTTCAATGATGATAATACATAACATATTTTTTTTTCGTCGCTTTCTTTCCATGTAAAATTACATACTATATACCTAATTGATGACTGAATGAGACGCGGTCAATCAAATGCACATTTTCACAACCAAATTAAACATACCTACATAGCATAGTGGACAGACTGATGTTTTTAAGAATTCTCTACAAAGACCGATGTAATCGTGTCTTTCGTTGGTTAGTTAGTTAGTAATTGATCACAATATTGCTTTTACAATACATAGGTACCTTGTTGTACGTCGTTGTTGGACGTTGTTGCGCTCTTCCGTACCGCCATTGTAATGGTGCGTATGGGTGTTATCTCCTTTTATGTGTATCACTGGAATGTTATAATTATGAAATATTATAAATTCACATCCTAAAATATAATATAAATTAATTTATGTAACAAAATAGCCTCCACACCGATCGTATACGTCCGAAAAGTGTCACTAACTGAGGTGAATGTTTTACGTCAGTCAACATTACGGACGCTATTGTGGTCGATTAAAGACAGTTGATCGTTTAAATTTTTGGTACATTATAAAAACGATATATTGATGAATGTTTGTAAATCGATAAAGTTTAAGAAAATCAATGTTTTATAAAGAAAAATCACTTTCGAATCGGACCCCGCTTACGCGACGTAAACGATGCACAATATAAAAGTTTATTCACAGATTAGACGCGGTTCAATGCAATATTCGATAGTATATAACTATAGATAGACTCATACTGTTTTAACTGTAGAATGTGGACATTTTAAATGCTTATAAGTTAGGTAAAAAACTATATTTTATTAGATGTATGTTAGTGAAAAGTTCGTAATGCACATACAAGAAAACTTGTCGAGGCACCGCGGGCGTCATTACGGTCACCGTACAATCCACATACCAGTGTCGCCATCTAGTCGACGAAATTTTTACGTTTTCTACATTACAAACAATAATTTTGTCATTTTGTTTGTTGTGCGTGTCGTGTTGTTTTTTTATTTACTTACCAATCTTACCATACATAACATAATGGCAGATACAGCCGTCGCCTCCGAGAATTCCGCGCCCGCTACGCCAGCGAAGAAGCCAAAATCTTCGGCCGGCGGTGGTGCTGCGAAGAAGCCCAAAGCGAAGCCTACTCACCCGAAAACATCTGAAATGGTGAATAGCGCTATCAAGGAGCTGAAGGAACGCAGCGGATCTTCGTTGCAAGCCATTAAGAAATATATAGCCGCTCAGTACAAAGTCGACGCCGAGAAGTTGGCGCCGTTCATTAGGAAGTATCTCAAGAGCGCCGTCGAATCCGGTGCGTTGATTCAGACCAAAGGTAAGGGAGCCTCGGGATCGTTTAAACTGGAGTCAAAGTCGACAAGCTCCAAGAAACCGACTACGGCCTCCTCCAAGGCGGCGGGCGGCGCGAGATCTTCGTCGGCCGGTAAGGGCGGCAAGAGGGCTGGCGCCGCGACGGCAGCCGGCAAGGGTAAGAAAGGTGGCGCAGCTTCCGCCTCCTCTCCCGCCAAATCCTCCGGAGCCGCCAAGGACAAGAAGGCAGCGGCCGCCAAGAAGAAGCCCGCCGCGACCAAGAGGGCCTCCGCCCCGGCGAAGACTTCCAAGAGCGCCGCACCGAAGGCAAAGAAAACTGCTAAACCTCCCACCAAGAAGCCGAAGGCGCCGAAACCGAAGAAGGCTACAGCGGCCAAAACCTCCGGCAAGAGGTCCGGCGGTGCAGCTGCCTCCAAGAAGTGAAGTGAGCTCGTTCGTCGTACGTTGAAACATTACCTCAACACTTACTTCGGCGACCGTCGACGACCGATACAAAGGTGGTCGACGGTTACGGCGGCGCGCCGCACCTAACAGCCCTTTTAAGGGCTAACATATGTTTCCCATTTTTATTCACACACACTTAACTGTGTTAATTTAATCCTTAGGTAACTACATAATATTATTTCATGCTGTTTTCACCAATGGATATTATGGATAGAGTGGGGTGGTTTCGGTCAGCTAGTATACCTACATAGTAGGTACATACTCTGTCTGTATGTCGGCTATGATGCTGTTTTCACCGTCAGTTAAAATTTATCTATATCTATACCTACATAATTTTATAATTAAAACAAAGTCCTCCGCCGCGTCTGTCTTTCTGTCTGTCTGTATGTTTTTCCGATACAATTTTCATACGGTTATCACCAATGGATAGAGTGGTTCTCGAGGAAGGTTTTTAGTATATTGTATAATTTACAAAGTTACGCGGGCGAAGTCGCGGGCAGGAGCTAGTTTATTTTATTATAATAAATCCATCCACCGACCACAGAGTCAGCGAGCGACAGAGACAGCGACACGACTAGAGAGAGAGAGAGAGAGAGTGACAAAACAATCATACTATACTGCCATTGGCCGAAACGTAACACCACACTCCGTCACACTGTCTACGTTTACGTGTAGAAAATTTTATATATGAACAAATTTTGCTGCCTGGATGCAAAAAAATATCTCTGTAGTCTCTTCCGACTTCCTTTTCGATTCGAAGAAGTGAAATAACATAACATAAACAACATGTCCGGACGCGGCAAAGGTGGCAAAGTGAAGGGAAAGGCAAAGTCGCGTTCCAATCGCGCTGGACTCCAGTTTCCCGTGGGACGTATACACAGATTGCTGCGCAAGGGTAACTACGCGGAGCGCGTCGGTGCCGGTGCACCGGTCTATCTGGCGGCCGTTATGGAATATCTAGCCGCTGAAGTGCTCGAATTGGCCGGTAACGCCGCACGCGACAACAAGAAGACCAGGATCATACCCAGACATCTCCAGCTCGCGATCCGTAACGACGAAGAGTTGAACAAACTCCTATCTGGTGTTACGATCGCTCAGGGCGGTGTGCTGCCTAACATTCAGGCGGTGCTTCTGCCAAAGAAGACCGAGAAGAAGGCTTAAGAAAAAACGAGTCGTCTCTACTCTACATTCTACAATTGAAAAGGCCCTTCTAAGGGCCACAATACGATTCCCATTACTTAATTTTTATTAATCTAAAGTGCACATTTATTATTTACCTACTCTACTCTTAATATATTAAGTATTAACAAAATCCTTACCTGAAATTAAAGTTTATTTCCTTTTATTCTTTTTATTTACAAATATTTTCATTTTGAAAATAAATTAATTAAAAATGACAGTTGACACATTTTACACACTATATAAATTAAAAAAAAAAAAAAAAAAAAATAGTTTAGGTATGCAATGTCCTTTTAATTCCAAATTTATGTAGGTTATTAAAAGGAGGTCGCCACAAAATTATTAATAGGTACACATAATTATATAATTTTTTTTGACGAGCCCGTTGGATGAGTGGCAAGGGTGCTTGCCTAACGTCTCAGTGGCCCCGGGTTCGATTCCCGGCGGGGTCAAGTTTGGAAATTTTTAACTCTCAAGTCAGACTCGCACGCTCCTCTGTTAGGTAGTAATAATAATAATAATAATGTTTTGAATTTTCCAGCAATTTGAGACCGATACGTTTATTGGATGCGAGCGGGTTGCGCGCATGGCCTCAATCGCACTAGTTGCGCGATAGAAAAAGAGATGTTATTAAAACGCATTTTGGAGTTTTTAAAAAAATACCCAGCTCAATCGTACGATAAGCACTCATCATGCCGCCGAAGACAAGTGGAAAAGCCGCCAAGAAGTCTGGCAAGGCCCAGAAGAACATATCCAAGTCTGACAAGAAAAAGAAGAAGCACAAGAGGAAGGAGAGCTACGCTATCTACATTTACAAAGTGTTGAAGCAAGTGCACCCGGACACCGGTATCTCCAGTAAAGCGATGTCGATAATGAACTCTTTCGTGAACGACATCTTCGAACGTATCGCGGCTGAGGCTTCCCGTCTCGCCCACTACAACAAGCGTTCGACGATCACATCGCGAGAGGTGCAGACTTCTGTGAGACTCTTGTTGCCGGGTGAACTCGCCAAGCACGCAGTGAGCGAAGGCACTAAAGCCGTCACCAAGTACACCAGCTCCAAGTGAAGAACTCTCACGATTGTTATAAAATTACAACGGCCCTTTTAAGGGCCACAAATTCATTCCAATACATATTCTTATATTATCAATACGATACGATACGATTGTTGACTAAAAACTACATAATTATATTCAACGACATCTACTCTATAAAACTAAATTACATTATTTTACTATTTAATTTACAAAATTCTCATCTGAAATCAAAGAGACCATTACAAGACAATAATAATTATATTGTGCTTTGTAAAGTATGTATAGGTATTAGGTACCTATACTAAAACCATAATAGATATCCATTGGTGAAAACAGCATGAAAATCGGTGCAGTAGATACCTAGTTTTTGAAATTATTTATTGTTATTATCATTTCAAAGGATATTTTCATTTTGAAATTTAAGTATAAATAAATTAATTAAATTTATGGAATCATCTTCTTATAATCCATGCAAGAAGAAGATTACCAACTCCTTTGTATTATTTATTGTTAATATTTATTTATAATATTATAATGACTGTTACTAATTAATTGTTCAATTGAAAAAAAAAAAAAAATTAAAAAAAAATAACTTACTATTGTAAGTAGAGAGATTGCAAGTTAGAATTGGAAATAAAAATAGTAAGATGAGATAGATATATATTGTTAGAGGGAGATAGAGCATCACAAATTGTCTATATATATATAGGGGCCGACCGGTCCGAAAAAAAATATTGTGCATCATTCTCTCTAGAGACGTCTTGGTGTTCGGTTCGGTTGTGCTGTCTGTCTGTTGTTAAGTTAATTAAAATGGCGCGTACTAAACAAACTGCCCGCAAGTCGACCGGTGGTAAGGCTCCGAGGAAACAATTGGCAACGAAGGCCGCGCGCAAGAGTGCACCGGCGACCGGTGGTGTGAAGAAGCCCCATCGTTATCGTCCCGGCACCGTAGCGCTTCGTGAGATTCGTCGCTATCAAAAGAGTACCGAGCTATTGATTCGCAAGCTGCCCTTCCAGCGTCTCGTCCGTGAGATAGCGCAGGATTTCAAGACGGATCTTCGTTTCCAGAGTTCGGCCGTGATGGCGTTGCAGGAGGCCAGCGAAGCTTACCTGGTTGGTTTGTTTGAAGACACCAATCTGTGCGCTATCCACGCGAAGCGTGTCACCATTATGCCGAAGGATATACAGCTCGCTCGCAGAATTCGCGGTGAACGTGCTTAAATTTTCTTATACAACAACCTGTCGCGGTTGTGTATAATTGTCTATTTAAAAAGGCCCTTCTCAGGGCCACAAATTTCTCCTCATATTAATTAATACAAATACATACCATTGTTTATTTATTTATTTCATACCTATCTGATCACGGCTCACGCAGTTGCAGCTTGTGCTGTGATAGGGTCCAACAGGATGATTTGTGTCGTCGACGTCGAGGTCTTTTCTGAAATGAAACGAGAAAGACTGTGATTAGTATCATATTAGGGAGATGGCCACTAAGTTTGTCGTAGTTAGTATAGTACTAGAGGGCTAAGTCCTTGATGCACTTGATAATGGAGGGAAGGTTTATGTCGTGCGTGATGGAGGTCATGGAGGTCAATATTGCGAAGCCACGTCACCTATCAACTATACCTATATATACTATTAAGAATATATTTATTACGTGAATGATAAATAACATTAAACATTATAATTACATAAATAATATATTGAAAAAATAATAATGTTTGTTTGAAATGACAAACAGAATACACTAAAAAAAAAAAAAATACCAAACTATACATCCCCCCCCCCCCCCTCCACTCGTTTAAATGGAGGGGAGAGCGTGAGTCCATAAATAGAGGTTGAATTTCGGTGCGAGAGCAAAATTACAGCGGAACTCGAGCTGTGCTGTTCCTTATATTTCGTTTGTTCTTCGATACATCGGAAAGATGACCGGTCGCGGAAAGGGAGGCAAAGGTCTGGGAAAAGGTGGCGCGAAACGTCACAGGAAAGTTCTTCGCGATAACATCCAAGGTATCACGAAACCGGCTATTCGTCGTTTGGCGCGCAGGGGTGGTGTGAAGCGTATATCCGGCTTGATCTACGAAGAAACTCGCGGTGTTCTGAAGGTGTTCCTCGAGAACGTCATCAGGGACGCAGTCACGTACACCGAGCACGCCAAGAGGAAAACTGTAACCGCTATGGACGTGGTCTACGCGCTCAAACGTCAAGGACGCACTTTGTACGGTTTCGGTGGTTAAACAGCTGTTATAAGCTGTACACCAGCAATAACGATCAAAAGGCCCTTTTCAGGGCCGCAAATTTTTTCAATGATGATAATACATAACATATTTTTTTTTCGTCGCTTTCTTTCCATGTAAAATTACATACTATATACCTAATTGATGACTGAATGAGACGCGGTCAATCAAATGCACATTTTCACAACCAAATTAAACATACCTACATAGCATAGTGGACAGACTGATGTTTTTAAGAATTCTCTACAAAGACCGATGTAATCGTGTCTTTCGTTGGTTAGTTAGTTAGTAATTGATCACAATATTGCTTTTACAATACATAGGTACCTTGTTGTACGTCGTTGTTGGACGTTGTTGCGCTCTTCCGTACCGCCATTGTAATGGTGCGTATGGGTGTTATCTCCTTTTATGTGTATCACTGGAATGTTATAATTATGAAATATTATAAATTCACATCCTAAAATATAATATAAATTAATTTATGTAACAAAATAGCCTCCACACCGATCGTATACGTCCGAAAAGTGTCACTAACTGAGGTGAATGTTTTACGTCAGTCAACATTACGGACGCTATTGTGGTCGATTAAAGACAGTTGATCGTTTAAATTTTTGGTACATTATAAAAACGATATATTGATGAATGTTTGTAAATCGATAAAGTTTAAGAAAATCAATGTTTTATAAAGAAAAATCACTTTCGAATCGGACCCCGCTTACGCGACGTAAACGATGCACAATATAAAAGTTTATTCACAGATTAGACGCGGTTCAATGCAATATTCGATAGTATATAACTATAGATAGACTCATACTGTTTTAACTGTAGAATGTGGACATTTTAAATGCTTATAAGTTAGGTAAAAAACTATATTTTATTAGATGTATGTTAGTGAAAAGTTCGTAATGCACATACAAGAAAACTTGTCGAGGCACCGCGGGCGTCATTACGGTCACCGTACAATCCACATACCAGTGTCGCCATCTAGTCGACGAAATTTTTACGTTTTCTACATTACAAACAATAATTTTGTCATTTTGTTTGTTGTGCGTGTCGTGTTGTTTTTTTATTTACTTACCAATCTTACCATACATAACATAATGGCAGATACAGCCGTCGCCTCCGAGAATTCCGCGCCCGCTACGCCAGCGAAGAAGCCAAAATCTTCGGCCGGCGGTGGTGCTGCGAAGAAGCCCAAAGCGAAGCCTACTCACCCGAAAACATCTGAAATGGTGAATAGCGCTATCAAGGAGCTGAAGGAACGCAGCGGATCTTCGTTGCAAGCCATTAAGAAATATATAGCCGCTCAGTACAAAGTCGACGCCGAGAAGTTGGCGCCGTTCATTAGGAAGTATCTCAAGAGCGCCGTCGAATCCGGTGCGTTGATTCAGACCAAAGGTAAGGGAGCCTCGGGATCGTTTAAACTGGAGTCAAAGTCGACAAGCTCCAAGAAACCGACTACGGCCTCCTCCAAGGCGGCGGGCGGCGCGAGATCTTCGTCGGCCGGTAAGGGCGGCAAGAGGGCTGGCGCCGCGACGGCAGCCGGCAAGGGTAAGAAAGGTGGCGCAGCTTCCGCCTCCTCTCCCGCCAAATCCTCCGGAGCCGCCAAGGACAAGAAGGCAGCGGCCGCCAAGAAGAAGCCCGCCGCGACCAAGAGGGCCTCCGCCCCGGCGAAGACTTCCAAGAGCGCCGCACCGAAGGCAAAGAAAACTGCTAAACCTCCCACCAAGAAGCCGAAGGCGCCGAAACCGAAGAAGGCTACAGCGGCCAAAACCTCCGGCAAGAGGTCCGGCGGTGCAGCTGCCTCCAAGAAGTGAAGTGAGCTCGTTCGTCGTACGTTGAAACATTACCTCAACACTTACTTCGGCGACCGTCGACGACCGATACAAAGGTGGTCGACGGTTACGGCGGCGCGCCGCACCTAACAGCCCTTTTAAGGGCTAACATATGTTTCCCATTTTTATTCACACACACTTAACTGTGTTAATTTAATCCTTAGGTAACTACATAATATTATTTCATGCTGTTTTCACCAATGGATATTATGGATAGAGTGGGGTGGTTTCGGTCAGCTAGTATACCTACATAGTAGGTACATACTCTGTCTGTATGTCGGCTATGATGCTGTTTTCACCGTCAGTTAAAATTTATCTATATCTATACCTACATAATTTTATAATTAAAACAAAGTCCTCCGCCGCGTCTGTCTTTCTGTCTGTCTGTATGTTTTTCCGATACAATTTTCATACGGTTATCACCAATGGATAGAGTGGTTCTCGAGGAAGGTTTTTAGTATATTGTATAATTTACAAAGTTACGCGGGCGAAGTCGCGGGCAGGAGCTAGTTTATTTTATTATAATAAATCCATCCACCGACCACAGAGTCAGCGAGCGACAGAGACAGCGACACGACTAGAGAGAGAGAGAGAGAGAGTGACAAAACAATCATACTATACTGCCATTGGCCGAAACGTAACACCACACTCCGTCACACTGTCTACGTTTACGTGTAGAAAATTTTATATATGAACAAATTTTGCTGCCTGGATGCAAAAAAGGATGGATCTCTCCATCCTGGTACAACAGATCCGGCTGCTGCTCCAGACGCAGCCGGACGCGCTCGACAAAATTGTACAGCTGGCCCGCGAGCCAGCCGCGGATTCCCCGGCCTCCCCGATGGAGGCCGTCTCGGCCCCGTCGCCGACCCCCTCCCGCCGCACCGCGACTTCAAGCTCAAGCCAAGCCTCATCATCGGAGGAGTCCGACTCCCCCGATGAGGACGGCTTTAAACTCGTCTCTCGCAAGAGAAAAAGTGCCCGCGAGCACAAAACTACTTGCCCCAAGGCCCCCAAGCCAAGTGCGTCTCCGCCGCGATCCACGCCCGCCTCGCAACGCACGCCCGCGTCGCCTTCCTCCGCGCCCTCCGCGCCCGCCGCGCCCGCGTCCCAATCCGCGTCCGCGCCCCCCACCGTCAAGGCCCCACCCCCTGTTTTCCTCCGGGAGAAAAAGGAGTGGGACCGAGTTAGGGATTTGATGCTCGCCAAGGGCATCAAATCATACCGTGGCTCCAACGCGGGAGCCAACGCCATCAGCGTTCGGGTTAACTCGGTAGCGGACTACCGAACCCTCACCGCCATACTCAGGAAGGAGCGCATCTCCTTCCATACCTACTCTCTCCCCGAGGAGAGACACCTCCGCGTCGTCGCGAGAGGTCTTCCACGTGAATTCGGCGAGGAAGGTATCCTCCGCGATCTCCGCGAACAGGGACTCCCCATCTTAGAGGTGCATCGGATGCACTCGAAGGACCGCGTTCCTTACGACATGGTTCTCCTCGTCTTGGAGAACACCCCCGAGGGGAAACGCATTTTTGGCGTCCCCACCATCTACGGACTGTCCGGAGTCCGTTTCGAATACCCGCGGAAACGCCACACTTTAGGGCAGTGCCACAACTGCCAGCTCTACGGGCACTCGGCCCGTAACTGCTTCGCGACGCCCCGGTGCGTCAAATGCCTAGGCGTCCACGCCACCCGCGATTGCTCGCGACCCGCGGACGCGACCGAGCCACCCGCGTGCGTACTCTGCGGAGAGTACGGGCATCCGGCGAACTATCGCGGATGCCCCAAGGCTCCCAAGAGGAAGCCTTTCAGGGCACCCCCTCGCCCACAGCAAACCGCAAGAGCAGGACCCGCGGCCGCCCGCGCCCCGCTCTTACGGTCATTCGACCACTTCCCGCAGCTACCGAAGGCTGCTTCCGCGCTGGCACTCACGCCAGCATGGGCCAGGCCCGCGCCTGCCCCCGTACCCACCGCCACTTGGAGGAGGCCCGAGCCTCCCCAAACCGCGCTCCTTCAAGCACCCGGTGCTACCAGGGGGAGGCCCGCGCCTCCTCCGTCGATGACGGCCGCCCGTCACCCTCGCCCCGCGCCGGTCAATAGTGTGCAGAAGTTCTACGAAGAACTATCTGACAGTATCAACATAGAGGAACTCTACGTCCTCTTTGAAGAGTTTAGGACATGCCGGAACAATCCGCTGTCACTCGTCGCTGTTCTGGCCGGCCATGAACAGCTCCTCCAATCCCTCAGTCGGGTGAGGGCAGCCCTTGATTAGCTCAATGGCTACCACCACCCGAATTAAACCCACTTCCCTGTCGTTAGCGTTCTACAACGCTCACGGCGTCCGATCCCAAAAATCCGAAATCCTACAATTCCTCACATCACATCAGGTCGATGTGATGCTAGTGCAAGAGACACTTTTGAAACCCAGCATGCGCGACCCGCGCATACCGCAATATCAAATCGTCAGAAATGATCGTGATTCAGACCGCGGAGGAGGAACCCTCATCTACTACAAAAGGTCTCTTCACTGCATCCCAATCGACACCCCACCTCTTACACACATGGAAGCCTCGGTTTGCCGTCTAGCCATGACCGGCCATCTGCCACTAATCATTGCATCCGTTTATCTCCCTCCCAATAAGCGCCCATTGAAAAGAGACCTCGAATCTCTTCTCAATCTAGGCCCCTCTGTCATTCTGGCAGGGGACTTTAATTGTAAACACACCCGCTGGAACTCCAACAGCACCACGCGTAATGGCACAGTGCTCGATTTACTAAGCGACCAACTTGACTTTGACGTCATAGCCCCTCTGGCACATACGCATTTCCCCTACATACAGAACCACCGACCCGACGTTTTGGACATTGCCCTCCTCAAGGACGTGACATTACCCTTCTCCTCCATCGAGACCATCCACGAGCTTAGCTCTGACCACCGCCCCGTAATACTAAAACTCGGACGGCAGGCCGACCGCTCACACGACACTATCACAACGGTAGACTGGCAAAAACTTCAAAAGGCCCTAGTGAAGCCCTCGCAACACTTGGACCTAATCCCCGACACCCTCGACGGGCCCGCTGACATTGATGAAGCAATCAGAGCGCTCAACAGCCACCTCCACGATCGCATCAGCGAATCCTCTAGGGAGATCCCGGCGGCGAACGAACGTCGCCTGGAGCTCCCTGAGGATGCGAGGAGGCTGTTGAGGGCTAAGAATGCGGCTATCCGTGCTCACGACGCGTTTCCCTCTCCGGAGAATCGCTCCCGTCTTCGACGACTACAACGCCGAGTAAAATCGCGCATTACCGAGCTCCGCAACGACCAATGGAGCAACTTACTATCGGACATCTCGCCATCACATCTGGCGTACTGGAAACTAGCTAGATCGATGAAGACGGAAACGAACCTCTCGCAAACCCCACCACTAACCCGACCAATCGGCCCTCCCGCGTTTGACGACGACGAGAAGGCCGAATACCTCGCCGACTCCCTTGAGGCCCAGTGCTCGCCCAGCCTCCAACCGGTCGACGCCATACACGTCGCCCGGGTGGAGGATGAGCTAGCACAACGGTCACCCCAACCGACCGACGAACCCATCAGCCCTGCCACCCCTACCGAACTACAGACACTAATAAGACAACTGAACCCCAAGAAAGCGCCCGGCATAGACCGAATTTCAAACAAGCTCTTAAAGCGACTCCCACCTTTGCTACTCTCATTGATATTATGCATCATCAATGCAGCCTTGCGCGATCGCATCTTTCCAGCCGCCTGGAAGGAAGCCATAGTCATCGGCATTGCAAAGCCGGGCAAGGATAGAACCCTCCCCACTAGCTATAGGCCCATTAGCTTACTGAGTTCCATCGGGAAGCTATACGAGAGAATACTACTGACGCGACTATTGACACACGTCAACTCCAACAACCTGCTCATCGACGAGCAGTTTGGCTTCAGAGCCAAACACTCGTGCGTTCACCAAGTTCACCGTCTAACAGAGCACATTCTCAACGGTCTCACCAAAGACGGTACTCCGATAGGCACCGGTGCCGTCTTCTTCGATGTAGCGAAAGCCTTCGACAAGGTCTGGCACTCCGGGTTGATATACAAGTTATATCAACTCGGGGTGCCGGAGAGCCTCGTACTGATAGTGCGAGACTTTTTGACCGACCGAAGCTTTCGCTACAGAGTAGAAGGCACTCTCTCGTCCCCCCGCCCCCTAAGGGCAGGCGTTCCTCAGGGTTCAGTTCTCTCTCCCACATTATACTCACTTTACACTAACGACATCCCCCGCACAGAGGGGGTCGAGCTGTCTCTCTTTGCAGACGACACGGCCCTCTACTTCTCAGAACGACACCGAGGTTTCTTAACTCGCACACTTCAGACCGCCGTGACCGCTCTCGGCGATTGGTTCTATAAATGGAGAATCGAGGTGAATCCCGAGAAAAGTGCAGCAATGTACTTTACCCGGGAACATCCACTTCGAACTCCCCGCGCTCCACACGCCCTAGGCCTTGACCGAGCTTCACTCGGCCAAATCACCCTCCAGGGCCGCGTCATCCCTTGGGTCCATCAGACCAAATACCTCGGTGTCACACTCGACCGAAGACTCACCTTCGGTCCACACATAAAGCGTGTCAGGGACAGGGCAGCGTTCGTCCTGGGTCGCCTGACGTGCCTCATAGGCAAGCGGAGTACAATGTCCCTTAGAAATAAGGTGACATTGTACAAAGTATGCATCAGGCCAATCATGACGTACGCTAGCGTTGTCTTTGCGCACGCTGCACACTCACACATCAATTCCCTCCAAGTTATCCAAAACCGATTCCTGCGAAGAGCCGTGGGCGCCCCATGGTACATTCGCAATGTAGATCTCCACCATGACTCCAAACTCCCTTCCATAGTCAAGTGCATCAAGGACTTCGCCTTGAAGTACTATGACAAAATTCCTCGCCACCCCAACCCGTTAGTGTCCAGCTCACTAACTTACACTCCCGATCCTAATCTCACTCTTTCTCGTTTCAGAAGAAGACCCCGACACATCCTCTTGGACCAGGATGACCCCATCACGGCAGCAAACGCGGCGCTTGCTGGTGATGACCCCGATGCAGAACTCCCCCGCCACCACATAAGAAGAGGACGACCGCCGCGCGACCACTCACCAACGAGGCGCCACCAGGATCCAGCGCCTGCGAGGGACCTCCCGGCCCGGGGACCACTTGTAGCTTCCGCGACTGTGTTAGCCGCGGCAGACGCAAGTGGCCCCACAGGGCCAGCCGGTCCCTCATAGATAAGTTAGTTTGTAAGACATATTGTTTGTAAGGGACGGGCGCTTCTCGCCCCCCCGACGCCCGGTGACGGTTCTAAAGTCCCCTCAGGACTGAACCATACCCATCCCGAGTTGGAGTTTTAGTGCGGTAAAAATCCCACATAACCTTAGGGCATTTGTCTATGCATGCGTCATTTGTCTTAAGGTACTTTTTGAAAGTTTCTTCGCTCGTTAAAAAAAAAAAAAAAAAAAAAAAAAAGATGCAAAAAAATATCTCTGTAGTCTCTTCCGACTTCCTTTTCGATTCGAAGAAGTGAAATAACATAACATAAACAACATGTCCGGACGCGGCAAAGGTGGCAAAGTGAAGGGAAAGGCAAAGTCGCGTTCCAATCGCGCTGGACTCCAGTTTCCCGTGGGACGTATACACAGATTGCTGCGCAAGGGTAACTACGCGGAGCGCGTCGGTGCCGGTGCACCGGTCTATCTGGCGGCCGTTATGGAATATCTAGCCGCTGAAGTGCTCGAATTGGCCGGTAACGCCGCACGCGACAACAAGAAGACCAGGATCATACCCAGACATCTCCAGCTCGCGATCCGTAACGACGAAGAGTTGAACAAACTCCTATCTGGTGTTACGATCGCTCAGGGCGGTGTGCTGCCTAACATTCAGGCGGTGCTTCTGCCAAAGAAGACCGAGAAGAAGGCTTAAGAAAAAACGAGTCGTCTCTACTCTACATTCTACAATTGAAAAGGCCCTTCTAAGGGCCACAATACGATTCCCATTACTTAATTTTTATTAATCTAAAGTGCACATTTATTATTTACCTACTCTACTCTTAATATATTAAGTATTAACAAAATCCTTACCTGAAATTAAAGTTTATTTCCTTTTATTCTTTTTATTTACAAATATTTTCATTTTGAAAATAAATTAATTAAAAATGACAGTTGACACATTTTACACACTATATAAATTAAAAAAAAAAAAAAAAAAAAATAGTTTAGGTATGCAATGTCCTTTTAATTCCAAATTTATGTAGGTTATTAAAAGGAGGTCGCCACAAAATTATTAATAGGTACACATAATTATATAATTTTTTTTGACGAGCCCGTTGGATGAGTGGCAAGGGTGCTTGCCTAACGTCTCAGTGGCCCCGGGTTCGATTCCCGGCGGGGTCAAGTTTGGAAATTTTTAACTCTCAAGTCAGACTCGCACGCTCCTCTGTTAGGTAGTAATAATAATAATAATAATGTTTTGAATTTTCCAGCAATTTGAGACCGATACGTTTATTGGATGCGAGCGGGTTGCGCGCATGGCCTCAATCGCACTAGTTGCGCGATAGAAAAAGAGATGTTATTAAAACGCATTTTGGAGTTTTTAAAAAAATACCCAGCTCAATCGTACGATAAGCACTCATCATGCCGCCGAAGACAAGTGGAAAAGCCGCCAAGAAGTCTGGCAAGGCCCAGAAGAACATATCCAAGTCTGACAAGAAAAAGAAGAAGCACAAGAGGAAGGAGAGCTACGCTATCTACATTTACAAAGTGTTGAAGCAAGTGCACCCGGACACCGGTATCTCCAGTAAAGCGATGTCGATAATGAACTCTTTCGTGAACGACATCTTCGAACGTATCGCGGCTGAGGCTTCCCGTCTCGCCCACTACAACAAGCGTTCGACGATCACATCGCGAGAGGTGCAGACTTCTGTGAGACTCTTGTTGCCGGGTGAACTCGCCAAGCACGCAGTGAGCGAAGGCACTAAAGCCGTCACCAAGTACACCAGCTCCAAGTGAAGAACTCTCACGATTGTTATAAAATTACAACGGCCCTTTTAAGGGCCACAAATTCATTCCAATACATATTCTTATATTATCAATACGATACGATACGATTGTTGACTAAAAACTACATAATTATATTCAACGACATCTACTCTATAAAACTAAATTACATTATTTTACTATTTAATTTACAAAATTCTCATCTGAAATCAAAGAGACCATTACAAGACAATAATAATTATATTGTGCTTTGTAAAGTATGTATAGGTATTAGGTACCTATACTAAAACCATAATAGATATCCATTGGTGAAAACAGCATGAAAATCGGTGCAGTAGATACCTAGTTTTTGAAATTATTTATTGTTATTATCATTTCAAAGGATATTTTCATTTTGAAATTTAAGTATAAATAAATTAATTAAATTTATGGAATCATCTTCTTATAATCCATGCAAGAAGAAGATTACCAACTCCTTTGTATTATTTATTGTTAATATTTATTTATAATATTATAATGACTGTTACTAATTAATTGTTCAATTGAAAAAAAAAAAAAAATTAAAAAAAAATAACTTACTATTGTAAGTAGAGAGATTGCAAGTTAGAATTGGAAATAAAAATAGTAAGATGAGATAGATATATATTGTTAGAGGGAGATAGAGCATCACAAATTGTCTATATATATATAGGGGCCGACCGGTCCGAAAAAAAATATTGTGCATCATTCTCTCTAGAGACGTCTTGGTGTTCGGTTCGGTTGTGCTGTCTGTCTGTTGTTAAGTTAATTAAAATGGCGCGTACTAAACAAACTGCCCGCAAGTCGACCGGTGGTAAGGCTCCGAGGAAACAATTGGCAACGAAGGCCGCGCGCAAGAGTGCACCGGCGACCGGTGGTGTGAAGAAGCCCCATCGTTATCGTCCCGGCACCGTAGCGCTTCGTGAGATTCGTCGCTATCAAAAGAGTACCGAGCTATTGATTCGCAAGCTGCCCTTCCAGCGTCTCGTCCGTGAGATAGCGCAGGATTTCAAGACGGATCTTCGTTTCCAGAGTTCGGCCGTGATGGCGTTGCAGGAGGCCAGCGAAGCTTACCTGGTTGGTTTGTTTGAAGACACCAATCTGTGCGCTATCCACGCGAAGCGTGTCACCATTATGCCGAAGGATATACAGCTCGCTCGCAGAATTCGCGGTGAACGTGCTTAAATTTTCTTATACAACAACCTGTCGCGGTTGTGTATAATTGTCTATTTAAAAAGGCCCTTCTCAGGGCCACAAATTTCTCCTCATATTAATTAATACAAATACATACCATTGTTTATTTATTTATTTCATACCTATCTGATCACGGCTCACGCAGTTGCAGCTTGTGCTGTGATAGGGTCCAACAGGATGATTTGTGTCGTCGACGTCGAGGTCTTTTCTGAAATGAAACGAGAAAGACTGTGATTAGTATCATATTAGGGAGATGGCCACTAAGTTTGTCGTAGTTAGTATAGTACTAGAGGGCTAAGTCCTTGATGCACTTGATAATGGAGGGAAGGTTTATGTCGTGCGTGATGGAGGTCATGGAGGTCAATATTGCGAAGCCACGTCACCTATCAACTATACCTATATATACTATTAAGAATATATTTATTACGTGAATGATAAATAACATTAAACATTATAATTACATAAATAATATATTGAAAAAATAATAATGTTTGTTTGAAATGACAAACAGAATACACTAAAAAAAAAAAAAATACCAAACTATACATCCCCCCCCCCCCCCTCCACTCGTTTAAATGGAGGGGAGAGCGTGAGTCCATAAATAGAGGTTGAATTTCGGTGCGAGAGCAAAATTACAGCGGAACTCGAGCTGTGCTGTTCCTTATATTTCGTTTGTTCTTCGATACATCGGAAAGATGACCGGTCGCGGAAAGGGAGGCAAAGGTCTGGGAAAAGGTGGCGCGAAACGTCACAGGAAAGTTCTTCGCGATAACATCCAAGGTATCACGAAACCGGCTATTCGTCGTTTGGCGCGCAGGGGTGGTGTGAAGCGTATATCCGGCTTGATCTACGAAGAAACTCGCGGTGTTCTGAAGGTGTTCCTCGAGAACGTCATCAGGGACGCAGTCACGTACACCGAGCACGCCAAGAGGAAAACTGTAACCGCTATGGACGTGGTCTACGCGCTCAAACGTCAAGGACGCACTTTGTACGGTTTCGGTGGTTAAACAGCTGTTATAAGCTGTACACCAGCAATAACGATCAAAAGGCCCTTTTCAGGGCCGCAAATTTTTTCAATGATGATAATACATAACATATTTTTTTTTCGTCGCTTTCTTTCCATGTAAAATTACATACTATATACCTAATTGATGACTGAATGAGACGCGGTCAATCAAATGCACATTTTCACAACCAAATTAAACATACCTACATAGCATAGTGGACAGACTGATGTTTTTAAGAATTCTCTACAAAGACCGATGTAATCGTGTCTTTCGTTGGTTAGTTAGTTAGTAATTGATCACAATATTGCTTTTACAATACATAGGTACCTTGTTGTACGTCGTTGTTGGACGTTGTTGCGCTCTTCCGTACCGCCATTGTAATGGTGCGTATGGGTGTTATCTCCTTTTATGTGTATCACTGGAATGTTATAATTATGAAATATTATAAATTCACATCCTAAAATATAATATAAATTAATTTATGTAACAAAATAGCCTCCACACCGATCGTATACGTCCGAAAAGTGTCACTAACTGAGGTGAATGTTTTACGTCAGTCAACATTACGGACGCTATTGTGGTCGATTAAAGACAGTTGATCGTTTAAATTTTTGGTACATTATAAAAACGATATATTGATGAATGTTTGTAAATCGATAAAGTTTAAGAAAATCAATGTTTTATAAAGAAAAATCACTTTCGAATCGGACCCCGCTTACGCGACGTAAACGATGCACAATATAAAAGTTTATTCACAGATTAGACGCGGTTCAATGCAATATTCGATAGTATATAACTATAGATAGACTCATACTGTTTTAACTGTAGAATGTGGACATTTTAAATGCTTATAAGTTAGGTAAAAAACTATATTTTATTAGATGTATGTTAGTGAAAAGTTCGTAATGCACATACAAGAAAACTTGTCGAGGCACCGCGGGCGTCATTACGGTCACCGTACAATCCACATACCAGTGTCGCCATCTAGTCGACGAAATTTTTACGTTTTCTACATTACAAACAATAATTTTGTCATTTTGTTTGTTGTGCGTGTCGTGTTGTTTTTTTATTTACTTACCAATCTTACCATACATAACATAATGGCAGATACAGCCGTCGCCTCCGAGAATTCCGCGCCCGCTACGCCAGCGAAGAAGCCAAAATCTTCGGCCGGCGGTGGTGCTGCGAAGAAGCCCAAAGCGAAGCCTACTCACCCGAAAACATCTGAAATGGTGAATAGCGCTATCAAGGAGCTGAAGGAACGCAGCGGATCTTCGTTGCAAGCCATTAAGAAATATATAGCCGCTCAGTACAAAGTCGACGCCGAGAAGTTGGCGCCGTTCATTAGGAAGTATCTCAAGAGCGCCGTCGAATCCGGTGCGTTGATTCAGACCAAAGGTAAGGGAGCCTCGGGATCGTTTAAACTGGAGTCAAAGTCGACAAGCTCCAAGAAACCGACTACGGCCTCCTCCAAGGCGGCGGGCGGCGCGAGATCTTCGTCGGCCGGTAAGGGCGGCAAGAGGGCTGGCGCCGCGACGGCAGCCGGCAAGGGTAAGAAAGGTGGCGCAGCTTCCGCCTCCTCTCCCGCCAAATCCTCCGGAGCCGCCAAGGACAAGAAGGCAGCGGCCGCCAAGAAGAAGCCCGCCGCGACCAAGAGGGCCTCCGCCCCGGCGAAGACTTCCAAGAGCGCCGCACCGAAGGCAAAGAAAACTGCTAAACCTCCCACCAAGAAGCCGAAGGCGCCGAAACCGAAGAAGGCTACAGCGGCCAAAACCTCCGGCAAGAGGTCCGGCGGTGCAGCTGCCTCCAAGAAGTGAAGTGAGCTCGTTCGTCGTACGTTGAAACATTACCTCAACACTTACTTCGGCGACCGTCGACGACCGATACAAAGGTGGTCGACGGTTACGGCGGCGCGCCGCACCTAACAGCCCTTTTAAGGGCTAACATATGTTTCCCATTTTTATTCACACACACTTAACTGTGTTAATTTAATCCTTAGGTAACTACATAATATTATTTCATGCTGTTTTCACCAATGGATATTATGGATAGAGTGGGGTGGTTTCGGTCAGCTAGTATACCTACATAGTAGGTACATACTCTGTCTGTATGTCGGCTATGATGCTGTTTTCACCGTCAGTTAAAATTTATCTATATCTATACCTACATAATTTTATAATTAAAACAAAGTCCTCCGCCGCGTCTGTCTTTCTGTCTGTCTGTATGTTTTTCCGATACAATTTTCATACGGTTATCACCAATGGATAGAGTGGTTCTCGAGGAAGGTTTTTAGTATATTGTATAATTTACAAAGTTACGCGGGCGAAGTCGCGGGCAGGAGCTAGTTTATTTTATTATAATAAATCCATCCACCGACCACAGAGTCAGCGAGCGACAGAGACAGCGACACGACTAGAGAGAGAGAGAGAGAGAGTGACAAAACAATCATACTATACTGCCATTGGCCGAAACGTAACACCACACTCCGTCACACTGTCTACGTTTACGTGTAGAAAATTTTATATATGAACAAATTTTGCTGCCTGGATGCAAAAAAATATCTCTGTAGTCTCTTCCGACTTCCTTTTCGATTCGAAGAAGTGAAATAACATAACATAAACAACATGTCCGGACGCGGCAAAGGTGGCAAAGTGAAGGGAAAGGCAAAGTCGCGTTCCAATCGCGCTGGACTCCAGTTTCCCGTGGGACGTATACACAGATTGCTGCGCAAGGGTAACTACGCGGAGCGCGTCGGTGCCGGTGCACCGGTCTATCTGGCGGCCGTTATGGAATATCTAGCCGCTGAAGTGCTCGAATTGGCCGGTAACGCCGCACGCGACAACAAGAAGACCAGGATCATACCCAGACATCTCCAGCTCGCGATCCGTAACGACGAAGAGTTGAACAAACTCCTATCTGGTGTTACGATCGCTCAGGGCGGTGTGCTGCCTAACATTCAGGCGGTGCTTCTGCCAAAGAAGACCGAGAAGAAGGCTTAAGAAAAAACGAGTCGTCTCTACTCTACATTCTACAATTGAAAAGGCCCTTCTAAGGGCCACAATACGATTCCCATTACTTAATTTTTATTAATCTAAAGTGCACATTTATTATTTACCTACTCTACTCTTAATATATTAAGTATTAACAAAATCCTTACCTGAAATTAAAGTTTATTTCCTTTTATTCTTTTTATTTACAAATATTTTCATTTTGAAAATAAATTAATTAAAAATGACAGTTGACACATTTTACACACTATATAAATTAAAAAAAAAAAAAAAAAAAAATAGTTTAGGTATGCAATGTCCTTTTAATTCCAAATTTATGTAGGTTATTAAAAGGAGGTCGCCACAAAATTATTAATAGGTACACATAATTATATAATTTTTTTTGACGAGCCCGTTGGATGAGTGGCAAGGGTGCTTGCCTAACGTCTCAGTGGCCCCGGGTTCGATTCCCGGCGGGGTCAAGTTTGGAAATTTTTAACTCTCAAGTCAGACTCGCACGCTCCTCTGTTAGGTAGTAATAATAATAATAATAATGTTTTGAATTTTCCAGCAATTTGAGACCGATACGTTTATTGGATGCGAGCGGGTTGCGCGCATGGCCTCAATCGCACTAGTTGCGCGATAGAAAAAGAGATGTTATTAAAACGCATTTTGGAGTTTTTAAAAAAATACCCAGCTCAATCGTACGATAAGCACTCATCATGCCGCCGAAGACAAGTGGAAAAGCCGCCAAGAAGTCTGGCAAGGCCCAGAAGAACATATCCAAGTCTGACAAGAAAAAGAAGAAGCACAAGAGGAAGGAGAGCTACGCTATCTACATTTACAAAGTGTTGAAGCAAGTGCACCCGGACACCGGTATCTCCAGTAAAGCGATGTCGATAATGAACTCTTTCGTGAACGACATCTTCGAACGTATCGCGGCTGAGGCTTCCCGTCTCGCCCACTACAACAAGCGTTCGACGATCACATCGCGAGAGGTGCAGACTTCTGTGAGACTCTTGTTGCCGGGTGAACTCGCCAAGCACGCAGTGAGCGAAGGCACTAAAGCCGTCACCAAGTACACCAGCTCCAAGTGAAGAACTCTCACGATTGTTATAAAATTACAACGGCCCTTTTAAGGGCCACAAATTCATTCCAATACATATTCTTATATTATCAATACGATACGATACGATTGTTGACTAAAAACTACATAATTATATTCAACGACATCTACTCTATAAAACTAAATTACATTATTTTACTATTTAATTTACAAAATTCTCATCTGAAATCAAAGAGACCATTACAAGACAATAATAATTATATTGTGCTTTGTAAAGTATGTATAGGTATTAGGTACCTATACTAAAACCATAATAGATATCCATTGGTGAAAACAGCATGAAAATCGGTGCAGTAGATACCTAGTTTTTGAAATTATTTATTGTTATTATCATTTCAAAGGATATTTTCATTTTGAAATTTAAGTATAAATAAATTAATTAAATTTATGGAATCATCTTCTTATAATCCATGCAAGAAGAAGATTACCAACTCCTTTGTATTATTTATTGTTAATATTTATTTATAATATTATAATGACTGTTACTAATTAATTGTTCAATTGAAAAAAAAAAAAAAATTAAAAAAAAATAACTTACTATTGTAAGTAGAGAGATTGCAAGTTAGAATTGGAAATAAAAATAGTAAGATGAGATAGATATATATTGTTAGAGGGAGATAGAGCATCACAAATTGTCTATATATATATAGGGGCCGACCGGTCCGAAAAAAAAAATTGTGCATCATTCTCTCTAGAGACGTCTTGGTGTTCGGTTCGGTTGTGCTGTCTGTCTGTTGTTAAGTTAATTAAAATGGCGCGTACTAAACAAACTGCCCGCAAGTCGACCGGTGGTAAGGCTCCGAGGAAACAATTGGCAACGAAGGCCGCGCGCAAGAGTGCACCGGCGACCGGTGGTGTGAAGAAGCCCCATCGTTATCGTCCCGGCACCGTAGCGCTTCGTGAGATTCGTCGCTATCAAAAGAGTACCGAGCTATTGATTCGCAAGCTGCCCTTCCAGCGTCTCGTCCGTGAGATAGCGCAGGATTTCAAGACGGATCTTCGTTTCCAGAGTTCGGCCGTGATGGCGTTGCAGGAGGCCAGCGAAGCTTACCTGGTTGGTTTGTTTGAAGACACCAATCTGTGCGCTATCCACGCGAAGCGTGTCACCATTATGCCGAAGGATATACAGCTCGCTCGCAGAATTCGCGGTGAACGTGCTTAAATTTTCTTATACAACAACCTGTCGCGGTTGTGTATAATTGTCTATTTAAAAAGGCCCTTCTCAGGGCCACAAATTTCTCCTCATATTAATTAATACAAATACATACCATTGTTTATTTATTTATTTCATACCTATCTGATCACGGCTCACGCAGTTGCAGCTTGTGCTGTGATAGGGTCCAACAGGATGATTTGTGTCGTCGACGTCGAGGTCTTTTCTGAAATGAAACGAGAAAGACTGTGATTAGTATCATATTAGGGAGATGGCCACTAAGTTTGTCGTAGTTAGTATAGTACTAGAGGGCTAAGTCCTTGATGCACTTGATAATGGAGGGAAGGTTTATGTCGTGCGTGATGGAGGTCATGGAGGTCAATATTGCGAAGCCACGTCACCTATCAACTATACCTATATATACTATTAAGAATATATTTATTACGTGAATGATAAATAACATTAAACATTATAATTACATAAATAATATATTGAAAAAATAATAATGTTTGTTTGAAATGACAAACAGAATACACTAAAAAAAAAAAAAATACCAAACTATACATCCCCCCCCCCCCCCCTCCACTCGTTTAAATGGAGGGGAGAGCGTGAGTCCATAAATAGAGGTTGAATTTCGGTGCGAGAGCAAAATTACAGCGGAACTCGAGCTGTGCTGTTCCTTATATTTCGTTTGTTCTTCGATACATCGGAAAGATGACCGGTCGCGGAAAGGGAGGCAAAGGTCTGGGAAAAGGTGGCGCGAAACGTCACAGGAAAGTTCTTCGCGATAACATCCAAGGTATCACGAAACCGGCTATTCGTCGTTTGGCGCGCAGGGGTGGTGTGAAGCGTATATCCGGCTTGATCTACGAAGAAACTCGCGGTGTTCTGAAGGTGTTCCTCGAGAACGTCATCAGGGACGCAGTCACGTACACCGAGCACGCCAAGAGGAAAACTGTAACCGCTATGGACGTGGTCTACGCGCTCAAACGTCAAGGACGCACTTTGTACGGTTTCGGTGGTTAAACAGCTGTTATAAGCTGTACACCAGCAATAACGATCAAAAGGCCCTTTTCAGGGCCGCAAATTTTTTCAATGATGATAATACATAACATATTTTTTTTTCGTCGCTTTCTTTCCATGTAAAATTACATACTATATACCTAATTGATGACTGAATGAGACGCGGTCAATCAAATGCACATTTTCACAACCAAATTAAACATACCTACATAGCATAGTGGACAGACTGATGTTTTTAAGAATTCTCTACAAAGACCGATGTAATCGTGTCTTTCGTTGGTTAGTTAGTTAGTAATTGATCACAATATTGCTTTTACAATACATAGGTACCTTGTTGTACGTCGTTGTTGGACGTTGTTGCGCTCTTCCGTACCGCCATTGTAATGGTGCGTATGGGTGTTATCTCCTTTTATGTGTATCACTGGAATGTTATAATTATGAAATATTATAAATTCACATCCTAAAATATAATATAAATTAATTTATGTAACAAAATAGCCTCCACACCGATCGTATACGTCCGAAAAGTGTCACTAACTGAGGTGAATGTTTTACGTCAGTCAACATTACGGACGCTATTGTGGTCGATTAAAGACAGTTGATCGTTTAAATTTTTGGTACATTATAAAAACGATATATTGATGAATGTTTGTAAATCGATAAAGTTTAAGAAAATCAATGTTTTATAAAGAAAAATCACTTTCGAATCGGACCCCGCTTACGCGACGTAAACGATGCACAATATAAAAGTTTATTCACAGATTAGACGCGGTTCAATGCAATATTCGATAGTATATAACTATAGATAGACTCATACTGTTTTAACTGTAGAATGTGGACATTTTAAATGCTTATAAGTTAGGTAAAAAACTATATTTTATTAGATGTATGTTAGTGAAAAGTTCGTAATGCACATACAAGAAAACTTGTCGAGGCACCGCGGGCGTCATTACGGTCACCGTACAATCCACATACCAGTGTCGCCATCTAGTCGACGAAATTTTTACGTTTTCTACATTACAAACAATAATTTTGTCATTTTGTTTGTTGTGCGTGTCGTGTTGTTTTTTTATTTACTTACCAATCTTACCATACATAACATAATGGCAGATACAGCCGTCGCCTCCGAGAATTCCGCGCCCGCTACGCCAGCGAAGAAGCCAAAATCTTCGGCCGGCGGTGGTGCTGCGAAGAAGCCCAAAGCGAAGCCTACTCACCCGAAAACATCTGAAATGGTGAATAGCGCTATCAAGGAGCTGAAGGAACGCAGCGGATCTTCGTTGCAAGCCATTAAGAAATATATAGCCGCTCAGTACAAAGTCGACGCCGAGAAGTTGGCGCCGTTCATTAGGAAGTATCTCAAGAGCGCCGTCGAATCCGGTGCGTTGATTCAGACCAAAGGTAAGGGAGCCTCGGGATCGTTTAAACTGGAGTCAAAGTCGACAAGCTCCAAGAAACCGACTACGGCCTCCTCCAAGGCGGCGGGCGGCGCGAGATCTTCGTCGGCCGGTAAGGGCGGCAAGAGGGCTGGCGCCGCGACGGCAGCCGGCAAGGGTAAGAAAGGTGGCGCAGCTTCCGCCTCCTCTCCCGCCAAATCCTCCGGAGCCGCCAAGGACAAGAAGGCAGCGGCCGCCAAGAAGAAGCCCGCCGCGACCAAGAGGGCCTCCGCCCCGGCGAAGACTTCCAAGAGCGCCGCACCGAAGGCAAAGAAAACTGCTAAACCTCCCACCAAGAAGCCGAAGGCGCCGAAACCGAAGAAGGCTACAGCGGCCAAAACCTCCGGCAAGAGGTCCGGCGGTGCAGCTGCCTCCAAGAAGTGAAGTGAGCTCGTTCGTCGTACGTTGAAACATTACCTCAACACTTACTTCGGCGACCGTCGACGACCGATACAAAGGTGGTCGACGGTTACGGCGGCGCGCCGCACCTAACAGCCCTTTTAAGGGCTAACATATGTTTCCCATTTTTATTCACACACACTTAACTGTGTTAATTTAATCCTTAGGTAACTACATAATATTATTTCATGCTGTTTTCACCAATGGATATTATGGATAGAGTGGGGTGGTTTCGGTCAGCTAGTATACCTACATAGTAGGTACATACTCTGTCTGTATGTCGGCTATGATGCTGTTTTCACCGTCAGTTAAAATTTATCTATATCTATACCTACATAATTTTATAATTAAAACAAAGTCCTCCGCCGCGTCTGTCTTTCTGTCTGTCTGTATGTTTTTCCGATACAATTTTCATACGGTTATCACCAATGGATAGAGTGGTTCTCGAGGAAGGTTTTTAGTATATTGTATAATTTACAAAGTTACGCGGGCGAAGTCGCGGGCAGGAGCTAGTTTATTTTATTATAATAAATCCATCCACCGACCACAGAGTCAGCGAGCGACAGAGACAGCGACACGACTAGAGAGAGAGAGAGAGAGAGTGACAAAACAATCATACTATACTGCCATTGGCCGAAACGTAACACCACACTCCGTCACACTGTCTACGTTTACGTGTAGAAAATTTTATATATGAACAAATTTTGCTGCCTGGATGCAAAAAAATATCTCTGTAGTCTCTTCACAACCAATGGCTACAGCGTATCAACGATATTCTATTTGTCGTCATTACAAAAGAAACTTTATGGCACCTGATTAGGACATTAATTTGAAAGTTAGAATTGTGATCTTGTTCCCTTTATGGAGCTATCTACCACAATGACGACATATTCATTTGATTTTGACGCTTGTGTTAAAGTGTCTAAGGTTGATTTTAGAACATAACTTGGTCTACTACGTCAAAGGTATTGTCAAAGTCAGTTCAGTTTCAATAATCTGTCACCTCTCACAACACAAATTAACACAATCACCCACGGAACGGAACTATAAATAATTAGTTTTGGTTATTTTTTTTAGTCGTCGGGTTCAAAAAATAGTAGATAAGTAGGTAGACGAACGTCATTATATTCATTGCTATTTTAGCAATTGGAGATTAAATAGCTTTTTGATTTTATCTTAGTTTGGCTTATCCGAGATCCGAAACGCAATACCAAAATATTTTTTTCTAAATTCCGATTCTCCGACGATGAATACATGAACGCTTTTGTTCCAACTTTTGTTGGTGTTGGACAGCATCACCTGGACTCCGATCATGCCTCAAATCGCATTCAAGAACTCTGCGAACATAGGTATACACCTACGTTTCTTGTGTCGCATTCTGGAAATTGGACGACGAAAGAAATTTTGAAAACGTGAGTACCTACACCTGTATAAAATTCGATTCATGATGATAGGTTGAGTAGTTAAGGTGTGAGAGGGTAACAGACACAAAGTTACTTTCACATTTATAATATCAGTATGAATTTATTTGCCTAGTCAGTTTCTTTTTCGATATGTAAATTTATGTGTACCTACATATTTACAAAAATGTCGTAGGTAACCGATATTTTTTCTTTGTTTATGTTTAGGCCTACGGTCCACTTGATTGTAGGTGGCTACCGTCGCCAATAACACAAGCAACGCCATGGGTACTGTAAATGTACTGCCGACCATACAAGGATTAAGGGACGGGGTAGTGGGCTCTTTTCTAATCCGATTCAAGATATGGATAATTGCCTCACGAATATTTATTAAAAAGCCACACCGCAAATGGCACTCTTAAAGGTTAGCTAGGTGATTGATTGAAGTACTTCAATACACAGTGGCCACACCGATGTAAATTTAATAAATTTTAATTTTTTTTTAATACACCTACTTTTTTATGTAAGGTGTAGTGTCTGGGTGGCACTGGCTCGGTAGTTCACTGTATATCCGGCAAAACATGCGTCCACTCTCCAAGGTACAATATACTTCCATGTCTCACTCCCGGCTCCGGCCCACGTAACCCCTCAGTCTGACCACCATTCAGTGTGTCCAACATTCGGTGTTGCCCCCATCGGTGTGGCCATCATATACAATGACCGCGAGATAGTGTATATAACTATGATTTAGTTATATCTATAACGTATCTAACTATGCACAAACACTACATAAGGCATGGGAAGGATTCCACAAAGCTTCTCTTTTAAAAACAGATTCCTCCATAAGTAATGCATCCAAGTAAAATCCAAGCAAAAAATAAACACATAGCTAACCGCTACGCTACTATTGAGGCGCTAAGCGAGCGGTGTGGCCGCGCTCATATATGGAGTGTGTTATATTATGGTGTAATTGTTTGTTTTCCCAAATAAAATAAAATACATCAAATATTTTACATTTTCAAGTAAATGAAAATTTGTAGTCAGTTTTCATTTACTTGAAAGTTTTAAATGTTTTAAATGCTTTTTACTATGAAGGTTATTAATTATGTCTAAGATAATAATGAACTATTTGTTGGTGTTGACAGGATATCACTTCCAAAATGAAGTGGCCGCTGGTGTGCAAAATAAAGAAGCCTCGAGCTTCTGTCAGTGAACTTGTACTAGGGAGTGATGGAACTGGTCATACATGGCCAGAGCCAAGGTAGATACTACAGGAGCGGGCAACTCCCTCCCAAAATATTATTGATCATCTTACTTAACTACCGGTGGTGAGTATACATTTCAAACATTGTTTTTTTGGGCGTCTTTAACACTTGTAAACGCAAAGGTCATAGTCCTAGGACTGATCGAATGATGCAAAAATAAAAAAAATAATGCAAAGGTACACATCAGTCAATAAGCAACTTCTGCATGCCTAAATATTATTATATGTTGAATATTTTTAATAATAAAAGTGGGGTAGTAGTAGTGGGTATGTCTTATTTAGAAACTTTTGTAACATATAATTATACTATGTTAAATTATTCTTCATAATTATCATATAAGTATATGAAAGGCGATGTGTGTGGGTATGTATGTTCCCTATTCACTCTGAAACCGCTGAACCGATTTAGATGAAACTTTCAGACAATCTTCAAATTAGTCCAGCGGGTAAGTAATCATGTGAAGTTTGGTAGCGATCGGTCGCTAGTACCTTATGAATAGAGACCGGATTATATGCAACATAAAAAGCTTATGCATGCATTATATGCATGCAAATATGCATGAAAAATGCTTGAAATATGCACGAATATTGGCAGAATATGCAAAATCAAATGATAAATTTTAGGAACCCAAAAAAGAAAAGTAAGTTTTCATTTTTTTTTATTTCAAAATCAGCTTTCAATTAGTAATTATCCTTTGATAGGCGATAATAAGCGGTAAACATGCAAATGCATATAATCCGGTCTCTACTTATGAAGAATAGTTTAACTTTAACTTAAGGAAAGATATACAGTGGGTGGCCATATTATTAGGCACAGAGCTATTGAGATTTTTTTAATTTTCCTGGATTTCTCTAACAAATGATTGGTTGTGGGTCTCTTATGTATTTTTTATTTGTATCTGCATATTATTGGGATCATAAAAACAATAAAAAATTATATCCCTCATAAGACTGATATTAATATAATAGATAAAAATTAATAAAACAAGTTTCCTCTCTTTGCTGAAATAATAGCTTCTATTCGTCGGGGCATGCTCTCAATATTTTGCATTTTCTTGGAGTGTGGAGTTATGATTCCAATCTCTGATGGAAGTTTCAATGAATTGGCGCTTGGTAGTAATCAGTTCTTTCGGCATTAATTAACATTAACATTGAATTAACATATGTTCGATGGGTCATGTCTGGTGAATTCCCTGGCCAAGTCAAAAAAATTTTTTCAGCCAAGAGTGCAGTACATTTCTGTCTTTGTGACACAGTGCAAAGTCATTCATAAAAATGTAGTTGTCATTACCAGGGAATCATTCCTTGATTACACGAATATGAGCACTGTCCCTAATAATTTGGCCACCGATGGTATTTTATGTAGGTATGTACATATGTTAAAAAAAAAATCTTATAACACAATTTTTACCTTTCTAATAGAATACTATTTATGTGAATCTTCTTTCGTTTGATCTTATTTTTAACTTCCGACGCAAAAATAGGATGTTATAAGTTAGACATGTGTGTCTGTGTAGTGTGTACCTATCTGTCTGTGAAATCTTAGCTTCCAAACGGATGGACCGGTTTTTTTTTTCTTTGAAAGCTGACGGATCAAAATGGTTTTTAGGTATAATTTATGAAGATCTGTTCACGCATTTGGAGACCATAAGCCCATTTCCTAGTTGAAGAAGGGGATTCACTAACTTCCACACGTTCGATTGATATGAAATTTGGTATATTGTTACTTTGGTGGTATTTCCTTGACATGGTAACCTGACCTGACATTGACCTGATGCTGCAGCATCAAGTAGTCTGCGAGACACCCAACTCCTCAGCAATTTACAGCAGATATAGGGAGTTTGGGCTCAATAGAATGTCGGGGGTTAGTTTATAAATTTTATTTGCAGCTTCTTAATCCAGAAAAATAATGTTTGAATAAAATTACACTGAATGAAATTCATGTTTATCTTTTGTACATTATTTAAATGCGTTCCTACTAGGCATGCCTTTTAAGTTCTGTCGTTTCCATATTTCCCGGCAATTTTGAATTTGGAACTGTTCTACATTCGAATGTGTTTAAATTTTGAATCTCAAAACAGTTGAAAGTATTAGGATTAACGCTATTGTTTAGTCACACCGTCGATTGGAATCTGTCAGGTTACGTACGAAAATGAATATTTCTAAGGAAAATGTTAGTGCAATAATTTTCTACAACTTTAGAAGAGGTGTCTTAGAACTTAGAAGCCGTGTCAGGACACGGCCTCAGTGTTTTGAAGAGCTAACATCTGTGTTCAGTGATGAAGCCCCATGTCTGCGGACTGTCGAACTCTGGTGTTTAGAATTCCAGTGTGGACATACTAGTGTTAGTGACAAATCTCGCGAAGGACGCCCAAAATCCGCCTTCACTGAAGATAACATCATTGCTGTGAGACAAGTAATTCTTGAAGATCGTCATGTGACGTATCGAGAGATAGAGGCTCTATTAGGCATCTCAGGGACAACCATTCAGAAGATCTAGCATGAAGCGCTTGGTGTGAGAAAGCTATAAAAACAATCGCAACAAAATAAACTCACACAAACAAACGAACAATTATTTTCGTCAGAAAAATAAACTTTTTTTTAAGAGTTTGCACTTCTGACAAGTAGTCCAAAATTTGACATAATATATATAATCTTCTAATATATAAAATTCACGTGTCACTGTGTTAGTTGCCAAACTCCTCCGAAACGGCTTAACCGATTTGGATGAAATTTTTTGTGTATATTCGGTAGGTCTGAGAATAGGTTTATATCTATTTTTTATAATTGAAAAAATTAAAGATAAAAATAAAAAAATAAACAGAAAATTACTATAGAAAGAAATTGTACTTTCAAATCGTCAGAAAGAGGCCTGTCATAGACGTAAGCTAGCACCTAGCAACCGTTGTTGATAGCTTTCGCTGTCATTAGAAAATACAAATTTATATACATAGAAACTGTCAAATCGCTTGGTCTCATGTTGTGAAACAATGCCGCGACCCAGAAAATCTAATCTTTCCGCTTACCGCAGCGTTGTGCGTTTCGATCAAGAGACCAAAGCTTTAGGCGGTACGAAGTTCGCCGGGTCAACTAGTAATATATATATATAATATGATATAATATCTTCACACATTCCACACAGCACCATCTAATCAAAAATTTAAAAATCTTTGTCCACAGTAAGCAACTATCCCGTATGTTTGTTATTAATTTAACATTTGTTAAATAAAGAATCGATCGCATATTAAAAACAAGTGACTATTATATAAAACGTATAAAACTATGAGACTTTAAAGTATTTTAAAAATACTTACTTTTTTCGGCAAAAAAAATTCACTTTGATAACACACAACACCGGCTTGATGGCGGTAAGCGACTAACACCACATTGGATCTTGGACCAATAATCACAACACGACTATTCACTATTTGGATATTTTTGATATTGAAAGCACGCTGCACGACACGTCGCAATGTAATGGCCGCCTAGCCGGTCAAAACATTGACACAAGACGCGACGTTGCCACTCGCAATGATGATTTGTATGGCAGTGTGCATCTGCATAAATAAAGTATAGCAGTGTGGCAACGTCGCAAGCCGGCTAGCAACGTCGCAAGCCGGCTAGCTGTTCAAAACATTGACACAAGACGCGACGTTGCCACTCTTTCAATATACAGTAGGTAGAGCGTCGATTATCCGAACTAATTGGGAGAAATAGGTGTTCAGAAAACCGGTTTATTCGGATAATCGATCTACATAATATACAGTGGCGTCCATATGAATAGCCTCACTCATCAAATGTATACTTAGCATACTTCTAATATAAATAATCTAATAATAAATTAACAATCTCATATATAACATAAGCAGTCTTGTAATGCTAAACAAATTAATAATTATTAGGTTATATCGATACCTTAATTCGCAAAACGAATAACTCCACTTTTGGATTTTTGGTTGAAAATGACTTTTTGATACGGGAGAAACTTAATGGCAATTAGAATTTAATTTTTAAAAGATCTATCGGTTAATACGAGCCATAATTTCCAATGTAAAATTGTCTTTTTTCTTTTCCCGTATCATACAAAAACAAATTTATAACGTTTTTAATCTCCCCTGTAAAGTTTGCCTCAGAGGAGTTATTTGGTTTGCGAATTAAGGTATCGATATATAAAAAAAATTACACGAAATACCTCATTGATTATGCAAAGTCATTGAACAATTAAATACTCTTTCTTTTAATATTTTGTGGTCCTTCCATTAGACTTTATTACTTAAAAAAACCGATTAGGACCGATTTATACAAGGAATGCGATTTAAGTCTTTGAAAGAATGTATGTAATTAATATCAATAGAGTTCCAAACAGTGTAAATTGCTTGAATTAAATCTTCTCTCTTGGTAAACTGTCGGTCGTTGGAATAAACTTGCCGAGACATCCAGCCCCAGACATTTTCTATGATATTTAGATCTTGAATTTGTCTTTTTTCAAACCACGTTTTTACGTGATCTATGTATAAGTAATGAACTTATCATATAATATATCATGCTGAAAAATTATTTTTCTTCTCATGACTTTATAAACTTTATTTTTGTTTTCTTTCAATACTTCAAAATATTTTTCATCGTTTTGTTTTTCGTTTAACACGACTAGATCAATGGGGCCATAATAAGAAATCGCTCCCCAAACCATCACTGAACCCAATGTTGAGGGTTGACGGGATAGCACTAGTTTCTTTTCTTAGATCGTTAAAATTATATTTAAATCCGTCGGGACCATCTAGATTCGACTTTTTCTCGTCGCTAGAAAACCACATTCTGCCACTGCGTTGTCCAGCACATGTACTTGTTAGCAAAAGAGAATCGAGTTGCTACAATGGTGATTGCGCAAAGGAGGTTTACTCATTATCTTCTTCCGTTTAACGCAAGGTGTTGTTCTTATGACTCGCCGAACTGTAGACAGTATTGTTTTAGTATTTATTTCTTTTGCTATTTTTGCTTGACACTCTTTGTAGAATTTGAAGCAGCGCGTAAAATTGCTCGACGTTTACGATCCGTTGTGGCACATTTTGTGCGTCCTTTATGTTTTTGACCATAATTTTCCTTATTTTATAAGTTTACTTTATTATTGATCACTTTAGGGCTGCGACCGATTTTCTTAGCTATCTCACGATTAGGTAACTTTTGGGATAAATAAAAAATTATTTTCTCAATACCTAAACTGGTAAGTCTTTTACCACGTCCCATGTTCACAATAACTATGGATTACGGTGAAATACTAATAACAGACACAAACCGTTACATAAATATCAAATTATTTAAAAAAAAATGCAATCCAGAATGATTGACGTCTTATTTGAGTGACGAGACTAGACTGAGGCTATTCCTGTGGACGACACGTAGACAAGTCTGCTTAGAAGCTTAGACAGCTTAAGCAGCTTAACTTAGCTTAGTTGTAATAAAAATCAAACGTACATTTAAAAAATAATATTTAACGGTTCATATTAATATTTATAAAACATATACGGGGTGAGGCTATTCAAATGGCCGCCACTGTATTTAAAGAAGTCTCAGCAAAAAAACAATAAATAATTCTATTCAAAATGGCCACCTTTAGCTTTGATACAGGCCTTTAATCTGTTTGGCCACGAATCTATGCACTGTTTCCATGGGAAATTTAGCCACTTATACTTGCTCCAGAGATTTTTTAAGACTCAATGTCGACGTGTCGTTTAGAGCAGGCCATGTCCTCTAAAACTGACCAAATCTTGTAGTCTAAGGGGTTCAGATCTGGACTAAACGAGAACCAGTCTTCGACTGTTGGTTCGAGCCATGATCCGCGCATCACATTAGGAGATAGCGGGGAAGGGGTGGGTGTGCTGGAACAAGCAGTTCGGTTAATCGACGTTCGGATAATCGACACTCTACTGTATTCCAGTCACCTTGAGGCGATTTTGTACGAAGTTCTATTCAAGAGGCCCACCTTCTGGCCAATTTTTAAAGGTTGTTTGGACCTACCTACAAGAATATAGTCCTGAGTTTTCGGACATTTCCGTGGTATAATTTAGCAATAAAAAATTATTGAAAATTAGAAAATGCATATTTTTGAGATAATTTTATTGGAACGCGTCCTAACGAAAAAAAATTCCAATAAAATTTGTTCATCATAACGTCCTCTGTAAAAAAGGTCCTGGGCGAAAAAAGTTCTAACATTGTTAATTAAGCAGTTTGGTGGCGCCAAATAATTGGTTTATCTGTGGTGCGTTCCCAATTCCGAATCCACACCAACAAACATGCATACACCTCACACGCAAAAGTGGCGCCCTCTGGTGCCCACACATATAAAAGAAGTGAACGCTCTCCGTTCGAAGCAAGTAAACCGCGCCGTAGGTGTTGCATGTCCCGATCCAATTCTCTTCCTACCCCTTTGATTGCACGCACCACAAAAAATACAGTCCACTTATATTATCAAACATATTCACAGTTAATGGCAAAAAAATGAAAATTCTATATTTCGTTTTTGCAACCGAAATCGGGTGTTTATCAACATATCGGTTTGAAGCTCGTATGTAAATGATGTAAAGGAGCCAAACCCCAAGAGTATCATGCAAGATTTATCGATCTGTGGGATATAGTTTAGCAACAATCTGCGATCATCGAAAAATCTTTGGCCTTCAATAGAATTTCCGACGAAGGCCCACAGGGTGGAAAAAAATTGAGGAGCTTCGTATAATATACACAAGCGATTTGAAAAATAAAAATAAAAATAAGTGCATTGCATAGTTATTTATCAGTTTGTCTTCTTTTAATAAAATAAACACAAACACTAAGAAATAATTGTTTATAGATTGTTATATAATGTAAAACATCAAAGTTTCCAGCACATTAATAGCTTTCTAGCTCAAGTATATTTGCTTTGCAATTCTAAATCTGATTTTATAATTATTTTACTGTCCAAAAACGAGAAATAAAACACCGCTTCACCCGATATACCTACTCACGCGCTCGACCGTTTCTCGTGATGTTCAGCTTCATTTCTAACATCACAGATGTTAAAACCAAGATATACGTTTTGAAGTATGAAAATTCTACTTTCGAAATCGTTTTCGTAAATTGAAATCGTACTATACCTGTCGCATTCAGGCCTGCTGGAAAATTGCAAAGTAAAAAATTCAAATGGCCACAGATCGAATACTATGCATCGGACAGTGCCTACCTTTACCACATATAAAGCTTATATTGATAACTAATACTGGCCGGAAAATCTACGCTACAACTCAAAAAATAATAGAGATGAATTTTTTTAAAAACTTCACTTTGGCTGGTTTTTCCCGATTTTCTCCTAAACTAACAGTCTGATCGAGTCATTCGATCTCTCACTTTTTATCGTGTTTTCATTCTCTACAGTTTGTCTGTTGACACCTTGTTGGACACCATCGTGATTGCCCTGATAGTTTCAATTTTATAAGCAAAAAAAATAACAATAGCGTAGTTGGTTTTCTTCTAATACTTTTTACATGTCATAATATCTGTAGCATGTCATATAGTTATCGGTGTCGACAGCGTGGCCGGGCGGCGCGGTGGAATGTCCCCTCTCACTCCGCAACTCCGCAGCCTGGCGCGAGCGGCTTAGTTAACAAATATAATAACTGACTTTTTTCGATAATCTGCGAAGAAAAACTTTTTCTTTCCAAATCGCTTGTGCATGATGATACGAAGCTATTCGATTTTATTTCGCCCTGTGGGCCTTCGTCGGGAAATTCTATTGAAGGGCAAAGATTTTTAGATAATCGCAGATTGTTTCTAAACTATATCTTGCAGATTGATAAATCTTACACGATTCTCTTGAGGTTTGGCTCCATTACATCATATACGAGTTTCAAACCGATATGTTGATAAAGACCCGATCGCGGTTGCAAAAACGAAATGTAGAATTTTCATTTTCATTTGCCATTAACCGCTTAATTAACAATGTTGGCACTTTTTCTTCCAGGACCATTTGTACAGAGGACGTTATGATGAACAAATTTTATTAAAAACTTTTTTGGATAGGATGCGTTCGGAAAAAATTATCTCAAAAATATTCATTTTTTAATTTTCAATAATTTTTTATTGCTAAAATATACCTCGAAAATGTCCGAAAACTCAGGACTATATTCTTGTAGGTCCAAACAACCTATAAAAAAATTGGCCAGAGGGTGGGCCTCTTGAATAGAACTTATCCTAAGGTGACTGGCCTAATAGCTTTCTCACTTACTTTATTCTATGATTTGTGTGGCAGTGTGCATACGTAAAGTATAGCAGTGACTATTATTTAAAACGTATAAAACTATGAGACTTTAAAGTATTTTAAAAATACTTACTTTTTTCGGCAAAAAAAATTCACTTTGATAACACACAACACCGGCTTGATGGCGGTAAGCGACTAACACCACATTGGATCTTGGACCAATAATCACAACACGACTATTCACTATTTGGATATTTTTGATATTGAAAGCACGCTGCACGACACGTCACAATGTAATGGCCGCCTAGCCGGTCAAAACATTGACACAAGACGCGACGTTGCCACCCGCAATGATGATTTGTATGGCAGTGTGCATAAATAAAGTATAGCAGTGTGGCAACGTCGCAAGCCGGCTAGCTGTTCAAAACATTGACACAAGACGCGACGTTGCCACTCTTTCAATATACAGTAGGTAGAGCGTCGATTATCCGAACTAATTGGGAGAAATAGGTGTTCAGAAAACCGGTTTATTCGGATAATCGATCTACATAATATACAGTGGCGTCCATATGAATAGCCTCACTCATCAAATGTATACTTAGCATACTTCTAATCTTAATAATCTAATAATAAATTAACTATCTCATATTAAATAACATAAGCAGTCTTGTAATGCTAAACAAATTAATAATTATTAGGTTATCATATATAAAATAAATTACACGAAACAAATAATAACCCCTTCCACTTGAATAGCCTCTTGATTATGCAAAGTCATTGAACAATTAAATATTTTGTGGTCCTTCCATTAGACTTTATTACTTAAAAAACTGATTAGGACCGATTTAACATCCATGAAAGGTAAATACAAAACATTCATGACTCAGGTACAAAGGTAAAATGTCAATAAACGTTTGCCCCTAGCGGGATTCGAATTAACCCGCGACAGTTTTGAACATTTCCTATGAGGTTGTTTCATTTTAAAATCCCACAACCGTCGATTCTGTGTAGTTCTACAGTTCTACTAACGTAGAAATAAAATAGTTCTATTGATTGAACTAATACTTAACCCTTTAGCTGCCAGAGTCAGATTTATCCGACAATTATTTTCGTGTCCATTTCGCCAGAGCCGGATAATATGTATATAACTTTCTCTACTTGTATAATGTTTGAAATCATTGACTTGTTTTCTCTTTAAAAAAAAAAAACGAGTTAATAGGTAATTTCTTTGTATGTTAAGGTCGGCAGACAGGCTGACAGTCCACTTGATGGTAGGGTGGTGACCGTCGCCTATAACACAAGCAACGCCATAGGCGCTGCCGACTACAGTAGGATTACAATAGGATAAGAAATTTAGAAGGGATAGGAAAATGGGCTCTAAAGTAGGATTGAACTCGCAAAAATAATAAAATATCCTTACTAATATTATAAATGCGGAAGTTTTTATGGATGTATGGATGTTTGTTACTCTTTCACGCAAAAACTACTGAATGGATTTCAATGAAACTAGAATAATATACCTTATACATACATCAGAATAAGGCATAGGCTATATAAGACATAAAACGCGGAAGAAGTCGCGGGCACCAGCTACTATCCAATATTTTAGAAAAACTTTTATAGACTGTTGCCATTGACAATCAAATTTTAAATGTACTTGCATTATTAGTCTATACTAATATTATAAAGAGGAAAGATTTGATTGTTTATTTGAATTGAATAGGAGCTACATATTTGAAAATGGGAAGCTATTATATTATCAGCGAGTAACATAGGCTATAATTAATTTTATTGTTAATGTAACCATTGTACCGTTCAGCAAATAAACTCAATAAAAAAAAATCTTTCGGTAATCCGATTTAATGAAAAAATTCCAGGTCCCAGAAGGTGTCTTAGTGGTTCTGAAATAACTTTGGTTATTGGAGGCTCAGCGGTTTATAGGGTATGTATTGCTATTACGAAATTTGTTTTCTTTTTTAAGTGAAAACTTGTTTAGGCGAGCTGTGCACTTTATTTTGTGGGTATTGTGAATGAGACTGAGCTGAAACTGCTCGGCTATGTAACTATGTAGGACTAGGATGTACAAAGGATACTTATCTCTATAACTAGACTAGGCCACTTTTGTTACCTGTTTTTTCTCTGTGTTTATTTATTTTCTTTATATTAGGAAAACATACAATATACACATAAATACAAGAGAAACATAAATCAGCAAAGTTTCCACTAAATTACTAAATCATATTATAAGTTACAGGTCACTACAGAATATTGGAGATGGGAAAAAATTATTAATTGTATGTTCTATAAGTTACGAATAAATTGATTGATTGGTCTCTCCTCGAGCTAATGTGATGTGAGCAAAAATTGTATAATAATAAATTGCCAGCCACAGAGGTGAAAGCAGTGTTCCATGTGGGACCTAACTTAGGTGTTAGGGAGTAAAGATCAATCAGTTTTGTAAGGTGTTAGTGTTAGCCATTGAACAGAGAGGGAACAGAGAGGTTCTACAATAGTGTAGAACTATAAAACCATAGAAAACATTGTAATGTTAACTGCCATAGAAATAATTAGGGTTATAAATCGGTTTCAGGTGAAGAAGTCGGCTTGTCCCGAATCCCGAATCCGGAATCCCGATGAGCTCCTGTATGTACATAACCATTTAGGAATGGCTCAGGTAATATTTTACGCTACATTATTATTGTTATCATTATTTCATTATATTAAAACATAGTCACAAAAATAATATAAGAATAAATATATTACATAATGTATTCTTAAATCATATTGCCAATAACTGACTTCTTTTTTTACTATAAAAATAGCTATGAACATTGTACAGTTAATACTATACATTAATAATAATATAACTTTAATATAGGTAAGTGAAATATTTTATAATATTTAATAAAATAATCTTACTTCCGTACTAATATTATATAAGACAATAATTATTTTGAGAAATTCAGTGACATTGAATAATTTCGTTTTGACCCTTTGACAGTTTGACCTTTTTGACTTTTTGCTATTCATAATATATTGGGATTGTTTGTTTTATTTTATGAAAGAACTAGCTGGTGCCCGCGACTTCGCCCGCGTTGAAAATTATATACTAAAACCTTCCTCGAGAACCACTCTATCCATTGATGAAAACAGCGTGAAAATCGGTGCAGTAGTTTTTGAGTTTATCGCGAACAGACAGACGCGGTGGAGGGCTGTTTTATTTTATGAAAGAATTTAGTTGTTTTTTTTTTTTAAATTTCCAGCTTCACCTCTGCCTCGTGGAGCCAGTTATAGAGCAAGTTGCGTAAACCTGTGTACGAACGAATCGTCTAGACTCTAGATGGCGTTCTAGGTATCAGTTCAATTCAACTTAGCAACTATGTAAATTATAAGGTAAATGTAATATACATACATAGGATGTAAGAGGTTGTAAGTCATTTACATAGTAAATTAAGGGTGGATTGCACCGTAGGCTTGGTTATTGCTACCGTCAAAATTAACTATAGCGGTAACTTTAACGGTGACAGTCGAAATTAACAATTGCATGTTACACCTTGATATTTTTCGTCACTGTTAAAGTTAAACGGGTTGTCATTATAAAATAATTTAATTTTCCTAGGTTGTCGTAGTAATATTATTTTAATATGGCAATATTCAAAATCAAATGTCTCAAAACTGTCACAGTTGACTTAACAACAAGGAGAATTGAGTATGAGGAGGACAATCTCTGAGTATTAAAAGTGTCCGTCGAAACCGATAAATTGGTGGCGCTAGTGGTGAGGCTAGTTTCAACTCGGCGCACTTCACTCCGTCAACTACTGCTACATTCATTCCATACTCTCCATACTCGCACTCATAGAGAAAGTATAGACTAGAGTAGTCATTAAAATAATAATAGTCGTGAAAACGAGACACATTTATGCTTTATTACCTTAGAGGGAGCGAGACACATTATTGATTTTTTGTCTCTCTTTGCGTATGCGTTTTTATTGTTTGCCACACTTGAAAGTGTGGCAGACAAATCTCTTGGAGCACTTTGTTTTTTGCCGATTTTCATATTTCAAGCATTTTTCAAAGTTCCTGGGTATTGTGTTAGGTGTGGTACGTGTTGCTGAAAGTGGTGATAATAGTGAACTGTAGCATTTTAGGCTGTAAAAGTCGATCAGAGCGAAATGTTGAAAACATAACCTTTCATATGTAAGTGCTTTATTTTTTGGTTAAATGCAATAATTGTTGCATGCATGTTCAGTAAACAACTAATTTATGTCTTGTTATAAATTTTACAACTGTTTTAGATGATATTTTTATGATTTTTCTCTACGGTATGTACTATGATGTGGTACTATGTTTCCGTCCTTAACGGGTGTACGCTCACCGCTTCTCTTGTATATACTCTCTCTACGCTCTCACTGTTCACACTAGCGCCATCTATATTTATCGGATTTTGTTGCCACTTTTTCAGTTCAACACCCATGTAAGATGGCGCTCCTTACTCAATTCTCCTTGCTTAACAATAACAATAACAATGACCGGCCAATTTCGAGCGGTTATTGCTATCGTTAAGTTATGACGTCATTTTAACCGTTGTAAAAATGGTGCAACGCATATTATGCTTAACCAAAGATTTGACGGCTGGTTTGGATATGGTTACCGTTATAGTTAGCTGGTGCAACCCACCCTAAGTTTTGACTTGATACTTGTCTAAGAAAACCGACTATAATCAACTTGACTGCAATGTGAACACTAAAATATTTTGTACATAAATTTCTTATGAGTGAAAATACAAAATGTGGACAACTCGCTGTCATCAGTTAATAAAGAAGATATTTTTATGTACTTTTTATATATTACAATGTATCATGAAATTATAAAATCTTCTTTATGCGTCCACTCAATTTCAATTGAGCTTATTTCACAAAGCTTATTTGTGAAATAACGCAATAAAACATCAAAACGTCAGTTCGTTGGTGTGTCATAAACACAAAAACGCTCAATCAAATGGTTGCATAATAAAATATATCGTATATATTGTAATTCTTAATATTTTGCTATATATAAACATATGTTTTGCTTTCTTATTGTCACGTTTCCACGTTTCGACCATGAATTTTATAACAACAGTTTGTTTAGGTACATATTCTTAACTTATTTGTTAGCACGTAGAAAAGGCTTATTTAAATACGTGCTCCTATTTAAATATAATTTCCTTGTTTATCTGGTAAAAATAAGTGACACACTCCTACGTGTCTTTATGTTACTTCCTAGTGGGATGGTTCCATCTGCTTAGTAAACTAATTTTCTTAACATAAATTTCATCCTGGCTTTTCTTGTTAATAAAATGTACGAAAGATCGTACATAGGTAGGTTTAAAAGAACAACAAACGCAACGTGTGATTATTATTTTAATATTAAGAATCAATTATGTATATTAGTACAAATTTGGCCATCCAATGGTAAAAACCGCATCAGGACAAAACTTTTAAGTACGATCCCCAACACAGTGTGAATTTGTCCGAAAAAAAAAATAGACAATGGAATAGTCTAGCATTTGCAGGATAGCACTCATCCCGATGAGTCCCAGAGCGACGAATTCGTCCAGGTAGTGGGACGAAAAAAAAAACACAAAAGCAGCCCCAACCCCTCTACGGTTCCGGCAAAGAAGCCCACCACGGAGAAACCCCCCACATGTCGCCGTAGCCCCTAAGGCGCCACCTCCCTAAGGGAAATGGACAGCCTTAGTCGGGGAAAATCCATCACCGTCAAGGTGCAAACCATTGCGGAATACCGCACCTTGACTGATCTATGATAATGCGTCGAGTACCCGCGGGCTTCAGCGTCGTTGAGCGTCGTCCGTCTGTGCAGATGGTGGTGGGGTTCCACGCTCTGTGCCATGGCGTTGAAGTCTCCCCCGCCCGCAGTGTGGGGTAAATGTTCCTCATCCAACGCCAGCGCGTCGTGTATGTCGCGAGCGTGCAATTGAGCTGCAGGGGGCTTGTACGCGGCATACAGGCGCAGCGGCTGTCCGGCGATGAGCACTTGAACGCCCAAGGCATAGAGTGTTTGCGGATGCAAGCGTGGGCAGAGACGTGGGCGGCGTTGGGCGCGGGAGAGTCCCTCATCGAGAACTGCCGGTATGACGTATTCATGTGAAGAGAGGTACGCAATCATTACGGAGACACACCCGTCGAGAGAGCTTCCTTCTTTATTAGTTCGGCTAACATTACTAGGTCACGTTCATGTTCTTGTTGTTCTTGTTCGGACACTACTCCGGAACGCGGCGGTGATACGACGTGGCGTCGTTCGGCATCGGCGCGTGATATGGGACGCGACGGAGCCACGGCCGAATCAGAAACCGTTTCCTAAACGGGGCGGTGCCGTTCGGCGGCGTCCTTCGTACGCGAGGCGCTACTAGACAGCGCTTCAACGCGCGATGCTCGGCTCAGTACGGCTACTACGTCTTGCGGCTGCTCAATCGTCGGATGACGAATCTGAGCAGCCGCAATCAAATCCGCTGCGTTGTGTGGACAGTGGACACACTAGGAGCAACCTAACGGTGTCAACAACCTAGTGTGGGCGTCGACCCAAGACGTCTGTGTGTCCCCCTCGGGAGCTTCCGGCTGCTTCTGGAGCAGCAGCCGGAGCTGTTGTACCAGGATGGAGAGATCCATCCTGGTCTCGGGGGGGATCTCGGGGAGAGACCCCGGACGTGCGTGGTGCGTGGGTAGCCCTAAGGGAGAGTAGCCCTAGCTGCTCTAACAGAAGAGGGTAGGGCGCTCCGGGACTCCCGATTACGCAAGGGCTCGTAAGCCCCTACGCAACAAGAAGAACCGCGAACACTATCTTATCCGCCCAAACGACTGCTAGAGAATAGGATGAAAGGATCGGAGAGGTTGGGAGGGAGACGGCTAGTGTCGACTAGGGGTCACCCCCAAGGCCGGTGGTTCTAGCCCCGTCCAAGTTCTGTGGGTCCCGAGGGGGACACTAGCTGTCTCTCTCCGATCCCTATTTCCCATTCTCTAGTAGATGTTTGGGCGGACAAAACAGTGCTCGCGATTCACTTTGTTTCGTAGGGGCTCAAGAGCCCTTGCGAAATCGAGAGTTTCGGTCGCGACGGGGGAAACCGTAGTTGACACGGCCGATGCGTTAACACCGCAAGGTATCCCCGGCCGTGGTGTAGCACGGGCCCTTAAAAGGGCTTTTGAATTCGGGCACATCCGAGCCCGAAGACTGAGATGCGTTTTTCCCATGAGGAAGGGACGTGGCGACGGAAGAGCGACAGTCCGACCACTAAGACGGATGAGGGGGTACGCCACACACCATATGCCTCGCCCCGGGGCTAGCCGCTGCTGACCGTGGTCCCTCTGGATAGTGGCGGTTTTTTTTTTACGAGCGAAGAAACTTTCAAAAAGTACCTTATGACAAATGACGCATGCAAAGACAAATGTCATAAGGTTAGTGAGGTAAGATTCCCACATAACCTTATGACGCCACTATCCCTCCTTGTCTCCGAAGCGTCGCCAGGGTTCATTGTGAAGCTATTCCGATGGACGTCTCGCTGCCCTTCGTCGAGACACCACTCAAGCTCAAGCTCACATGGATAGCCACTGTCCAGGTGAGCTTGAGAATCCCTTTTTTTCTTTTTTTTTTTGCACTAAAACCAACTCGAGATGGGTATGGTTCAGTCCTGAGGGGACTTTAGAAGCGCCCGGCCCTTACAAACAATATTCCTTAAAAACTAGCTTAAGTATGAGGGACCGGCTAGCCCTGTAGGGCCACTTGCGTCTGCCGCGACTAACACAGCCGCGGAAGCTACAAGTGGTCCCCGGGCCGGGTGGTCCCTCTCAGGCGCTGGATCCTGGTCGCGCCTCGTTGATGAGTGGTCGCGCGGTGGTCGTCCTCTTCTGATGTGGTGGCGGGGAAGCTCAGCATCGGGGTCATCACCAGCAAGCGCCGCGTTTGCTGCCGTGATGGGGTCATCCTGGTCCAAAAGGATGTGACGGGGTCTTCTTCTGAAACGAGAAAGAGTGAGATTAGGATCGGGAGTGTAAGTTAGTGAGCTGGACACTAGTGGATTGGGATGGCGAGGGATTTTGTCATATTACTTCAAGGCGAAGTCCTTGATGCACTTGACAATGGAAGGGAGTTTCGTGTCGTGGTGGAGATCTACATTGCGAATGTACCATGGGGCCCCCACGGCTCTTCGCAGGAATCGGTTTTGGATAACTTGGAGGGAATTGATGTATGTGTGTGCAGCGTGCGCAAAGACTACGCTAGCGTACGTCATGATTGGCCTGATGCATACTTTGTACAATGTCACCTTATTTCTAAGGGACATTGCACTCCGTTTGCCTATGAGGCACGTCAGGCGACCCAGGCCGAACGCTGCCCTGTCCCTGACACGTTTTATGTGCGGACCGAAGGTGAGTCTTCGGTCGAGTGTGACGCCGAGGTATTTGGTCTGATGGACCCAAGGGATGACGCGGCCCTGGAGAGTGATTTGGCCGAGTGAAGCTCGGAGTTTGAAGTGGATGTTCCCGGGTAAAGTACATTGCTGCACTTTTCTCGGGGTTCGCCTCGATTCTCCATTTATAGAACCAATCGCCGAGAGCGGTCACGGCGGTCTGAAGTGTGCGAGTTAAGAAACCTCGGTGTCGTTCTGAGAAGTAGAGGGCCGTGTCGTCTGCAAAGAGAGACAGCTCGACCCCCTCTGTGCGGGGGATGTCGTTAGTGTCCCTTTTAGTAGGGCAATGTCCAGAATGTCAGGTCGGTGGTTTCGTTGATAGGGGAAATGCGTGATAGGGGGACGCCTAGGCATTTGACGCACCGGGGCGTCGCGAAATAATTACGGGCCGAGTGCCCGTAGAGCTGGCAGTTGTGACACAGCCCTAGAATGTGGTGCTTGCGCGGGTTTTGAAATCGGTCTCCGGACAGTCCGTAGATGGTGGGGACGCCGAAAAAGCGTTTCCCCTCGGGGGTGTTCTCCAGGACGAGAAGCACCATGTAGGGAACGCGGTTCCCTACGAAATATTCTTCTTGTCTCCGAAGCGTCGCCAGGGTTCTTTGTGAAGCTTTTCCGACGGACATCTCGCTGCCCTTCGCCGAGACACTCTCCAGCTCAAGCTCTCCGGCTCAAGCTCACCTCGCGTGACGCTAGTTGTCTGTTTCGGTCTGTGTGGTTTTTACTGCAAGACCGACGACTGCAACTAGGGTCAATTTCTAATCCGCTGCGTTGTGCTGTCACACTAGGAGCTACCTAACGGTGTCAACAACCTAGTGTGGGCGTCGACCCAAGACGCCTGTGTGTCCCCCTCGCGACCCACAGAACTTGGACGGGGCTAGGACCACCGGCCTTGGGGGTGACCTCTAGGCGACACTAGCCGTCTCCCTCCCAACCTCTCCGATCCTTTCATCCTATTCTCTAGCAGTCGTTTGGGCGGATAAGATAGTGTTCGCGGTTCTTCTTGTTGCGTAGGGGCTTACGAGCCCTTGCGTAATCGGGAGTCCCGGAGCGCCCTACCCTCTTCTGTTAGAGCAGCCAGGGCTACTCTCCCTTAGGGCTACCCACGCACCACGCACGTCCGGGGACTCTCCCCGTGATCCCCCCCGAAACCAGGATGGATCTCTCCATCCTGGTACAACAGCTCCGGCTGCTGCTCCAGAAGCAGCCGGACGCACTCGATAGGATTATACAGCTGGTCAACGAGCCAGCCGCGGATTCCCCGGCCTCCCCGATGGAGGCCGTCTCGGCCCCGTCGCCGACCCCCTCCCGCCGCACCACGCCAAGCCTTTCAAGCCAAGCCTCATCATCGGAGGAGTCCGACTCCCCCGATGAGGACGGCTTCAAAATTGTAGCACGCAAGCGCAAAAGTGCCCACAAGGAGCACAAAATCTCTAAGGCTGCCAAGCCTAGCGCGTCACCGCCGCGAACCGCGCCCGCTTCGCAACGCACCTCCACGCCCGCGTCGTCTTCCTCCGCGCCCGCGTCCCAATCCGCGTCCGCGCCCCCCACCGTCAAGGCCCCACCCCCTGTTTTCCTCCGGGAGAAAAAGGAGTTGGACCGCGTCAGGGATTTGATGCTCGCCAAGGGCATCAAATCATACCGAGGCTCCAACGCGGGAGCCAACGCAATTAGTGTCCGGGTCAACTCGGTAGCCGACTACCGAACCCTCACCGCCATACTCAGGAAGGAGCGCATCTCCTTCCATACTTACTCTCTCCCCGAGGAGAGACACCTCCGCGTCGTCGCGAGAGGTCTCCCGCGAGAATTCAGCGAGGAGGGCATCATCAGTGATCTCCGGGATCAGGGACTCCCCATCTTAGAGGTGCATCGGATGCACTCGAAGGACCGCGCTCCTTATGACATGGTTCTCCTCGTCTTGGAGAACACCCCCGAGGGGAAACGCATTTTCGGCGTCCCCACCATCTACGGACTGTCCGGAGTCCGTTTCGAATACCCGCGGAAACGCCACACGTTAGGGCAGTGCCACAACTGCCAGCTCTACGGGCACTCGGCCCGTAACTGTTTCGCGACGCCCCGGTGCGTCAAATGCCTAGGCGTCCACGCCACCCGCGATTGCTCGCGACCCGCGGACGCGACCGAGCCACCCGCGTGCGTACTCTGCGGAGAGTACGGGCATCCGGCGAACTATCGCGGATGCTCCCAAGAGGAAGCCTTTCAGGGCACCCCCTCGCCCATTCCCACAGCGCCCCGCTCTTACGGTCAAACGAACATTTCCCGCAGCTGCCGAAGGTTGCTTCCGCGCTGGCCCTCACGCCAGCAAGGGCAAGGCCCGCGCCTGCCCCCGTTCCCACCGCGACCTGGAGGAGGCCCGAGCCTCCCCAAACCGCGCTCCTTCAAGCACCCGGTGCTACCAGGGGGAGGCCCGCGCCTCCTCCGTCGACGACGGCCGCCCGTCACCCTCGCCCCGCGCCGGTCAATAACAACATGCAGAGGTTCTACGCTGAACTCTCTCATAACATTAACATAGAAGAACTCTACGCTACGTCCTCTTCGAAGAGTTCAAGTCGTGTAATAATAACCCATTATCGCTCGTAGCTGTCCTGGCCGGCCACGAACAGCTCCTCCAATCCCTCAGTCGGGTGATCCCACATCCCCCAATCCCACATAACCATATGTGGGATTCATACCTCACTAAAACATACAACTAATGGCGGTTGAGTCAAGCGCGCAGGCGTGGCTCGACCGCCCGAAACAATAACAGCTATGATTTCACTATCATCCTTTGTTTAGTTTAGTATTCTAAAATATTGATTTGTGTATAATAATTGTAAGTAATGTAATTGTTACATATATTTTATTTTTTAAAGAGGACAAACAGAAGCATATGACAAAACGATGTTGACGTAATTAAACTACAAGCTATGAATTAAGATATTTTTTGTATAAAACAACAAGAAGAGTAAGTTACCTAAGTATGTAAATTGTAAATGTGAAAATGTTATGAATCGCAATAAATGAATGAATAAAGTTTAGTTTTTTTTAACCTATTCAATGAATAAAAAGCATACTTATTTACGAACTTTCGCAGCTATAAGATAAATAAGTTTGAGTCACATAGGAGCTGATGATGAAGAGCATCTGGAGCCACATTCTGTTGCAAAGCTTCCAGACGTCCACTTGATGGTAGATGGCTACCGTCACCTTGGCTCTACTCACTCACCAGTCCGAAACACAACAACAGCACACATGCTATTATGCCACTACTTTGCAGTTTTGGGTTTGGGTGAAAACCTGTCCAAATGAGTGTTTACGATAACATACTTTAGACAATTGATTCGAATTTAAAATGTAAACAAGCCGTCTGAGAGCGGCAATAGACAACTAACGACATCTAGTGTCCTTTTTGACAACTACTTATCTACATGACATCAATAAATCTGTAATAATAATAATAAATCTGTAAGGGTTGGTCATGGAGTAAGTTATCGTGTTTATAGCCTCTATACATGATACTGAAACTAAATTGACCATTTTTAGAATTTTTTTCTGTATGTAAGTATGTATGTTCCTCTATAACTCTTAAACGAATCAACTGATTTTCATGAAACTTGGTAGATAAACATTCAGACGTACAGGACACAGGATAGGCTACTTTTTTCCCTTTTCAACGCGGAGGAAGTCGCGGGCGCCAGCTAGTTAAATTTATAAATGATAAAACGCCTAAACATGCCGCCCGCCAAGGACCCATGGTCCTTCAATATTTCTCTAATAGTCTAATGTAACATGAAGTAATATGTGATAAAGTATGATTTGATAGATTACCTAGCTAGACAAATACATTGCTTAGATAAATTACGCAGATAGACAAATACAGAGAGATACATGCTTAGATAGATTACAGACTTACAAAACAAAATTTACCAAAAGAAAGAAAAGAAATAGTGATTTATGATGCAACAGGTAAGATGTAAGGCAATTAAGTATTTTAGAAACAGACCTTTTAAATGTTGAATTTTTACACCTTAATGTACTCTAGTAACATTATCTGGACCAGGGTGTTTTTGTTCGATTTTTCCACAACCATTTGGATGGAGGCAGATCACTAAGATCACATCGCCGATATTTGGTTCAGAAATAGTTCTAGTCCATTTGTACCTTTGATGGAGTGTGGTTAAGTATTACTGAGACCATCTGTTCCAATATCCTTGTAGCATTCTCTGCGTTAACTGCCGATGTAACATGTTTCGTTAGTTATTATCTGGTGCGGTAACCAGTTGTTCTCCCACTAGAAAATGGCTGGGATTTAAAGGTGTAGTAGAAACATCCTGGTCGGAAGGTAAAGAATACGTAGGTCTCTAGCTTAAACTTGTAATAATACCCTTGAAAGTCCCTCAAACGTTGAAGTGTAATCAGAATTCGTCGTAAATGAAACTTTGCAAATTTCACTGTAGCTTTCTTGACTGTTGGATACAACGCCGTACTCGTGCAGACCGTGATCATCCAAGAAAGGACATAAGGTTGTCAGACTATACTATTTTTAGAAACGGTTTCAGATTTTTGGAGATGAATGTTACCTGTAAGACGTAGTCCTTTGACAGAATTTCAAGCATCCAGTTCTGATGCTGATAAATAGAAAGGCCTCTGTTTTATCTTTACATTTGTGATAAAATCTACGACCCCAAGCAACGATTCTTACTAACTTCTTTAGAGATGAATGTTTTGTCCAAAGGGAAAGATCTTTTTCCGGTGTCTCGTTTTTATTCGATGTCAACAAAAGGGACTTTTAGTCCAGTATCCCTCACCTGGATTTTTTTCTGAATACTAACAGGTTGAAACTCCGTGAGTAGCTTCGGTTTGCCGAGACGCCCAACTTTTTCCTCTGCGAAATTTCTCAATAGAGGTAGCTAAAGTAGTTAGCAGCCGTAAACAACTTTCCAGCGTAGGACTGGGAAAACGTACCACTCAATTTGTAGGACTACGCGGCCATTTTATTATACAAATGTTTACTGAGCTGTAGACAAAAAAATCAGCTGGTTAGTAGATAATAATTTTTATGACCTCGTTATTTTGATATATTATGTATTGTGTTTGGGAGGTATGGGATTACTAACCAGCTGAACTTTTTTATATCCTTAAGCGCCTCTTTCACAAACGTCAAGTAGGCCCAACTGTCATTTAAAGTCACCGGTAACCGGGGATAATGGAGCTGATATACCTTTATTTGTACGGTAAACGTCCCAAACATTAAATTTCCCTATACATTGTAAATACATAATTATAGTAGGTATTTGTAGTAAAGTAGGCCTTTGTCATCTAGTCTACTCTAGATACTTTGTCTTTTCTCCATACTACTCTTTGCCATATTCTGTGCTGTCGATCTCTTATAGAGGGTGTTTGGGGTGGCGCGGGGAAAGGAAGCCTAATAATTCAAGGCCAAATCGGAAGTATTCACCTTAAGGAACAAAATACCTACCCAAAATAATTTTTACAATTTTGTTATAAGATAAAAATTGAGATATTATGGGCTGTGTTGTATAATTTTTCATACGCCAACATATTTTAGACAATTTAGAATTTGCAGTAGATTATAAAAAAAAATCATAAATAAAATAATTAGGTCTTACCTCTGTCGCATGTCCCATCTGAAATGTAGTGGCCTAGCTTCAGCAGCGATACCGTAAATTTTATTGACATAAGCTTAAATTATATTACCACAGAATTTATAAATAAATGTAAATTATAGTACCATAAGGTCCCATCAGGGGTATGTATGATTATTAATAAAAAAAAAAGAAGCCGTCGTTCTCGTAATTAGCTGAAGAGACTTCGAAGTTCGATAATATTCTAGCAGCCAAAGATTTAAATCGAAAGATGCGGCGTAATCTCCTCGCGCCATACTAAAAACACACCGAAAATTCTTAACAATGGGTTGGGCGCAGGCGCTCAACCCAACTACAGTTGCACGCCAGCTACTGTGAGTGACAGTCGCTTGTTGAGAGCGTCGCTATCGCCACAGTCACGTTTGAAGTAAGGAATGTGTTGTCTGTGTTTAAAAGTGTGTTTAGACAAAGGTATATGTATTTTATACTTTTGTCTTTAGTATAATGTATGTTGTATTTTGTAACACACTTTCGCTAGTAATGCCGCATCTCTCGATTTAAATCTTTGCTAGCAGCGTCTTCTTCCAAATACGAAACAAGATAATGGTAATTGGTACCTACACTAAACGCAACAATTAGGGCCTCTTTCACAAACTACCAGTAATGTGATGATTAGTTACTTTTAGAAATAATTTTCTGTTTTATTGAATTATGCACTCGGTTTACTGCATCATTCGATAGCCGAATTTTTTATTATTATTTTCTATTTAATGTTTGGGACGTTTACCGTACAAACAAAGGTATATCAGCTCCACTATCCCCGGTTACCGGTGACTTTAAATGACAGTTTGGTCTACTTGACGTTGGTGAAAGAGGCGCTGATTCTATTTGTTAATGGATGCAGTGACATTGTGTAACGTAGAAAATTCGGCTATGTTAATTTATCGGTGTCATATTACATCAAAAAGAGACCATTCGCACTAGCATTGCCATCTAGCGGATGCAATATGCAATTTCATTGAACCATTACATTAGTATGGATTGTTAGCCCTCTAGCGTAAGTTAAAGAAACTATTACGGTCACCCATTGTCGGGTCGGTTGACATCTCGAGGGTTAGCAGAAATAGACGTCGCATGTTGACGGTGAGAGAAAATTTACAAAAATAAATAAGTAAAAATGCGTCGGTGAAAAGAGATTTTTGACTCCCTTGGTCAGCGGACACGACACGAAGCGGTTGCATTTAGAGATAGGGAGAAACTGTTAAGACAGATTGTCAGAGATTCTTTAAACTCCTGGAAGTAGGAGAATTTAGTCGAGCGAGCAGCGGTAGTACCTGGTACGCAAGAGGTGTTACTGACAACGTCTGTCGGTAACAAATTGCATTTTGTACGCGCTTTGCCCTGACCACATACCACATACGTGGCCAGTGAACAGCCTGCTAACCGCTAGCCGTGATATTTGGAGCTGCCGTGTTCGAGGCGACATGGTGAAAGGCATTGGGTGGTAAGGCATCCTGCGAGATCCTACATCAGCGTCGCATAACCTCGACAGCGGCTACGTTGGCGACCTCCTGCAGAGGTACCCATTATTATATTATATCTCTTCAACGAATTTTTACATAAGGAAATTGCATCACAAACGTCAAAGGGGAAAATGTAAAACCCGCCTAAAATGAAATCATGGCGTGCAATGCATTCAATACCGTATGAGCTGTCAAGTGGTAATCATGACGAAGTGCACTTTAAAAAGCTGTAAAAACCATTGTTCAATTAATCTTAAAAAAGACCGAGTGACCTACCATCGGTGAGTTAGTTTTTAATAATGTTTAACAACGAATTTACGACTAAAGAAGCTTAAAATTTCTTAATTAATTCTCATACTATACCTATTACTAAATAGGAACATAGTCAGATTTTAATAATGGAGTCGCTATTAGTATATATATTTATTTTAAAAGTTTTTTGGAAATTTGGATAACTCCAAAGAGAAGTCCAAAACGCCTTCAAAGATTTTATTCGAATGGTTTTTTTAGTAAAGGGATCAATGAACTACCTATAAGATGGCAAAAGTGCATAGATAGCAATGTTCCTCCCTTACAAAACGCCGGCACCAGCTAGTATCAAAGATTTAAATCGAAAGATGCGGCGTAATCTCGCGCCATACTAAAAACACACCGAAAATTCTTAACAATGGGTTGGGCGTAGGCGCTCAACCCAACTACAGTTGCACGCCAGCTACAGTGAGTAACGTCGCTATCGTCACAGTCACGTTTGAAGTAAGGAATGTGTTGTCTGTGTTTAAAAGTGTGTTTAGACAAAGGTATATGTATTTTATACTTTTGTCTTTAGTATAATGTATGTTGTATTTTGTAACACACTTTCGCTAATAATGCCGCATCTCTCGATTTAAATCTTTGGCTAGTATAGTGTAATATAATTGTATATTATTTTATAATTTCTAGTAGTAAGTACTTAGTTATTTTTAATATTTAGTAGTAGGTAGTTGTTGCGGACAGCGATATCGAATTAAATGTAAATAATATAATGTTAAATAATATAAGTGTAAATTCAATGTGTTATTATAAAAAAAATATATACATACATTATTTTCACTGAAAATGTAGTTTATTCCCCTGTTTTCAGTTATTATCAGAATAGAAAGAAAATTTCATACATCATAAAATATGGATCCATATTTTATTATGTATAAAATTTTCTTTCTATCCTCTATCATTAACCATAATTAAAATCAGAAATGGTTATACACATAAATATATTTAAAAATAAAAAAAATAATAGTAAATAACAAAAAATAACTACTCTACTAAAAATATGTTCCAAATATGTATTTATCTTGTCATCACGCGTCGATAGTAAAAGGTAGTAACGACCAAGTTCTACTATTGATTTTAAACTCCAATGTGTTGACGTAGTCACATTTTCTTTAAATGACAGATGTTTGATTGGTTTTAAATTACAGATGACAGTGTTGATGCTTTACGCACATGTCACTTTTACAAAAAAAGAAAAGAGCAGCCTTCGCTCCGGACCGCCGCGGCCCGCGCCGAGCGCACGCAATATCGCACCGCTCTCGGCACCCCGCTGCCGACCGTCCGCCGTGCCCCGCTCCCGCGCCTCGTCGCTACCCCGCTACGGCCGACCGATCTCTTCGTCCGCCGCACCACTCGACCGTCGCCTCGCCGCTTCGCCGTTTTCGCAGTTTCGCCGTCAAGACCCGCGCGGCGCTAGTTGTCGGTACTGAGTAGTTTCTTAACTGCAAGGTCGACACAACTAGTGCCTACTACAAATCCGCTACGTTTTGCGGTCACATCGAGAGTAACCTAACGGTGACAACAACTCGGTGTGGGCGTAGACCCAAGACGCCCGTAAGTCCACCGGAACTTACAAACTTGGACGGGGCTAGAACCACCGGCTTTGGGGGTGACCCCTAGTCGACGCTAGCTGTCTCCCTCCTACCCTCCTATTCCCCTTTCCATTCTCCAGTGGACGTTTGGGCGGACATATCAGAGTTCGCGATCCCCTTTGTTTCGTAGGGGCTTTCGAGCCCTTGCGCAATCGAGAGGTTCGGAACTCCCGACCCTCGTGGCTGAAGCAGCTAGGGCTACTCCCCCTCTAAGGGACACACGACAGGTACACACCACACCTGCCGGCGTACTCTCCGCACGCCGGTCCGGGGGACTCTCTCCCGCGGACCCCCCTCTCTATCAGGATGGAACGTGCCACCCTGATAGCAGCCCTGCGGCGGCTCCTTGCGGATAGCCCCGACGAAGTCGAGGCCATCCTCCGAGAAGCCAACCAGCCGCCCCCAACGACCCCCGCGTCACCTGCGTCACCAATGGACGACGCATCATTCGCGTCTCCGACGCCGTCCCGCGCCCAAACACCTGCGTCACTTGCCCCTCCGTCCGTTTGCGAGTCGATCTCCGACTGTGAGTCAAACGACGAATTCGTCACCGTAGTGGGACGAAAGAAGCGCCGTAAAAGCGCGCCCTCTCCCTTCTCAGCCCCGGCTAAGAAGCCGGCAACTGTAAAGCCACCCGCGGGTCGCCGACCCACCCCCCCACCTGCCCCTAAGGCACCTCCACTCATTGTCGTCCAAGACAGTGGGAAATGGACGGCCATCCGTAACGAGATGGCCCGTCGGAACATCGTTCCTCTTCGAGCCTCCTCCAGCGGCTCGTCCATCACCGTGAAGGTACAATCCATCGCGGAATACCGTACCCTGACGGAACTACTCAGGAAGGAAGCCATTTCCTTCCACACGTACTCCCTCCCGGAGGAACGTCACCTCCGCCTCCCTGAGCCGCCTCCGGAGGACTCCCACCCTCCCTGAGCGAAAGCGACATCCTCGAGGATGTCAAAGCCCTGTCCTTGAAGTCCATCAACTTCGTTGCAGGAGCCGCGGACCGCTTAATCTAGTACTTCTGGTGCTAGAACATAACGCATCCGCGAAACGCATTTTCGGCGCTTCGACAATCTGCGGATTGTCAGGCGTCAAATTCGAGCCCCCCTACAAGCGCGGCATCATCGGCCAATGCCATCGATGCCAATACTACGGCCACTCGGCCCGCAACTGTTTTGCGAAGCCGAGATGCGTCAAGTGCCTGGGCGACCACGGCACCACCGACTGTCAACGTCACAAGGACTCGGTTGAGCCCCCGGCGTGCTTCCTTTGCGGCGAACAAGGGCATCCCGCCAACTACCGCGGCTGTCCTAAAGCTCCCAAGCGGAAGGCCCAAAAGGCCCCCGCCGAGGACCCTCTAACCCGCCTTCTCAAAGGCCAGCCCCCCGAGCGCTCAACAGCGCCTCCCACTTCCCACCACTGGCCAAGCACAAGCACGCGCCCCCGCCCCTGTCCCCGCTTGGAGGAAGCGAGACCCCAAATCCCCCACAAGCCCAATACCTTGCCTTGCCGGAATACCTTGCCGACTCCCTCGAGGCCCAATGCTCGCCCAGCCTCCAGCCGGTCGACGTGGACCACGTTGCCCGGGTGGAGGAAGAGGTCGAGCGTCGCTCCTCACAAACACCCACTGACTCCTTGGATCCAGTCACCATAACTGAACTGATGGACCACATCAGGAAGTTAAACCCAAAACCGAATTGACGGTATCTCTAACAAGCTACTGAAGATTTTTCCGCCGATCCTCTTGTCCCTCCTTCTAAGCATCTTCAATGCAGCCTTGCAAGACCGCTTCTTTCCAACCGCTTGGAAGGAAGCTGTCGTCATCGGTATTGCAAAGCCGGGCAAGGATAGAGCCCAACCGTCAAGCTATAGACCCATCAGCCTCCTCAGCTCCATCGGGAAACTCTTCGAGAGAATCCTAATGACGCGCCTCTCGAATTGTCTAAATTCGAAAGGCATCCTTATTAACGAACAGTTTGGCTTTAGAACCAAACACTCTATTGTCCACCAAGTCCACCGGCTAGTAGAACACATACTCACAGGACTGACAAACAGACCACATCGTATCAACACCGGAGCCGTCTTCTTCGATGTTGCGAAGGCCTTCGACAAGGTATGGCACGCCGGGCTGATATGTAAACTATATCAGCTCGACGTGCCTGAAAGTCTCGTACTCATAATACGGGACTTTCTAACCGATCGCAGCTTCCGCTACAGAGTGGAGGGCACCCTCTCTACCCTCAGGCCCATCAGGGCTGGAGTCCCCCAGGGCGCAGTTCTCTCTCCCACCCTATACTCCCTCTACACAAATGACATCCCTCGCACCGGAAAGGCCGAACTGTCCCTTTTCGCTGACGACACATGCCTATACTTCTCTGCCCGACACAGAGGTTTTCTCTCACGCACCCTTCAAACCGCCGTCACCTCTCTAGGCGACTGGTTTCTCAAATGGAGGATCGAGGTCAATCCTGAGAAGAGCGCAGCAATGTTCTTTTCTTGGGAAAACACCCCCACCCTCGACGACACTCACCATCGTGCCACCGTAGACTAAGGCACCCTCGGCCAGATCACTCTCAACGGTCAAGTCTGGGTAGACAAGACTAAATATCGGGGTGTCGTCCTCGACACCAAACTCACCTTCCAATCCCACATCAAAAGCGTCCGCGATCGAGCGGCGTTTGGCCTACTAGGCAAACACAGTAAAATGTCCCTTCGCAACAAGGTTACACTCTACAAGGTCTGTGTAAGACCCATCATGACATACGCCAGCACTGTCTTCGCACATGCTGCCCCTACCCACATCAACACTACAAAGAATCCAAAACCGCTTCATGCGGAATGCAGTGAACTCCCCATGGTATGTCCGCAATGTAGACCTACACTTTGATCTGGACCTCCCGTCGATTGTCGAGTACATTAAGGACCTTGCCCTTAATTACTACGACAAGATCCCTCAACATCCAAACCCGCTAATTGTAGACTCTCTCGTCTACACCCCCGATCCCGATGATCGACTTTCCAAAACCTACAGGAGGCCTAGACATGCACTCCTTGACCCCATAGACCCCATTACGGCCGCTAATGCCGTCTTGTATGACCTAGCAGATGATGTCCCTCAATCGACATCTAGACACTCACGGAGAGGCAGAAGGCGAGGTAGACCTCCCAGACCCTCCCGTGGAAACCGCTCTTAGTGTACTTAACACTAACAGCATCCGTTGTCTAATAACGGAACTTCCCCCCCCCCCACTTCACAGCCATCAGGGCTGTTCTCTACCACCTAGACATGTCGTTCAACCGACAACTAGGCACTTACGGAGAGCCAGAAGGAGGTTCACCTCCGTGACACCCCCCATGGAGCGACCAGTTGGCAGTTAATCTTCCATTACTGATCATTGCTCCCTGTCCCTTGCCGCGGTTCTTCCCGAATCGCTTGTTGCAGGGCTAGGTATTATTTTTCTAAAAACGCTCGCCTTGAGCTCGGTAAAGCTTTCGAAGTCCCGGGACTAGAAGTTACAAGCAACCGTGAGGGGTTTTAGTGCGGTAAGAATCCCACATAACCATGTGAATACTAGCAGTCCAAAGTGCTGTCAGTCCCTTCACAGGTACTTTTTGAAAGTTTTCCTTGGCGACAACAAAAAAAAAAAAAATGTCACTTAAATGTTCCATAAAGTTCGTAGTGTTTTGTATGGGATGCGTGTTCCTCTTATGTAAAAATTCGTTGTATCTCTTTAATACCCCATGGTGTGGACAATCAGTGTCAGTGCAGTGCCATCTAAGAAAGTATTTCCCTAGTTGAGTTACTTTGGTATTCTCCCATATGGAGAAGACAAGCAGATCACCCCCTACTTTTTCTTATCCTCAGTGACTGTTTAGAGTAAGAATAGCTTAAGATTAGAGGTAGTAAATTCATATATGTCAACTGTGTATTTTAGCTGTACATATAGATCTTTAAGAATAAACGTGTGATAGATTCTGTACATCTTTTATTGAAATATCCCGTTAATCAATTGGTGCTTCAGTGGCTGGCGCCCTGAGATTTGTGTTCTGCCGTTTGAGTTTTAGTCGGTGAGTAAGGGCATTGGCCATACCAGGTCGGCCGTTACAATTGGGATTTTAATTGCCTCTAATGCGACCCTTGCATCACTATATATGCCAAATGATTTCTCTGTCCGTTGTGGCTTCACATACAGCCAGAAGTTCCGCCTGGAAAACCGTGCAGTAGGACGACAGCTTCAATTTACGGGTTTTGGTTTCGGTTACATTGTTCCATATGGACAATGAGGCCCCAACTTTGGCCTCAATCTTGCTGCCGTCCGTGAAGATGCGGACGGATTGATCGTTATTGTCTTCTACCTGTTGTTGGTCTCCCAAGCATATGAAGCTCAGACTTGTATGCTTAGCCGGTTGGGTAGTCTCTCGGTAAGGAATGGGACGCTACATCTCCGTGTCCGCCAACATCGGAAGAGCTATACCTCTTCTTACGCATGTTGAGCTATACATATTTAAATGAAACAAGTATATTATATCTAAATTAAAAATTAAAATTGAAAAAGAAAAGAAAAAACATCATTTTATAATAATTATTATATATTTATTATAGATAATTTAGAAATTTTACAATCCATATGAAAGTAATAATTAATAATACTTATATCAAAATGAAATTATCTTCTGAAAATTACAAACACTGTTTCTAGTAGGTATTTGCAAGAAATAATATAGTAATTAAATATTTATCAAGAGGCAAGGGCGAGGCGGGCGATGAAGTAGGACGCTGCGCCGGTATTATACAGACCTCAACATCCAAAGTAAAAGTATCATTCCAGCTCCAAATTGTTCTACACAGTCCACATATTGTTTGCTAAAACGTTACACCATTTTTAGCGTTGAAGAAGTTAAGTTTTATTAGTTTGTCTTATATATTTCGAAAACTATGCGGTTTAGCGCAAAGGTATCAGGACAAAAATAATCTACATTGAATTGAGAACAAAAATGTTATGTAGGTATAGTTATAATATGTGTTTAACTATACATAACACAACTTAATGGTAAAGAATAGAATAGAATAGAATAGAATAGAATAGAATAGAAAACATTTATTTGCATACACATGACACACACGAATACACATTTTTACATTTAAATGAGAATACATAGATACTTATATAAAATCCCTATGAGTGTGCAACATGGCATCAAAAAGATATCTGGCTGACTCAGCATAAGCTGATGCAAAGCGCAGCGCTGATTTTACGCCAGTCCTACTTGAAGCTTCACGCTGGCGGAATACGCGTCGTTATAGCAGTATTTTTTGCCCTAAGAGTTTATTTATTTATTTATTTATTTATTTATTAGGAAGCCAACACAGTATACAACAATCTATACACTTATTCACATTTAAGCAAACTTTTATAATATTGTATACTCCCACTTAAAGGCTAACTCAGCATGCATTAAAAACGAACACAAGCGACATTTTCTGTTTTTTTTTTTTTTTTTTTTACAAAATAAAACTAATAAAAGGAGAACAAAAAGCCAAACTATACAAAACAAAAGAACAAAAGAAAATAATATAATAATAGTATACATACATAACTATAACAGTACCATATAGTTAACAAAACACAAAAACTCTAAAAACGACTATCAAGCAGTACCTGATGACAGAAACTTTCTGACTTCTCTTTTAAAGGATGCTGCGGAACATCGAAAAATGTCTATGCCAGTAGCCCTAATCAATTTGTTATAGGCGACAACTATTCTGCGCAATGGAGCGGCTCCGCCTAGGTTAGTTTTAATGATTCTAGGTCTGAACGTTAGCCTGTTCTTAATATGCGACCTAGCATTACACTTCGGCACCGCCAATGGCACCCTGCTCAGCAGATTTGGGCAATCGATCCCTCCATCTATAATATTCTTCAAGAAAGAGAGATCGATAAGATCTCTGCGATCGGACAGTGACAACACATTGTATAATTTTAGGAGATCACTGTAGCTATCAACTTTTTTTAGTACTTTGTCCTTGTATCCTAGGTGTCGTAAAAATTTCTTCTGCACTCTCTCTATCCTATTATTATGTATTTGATAATATGGACTCCATGCAATAGAACAGTATTCAAGTCTGCTTCGTATTATCGAATTAAATAGTACTACTTTTGTGGAAGACTTTTTAAAGCTCTTTGTATTTCTAATGATGAAACCCAACAATTTTAATGAATTTTTAGTTACGCTATCAATATGTGGTATAACTCAATCTATGATCTATAATTATGCCAAGATCCTTTATTTGGTTTACATTCTTCAACACATTGTTGTTAATACTATAATTGAATTTAACAGTTTTTATTTTTCTACTAAAAGTGATACTATAGCATTTTGAGTGGTTCAATTTTAAATTATTGCGATCACGCCATGCAGCAAGCCTATCCAAATCACTTTGCATATTGATGGAATCACTAGTATCACCAATCCTGTTATACATCTTAAGGTCGTCTGCATATAGTTGGAACTGACAATGATGGAAACACTCGGCTACATCATTAATAAATATTACAAATAATAAAGGACCAAGATTAGAGCCCTGTGGCACTCCTGACGTCGCTATAAACGTGTGCGACCGATATCCTCCAATAACCACATTCATTTCACGGTTTGTTAAGTACGATTCGAACCAATTTAGGAGATTCCTACAGATACCGTATGTATTGAGTTTCTCTAACAAAATATAATGATCCACGACATCAAATGCCTTTGCTAAATCTGTGTAAACACAATCTACCTGAGCGTTATCGTCCAGAGCTATCGCTAAGTCATCCACAAACAAGGTCAAATTTGACATAGTAGATCTTTTTTTAATGAATCCGTGCTGATTTTCTAATACCGCCGGTTTCATGTACCATGCCAGGACTGGACAAATTAATGATTCAAAAACCTTATGTTATGGAGTTATGGAGGAACATACATACAATACCTACACTTACAGATTGAACATCGGTGATTTGGTTTTCTTCAAGAAGACGACACGCCCCCACTGTGCTGGCGGCTCGGACGAGTGCCACGCCTGTTCCTGGTCGTGAGTGCTCGTACAGATGAGTGCCGTGCCGCCCCTAACTACAAGCAAGGGCTGCGTTCGAAGACTTCACGTTAGTCTGTGTCCACTACCCACAGCTGATGACCTTCAGTGTTGAAAGACAGTCTTTCAAGAAGGCGGGAACATGTTGCGGCTTCACGCCACATTTTGCTATTAAAAACATGTCAGGCGCTTACGAATAACCAAGGCGTCAAACAATGGAAGAGTGGTTCTCGAGGAAGCTAGTTATTTTTTTTTATTTATATAATTAAACTGTTAAAAGTCGACGTTTGGGTTTTTATTAATAAAGGCTCCGTTATGTTAAATACAATGTGTACTTTGGTCCAACTTAAGAGCGGGCATAAAGAGAAATAGCCAATCCTAGATTTGAATTTTATCTAAGTAAACAAAGTCTAATTTAATTAATTTTTTTAAATAGATAAATACATTATAAATGAAAGTGACGTCTGTAACAGAAAACATAACAATGAAATTTGTTTTGTAAATGAAAATCTATATAACCTTTTTTTGGAATACATAAAATATGTCATTTTGATGGATACTTAGATATGTTTAATGTAAGGTTCCATTAATCGTTTACATGGAAATAGGTAAAAAAATAAAATAAAAATGCCTTTTATTCCTTGCATAATTTTTACAATTTTAACTTATTGGGGAATGATTTCCTGTGGTATCGGCTCTCAGCAGACTTTCAAAGCGTTTAATTATGAGCTCCTGTTGACTGTTAACTTCACTGTAATACTCTCAGGTTTCTTTTCAGTTAATCCCATAAATGTTCAATTGGGTTGAGATCGGGGCTTTTCACAGGCCATGGCAAAACTGTGATATTGGCGTCAGAAAGTGCTCTCTATGTTAGACGGGCCGTATGTGCGCGAGCATTACCCTGCATAAAAATGAAACTATTGCTCACTCTCTGAAAATGGGATGACGTGATGAGGTTCCACACACTCGACGTAATTAGCAGTAGATTCCTCCAGTTGTCAATAGTCCAGTATTGAACCTTAAACGAGCTGCACTGTGAGCTCTTGTCAGTTTAATGCAAACACAACGCATTCTGGAACGTTCTCTTGCAGCAATACCACTGCTCTGGAAGCATTGCATTGCAATCTGCTCTAATTAGCCGATTAAAAAAAACAGTTGAACAAAAACTTTTAACAAACAGCGATGATAGTCGAAACACAAAGCGAATTATGTATATGATTTCATTTGTTTTTGTCTCCCCAACTTGAGTCCAACACTAGACAATGTCGTTTAAATTAATGATAAGGACTGATAAATATCTCGTTTATTTTTAAAATCTTGGTCCAACCCATAAATAAGTTTAAAGTTACATATAAACAAGTAAGTATATAACGCTTGACCTCTTGTTGCCATAACATTTTGGCCACGCGTTAGTTTTTATTTTAGTTAGATGACCCCTTGGGAACAGTACCTACCTTTTTCATTGTTTCTATATTCGACAGATTGGCAGCCATTACACGGTCAACGGCAACGGCAGCATCCTTTTATGGATGAAAGGTAAACCTGTCCCTTCTTTTATCCCTGACAATGTGTATGCAAAAATTCATGATGATCGGTCCAGTAGTTAAGGCGTGAAAAGGTAACAGACACAGTTACTGTACTTAAAAAACATTTATAATGTATTAATTAAATTTTAATCTGGTATTACAATATTAAATCTTGGGCAGCCCGTCTGGACCGCCATGCTGAACGAAACAGCATAAATGCTGTTTCGTTTCGGTGAGTGAGTGAGGGATGCCGGAGCGCACTTGTGGCGTTGCTTGTGTTATAGTTATAGGCGACGGTAGCCACCTACCATCAGCCTGCCGGCCTTCAAATAAAAATGTTAGTCGTAAAACACACAAAATTATTTTTTTACCATACCAAACTCCTATGTTTTTTATTTAAAGGAAAATATTAAAAAAAACAACAGATAAATGGGCAAAATATACAATTTTATTACAAAAACAAATTAAAGAAATAACAATGTTAAATGTTAAATAACATACTTATTCTAATTATAAATAATACATACAATAAAATTATTTCAAAATCATTAGCACAGTTTGAACCCTGGTTTAGGGTAGGGCTACGCTTCTGAAATTTCATGAAACCCGAATAAAAAAAAATCGTATAGTACAGTTCGACCATAATACATGGTCACCACAGTATGAAAACATATTTTTTGATTTATTAATACAGTAATGTTATGTTACATTTAAATTAAGATTGGTGTAAACATAAACTCATTAGTTTCACCGCAAATCCTTTATGTACTCCTTGGCTATTTGGCTGTAAGTAAGTGGCTACATTACATTGCCTACTTTTAGCAAGTATTCATTCCAAAAATTATAATTTTATTTTATCCAATCAAATATAATATTCTCAAAATAAGTATTTATATATAATGTTTATAAATAAGTTTTTTCATACTACAGTATACAAGTATATTTTAAATGAATTAACATCACAGAAAAAAATTAAATGTATAACCACATCTTATGAGTATAGGCAATATTGTTTCTGTTCGGGACTTGCTACATGTGCAAAAATAGTCAAATGGTGTTCATTTCAATAGACACTGAAAATAGAATTGACAATAGCAAAATAGATAGTGCTCGTAATAAGCAAATCGCGTGCGTGTGTAAATAACCGAAAACGCGGAACGCATCGAACGACGCGATGGAACCCACGACGCAAGCCTCCGTCAAGAACTGTTCGTCATCTGACGACGCGACGGACGCCACGACGTTAACCTCCGTCAAGAACCGTTCGTCATCTGAGGACGCGACGGACGCCACGACGTCAACCTCCGTCAAGAACCGTTCGTCATCTGACGACGCGACGGACGCCACGACGTCAACCTCCGTCATCCGACGCCACGACTTCGGACAACAGTGGGACAGCGACCGCAACCACCACCACCACCACCGCTACTGCAGTCACAGAAGTCATCGAAACTACGAGGAACAGGGATACGCCGGAGAAGACCGACGTCCCCATGTCGAGTGTGCAAACGAACAAGAAGAATCCACCGATGAACACTGAAGTCATAAGAAAACCCAGAAGCCGCATCTCCAGCAAGAAATCATCGAAGTCACGTCGATTAGCTGCCATGAAGGAAGAACTGCTTCTGCATCAAATAAAACTCGTGAAAATCCGTATCGCCGCCATTGAAACGGAATCTGACTTCGCCGATACGGTCACGGATCAACAAGTGCACGAGAGGGTCGATACATGGATCCAACAAACGGAACGCCTCGCCATCAGTCAGAGCAACATTGACTACATGGACGAGCCGCATCAACCGCCAACGCAGCCTGCGCTGGCGCCACCGCAACGAGCGTCGCCACTGCCGCCGCAACGCCCGTTGCCACCGCCGCGACAACCATCGCCGTCGCCACTGCCGCGACGACCATCGTCGCCGCCACTGCGGACAGTGCAAGAGAACACTGCCATACCGGCGGGAGAACAACCTCATCAGCCGGAACCACTGGCGATGGTTCTGGAGCCGATGGATGAGTGAGTACCTGCCAGACCTTCAGAACCGCCGCGAACCACACGGACGAGGAGAACCGTTGAAAGTTGGCCAACTAGTGCTGATAGCTGACAACACGCTACCACGCAACGTTTGGCCACGCGGTATGGTGAAAGAAGTGTTCCGGGGACCCGACGGAGTCTTACGAGCAGCTGAAGTCCAGACGAAGGGAGGAATTCTACGCCGACCGACGGAGAAACTCGTGATCCTGCCAACAGACGTCGCGTCTACGGGTTTTGCTTCGTGAAGAAACGAATCACGGCAGGAGAATGTACGCGACAGTGCAAACAGTGTAAATAATAAAGTGAACACTAACGTGCAAGGCCCGAGCGAGACGACATGTGTTAGACAGAGACAACAAGTGGGTGATCCAAATCACCATATTCGTCGTCTCGTCTCGGGTTCTAACAAGACAATTTCCAATGTATAGTGTGTGAAATAGTCTAATAAGATTCTAATTAAGTAAAAATAGATTTTAATTAGAATAAATATGTAAACTTAAATGTAAAATGTATAGAAATGAATAAAGTACACAGAGCGGACTGAGGAGAGGGGTAGGGACGCATAGACACCACTGGTGGGGATATATACTCCAGTGGTGGGAGTAACCTCTATAAAAGAAATGCGTTTTTCTATGAAATTCACGATCCGTTGTCTCCGAAGCGTCGCCAGGGTTCCTTGTGAAGCTTTTTCCGACGGACGTCTCGCCGCCCTTCGCCGAGACACTCTCCAGCTCAAGCTCTCCGGCTCAAGCTCACCTCGCGTGTCGCTAGTTGTGTGTTTCGGTCTGTGTGGTTTTCACTGCAAGGCCGACGACCGCAACTAGGGGCATTTTTCTAATCCGCTGCGTTGTGCGGTCACACTAGGGGCTACCTAACGGTGTCAACAACCTAGTGTGGGCGTCGACCCAAGACGCCTGTGTGTCCCCCTCGGGACCCACAGAACTTGGACGGGGCTAGGACCACCGGCCTTGGGGGTGACCCCTAGTCGACACTAGCCGTCTCCCTCCCAACCTCTCCGATCCTTTCATCCTATTCTTTAGCAGTCGTTTGGGCGGATAAGATAGTGTTCGCGGTTCTTCTTGTTGCGTAGGGGCTTACGAGCCCTTGCGTAATCGGGAGTCCCGGAGCGCCCTACCCTCTTCTGCTAGAGCAGCTAGGGCTACTCCCCCGTAGGGCTACCCACGCACCACGCGCGTCCGGGGACTCTCCCCGAGATCCCCCCCGAGACCAGGATGGATCTCTCCATCCTGGTACAACAGATCCGGCTGCTGCTCCAGACGCAGCCGGACGCGCTCGACAAAATTGTACAGCTGGCCCGCGAGCCAGCCGCGGATTCCCCGGCCTCCCCGATGGAGGCCGTCTCGTCCCCGTCGCCGACCCCCTCCCGCCGCACCGCGACTTCAAGCTCAAGCCAAGCCTCATCATCGGAGGAGTCCGACTCCCCCGATGAGGACGGCTTTAAACTCGTCTCTCGCAAGAGAAAAAGTGCCCGCGAGCACAAAACTACTTGCCCCAAGGCCCCCAAGCCAAGTGCGTCTCCGCCGCGATCCGCGCCCGCCTCGCAACGCACGCCCGCGTCGCCTTCCTCCGCGCCCGCCGCGGCCGCGTCCCAATCCGCGTCCGCGCCCCCCACCGTCAAGGCCCCACCCCCTGTTTTCCTCCGGGAGAAAAAGGAGTGGGACCGAGTTAGGGATTTGATGCTCGCCAAGGGCATCAAATCATACCGTGGCTCCAACGCGGGAGCCAACGCCATCAGCGTTCGGGTTAACTCGGTAGCGGACTACCGAACCCTCACCGCCATACTCAGGAAGGAGCGCATCTCCTTCCATACCTACTCTCTCCCCGAGGAGAGACACCTCCGCGTCGTCGCGAGAGGTCTTCCACGTGAATTCGGCGAGGAAGGTATCCTCCGCGATCTCCGCGAACAGGGACTCCCCATCTTAGAGGTGCATCGGATGCACTCGAAGGACCGCGTTCCTTACGACATGGTTCTCCTCGTCCTGGAGAACACCCCCGAGGGGAAACGCATTTTCGGCGTCCCCACCATCTACGGACTGTCCGGAGTCCGCTTCGAAAATCCGCGAAAGCGCCACACGCTAGGGCAGTGTCACAACTGCCAGCTCTACGGGCACTCGGCCCGTAACTGTTTCGCGACGCCCCGGTGCGTCAAATGCCTAGGCGTCCACGCCACCCGCGATTGCTCGCGACCCGCGGACGCGACCGAGCCACCCGCGTGCGTACTCTGCGGAGAGTACGGACATCCGGCGAACTATCGCGGATGCCCCAAGGCTCCCAAGAGGAAGCCTTTCAGGGCACCCCCTCGCCCACAGCAAACCGCAAGAGCAGGACCCGCGGCCGCCCGCGCCCCGCTCTTACGGTCATTCGATCACTTCCCGCAGCTACCGAAGGCTGCTTCCGCGCTGGCACTCACGCCAGCATGGGCTAGGCCCGCGCCTGCCCCCGTACCCACCGCCACTTGGAGGAGGCCCGAGCCTCCCCAAACCGCGTCTAGTCAAGCAGCCGGTGCTACCTCAAGGAGGCCCGCGCCTCCTCCGTCGGTGACGGCCGTCCGCCACCCACGCCCCGCGCCATCCAGTAGCATGCAGAAGTTCTACTCTGAACTCTCTGACAACATCAACATAGAGGAATTGTATGTCCTCTTTGACGAATTTAGGTCGTGCAGCAATAACCCGCTATCACTCGTCGCTGTTCTGGCCGGCCACGAACAGCTCCTCACATCCCTCAGTCGGGTGAGGGCAGCCCTTGATTAGCTCAATGGCTACCACCACCCGAATTAAACCCACTTCCCTGTCGTTAGCGTTCTACAACGCTCACGGCGTCCGATCCCAAAAATCCGAAATCCAACAATTCCTCACATCACATCAGGTCGATGTGATGCTAGTGCAAGAGACACTTTTGAAACCCAGCATGCGCGACCCGCGCATACCGCAATATCAAATCGTCAGAAATGATCGTGATTCAGACCGCGGAGGAGGAACCCTCATCTACTACAAAAGGTCTCTTCACTGCATCCCAATCGACACCCCACCTCTTACACACATGGAAGCCTCGGTTTGCCGTCTAGCCATGACCGGCCATCTGCCACTAATCATTGCATCCGTTTATCTCCCTCCCAATAAGCGCCCATTGAAAAGAGACCTCGAATCTCTTCTCAATCTAGGCCCCTCTGTCATTCTGGCAGGGGACTTTAATTGTAAACACACCCGCTGGAACTCCAACAGCACCACGCGTAATGGCACAGTGCTCGATTTACTAAGCGACCAACTTGACTTTGACGTCATAGCCCCTCTGGCACATACGCATTTCCCCTACATACAGAACCACCGACCCGACGTTTTGGACATTGCCCTCCTCAAGGACGTGACATTACCCTTCTCCTCCATCGAGACCATCCACGAGCTTAGCTCTGACCACCGCCCCGTAATACTAAAACTCGGACGGCAGGCCGATCGCTCACACGACACTATCACAACGGTAGACTGGCAAAAACTTCAAAAGGCCCTAGTGAAGCCCTCGCAACACTTGGACCTAATCCCCGACACCCTCGACGGGCCCGCTGACATTGATGAAGCAATCAGAGCGCTCAACAGCCACCTCCACGATCGCATCAGCGAATCCTCTAGGGAGATCCCGGCGGCGAACGAACGTCGCCTGGAGCTCCCTGAGGATGCGAGGAGGCTGTTGAGGGCTAAGAATGCGGCTATCCGTGCTCACGACGCGTTTCCCTCTCCGGAGAATCGCTCCCGTCTTCGACGACTACAACGCCGAGTAAAATCGCGCATTACCAAGCTCCGCAACGACCAATGGAGCAACTTACTATCGGACATCTCGCCATCACATCTGGCGTACTGGAAACTAGCTAGATCGATGAAGACGGAAACGAACCTCTCGCAAACCCCACCACTAACCCGACCAATCGGCCCTCCCGCGTTTGACGACGACGAGAAGGCCGAATACCTCGCCGACTCCCTTGAGGCCCAGTGCTCGCCCAGCCTCCAACCGGTCGACGCCATACACGTCGCCCGGGTGGAGGATGAGCTAGCACAACGGTCACCCCAACCGACCGACGAACCCATCAGCCCTGCCACCCCTACCGAACTACAAACACTAATAAGACAACTGAACCCCAAGAAAGCGCCCGGCATAGACCGAATTTCGAACAAGCTCTTAAAGCGACTCCCACCATTGCTACTCTCATTGATATTATGCATCATCAATGCAGCCTTGCGCGATCGCATCTTTCCAGCCGCCTGGAAGGAAGCCATAGTCATCGGCATTGCAAAGCCGGGCAAGGATAGAACCCTCCCCACTAGCTATAGGCCCATTAGCTTACTGAGTTCCATCGGGAAGCTATACGAGAGAATACTACTGACGCGACTATTGACACACGTCAACTCCAACAACCTGCTCATCGACGAGCAGTTTGGCTTCAGAGCCAAACACTCGTGCGTTCACCAAGTTCACCGTCTAACAGAGCACATTCTCAACGGTCTCACCAAAGACGGTACTCCGATAGGCACCGGTGCCGTCTTCTTCGATGTAGCGAAAGCCTTCGACAAGGTCTGGCACTCCGGGTTGATATACAAGTTATATCAACTCGGGGTGCCGGAGAGCCTCGTACTGATAGTGCGAGACTTTTTGACCGACCGAAGTTTTCGCTGCAGAGTAGAAGGCACTCTCTCGTCCCCCCGCCCCCTAAGGGCAGGCGTTCCTCAGGGTTCAGTTCTCTCTCCCACATTATACTCACTTTACACTAACGACATCCCCCGCACAGAGGGGGTCGAGCTGTCTCTCTTTGCAGACGACACGGCCCTCTACTTCTCAGAACGACACCGAGGTTTCTTAACTCGCACACTTCAGACCGCCGTGACCGCTCTCGGCGATTGGTTCTATAAATGGAGAATCGAGGTGAATCCCGAGAAAAGTGCAGCAATGTACTTTACCCGGGAACATCCACTTCGAACTCCCCGCGCTCCACACGCCCTAGGCCTTGACCGAGCTTCACTCGGCCAAATCACCCTCCAGGGCCGCGTCATCCCTTGGGTCCATCAGACCAAATACCTCGGAGTCACACTCGACCGAAGACTCACCTTCGGTCCACACATAAAGCGTGTCAGGGACAGGGCAGCGTTCGTCCTGGGTCGCCTGACGTGCCTCATAGGCAAGCGGAGTACAATGTCCCTTAGAAATAAGGTGACATTGTACAAAGTATGCATCAGGCCAATCATGACGTACGCTAGCGTTGTCTTTGCGCACGCTGCACACTCACACATCAATTCCCTCCAAGTTATCCAAAACCGATTCCTGCGAAGAGCCGTGGGCGCCCCATGGTACATTCGCAATGTAGATCTCCACCATGACTCCAAACTCCCTTCCATAGTCAAGTGCATCAAGGACTTCGCCTTGAAGTACTATGACAAAATTCCTCGCCATCCCAACCCGTTAGTGTCCAACTCACTAACTTACACTCCCGATCCTAATCTCACTCTTTCTCGTTTCAGAAGAAGACCCCGACACATCCTCTTGGACCAGGATGACCCCATCACGGCAGCAAACGCGGCGCTTGCTGGTGATGACCCCGATGCAGAGCTTCCCCGCCACCACATGAGAAGAGGACGACAGCCGCGCGACCACTCACCAACGAGGCGCGACCAGGATCCAGAGCCTGCGAGGGACCTCCCGGCCCGGGGACCACTTGTAGCTTCCGCGACTGTGTTAGCCGCGGCAGACGCAAGTGGCCCTACAGGGCTAGTTTTTAAGGAATATTGTTTGTAAGGGCCGGGCGCTTCTCGCCCCCAACGACGCCCGGTGACGGTTCTAAAGTCCCCTCAGGACTGAACCATACCCATCCCGAGTTGGAGTTTTAGTGCGGTAAGAATCCCACATAACCTTATGGCATTTGTCTATGCATGCGTCATTTGTCATAAGGTACTTTTTGAAAGTTTATTCGCTCGTAAAAAAAAAAAAAAAAAAAGCGAGAGCAAAGGCTACACAAAACGCACAAAACACTTCGCTTTGGATCCCCGTGCTGAGCGCACGCATCGCATCGCTCTCGGCACCCCGCTGCCGACTGCCCGCCGTGCCCCGCTCTACGCCGCGCCCCGCCGCTACCCCGCTACGGCCGACCGAAGATCTCTTCGTCCGCCGCACACTCAACCATCGCCTTGTCGTTTCGCCGTTTCGCCGAGTCGTCGTCAAGACCGCGCGGCGCTAGTTGTCACAACTGCAAGGTTGACGCAACTAGTGCCTAATACAAACCCGCTACGTTTTGCGGTCACATCGAGGGTAACCTAACGGTGACAACAACTCGGTGTGGGCGTAGACCCAAGACGCCCGTAAGTCCACCGGGACTTACAAACTTGGACGGGGTTAGAACCACCGGCCTTGGGGGTGACCCCTAGCCGACACTAGCTGTCTCCCTCCCAACCTCTCCGATCCTTTTCTTCCCATTCTCTATCAGTCGTTTGGGCGGATAAGATAGTGTTCGCGGTTCTTCTTGTTGCGTAGGGGCTTACGAGCCCTTGCGTAATCGGGAGTCCCGGAGCGCCCTACCCTCCTCTGTTAGGGCTACCCCCCTTAGACCACACACGCCGGCGCGCCATCAGCACGCCGGTCCGGGGGACTCTCCCTCGCGGACCCCCCGCTATCAGGATGGAACGTGCCACCCTGATAACAGCCCTGCGGCGGCTCCTAGCAGATAGCCCCGACGAAGTCGAGGCCATCCTCCGGGAAGCCAACCAGCCGCCCCCAACGACCCCCGCGTCACCCGCGTCACCCATGGACGACACCTCATTCGTGTCTCCGACGCCGTCCCGCGCCCCAACACCCGCGTCATTCACGCAATCAGTCTGCGAGTCGACCTCAGACTGTGAGTCGAATGACGACTTCGTCACAGTTGTAGGGCGTAAGAAGCGCCGTAAAAGCGCGCTCTCTCCCTCCTCGGCCCCGGCTAAGAAGCCGGCAACCGATAAGCCACCCGCTGGTAAACGGGGGGCACCTCCCCCCATTGTCGTCCAAGACAGTGGGAAATGGACGGCCATCCGTAACGAGATGGCCCGTCGGAACATCGTTCCCCTCCGAGCCTCCACCAGCGGCTCGTCCATCACCGTGAAGGTTCAGTGCATCGCGGAATTCCGTACCCTGACGGAACTACTCAGGAAGGAAGCCATTTCCTTCCATACGTACTCCCTCCCGGAGGAACGTCACCTCCGCGTCATAGCACGCGGACTCCCAGCCTCCCTGAGCGAAAGCGACATCCTCGAGGATGTCAAAGCTCAGGACTTCCCTGTTCTCGAAGTCCATCGACTTCGTTGCAGGAGTCGCGGACCGCTGAACCTAGTACTCCTGGTACTAGAGCACAACGCTTCCGCGAAGCGCATCTTCGGCGCCTCTACAATCTGCGGATTGTCAGGCGTCAAGTTCGAGCCGCCCTACAAGCGCGGCATCATTGGCCAATGCCACCGATGCCAGTACTATGGCAACTCGGCCCGCAACTGTTTTGCGAAGCCGAGATGCGTCAAGTGCCTGGGCGACCACGGCACCACTGACTGCCAACGCCTCAAGGACTCGGTCGAGCCCCCGGCGTGCGTCCTCTGCGGCGAACAAGGGCATCCCGCCAACTACCGCGGCTGCCCTAAAGCTCCCAAGCGGAAGGCCCCCGCCGAGGACCCTCAAACCCGCCTTCTCAAAGGCTAGCCCCCCCAGCGCTCAACAGCGCCTCCACTTCCCACCACTGGCCAAACCGGTGGCCAGTGGAAATACACAGGTACGCGCCCCCGCCCCCACCCCTGTCCCCGCTTGGAGGAAGCGAGACCCTAGGGTCTCAAATCCCCCACAAGCACCCCCGCCCCGCCCCCATCACCCGGCAACAGCTTTACTGCTGCCGGCTGCCACCCCGAGTTCGTTCATGGACTTCGCGAGTAAGCTCTCGGAGGCCGTGAGCATGAGAGAGTTGATTACGGTCGCTCTCGAATACCAGAAGTGTAAAGACACTTTCTCCCTCCTCGACCTAGTCGCGCGCCACGCGCAGGTCTTCGAAGCCCTTGACCGGCTTCAAACCTCCCACCACTAAAACTAATGGCTCCTTCTAAGCATCTTCAATGCAGCCTTGCAAGACCGCTTCTTTCCAACCGCTTGGAAGGAAGCTGTCGTCATCGGTATTGCAAAGCCGGGCAAGGATAGAGCCCAACCGTCAAGCTATAGACCCATCAGCCTCCTCAGCTCCATTGGGAAACTCTTCGAGAGAATCCTAATGACGCGCCTCTCGAATTGTCTAAATTCGAAAGGCATCCTTATTAACGAACAGTTTGGCTTTAGAGCCAAACACTCTAGTGTCCACCAAGTCCACCGGCTAGTAGAACACATACTCACAGGACTGACAAACAGACCACATCGTATCAACACCGGAGCCGTCTTCTTCGATGTTGCGAAGGCCTTCGACAAGGTATGGCACGCCGGGCTGATATATAAACTATATCAGCTCGACGTGCCTGAAAGTCTCGTACTCATAATACGGGACTTTCTAACCGATCGCAGCTTCCGCTACAGAGTGGAGGGCACCCTCTCTACCCCCAGGCCCATCAGGGCTGGAGTCCCCCAGGGCGCAGTTCTCTCTCCCACCCTATACTCCCTCTACACAAATGATGTTCGGGACAGCCAATAGATTAAAATTGTAAAATTGTGTTCGAAAATAAATATAGCAACTAAAAAGTGAAATGACTGAACTAGTGAATCGTGTTAGTATTAAGAAATAAAATAAATAGTGAGAGACAAATAGAAAGAGATAGATACATTATTTAGGGCGGTCGTGTCATGCTTGCGCGCTATCGGCGCAAGCTCTGTTCGCTCATGGCACGGCCGCCACTAGTTGTATAAGTAACTTTTTGATGTTAAATAGGCGATTTTCTGTGTAAAATCAGTCTTCTTCGTGCTAACGCATAATAAAGACCAGTAATAGTACAAAGCTTTCGTTTTGGAATTTACAACCCTCTCCTCCTCGACCAATCGTCGACAACAGCCAGGCCTCAAATGTTACAGGGCTCCTGTCCAGTACATTTTATGGTCCGAACGAGCCGGATATAGCCGTTTGTCAGTTTGCTGTGGTCGAGGAGTGAGGGAATAGTGTCTGGACAATGCCGGTCACACGAAGTAGCTCAGCTCGGGGTGTCGGGAGGTCCATAGCTCCCACACCCACTGTTCGGGACGACGGCAGGGCAATCGCAATAGCTCCCGCGTCCACCCTTGAGGACACCGTCGCGTCCTTAGTTCGGGATGACGGGAGGTCAATTGCTCCCGCGTCCACCACCCCCGTTGGGTGCACCACGTCGTCAACAGACACGTGGTCAGCGGGGAATGTGAATACTACCAGTCCAAAGTGCTGTCAGTACCTTCACATGTACTTTTTGAAAGTTTCCCCTGGCAACAAAAAAAAAAAAAAAAAAACTTATATTGTGTGAAGTGTAACTTTTATATTTTGTGGTGTACCTTTTATATTGTGTGAAGTGAAACTTTTATATTGTGTGAAGTGAAACTTTTATATTGTGTGAAGTGAAACTTTTATATTGTGTGAAATGTACCTTTTATATTGTGTGAAGTGTACCTTTTATATTTGTTCGACTAGAGGCCATTAAATAGGTTTACGCAGGGGTTTCAGAAACAATATTGCCTGAGAATTAACCTTCAAAGAAACTCGTGATACTTCATGTTCAAAAGAAATATTGTATCATTGTCAAATTGTTGTCAAACAGAATATGCGCTATGTGCAAAAAGTATACTTTTGAGATATTGCCAAAAAAGTATTAACAAAATTAAAAAAAGTATTGTATTTAAAACTTAGGGTCGTTTGAAACCTAGTGGACAAGGCACTAAGGTCAAAATGTTGGAACAATTACAATTGACACAATCTTATACAAAAATCACTGTACATAAATTTAAATCAGCTTTAAAATAAATAAATGAGTGGCTTTATAATAACTTCTTAAACACAAGTTTCACATTTTGATTACACTTTTAAATTTATTTTTAGGTAAAGCTGATTATTTTGGAATGTATTATAAAATCGTACACACATTCACCTATAAAATGAATTACTTATCTTGTGGAGATACTATGGATACGGTCACCGCTGTTCCTTTTTTTTCATATTTTTCAATCTTCTTTGATTCATCACCATTTTTTGATACTTCGATGACACTGAGCTCTTAATATGCTTTCTTCATCTTTCTCTGCGTGTTTTATCTGAAAAAAAAAAAATATATATGTATATACATATAAATAAGCCGTCAACGAGCTGTGTCTGTCTGTACATTAAATATTTTTTCAATAAAACAAATGAATACAGTTATACTGTTGTCTGTGCATTGTTAACCGTGAAATGTTAGCATGTGTGCTGTTGTGTTTCAGTGAGTGTGAGCCCAGTGCACTTGCAGCAAATGTTTCATTGCTTACGTTATGGGGCGAACGGTAACCACCTACCATCATGTTGAATACATGTATTATACTACTAGCTGTCGCCCGCGACTTCGTCCGCGTTGAAAAAGAAAAAAAAGTAGCCTATCCTGTGTCCCGTACGTCTAAATGTATATCTACCAAGTTTCATGAAAATCAGTTCATTCGTTTAAGAGTTATGGAGGAACATACATACATACAATACCTACACTAATTAATATTTAACGCACAATATTGACAGAGTGACATTCTACAACTTAGTAAAGAAGAATTCTTTAACTTTGACTTTAAACTTTATGTCTCAAGAGAGTTCTCAGTCGATTGTCTACGATTTAAAGAAATGAAAGTAAACTGAGACGGTACCTTAGTGCGAGTGGCATCCTGCTGGCAATAAGATGCCATCCACAGACACCCTGTCGTGCAACCATCACCTACCACACTCTGACCACTCACCATCAGTTCCCTGAAACACGTATGCTGATCATCAACAGTATGCAGGTATGGTCAAGTTGGCAAACCGGTTGACCATCCACTTGAGGAACAAGAGCTGCTCACGGTGAGCTTAGATTCCTCTCCCCCATTTAATTAAAAAAATATATTTCCTAGTGAAATCTGAGGTTATACGAGATTATCGCGTTATACCAAACAAACAAACTCTTCAGCTTTATAATATTAGTATATATAGACTAGTTGTTGCCCGCGACTTCGTCCGCGTTCAAAATTTTATATCAATCAATACTAATAATAAATCTGTAAGGGTTGGTCATGAAGTAAGTTATATACTTTGTTTTCAGAAATATCGTGTTTATAGGCTCTATACATGATACTGAAACTAAATTGACCATTTTTAGAATTTTTTTCTATATGAATGTATGTATGTAACCTCCATAACTCTAAAACGAATCAACTGATTTTCATGAAACTTTGTAGATAAACATTTAGACATATGGACACTGGATAGGCTACTTTTTTCTTTTTCAACGCAGACGAAGTAGCGGGCACCAGCTAGTAGCCTATAAAGCCTTTCTCGATAAATGGACTATCCATCTAACACAAAAAGAATTTTTCAATTCGAACCAGTAGTACCTGAGATATAATTAAAATTATCAACTAACCCCAGACTTTCTATTGAACCCAAACATTCTAATACATCTGCTGTAAGTTGCTAAGGAGTTGTAGGTGTCTCGCAGACTACTTGATGCTGCAGCATCAGGTCAATGTCAGGTCAGGTTACCATGTCAAGGAATAACCACCAAAGTAACATTATACCAAATTTCACATCAATCTAACACGTGGAAGTTAGTGAAACCAATTCTTCAACTAGGAAATGGGGTGATGGTCTTCAAACGCTAAGAATGATCCCGATCAAGTCATCTTTCAATAAAAAAAAAAACTGGATCTTGGGAGCTACGATTCCATAGACACACGTGTCATATTTCTAACACCCTGTTTTTGCATTGGACAGTAAAAATAACATCATTGGTCTACCTACAAGCAATATTGTCACAATCTGACTGTGTTTCGTCTACAATTGACGAGCCCGTTGGATGAGTGGCAAGGGTGCTTCCCTAACGTCTCAGGGGTCCCGGGTTCGATTCCCGGCGGGGTCAACTTTAGAAATTTTAATATATTTTTTTAAAATTGACTGGTCTGGATTTGAAAAGTAGTGGTAGGGCACACTGCGTTTCGCAGTCATTTGGGCAGCCCGTCTGGCGGCAGTAACCACCACCTTACAGAATACCACCGTGAAAAAACAGCATTATGTGCTGTTGTGTTTCGGTGAGTGAGTAAGGGATGCCAGAGCGCTTACCCCACCCCTCCCTTATCCCTAATCCTTCTATGGTCGGCAGCGCACTTGTAGCACTAATAGGCGACGGTAGCCACCTACCATCAGTGGACCGTCATCCTGTCTGTCGACCTTAACATAAAAAAAAATTAAAAAAAATTGACACGTTTGGCCTAGTGTAAACCAAACGGTCTACACTACGGGGTCACAGGTTCGAATCCCGCTAGGGACAAATGTTTATGTGTTAACCCCTTTACCTTTGTACCAGACTCATGGATGTTTGTTATAAAAGTAATCAACTGTTTGGTATCCATAATACAAGCATTAGTTACTTTGTGTGGAACTAGATGGTGCTGTGTGGAATGTGTCAAGATATTTATTTAAATGAAGCGAGCGGCTTACCAGGTGGTAGTGTATGGAACCTGAGCAGACCACACGTCCGTCCTGTGTGACCATTGAGTAAGCCTCGGAGACCACAGTGTCTCCGACTTCTATTGCACCACCCAAGTCGTAGACCAATACAAGAGTGCCTGCATCCGGCATCCGAGGAAGATCATCAAGACTGCATGCCGAGCGGATACCATTATGGCACACTTTTCTATAAATTATAAAATATCAATACTTTAGAATGTATTAATATAAACAAACATTCTTCTTTCAAATCTATACCAATATATAAAGCTGAAAAGTTTGTTTGTTTGTTTGGTTGTACGCGCTAATCTCAGGAATTACAGGTTCAAATTGAAAAATTCTTTTTATGTTGTATAGTCCATTTATCAAGGAAGGCTATAGGCTATAAAGAACGCGGATGAATTCGCGGGCACCGGCTAGTCATATATAATATATATGTAATAGGTATTATCTTGTATTATAGGCTGTAGAAATAAAATAACCGAAATGCGTTGCTCTGAAAGAGAAATTATATTTTTTTATTAAATAAAGTAATTTTACATTTTCTCGTTTATATAATTTCACCATACTAAATACTAATCTTACCTGAAAGAGAAATAACATTTAAAGCTATTATTTATATATTCTTGTTTACTTCTCTATTTAAATGCTTTAAATAAGTTATTATTTATTTACACGACTCATTTAACAATCACATAATATTATCCTCCGTATTATTCCCGCGTTGTAGGTAGCCGTTTTTAAAATTATAAACAACTACCCACATACCTACTAAGAAGTTTACAACGCGGGAAATTCGAATTAAATGAAGTTAAACAGACTTCATTTACATATATATGATATATAATTATATAATATAAAATTTAATATATTTCACTCGAAATATACTTTCAAGTGGATTACAATATTTTCTGCTTGTCCTTAAATCAGTATAATGTCATGTCATGTGTATTAAAATAAATGTCAATAAAAAAAATTGAATAAAAACAAGTCACCTACGATGTCCATTTACTTTGATTGTATATTCAACAACTAATCATTTTTATTATACTAAAATTTATTTTTTACTTGTTAGTCAAAAATGAACTTTAAATGGCATTTAGGTATAATTCATTCATATTAATTAAAATTATAAGTCGAGACTTTAATAAATAAAATTATAAACAAGTTCATTTTTGACTGGATATGTCTATAACAACTAAAATATAAATTTTAGTATAATAAAAATCATTAGTTGTTGAATAATTATGTACAATCAAAGCCAAACATTTTAAATTTAAACTATATTTATAGTTTAAAAATAAATCATTATCAAACTTAGTAATTTTACAAAGCTAATCATTAAATATCAGCTATTTGTCATTTGTCATCCACATTATTAAGAATCATATTTATCATTAAAAAATCACCATCTAAATATAAAACAGATTTGGAATTTAGTCATATACCTATATGTATAAGTATAATCTTGGACGTGAGGTTCTAGGGTTCTGTCTAGGTTAGGGACTGTTCTAGGGTTCCCGGATTCCATTAACAGCAGGATGTTGTGATCCGGTGAGTGAGTAAGGGATGCCCTAGCCCATTTCCATGTCCCCTTATGCTTAATCCTACTACAGTCGGCAACGGATTTGCAGCACATGTGACGTTGCTTGTATTCTGTCAGCCTGTCTGCCTATGTTCTAAACTAAATCATCAATACTAATAATAAATCTAAGTGTAGGTATTGTATGTATGTATGTTCCTCCATAACTCTTAAACGAATTAACTGATTTTCATGAAACTTGGTAGATAAACATTTAGTTAGACATACAGGACACAGGATAGGCTACTTTTTTCTTTTTCAACGTGGAAGAAGTCGCGGGCGCCAACTAGTATTATATAAAACAGATGTTAATCATATACCTATATGTATAACGTAGCTATATATAAAAAATTCGTCAGCCATAAAAGTCAGTTGTGTTAGTTATTTACCATTTATAACTCTGGAATGGCTGAACCAATTTTGATGACCTTTGATTTGTTGAATTTGTCTCAGTCCCGAATAGCAGAATTAGTATTAAAACAATGGAAATATTCACGAAAAAATAGAGTTATGAAGAAAATTCATTTTCTCATACATTTTGTATGGAATGAGTTTTCATTTTGAGCGGGGTCAATTAGTAATATAATAAAGTAACAATTACACTTTGCTTATTTCATAAGGTATGTAGGGTAGATTTAAAAAAAAAGCACCTTAGTAACAGAGTGTAAAAAGTAAATGAAGTTCATTATGAATGTTTGTAATTTTAAAAATAACATGATTACCCTCTAATTTTTAACTACCTACCATGTCTCGTCTCAAAACTTGACTAGTCTCGAGACAGCAAAATTTTCTAAGTCCGGACCTTCAACATACGAGAGATCTCAAGACCCAAACCCTAATAATACTTTAGTCAGACTAATCTATACTAATATAAGAGGAAAAATTTGATTGTTTGTTTGAATTGAATCAGCTCCGAAACTACTGGAACGATTTGAAAAATTCTTTCACTGTTGGGAAGCTATATTATCAGCGAGTAACATAGGCTACATTTTATAAAGTTACGCGGACGAAGTCGCGTGCAACAGCTAGTGAAGAAATAAAAGTAAGAGATATTTACCTTCCATTCTTTGAGCTGGTGATGAGAAGAATGAAGCGAGGAAGTCCCAATGTGAATTGTTCTATTTAGAAATGTCACCATGTTGTATTATGAAGTTGCTGATGTATCCATAAATAAATCCATGGTAGACGACAGGGGCTCCTGTGTTAACAAAAAACATATTTGATTACCATCAGTGCAACTCTCTTTTAATGTGTGGCTTGGAAATGCTACGTTTCGATAGGATTCTTCTAGATTTTTCTAGGCACCTTCGCAGAATGAGAAAAAAATGCAGACCCCTGCAGGCGTCTGTATTTCCGAGCTCATATAACCCAAATGTTTGCCCGAGTGAATAGGCATCTGGGTGAGGTCGCTCCATCTTTGCTACACGGCTGGATGTTGGCCAAGAGAAAACCCATCTTTAATAACCTTTATGAGGGATACCCAACTTACAGCAGATGATGGAGCGAGGGTAGCTTGACAATTTGGTGGTTGCCGGGTTACGAGAAAAACGAAAATGGAAGCTTTTTTCACATTGTTACTCAATATATTCTATTCTATTTGGAATAATTCGTGAATGGCAGTTATGTATATCATTAAATAACGGTCGAGGTGTTCAGTAGACTCAAAGGTTTGATTTTACAAGATATAGCGTGCTTGGGCTCAGTAGAAAGTTGGGGGTAAATTTAGCTATATTAGATAAACATAAAATAGTTGATAGATTGATTAAAGCTACTGATCAAGTAAACTCTTTTATTAATAAGTAAGTAAAAAAATGAATGATTAATAAAATAATCAAAGATAATTTAAAAAAAAATCAAAATGAATAAAAAATGGAGGAAATAATTTATCGTAAGTAAAGTTCTCAAGAATGATGCTTAAATTAATCATCAAGACGTATGTGGAAATTGTAAATAGTTGTATTGTTGGAATTGAAATGAAAATAAACACTCGTCTATTTTTAGTGCACATGTTTAGATTTTGGGGTAGGAAATATAAATGGTCTTTCTTTATGAGTTGACAATATTTTTTAGTAAAAATTTATTCATTTAATGCGTGGTATGGATCGTAACTTACCTTAAATATTTCCATGTAGATTGCAGACGGCGGATGCACTTAAAAAAGTGTTTTATTTCCATAATGGCTCCGTACTCCATTCATCACGTCCACCGTCACCGTCCATGTCCACGCACGTGTGAAAAGCAAGAGAAAATGAAATGAAAGTCATGAAAGAATGAAACAAATGAATGATTCGATTTCAAAATTCCAACGACCATCCAATAGCTAGGGAGCTGGGTGCCATTTTGGTATATGATTTGTTCGTCTTTCATATTGATAGGGATGAAAGTTTATGTCAATACAAATCGATTTGGTTCAGTAAATGAAAGATTAAAGTCGTATGCCCCTGCGTTTTTGAGTTACAGTGCTTTAAAAATGTAAAAAAAATAAAAGGTACTAAGTAAATCATTTGTTCGCGTCTGCCACTTGGACTGATGATCAGAATCATCCTCAAAACGATAAACATTGAAGAGGCAGACGTCCAGACCTCTGTTTTATCACGGGACGTAGTTGCAAAAATGTAAAAAAAAAAGCTATACTAAATCATTTGTTCGTCGTTCTCGTTGCGTCCATTCGATTCATAAGGACTCCCAGAATAGAAAAAAATGTCTAGGTCTGATTTTTTTATTTACGGTTCTTAAATTTTTTTTAAAGGCAGCACGCACAATCTAGTTATAATTATAAAGAATTCAGAAGGGATGTTGAGGATTTAAATTTGAATACTGTCTGATTAGAAATTTAGTAGATTTCAAATAGAGAAAAGAAGTAAATTGAGTTTATGTGACAGAGAAAATTTTAAGTCAGTTGTTTTTAAGATTTTGAGAAGTAAGTGTTTTAGATATTGTATTGAAATGTTTTGAAGCTTGCATAGCTATGTAAAAGAAATAACGAGATTAAATTGATAAAGAAAGTTTTATTATTTAACTACTAAATGGGTCCTTTGGAAGAAAAAAAAAAGTGAAGAAGAAAGATTTCCACAAGATCGATTGCTTACATGTGTGGGACATCAGCAGTACCACATTTATGCTTTTGCATGCATTCGGATGTAGCCAAATGAAATAGTCAATAGCTTGAATATTATATTAACTGGTAGAATTGACAATAATTACATTCTAAAATAAGCCTATGTACATAGTAAAAGTCCGGTTGAAAAACTATAGCACAATAATAATTACAAAATGTTGACCACTCCTTTTATACACAAATTTGACATGACAGTTTATTCGTTTTCATAATTTCGAATCTATTCTTGATTTTTCAAATCTTCTATGCCAGCGTTAGTCGGAGAGGTTGTATATCTGTGGAGTAGCGCCACACATGCAACATTAATTATTTGCAGTAATATTTTGCAGGTTTAAAGTTTGTATTCGTGACTTGGCGCGAGAGTAGTTTTTCGAAAAAAAAAAATTATAAAAATGGTCTGCTCTTGGAAAATCAGAGGTCTGGACGTCTGCCTCTTCAATGTTCATCGTTTTGAGGATAATTCTGACCATCAGTCTAAAAGGCAGACACGAACAAATGATTTAGCACACCTTTTTTTTTTTACATTTTTGAAACGCTGTCAATTGAAAACGCAGCGCTTCCATGATGGCAGACTATTTTTCTGTGGTTCTTTACATGATCATTAATCTAACAATTCGGGTCTGCCAAGCGAACAAATCATGTAGAAATTTTGGCACCCAGCTCTCTAGCTACAACGACTTCACTTGACTTTGATATTTCTAGGTTGCCAGTTTCATAAATAATAGCGATGTGTCTAGGACCATGGACGCAATATACTAACAGGACTGATAACTTTGAAAAATTGTATTTACAAAAATTAACTGCATTGAATTAAAATTAACTGAAAATATATACGTTGACTTAAAAATTATTAAAATAATTGAAATATCACTAAAATACAAGAGTTTCAACATTAATTTTTGAACCTAAATTTTTCAATCAACGTCATTTATTTAGTCTGGCCAGATCTTACATAAATATAAAATTACTATCATTGTATTTTACTACATATTATTACTTAATTATTATCGTTAATTGAATGATTAGCTTAAATTAAAAATGCTTACCAAGGCGAATCTTGTAGATAATGTATTAGTTAACTCGAGAAATTCGAGCTACAAAATCTACGCGAGTTATAACATAACATCAATATAAGCCGGAAATCTAATACTTCCAATGCTTTCAAAAATATTCGGTTCTTTCGTTCTTATAAAAATTCCATTACACAAAAGTGTTCTGTGGTGTACGTAAACATGAATGTTCTGTGGTATAAACATTTTGATTTTTTGTTTCGGTTAAGTTTCGGTCTGATGGATTTTTTTTATCAAATTCTAGCGACCTGCGACCCACTCCTGGCTTCGCCCAGGGCCAGGGTTTTTTTTTCACGTACAAAACATTCCCTGATTATCCCTCTATCCATGAGTGAAGACCGAATTAAAATCGGTCCAGCCGTTCTCGAGTTTTGCGCATAGCAACACATTTAGGGATTCATTTTTATTTATATAGATTTATTCAATGAACGATTTCTTACTTAGACCAATAATCATAATATAGATTATTGATCCAAGATTTCTTACTGTGATAATTTTTTAAATAAATCAATTTATTAAAATTATATTTTTTTCCTTTAAAATTTACACTCTTGCTACAATAGCGCCAACCTTATTTCACTCCTTTCAACGTGGTAATAGTTTCTTCTTAAAAAAAAATAGATGCGACCCAATGCGACCGTTTCCGAGTCAGCTAATAGAATTGAGGGTAAGGAAGGAGTGAAGATAAGGAATAGGGAAATGGGTTCTGGTAATCTGGTATCCCTTATTAACTCCATATGTTGTTATTCTATGGATGGTGGCAGTGTCTCCATATACACGGTAATTACCGTAGATGCACCGTAATCTGGCTTTTATCTACCGTCAAGGTAATAAGGTATTACCTTGACGGTAGATTTACTGTGATCATGTACTGCATAAAACGAATCTCGGTCAGTCAACTTGACAATTTTTTTAATGGCAAAACTGCTCCAGACTCCTTGATTGCCGAGAATTCCAGGAGAATCCCCAATATCTAAAAGTTTATCTTCACGCAATCTATTCTCGTCCTTATTTAAATATCGAAAGGAGTGAAATTTGCAGATCTGTTGCTAATTTATCATTGTTCCAACGCCAAAGAGACAGAGAGAGACTGATATTTGATTTTTAAATTAACTGATTTAAATGTGTACACGATTTTTTAACAAAGAAATTGTTCAAAATGTTGTTTTTTCCTTTGAAAAATTACACGGTAATTTACACGGTACACTTTTAGCAGATTCACCGTAATTTTGTCTAGAAACACCGTATTTTACCCTTGCAACACGGTAATTCTCGATTTACATATGGAGACACTGGATGGTGGTCATCTGTGAGGTAGAAATTTTATCTAAAAATAAAATTGAAAGAAAAGACTCGAGTTCAGAGCGTGAGATAAGCAGTATGAGAACTTGCTTATCCTGCGCCTTTATTATAATGAAAATTATATAAATACTATCTTAGACATAGGTACATATAATATAATTAGTATCATATACATAGGTATATACATAAGAATATATATTACACGTCGTGTTGCATTGCTGGTTGGTATGTATTCATGGTACCAGTTTCTGAAGATAGGACGATTTTTCTCATAACCACGTATAACACGCCGCCAATAAGCAGCATGCCAATGCCGGCCATCAAACTGATCGCCCAAGCAGGTACAGCGTTCCCTCCTGTTGTTGACAACAAGGAAACTTAAGAAAGAACTCCTATGCATAAGTATTATGAGGATATGGTGCCTGCGGTTCATCATCCACATGGGCACTTGCGTAGATGCAGACCTACTTACCTATCTAGTGCAAAAAAAATCCTACTATTTGAAAATAGGTAAATACCTAGTTACCTCTCAGCTCATTGAAGATTTTTTGAAAACAAAAAATCTGAAAATTATTGATTCAGAATGCAGCTAAACAACTTAAGCCTCAGTTAATAAGTATTTACTTCTAATAAAAACTACTTAGCTTAGCTTTTCCCGCAACTTCGCCTGCGCATCTTATTCTTAGATGTTTTTTTAATTCAATCTTTACTGCTCATTATATGAACGAACATTAAATATACTTATAGGTAACTAGATATTTTCCTTCTGTTAATCAACCGATTTTTTACCTGCTTAGAGGTAAAAAAATCAACAGCTTTACTTTTGACCTGCTTTAGTTATTAATAACTAGCTGGTGCCCGCGACTTCGTCCGCGCTCTCTATAGCCTTCCTCGATAAATGGACTATCCAACACAAAAAGAATTTTTCAATTCGAATCTGTAGTTCCTGAGATTAGCGCAAGCGCATAAAAACCAAACAAACTCTTCAGCTTTATATATTGGTATAGATTGGATATTTTAGGTACTTACTTTTTTTATTTTCTTTTGTAAATTGAGTAAGTAAAGAGCTGTGGAAAATGAATACCTAAGTAAATAAATAAAGATAGAAATCGACTTACGATAATATGTGCGCGTCATCACATGTCTCCCTCTAAGTATTTTCCTTCTGGCTTCTGCTTCCTGTGTTAATGTGCTGAGAATGACTGTAAATCGAAATTTATTTTGTATCTATAATAACTGAGAGACTTGCCTATTTCATGAAACAATGACGTCATCAGTAACAATATGATCACACAATAAACAATTTACCAATTCTTAGAAATCATTTCGTTTTCATGTATACTTAAGTAAGTTATAAGGTAGGTAACTTGAAGATCTAGATTCTAGAAAGTCTGGGTGGTAAGTAAATCTCTATAGCTATACCTAAATAAGATGACATATTTCTTCACAAAAACTGAGTAAGTACATATACCTACCTAGTTGAGTAATATATTTACTTAGGCTTATCACACAGTAATTTTAATTAACTTACCCAGTATTAAAGCGAAATAGTAAAGAAGATTTTTCCTTTGTGCCATTTTGAATATTTTGACCCACTTGTTAATACGATATCACTTATAAAACAGCGAAGTTGTAACAAAGCAACTGTGAGGCGAAAAGGTGTGTAGATACTGTGCTTACTAAGTCTGAGAAGCTTATCAGCATTGTAGATAAGATAGGTAGTCTGATTACTAATAGATAAGGGTTTGTTTATACCATGAGTTCTTTCAATATAATATCCTAACTACTTAGGTGTACCTACTGTGTACTATGATTCATGTGGTAGGTGGTGGTAATTTCATTCATGAAGTAACAAGTTATAATCCTTACTAATATTATAAATTTGAGTTTGTTTGTTACGCTTTCACGCAAGAACTACTGAACTGATCACCATGAAATTCTGCACTAAGTCCCTCATTTCTATTGAGTTCAAACACGCCATATCTGCTATAAGTTTCTAAGAAGTTAATTATCCTGCAGCATCAGGTCAAGTCAAGGTTACCATGTAGTGGAAATACCGAAGTAACAGTAGACCACATTTCACATCAATCGAACATGTGGAAGTTAGTGAAATCTCTTTGTCAACTAGGAAATGGGCTGATGGTCTTCAATCGAACACCTGAACCGACCTTTTTATTTAACTCTTGGCAATTTTAACCCTCAACGACTAGTATTTCAATATACCTATTGAAAAAGTTTTTAAAGTAGACTAAATTTGATACAACATGAGACTAGACCTATCTCTTTAGATTAGACCCAATAGTTTTCAAGATACTTACAATTTTTAGATGTCACTCGAAAACACTAGCCGGCTCTATCAGAGGTTCCTAGAACTGGAACTACACAAATTAAACCCTCCTAGCGAGGTTACCTTTTACACGAGACGCTGCTCAATTTCACTCAAAGACAAGGACAAAAGGATGTCTCCCAATATTCCAGATTAACTCTGTACTGGTTGAATTAAAACATAAATGTATTTATTATATTTTTATTAACATTTATTTCTACATTATATATTATATACTAACTAAAAAAACAGTTTTTTTATTCTGATTTTTTATTCTCCTCAAATATATCCTTTAATTTGACTTCAGACAATAATTGGGAAGTGACCGAGGCGGTAGATTTTCGATTTTGCGATGGGATTTCCATTTGCTTTTCGCTTGCAACGGCAGCCGCACATTTCTCTATGAGTTCATCCTCTGAACTGATTTGTGATTTAAGTTTTTCATATTGCTGTATAAGTCTCCTTGTCTGAGTATCACTTGAGGCACTGGACATATTAACTGCACTTAAACCGTAACCTTTCGAGTGGAATTTCCTGAAACGATCAAACATATGGCTATAAAATCAACTTGCTTCTTATGTCTGCCTGTAAAGCATCTAAAGAAATTTTCAAAAACTTTAAAAACTTATTTCGCATATAATTGAGTTTTTACAAGAATTCTTATAAGATATCTTAAAGATTAATCTATCTTATACTGGTAAGATATATGTTTATGATTATATCTTAAAGATAAGTTATATATTGATCTTAAACTTCTTAGTTAGCTTAGCTTTATATCTTTAAGGTTTTTTTTTTAATTCGATTATATAGCAAATTACATGTTTTTTTTTTATAGAACAAAGGGTGTAAAGTTCAACAAGTTTCTAACAGATGGTGGTGTACGTATGTTTCTTGACACAACATTTAACATATTTTGTTTATTAATGCGTGTTAATACTAATACGTTAATACTAACAACAATTGTTAACGCTAGTATGAAACAAAAGAAAAAGCAATATAATTTTTCTTTTTTATATCTGACTCCTCAAATTAAAACATTTACTTACGCCCTTACAATATCCTCTTGGTAGAAAATGGGTCTAACCTCACAGTTTTCAGGTTTGGGTTGAGCATATTTGGGTTCTACGCGAGGTGGAAACGCTTTATACACATCAAACCATAAAGGCCTGTCATCGGGTTTCATTGCTTGACGCGTAATAAGACCTTCCACACTGAAATCATAAAGATTCATTTAATTAAACCCCAACGCCTGACGCAAAAAACGCAGGGTTTTATAAGTTTGACATGAGTGTCTGTCTGGAATCGTAGTTCCAAGTTACCACCTGCTTACAGAAGACCACTGTGAAATAATAGCATGTGTGCTGTTGTATTTCAGTGAGTGAGTAAGGAACGCCAGAGCCTATTATGTACTTATAACTTCACAATCGCTTTGAAGTTGCTCGTATTACAGGCGACGCTAGCCACCTACCATTAAGTGAACCGTCAGCCTAACAACGTTACAATTATAGTTTAAAAGAAAACTATGTCCATTTCTATATTTTTTTTTTAAATAGTCTTGAGGAAAAAGAATACTCACCGAGTAAATATAGTGCCAATTCTCTCGAGCCTACTACTCGCCATGGTAAATGTTGTGTCACCTTTTTCTTTCAGTTATGAAAAGATTTTAATAATACATATAATTTTAAAATAAACATAAGATTGCTACCACCACCACACTTGATTTGATTGAATGGAATGATTGACATCAAATTGACATTGAGCCAAAGAGTATTATAATCACTTGGATTGTCTTGTGGTGAAACACAGAGTAAACAAAAGTCAACCCTTACCACAGAACAATTCTTATAATAAAAGCCCCACAAACTATCTCCAAACCCCCAATTCGTCTTCAAAATAACAAATGGGCAAGAACACCACAAGAGAGAACTGATGCATTTGCAAACCACCTCTCATCTGTATTCAAACCAAACGTAGCGGAACACGAAGCTGAGGAACAGTACATGCACCAGGTTTTGCAGCAAGACTTCCAGCTGGATCTCCCGCTGCAAACGTGTTCGCCGTCAGAAATTAAGAAACTGATGAAGTCTACAAAATCAAAACACTGTTACCGCATACCTTTTACGGTGTCTTGGAGTCCTATCTCAAAGACAGAATCTTTCAAGTTAAAGATAATGAGACTATGTCATCTTTCCACGATGTCTTGGCTGGGGTGCCACAGGGTTCAGTGCTTGGGCCCGTCTTGTACACTATTTTTACATCCGACCTCCTGGAAACACAAGGTACAACTACAGCCACATTTGCTGACGATACTGCTATATTAGCTAGTGACCCGAGCCCATTCGAAGCTTCGAAATTACTGCAGAATAGCCTTGATAACATTGATGTGTGGTTAAAAAAATGGAGGATCAAGACGAGTGAAACCAAATCAGTCCAGGTAACTTTCTCTCTGAGGAAGGGCGACTGCCCACGCGTGACACTGGGAACTGCGAAACTGTAAAATACTTGGGGATACATTTGGATCGTCGTCTCACATGGCGTAAACACATAGAAGATGAACGAGATGAACTTAACATCAGGTACCGCAGCATGCAATGGTTGCTGGGAAGAAACTCTAGGCTCTCCATAGACAACAAACTGCTGCTAATTACAACATAATTCTCAAACCCGTTTGGACCTATGGACTTCAGTTGTGGGGATCTGCTGACACCAATGTAGCTAAAATACAAAGAGCCCAAAACTACATGCTAAAACAGATTTCCAACTCAGCCTGGTTCACTAGAAAGTCGGAGCTGCATGAGTGCCTCAGCATACCTACGGTCATAGAAGAAATTTCATCTCGCAGCAAGAAATACAAGGATAAGCTAACACACTACCCAAACGAGATATCCGTACAGCTGACCCTACCTGATCCCATGAACCGCCTCAAAAGGCGCAAAATAGCCAGATTCGAAAACCCGACCTAATTGATGCCGCGGCCGTTGGCCACAAGGGCCTTTTCTCAATGGAGACTTGGCTCCTCAAATAGATTGCAACCAGTACATCTGCTCATGGTCTGGAAGACCGATCGCATGATTTAAAAAAAAAACTATAAGGCGCTCTAGGGAATGTAGCCTTATTTACCATTCAATTTATTTCAATAATATTAATAATAATTCACAAACATTTTTTGTATATTAATTAATGGTTATTGAAATTAATTTTTTTTAAAGCAGCTACATTAAAAACTTCTAAAACTGGATGATACGGTATTTTGTAAAAATCTTCTCTATACTGAAATATTTTTACATTTAGATGTGTTTTGTTATTTTCCAACTTATATTTATTTATATTTCTTAAAGATTTTTGTTTTGCGACATTACTTGAAAATCTATAATTAATAATCAAATTATATAAATTATTGCACTTTTTTAATATGGAAATGATATCTGGAAAAGTGGTTTCATCGTTGAAATTTTTATCTTCAATGTAAATGTTTTCAAAATTTATACACCTCGTTAGATCAGTGCATAAACTGGTCAAGTTAATATTCTTCGCAACCAACCTAAAATTTCTTAAACTTTTACTCGTCGGTAACAATCTACTCAATGGTGTTATGGAATTAAGAACAGTTGAAGAAATAATACTTAGTGTGTTGAGTTTTACACAATTTTCAATTAAACATTTAAAAAAATCCTTATCGTAGCTTTGAGATCCTTCCAAACACAAGTATGTTAAATTCTTTAAATAACTACAATCTGCAGGAAACTTAGCGCAGATATTGTAATTTTTGAAAGTCACAGTCAATTGCACATTTTCTTTTCCATTCAGAATTTTATTGAAGTCCAATGCGAATGTCTTTTGGATACATCTCCTCTTAGGATGATTTTCTTCAATAACTTCGTTCATCAAGTCTTCATTCACACAAATCCATTTATTTTTAGACGGCACTGAAGAATCTTCAGGCCTAACTGTGTACGGGAGCTTTGACAAACGCTCTTCCACTTGATTATAAAATGATTGATCAATCACCTGGCCTCGGCTCCAAAGCATTACAGCAATATTTTTGCAATCGGGGAATGAATGAACCCACTCTGATCCACACACTGATCCAGCTTTATGCTTAAAAAACCTTTCAAAACTAGGCGAGTAAAATGTTTTTGTTATTTCATATTGTTCGGCACATAGTATTATATATTCAGACATATGTTCTTGTAAATATTCAAAAATTTTCGGTTCCGCTCGAATATAGTGCTGATGCAATATGTATATATTAAAGTTTTTAAATCGCAACGATTTCACTTCTACATAAGAATAAACACCAGAGTAGCGACAGTCAGCTACTGTAAAATTTATTGTAGATAGATCGGCCAGTTCTAATAAAGATAATGCTTCAGTGCTATACAACAGAACTTCACATGATCCAATGAAATGAATATTTTTAAAGTTTTTGAAGAAATGTTTACACTTTGATTCATTACACAACGCTTGTTTTTCATAATTTATTGTGATATCTATTAAATTCGTACAGTGATTTTCCACACCGACAAGATCAAAGATTTTGATTGGTGTATAGGCAACGTTTAAACATTCCAATTTTCTCATTCTCTTCAAAGCCGGTAGCAGTACAGTCTTGTTTAAGTTGCAAACTCCCGATAAATTCAGCGTCTTCAAGTGGCCAGATATGTTTTTTAACATATCTAATTTAAGAGATTCACGAGTAGCCAGTGTGTTCAATGAAAAATGTAATTCTTTAACTACATTGTTCATAGAGACTATTCGCCGAAAGGAACGACACGTGTCATATAAAACAAAACAAGATTTCGTGTCTAGTTTCTGTATGATAAAAATGATTATCTCCTCGGGAAGGTCTAATATATTCATTGTTGGTGATGACATTATCTGAAAATAAAAGAAATAAGTGAGAAAGGCTATTTAGCTTCTACACTGAGAGTTTATAATGCATAGTATAATTTGAAGTCGCTTTCCGCGTCTGTCTGTATGGCCGCTAACTCCTAAACCACGCAACGGATTTCGATGCGGTTTTGACCATCATTTAGATAATTTTTCATGGAAGTTCTATATATATCATAAAAACCTTATCAAGTTATTACCTGGGCGAAGCTGGGAGTGGGTCGCTAGTAAATAATATCATTAAAAATATCTATCAAAGCAAAGTAAATTGAAAAAAATAAATAAACATAGTTTATAGGCAGACAGTAAGTCTCTCATGTGAGTAGGATCCGAAAACATAACAAAAAAATCTCTTTGCAAACGTAACCACATAACATAATTAAATTGTTATTCAACATGATATTCTATTCAACTATAAATAAAATAATAAAATTAATGACTAAATGACACTTGACCACAGATTACTTTTGACCATAGAGAGTACTATATTCCTATTTCCTTTGCTTGCTCTTGACAGTTGAAACTAAGCTTGACACAGAGGTAGTAACTATGGAGGTAGTAATAGTAACTAGGGAGGGAGTGATTGAACTGAAAAGCATTAATAGTGGTTCATAAATTGACCAAAATGGCGCTAGTGTAGCATTGGTATTTGATATGATTGGTTGGTTGCGTAGTCATGAACTAGTGCGTCACAAACCAATGCTACTACAGCACCGCCTAATTGAGCGTATTCGACGGACACTAAATAACCATCGAACCAATACTAGCTTATGCAATACTTGTCCAAAGGACTGCTGGAACACAACCGTCAAATTCCACGTAGGTACTACAAACCAGGCAATGTGCTATTATAAATCATTTATATCATACCTACTAGCTGGTGCCCGCTACTTCGCCCGCGTTAAAAGTAGGGCTGTGTAGCGCCTGACTAAATGTGTAAAGCAATATAACGCCTGACATCTTTGCGGTTATAAAATTTTCAGTTTTTGTATCTTCATTTTTAGTAGATAGCTGGTGCCCGCGACTTCGCCTGCGTTGAAAATATATACTAAAACCTGCCTCTTGAAACACTCTATCTATTAAAAGAAACCGCATCAAAATCCGTTGCGTAGTTTTAAACTACGCGACTGGAAGCGACTGTTTTATTATATGCTTTGACCTTTCAGGTCGACAATGTTTCTTTTCTGTCTTGTTAACAGCAGTATTTGCCCCGACTGTTGAATAGTGTATTTAAAAAAAAAATAGATCTTAATACTTTATAATAATATTTATTTATCTTCTCACATACCTACCAAGCATTGAAATTTCATGTACACATATTCTTTTTTTAATAAAAGCCTAAAAATACAATGAAATTTATGCAACTTTAAGGAAAAATTTACAAAAATTTTGATACTAAACTATAAATTTAATATAAGTATATATAATAAATAGAATATTACAATTCAAATAAAAAGATTACTTTGGAATTCGCTATAAAAAAAAAACGAAATTCCAATAAATACATCAATAAAATTGATTTCGATTTTTTTTTTATGACACTTAGGGCCTCTTTCACAAACTACATGTAAAGTGTTGATTAGTTACTTTTAGAAATCATTTTCTGTTATATTGAATTATGCACTCGGTTTACTGCATCATTCGATAGGAGATTTTTTTTATTATTATTTTCTATTTAATGTTTGGGACATTTACCGTACAAACAAAGGTATATCACCTCCATTATCCCCGGTTACCGGTGACTTTAAATGACAGTTTGGCCTACTTGACGTTTGTGAAACAGGCGCTAAACGTAAAGTCACCTGTCACCGGCATCGAAATAATACAATGGAATTTGCGTCACAAATGCCAAAGCGGTACATAAAAAGAACGCCTTTGACAGAATCATGGTGGACTCTTGCCTTCACGCATCAATAGTAAAAGGTAGTAACGATCAACTTATACTATTTCATTTTAAACTCTAATGGGTTGACGTAAAGTCACATTTCCTTTAAGAGCGGATATAAAGAGAAATAGCCAATCCTAGATTTGAATTTTATCTAAGTAAACAAAGTCTAATTTAATTAATTTTTTTAAATAGATAAATACATTATAAATGAAAGTGACGACTGTAACAGAAAACATAATATGATGAAATTTTCTCGATAGAAAAAAATCACCAAGTGAGCTCTCATTTCCATCGATTTTAGTTTTATTTTCAAAATGACACACATTATAAAGCTAAAAGTGTATCAGTAGTTTCACTTCACATATTATCTAAGGCTGTATGTAACAATTTTTCATTTGACATTGTAGTTTACGAATAATTAATATTTAATACTTTTGGCACTTATAACATTTTTATTGAGCGAGATGCGCTATCTTCCGTCGCATGTTGTGCGTCGCACTCTTAAATTACGTACTAAATTATTATTTTTGTTTTGTTTTAAATGACAGTTCATGCTCTACGCATATGTCACTTTTAAATGTTCCATAAAATTCTTAGTGTTTTGTATGGCACGCGGGTTCCATGTTCTAGTAGTTTGATGGTCACCGGGAATAATTTAGCTTATATACTTTTGTTTGTACGTTAAACGTCCCAAACATTAAATAGAAAATAATAATAGTAAAAATCGGCTATCGAATGATGAATAGTAAACCGAGTGAATAATTCAATATAACAGAAAATTATTTCTAAAAGTAACTAATCAACACTTTAATTGTAGTTTGTGAAAGAGGCCCTTAAAGATCCAATCCAATCTAAAAATCAAAATTAGAAATTAAAATGATTTATTTTTATATAAAAAAATTATATATTTGATTGCAATCAGGCAAACCTGGCACAGAAATAATAAAAAAATCACTGAATAGTGCAAAAAAAAAAAACGATCTTATTTAATTAAGTAATAATTTGCATAAATTTAATATTATTAAACATTTATCAATTGATTAAATTTTTATGTGAATCCAAAGTGAATTTAGGAAAATATATATTTACATATATAAATACATAGTAACTACTATATTTTTTTTTAAATCGGAGACAGTATTGGGAGACTAAAATCTGTGGGTTTTTTTTTTGTTATAATATACACAATTATGGGCGACGGTAGCCACATACCATCAAGTCGATCGTCTGCCTGTCTGCCGGACTACTTTGAAAAAAAAAAAAAAAACATAGTCCCAATTTATTTAAAAAAAAAAAAATACACATCTTATAAATTGATTTTTTTGAATTGATTGTCTTTATAATTTTAATTTTTTTATTTTTTAAATTTATCGCTACGACTGAGATCTGTGTTTCCTGAAACACCTCTTGTCCGCCTGTCTGGTCAATATTTCCGTAACAAAATTCTTATGTGTGAACACGTTGAGTATGTCCATACGAGCCTCCTGTATTCCCTCGCAGACTATTTTACTCCTTTGTATGTTGCCCTGCAAAAATAAATAAACATAAATTTATTATGCCGCGTTTACACGTTTGGAGCTTGTGAACGTGGACAAACGCTTGTACAGATGCCATTTACACGCTTGCGAGTGCTTTAGTGTGTTCCGGACAGGCGAGACGTGGTGGACGTTGAAGTTGTGTCGGCTATTGCGTTTGGCTCGACATATTTTTATTCAAAATACTATATAGTTGGCGCCCGCGACTTCGTCCGCGTTGAAAAAGAAAAAAAAAAGTAGCCTATCCTGTGTCCCGTACGTCTAAATGTTTATCTACCAAGTATCGTGAAAATCGGTTAATTCGTTTAAAAGTTATGGAGGAACATACATACATACATACATACATACATACATACATACATACATACAATACCTACACTTACAGATTTATTATTACGGTCTGTTTTTTAATCTCAGAGACAAAAATGACACATGCAAATGTCAAGTTTGCATATAATGACATGAAATGTATGTAATGCATGTCAAATGTAATGTCATTTTTGTCTCCGAGATAAAAAACAAACTTTAGTATTGATTGATACAATAGTTTCCTCGTTTGACCAACCTACTCATGGTTGATACGCAGTTGTATATAGTGCAGCGTGAAAAACACTCTTTCGGCGCGAGCTCGTGAGTGACACTAAACACGCGCCAGCCAACGTGTAAATGCGTCGCAAGCGCTTGCCGCAAGTTTCCTTTGATCTGTGTTCAAAAACCGACACTAGCCCGGATCGGGACAAGCTCACGCAAGCCAAGCCAAACACCCCGCTCACACGCTTGTGTTTTTTGGACACTTGTCGAGATTTGCCAAGCATGTAAACGCTACCTTCATTGAAAATCTGAAAATCGCATCTCTTTTAGCCGAAATGATTGCAAAAGCGGTTTAATACCTTAAGGAGTTCGAGCAGGTTGTGCGAGTGCGCTTGAAGCGCCGCATTCGCCCGACTGGTGGCGTTCTCCAGCGCTTGCAGCACTCCCTCCAGCTGCTTACCCACGTCCGCTTCGAGGGACACCTGCACCACGAAGAAACACCTGCTATCAAGGCTCAGGCCAAATAACAACAATAAGGCCAAATAAGTGTAACACGTTTCCGTTGCATTTGCACGATTTTACTCCCATACAACCGAGTCCAAGTTTAACATTATACGGTCAACATAATGGTAAATTCTAAATATGATTGCGAGTCAGTGAGTCAGTCGGTCGAAAATAAAGTGTCATACGGAGAGCACGTTCGTTTGAGTTTAATAATCCCCTAAGACATACAAAGAAACATAGAGTTGTTACCAGATCGTCCATCTGCGCGGTGAGATGGTGCACCTTCCAGCCGTCGGCGCGAGCGCGCGCGACGTTCGGCGGTTGCGGCCGCGGCGGACGCTCGCGCCGGCGCACGTCGCTCGGCCGCGAGAAGTGCAGCGCCGTCGCCCTCCACCCGCACACGAACTGCGAGCTGAGCAGCGGCCTCTTCACCGCCGCCGCGCCCGCGCCCCCGCCCCCGCCCCCGCCCCCGCCTCCGCTCCCCACCCCGCAATCGCACTCGCGCCTCTCCGGCACCAAGCTGAAACACCCAAAAGTATCTCACATGGTAAATCCATATTATTATTGTAAGTAAGGGACATCAACCGAGTACTTGTACTTGTCGCACTTTAAAACTGTCCAGCAATATCTATTATTTTCCTCTTTTACATTGCCGGAAACGAAACAGAAACGAATCGATTGGTGTATTTTTTTTTTTAAATAACGTACGGGTCTGTGAAATTAATGTAAAATATACAAGATGCGACATACATTTGTTTCCTGGGCTTCTTCCGGGGCGAGATCTCTTCGACGCGGGGTACATCCTGGTCGTCGTCGGGCGCCGGGGACGAAGCGGCCGAAACGGTCGTCGAACCGCCCGACGCGCCCGCGCCACCTCCCGTCGGCACGTCCTCCCACCCTCCTCCACCCCCTCCGACTCCATCCTGCACCGCGGGCACGACCGTCACGCCCGTCGCCGCCGACGACGTCACGATACCGCCCAACGACGTCACACTGCCGCCCAGCGACGTCACACTGCCGCCCTCCGCGCGGTACGCCGCCACCGAGCTCGTGTTCTTTGAAGGCGACCTGAGATTTTTTTTAATTTTTAAGTTAAGGTCGACAGACACGCTGACGCTCCACTTGATGTTAGGTATAATGAGTATGGGAAAAGTAAAAAAATATTACCCTTCCACCTCTCGCTTCCTGAGTATAGAAGGTCTGGGCATTGTTGGTCCCGTCTGCACTTGGGGCTCCGTCAGAGGCTGAACTTGATTCACTATGTTCACCGTTGTACCTGTAAAACCAAATGGGTACCATGAAAAATCACATAAATAGTGTGTCTAAGCATACACTATTAAGTAGTAAATGTAGCTTGTTTTTGGAATTTAGAGGCGGGACAAAGAAAGATTTCGAACTAATTTGAATTTATTATCAACTGTTATTTTATTGTAACTGATACCCTGATGCGGTTGCGTGTGGTAGGGCGCCAGAGGGCGCGGCGCAGGCCTCGGCACCTCGTAGTAGAGCTGCGCGGGCGCACTGTTGCCCACCGACCCGCGCACGCCCACGCTCATTCCGCCCACACTGCTCACGCCCACCACCTGTGTACATATTTTACAAATATAGTTATTTGTAAACAACAAGCCCGGATATTTGAGTGAACAACACCCCTAAAAAAGCAGTTACCTTGGCAGGTTGATAGTTCCTCTGGAGCAAAGCCAGGGGTCGCTGCGGTGTCGCCATTGGCGTAGTCGGTCGAGGTGTCGTGCTACGTACTGTGCTCGAAATTACACCACTTGCTGAAATTTTCGAATTAATTAACCGTTTAGGATATTATATATTAAATGATATAACATTTAACGATCTCCCTCCTTAGACGTTACATAGCCAAGCGTTTCAACTCAGTATCATTAAATTCTCATTCAATACTCACAAAATAAATACTCGAAAAATAAAACGTGAGATATGTCGGTGTAACCTAATTTTTTAAGCAATTAGCATTTTAGAGATAAGTCAAAAAGACATTTACTCTCAACTGTAAACAAGATCTTTATGTAACAACTATGATGAAACCGTCTTGTAAACCTTTTTAAAACAAAATCTTCCATCTCATGCTCTGCGCCTCAAACTGATTATACATATACTTACACCCCTTTCTACCTTTGTGTATATAACCTAGGTTTTTAAAATGCCTTTTGCCCCCCTTTAAGTTTTCACTTCAAAAATACAAATTCGACTCACATGGCAGCACAGCGGTTGTGGCCAGCGTGACGATTGCCGAGATGGGCGCGGGGGAGAGGGCGGGCGCGGGAGGGGCGACCGAGGGAGCGACGGGGCGCTGCGGGGCTGCGCGGGGCGGGGTGGCAGCGCGGGCCGCCCCGTACACGAGCGCACCGCGGGTGCGCGCCCCGGCCCATTGACCACCTATAACCAACCATTTATTTCTCCAATCATCATCGTCGTCGTCGCCATCATCATCATAATCATCGTCATCATTAGTGCAGTCGCAGGACATCTGCTGCTGATCGTAGGCCACCCCCACAATTTTTCAATAGGACAGGTCAGAACCAGCCTGGATCCACCATCAATTCACAACCCTTTATTAAGAGGACACTTTCCCACTTGAGCAGCTTACGTAATTCCATGATCACTATTAATTTTATTGGTCGTAGCAATACATTAAAAAAAAACATGACATTTCTAAGACATAATGAAGGTTTAAAATAAAATAAAAATAAAATTAATTTTATATCTTAAATAATTAATTTTTAAAGATGTGTAAAATTTGTGACATTTTGGTGGGTTGAATTCTTTAAACTACTGTCTAAAAGCCAAAAATGTTTTACCATTAAAACATCCCAGCTATGATGTACTATCGCGGTCAATGGAGCAGACCCACTTTTCATACAAATTTGTCTAACGTTGAATTGAGGTTGTCATAGTAACGGTGAGACTGCTCCCTTGACCGCGATAGTACATTTAAAATTAGGTTGGCAATAGCTACCAACTATAAAGGTTTTTCTATAATATTGGAATAGAATAATCGCACTTGCCGCACCTGTGGCGTTGCTTGTGATATAGGCGACTCTAGCCACCTACCGTTAAATGAACCATCGGCCTGTCGAATATAACATAAAAAAATACATTAGCAGTGGTTATACAAACGTGGATTATATATAATATGCACATTGGCATAGATTTGATTAAGATAAGAACTCTTACCCTGCACTGACTGAATGCTTGGTGTCACCGGTCGTACAGCAAGCGAGGCTCCGGCGGCCAGACCTCTCGGCACATGATGTGTTACACCTTTTCCAATTAGAACACCATTTCCCGTGCTCACGTTCACAGTTGACAATACGGCTGCTAAAACAATTTATTGTTATTTTGTAGATTTTTTTTTCAAAGGAAGAGCTGCAAGCTATCACTTCAATTTTGAGAAATTCAAAATTGCCACATTCTGCTGTTCTTCATGTATGCAGAGATCATTTTCATTATTTGGATAAGTTCCAGATAGGAAGAAACTATCTCATGGGCTTAGGAACAATATCTCTATAATAACGAAAAAAATCTTGTTTCTTTTGGTTATTTCTATTTATTTTATTATTTTTTATTTTTATTAAAACAAAGTAGCATAGTCCCAAGCACACATATGTATGCTTTAAATCTTAATGCCAATAACTGGCTTATTTTTTATGTTAAAAATAGCTATGAACTCAAAAAACATTCAAGTATTTATATGTGATAAACAATAAATAAAATATTAAGAAGCGACATAATTATGTGTAGTGTTATTGTTATTTGTTACATGTTTTTCTTCTATTATCCAAAATAAAAGTGATTTGATAGGAAAAAATCCCTATGTATATTATGTAAGTAGACAAAATAAGGACAAACATGTTTTTAATTTACCTGGTCTGGCATTGTGATGAGGAAGCGGTGGCAACACTCTGACACTCGGCGTGAGAGTGCGCACAGTTGAACTGACGAGAAGATTCCCAGTCCCACTAACCAGCTGACCCCCAACGCTTAACCCTTGAGATCCGCTTACTGGCGCAACCGTTGTTTGAACGTTAGTGTTGCCAGTATTATTTGCTGCAGACCCCTGTGCCGTAAGCTGGGTGCCTTGACTTATAATCTGTGTGCCGGGACCTATCAACTGCCCACTGGGACCAATCAACTGGGTCGGTTGTGATATTATCTGAGAACTCTGTCCAATAAGTTGTGACCCTTGGCTTACTATTTGTGTTCCTTGTAGCATTTGGGATCCACTAACAATCATCTGTGGCTGGAAATGTTAATAAAATGTACAATTTAATTAAGATATTCATTTTTAGGAATGAGTTTTTTTTTCATGTGAAAGTTGCCAGACAGGCTGACGGCTATAACATAAGGAATCACAGATGCTACAATTCTACTACCCACTACATAAGGATAAGGAATGAATAGGGAAAGAGGCCCGGAATCCCTGATTCACTCACCGAAGAACAACAGCACACATGTTCTTATTTTATAGTGATCGTAAGACATGCTGACGGTGCACTTGATGGTAGGTGGCTACAGTCGCCTATAACACAAGCAACATCACAGGTGCAAGTGCTCTGCTGACCACAGTGCAAATTGAGAATGAGGTATTGGGAAGAAATACAAAAAATATTATAAAGATAATGCATTAATAGTTAACAAACATAGGTTACCTGGGACGCAACTCCTGGGGTAATTATTTGCGCGGTAGGACGCATAAGACCCACAGGTCCAGTGTGTGATATTATTTGACTCGTTGTTTTCGTTTGACCTGGTATTAGGTGAGTCATTTTAACTTCTGCATTAGAAACACTCTTAACAATTGTTATTTTCTGCGGAGCCAAGTCAATTGGATACATTTTACCAGGTGGAACTGATCTATCGTTCTCCAAATTGTTGCTCATTTTAAAATATTAAATCGGAACAACTTATTTTACAGATAACTATCGTACGCAATTAACATCAAAACGTTGTGCTAAATGTATGTCATTAGTTAATTCAATTTCAGTTAAGGCATTTTTATTGAAATAATCAGTATAAAACTAAAACAAATCAAATTCACAAATAAACGCTTGTGTTGCGCTTATACAAATCGATCAAGCGTCAATGTCAAACTGTCAAACAAAATTGTCAAAGCAAGTGAGTGAGTGAGTGACGTTTAGTGAAGGTGCAAACAAACAAACTACAGGACGCGTCCGACTGCCGCGGTCAGTGTTGCCAAATGTGTATTGTATAAATTCCGTATTCTAAGAAAAATAGCAATTGCAAAAAAAAACAATATATACTGACACTAGATTGTGGCAAACTTAACAATGAAGTATAAAATTTAGATAAATGTGGATATAACAAATTTCCATCAGCTGGATTCAAAGTCTTCAAAACTTTACCCGTTAACTATTTCAACTTAGTTGATACTTTGATAGCTGCTACATATGACTAACATTTTCCAATATTACTTAGTTTCGTATTTATTTATGTAAAATACTACTTATTGTATTTTTTATCTTCTTAAAATTATCATTACTATTATTTTATATTTCTGAACATATAATTCCGTATAAAAATCTGTATGTGAAAGTTATCCGTATGTGAAGTTGAAAATCCGTACATATACCGATAAATCCGTATAAATGGCAACACTGGCCACGGCAGTCGGACGCGTCCCGTAGTTTGTTTCCCATTGGGAGCGAGTTCAAAATACATAGAATAAAATGTTAGCTTAAAATACTTGTATTCAAGGCAAGAATGTTAAAAAATGTTGGGGTTAATCTACGCAACAATATAAACAACAAATTATCTTACAAAATAAAATGGCTTCTCTCTTATTAGAATGAAGGGATGACAGGGGAGGTCAAATGTCATATTCTATTTTGCTATAACCACAGGCTATAAAATTCCTATTTCTAAAGGAGCGTAGAGATAAGGAGCGCCATCTTACATGGGTGTTAAACTGAAAAAGTGGCAACAAAAAGCGATAAATAGAGATGGCGCTGGTGTGCACAGAGAGAGTTTGAGAGTATGGAATGGAATGAATGTAGCAGTAGTTGACGGAGTGAAGTGCGCCGAGTTGAATTTTGGTTGAACACTAGCCTCACCAATTTATCGTCTTTCGACGGACACTTTTAATACTCAGAGATTGTCCTCCTTGTCTCTTACCCTCCTTAGTCTAGTGATTTTTCCTTGAAGATTACCAGCCGTGTACAAATCTATTAATTTCATTTAATTAATGAAGTATTGATTGTTTTTAAATGATACTAGTGGAGCAATTTTTTCGCGCAACCTAGACAAGGAAATAATACGTATTTCTTAAGATATGTGCGTTGCAATGATCCAGTTTGTTTTTTGCGAATATCATTATTTATAAGCTGGAGAAATTTTTGCAACTTGACGATAAGATGGAGCAATTAATTTTACATCAACTTATGCTTTTGCTTTGCATTATTTGTAACTTCATCCGGCCAATGGTTACGGAGGTCCGAGTTCCATTCCAGGTATCTTTATTTGTTCTATGGAGTTCGCAAGAAGAAAAAAATGATCGCTTCGTGTACATTTTCATTCACTTCAATTCAATTCACTCACTCACTCACCATGGCGGGGCAAGTTGGTGATGGTAATTTTGTAAAAGAAAATACACCAAAATTTAATTATGAAAGGCGGAGTAGTAAGCAGTGGGTCAAACTTAACGTCGGCGGAACATATTTCTTAACTACAAAAACAACTTTATCTAGAGATCCTAATTCATTTTTATATCGATTAGTTCAAGAGGACAGTGACTTGATTTCTGACAAGGTTTGTTAGACTTTTTATTGTTTTGTTTGTATGTTAATTAGGTTTCCTTCTTGAGTGTCCAATTAACAATTTACGTGTTTAACTTACAGGACGAGACTGGCGCTTATTTGATCGACAGAGACCCTACATATTTTTCACCAGTACTTAATTATCTTCGACACGGTAAACTAGTGATTAACAATGATATCGCCGAAGAAGGTGTTTTGGAAGAAGCCGAATTTTATAACATAACCGAGCTTATAAGGTTGGTCAAAGAAAGAATATGCCTTCGAGAAAGGAGACCGTTGAAGGATTCCAAGAAGCACGTTTATAGAGTTTTACAATTTCACGAAGAGGAGTTAACACAGATGGTGTCCACAATGTCGGACGGTTGGAAATTCGAGCAATTAATTAATATAGGATCGCAATATAACTATGGGAATGACGAGCATGCAGAATTTCTTTGTGTTGTAAGTCGAGAGTGCGGCAGTTCGCTGAACAGTAATGACATAGAGCCCACGGACCGTGCCAAGGTGCTCCAACAAAAGGGATCGCGTATGTGAGCCCTGTTTAATATTCTGCAAATAATTTCCGAGACTGTCGCCTCTGTGTGAATAGTGTACATAAAATATTTGTAGATTGTGAACCTAACTATGTCACTTTTGGGTTTTATTGATTCCTCTTGTATTAGTGTATGAAGAGAAAGAAAATATTTTAGTTTTAATTTTAAGTCAATTAGATTGTAATTTGTGTATAAAGTTTTTTCATAATGTAAATGAAGTTTACAAATACTCAGCCCGATATAATACTTGAAAACAGTGAAATGTAAAAGAAATGAATTAGTTTTTAGGATGTAAAATTATTTTTTTTGGAATTTATATAAATTCAAGTTCATTAAAAACTTTTAGGGTAATATTTGTTAGTGTTTATAAGACATTAATTTAATTTTAAATAGGCCACATTTTGTAAATACATGTTGGTTTTAATACTGTAACAAATTCCACTTGATTATGCTCATTTATGAAAAACAATATAATAATAATGATTCACTGTTTATTTTTTCTTATCATTTATAATCATGAAATTTTATACCACTAAATGAGTCAAGAAAGATAACTTGTATTTTAATTTATATTCTATACTCGTAAAGGATCAATTTTATTTGACTAGCTGGTGCCAGTGACTGTGTTGAAAAATTATATGAAACACGTGACAAAATATGTAAAATAATATGAAAAACCTGACAATATGTAAAGCAATCTAACGCCTGTCATAATACTTGGAATATTCCCATTTGTGAATGGGTTTTTTTTCTACTTGTTCATATTGATAAAACAGATTTGCCAAGAGTTGGGTCTTTATTTTTAACATGGAATATTTAGCCATGTCCATCCTAAATTTCTATTCTATTGGTAAAAGAATTTTTAAAATGGGACTAGTAGTTTCAAAGATTAACTCCTATATACAAATTTTACTGCTATATTAGTTTAGAATAGATTGATACGCCTCAGCATCGTCTGGATGTAAATGTGGGAGTTCTAACATATAGCCTACCTACTAGTTTTGCAGACATCTAGTTACTAGTTTAGTTATATACATTTATTCAGTTTTAGTGCTAATTTATTCCTCAAGGCTAAGGCGTTAAATTGTTTTGTTTTTAGATGATTTGTCTAGAACAGTAGGTACTTGTAATGACCATAATCTTTTCTGTAAGGGTGTGGAAGCTTAACAAACTCGCTTTCACATTCATCGGTAAGGATGTCCACCTGGAATATAAGAAGAAACGTTTGGTCTAGTAGCTAGTAACTAGCTGTTAACGAAACGGTCGCGGGTTCGAATCTCGCTAGGGGCAAACGTTTATGTGTTGACATTTTACCTTTGTACCTGAGTCATGGATGTTTGTACCTGGTTAGTATACCCATCCCTCCCAAAAACCCACTCCCAATAAATCATAATAATGAGGTCATAAAAATTATTACTAACGAGCTGATTTTTTGTCTGCAGCTTAGTAAACATTTGTATAATAAAATGGCCGCATAGTCCTACAAATTGAGTGGTACGTTTTTCCAGTCCTACGCTTGGAAGTTTTTTACGGCTGTTAACTCCTTTAGCTACCTCTATCGAGAATTTTCGCAGAGGAAAAAGTTGTTCGTCTCAGCAAACTGAAGCTACTCACGAAGATTCAGCCTGTTAGTAATCAGAAAAAAAATCCTTTGAGAGATACTGGACCAAATGTATGTAGTATCTAGGGGTCCACTCTGTTATGTCTTTAGTCCATTTATTTTTATTTTCCCTGAGCATGTGACTAGACTAGACCCCTAGATTAAAAAGAAAAAGAGGAAGGCAAAGAAAACGTTGGTCTATCGACATCAAAAAGATTGCGGGCCCACTATGGCATCGAACAGCTTTACTGAGGGATGTTTGGAAGCTGCTGGAGGAGGCCTTTGTGTCGCAAAGACACGCCGACTAATAATAACTTTTAATTGTTACCTCCTTACCTATTATAATGTATAACTATAGTAAAAAAGTGGGCAAATAAATAAAAATGTATGTAGTATATCAACTGGTATACATAATACAAGCATTAGTTGCTTACTGTGGAACTAGATGGTGCTGTGTGGAATGTGTCAAGATATTTAAATTTATCTTACAAATAGGTGCAGTCGTTGTTCCAGAGATTTCCCACCGTGCCTCGCAGCCATACTATTGGTGTGGTAGAGGACTTATGTCAATGAAGAAAGGGGTTTGACGACATTCGTACGAGTTTCATTATTTCGATACCTTAATTCGCAAACCAAATAACTCCTCTGAGCCAAACTTTACAGGGGAGACTAAAAACGTTATAATTTTTTTTTGTATAATACGAGAAAAGAAAAAAGACAACTTTACATTGGAAATTATGGCTCGTATTAACCGATAGACCTTTTAAAAATTAAATTTCTCCCGTATCAAAAAGTCATTTTCGATTAAAAGTGGAGTTATTCTTTTTGCGAATTAAGGTATCGATTTGTTACTGTGTAATACCAGATCAATCTAGACAGGTAAATTAATATCTTGGCCACGTGCTTAGATACAACAGGTTTATGATTCTTCAGTTAATCACGAAGGGCAAAGTGGAAGGAAGGATGTGTTGGGCGAAGGACTGGAATTGCCTAAGTTGAGCAACTGTTCCAGTTTATTTTTTGTTAAGGACGATAGACATGCTAACAGTCCATTTGATGATAGGTGGCCACCATCGCCTATAACACAAGCAACGCCACAGGTGCTGCAAGTGGCTATACTAAGGTTTTAGGGGATTGCGATATAGAAATGGGCTCTGGCATCCCTTACTCTATGAAACATAACAGCACATAGTACTGTTTCTGTTATTTTACAGTGGTTTTCTATAAGGGGTGGTTACTGCCGAGATTTTTCTTCAGGACACGAACATACCAAAATTTTTATATTACCTACCAATATGAATTTTACATTATTAAAAACAATAGCAAATTACATAATATAGGTACTATATAGTCTTGTAGATGCTAGTGATTTTAGGTCTTCATAAATAAATAAGTATAAATGTTTTATACAACTTTGTGTCTTGAAAAATTCATTGAAATGGTTGACTAACTAATAATTCAAGACGTGAGTGGATGAAGGTGTTATTTTTGGGTTGATGGAGGTAATATGTCCATATGAATGATTAAAGACCTTAAGATCGTTGATTTGAGACATTTTTTTAAAGTTGAAAAGGTGTTATGTACAGTTAATTTTAAAAAGCAGAGTGCAGAAAAGTTTACTTTTGTTAATGGAAGAGGGAGCTATGTTCACTTTTTTTTAAATTAAATAATAGAAGTTTTTAATTGCTATCATACCATTAATATTTTAGGTTGTTTACATAACTTTGTATCATAATTTAGTTCAAAAATCAGTTCCGTGGCGACTAATTTCAAAAATTAAAACTTTAACCTCGATTTATTCAAAATTGGAATTATGCGACATATCACCTTCATCCACTCACGTCTTCAATTTTAAGTCATTCCAGAAAAAATATCTAAAATTAATCTCCATAATATTGGTAAAAATTTGATAGAACTTCTATGTGAAAATAGGTATATATCTCTTCCATTACGTCATTATCTCAGCCATAGAACGTTGGACATAAAAGACTGTCCAGTAATTTACTAATAGGACCGGCTAAGATATTATTTTAATACTAGCTGGTGCCCGCGACTTCGCCCGCGTTGAAAATATATACCTTCCTGTTGAATCAATATTAAAAAAAATTGCATCAAAATCAGTTTTAAAGATCTAAGCATACCATAGGGACAGAGACGGGAAGCGAATGTTTTATACTATGTAGTGATTTTTATTCTGCCCTTATACATATCGCTGCCTAAAAACTAAAGGGCCACAAAACAAAATTACACTTTTTACAGGAGAGCTAATAGAAAAAAAAACTAAATTATTTTCGTCTATTTTTTCTTATTACATATATATAAAACATATGCACATTATACATAGTTAGAAGCGTATTTTTAAGTAGCATTAAATGTTTTAAGTACTTTTATAATAAACTGAATACTAGAAGAGATATAAGCATATAAGTTACTTTTGAATATATAAAAAATGATCAAAATATACTAAATATGGAATAAAACAACCATAAGTCTTTTTGCAACATACAATATGAGGGATTGTGATTGTATTTTTGCAATAAAAACATTTTTGGATTTTTCGTTTTATGGCCCTTTAGTTTTTAAGCAGCGATATAATAAAAAAAGCATGTAGTGTAATAAAATAAACCATTTTAAATGTTGCCTTTATTTTACAGAATAGTAAACAACTGACTGAAAACGTTAAAATGATTTGACACGCTTTCACTTAAATAACATTAATTTTATTTCTAAGTTAATTAGGTATTTCAGCTACATTACAATAATTCTTACAACACGATGTTTTTAAAAAAATAAACATTAGCACTATTTCAAAACTGATATTAAATTACAAAATTTATTATTAAAATATTGCATTTTAACAGCACTAAATACAAGTTAACAAGAGGTTCTTTATTATAATAAATCCGCAAAGATAACAATTTTATATTATCAAAATACAGAGATGTACGTTACACACACACACGCAGACATTTCATTTTTTTTAAGGCAATTGGGGTTTATTGTTTGCAGTATTGCATTTGAGAAATTAAAATCTAATTTCATTAACATATATATTATATTATATTATATTATATAATAATAATAATAGTAGATACTTTTTGAAACAATGCTTTTTTTTTTTAGCACCAATCCGCCATGTAAGTGAAATCTTCAAATTGTTTATGATCCGCTGAACTGAGCGGCCGGGGCTCCTTTGGCGGTGTCAGCATTGGTGCTTCAGACGTAAACTCACTATCAAAGTTGCTCACATCTTCTAAATTATTTATTGTTGGCACAAACGGTGGCTTCACTTTGCGAAGAAGAAGTTGTTCCCAATTGACGTTCCTGAAGAACGCTTGTTTCTTTACGTCCTCGGCGTCCCTTTCGGACGAGCCCAAACGTCTCTCCGGATTCTTCCTTAGCAGACGACGCATCAGAGCGATCGACTCGAGGGATAGTGTCCTCGGATAACGCACCTCGTCGTTCACTATCGAATCAAACACTTCCCCCTCATCCTCACCGGGGAACGGAGATTCTCCGACCAACATTTCAAACACTAGGACACCTAGACCCCACCAGTCAACGGCCCTAGTGTAAGACGTTTCCGTCAACACTTCCGGAGCAAGAAACTCAGGTGTCCCACAAAACGTGCCGGTTCTATCGCCCCAGCCCATACCCTCTTTGCAAAGACCGAAATCAGCAATTTTAACGTAACCCTCCGTGTCCAACAGTAGGTTATCTAGTTTTAAATCCCTATAAATAATATTGTTCTCGTGTAAATACTGTAGGCCTAACACTACACAAGCTGCATAGAACACCGCTCTCGGTTCTGTGAACACGTCCGCGTGGATATGCATCATCAAGTCACCACCGGCCGCGTACTCCATTACAAAGCACACGTGCTGTTCAGTTTGAAAACACGCAAACAGGTTCACCAAAAACGGGTGTCTGATTGCATTAGCTACCTCAAATATTCGCTTCTCGGACAGAAGCGAATCGACTTCATCTCTAGCTATTATATCACCTTTCTTTAAAGCTTTTATTGCAAAGTATTCATTTGTAGCTTTGTACTGTGTTAATATTACTTTACCGAAATGCCCTCTTCCAAGTACACTCAGTAATCTAAAGCTGTCCATAGACATTTCGCCAGAGTGTCTTTTCGATTCGGTATCCTTGCCCATTGTTTCTATAACAGACGATGAACGCGATGTGGATATTCTCATATGGCTTGTTATTTCGACAATTTGGTCTTCATTACTCGGATATTCGAGTACCAGTTTGGGTGAGGGAGAGGGTGGATATTCTACTAAGGGCGTATCACAGGATGGCGTGTGGGGTTCTTTTGTGACATAGTTATCTCTCGTGTAGGAATCCTCCAAAAATGCGAAGGCCTCTTGCAACTCTTTTTCCATTCGAAGTGTGGACACATTTGGAGGCGGTTGCATGGGGAGGGTTGGTTTTGGTGGAGGTGTTATAGGGGGGTGGGGTGTTGTGGGAGTCGGAGGTAAGCCCAGTGGTCTCACTCCGGCCATGCCTCCGAGTGTAATATGAGGGTTTTCTATATCTTTATTGTCTGTGCTCGATTCAAAGTTGAGCTGTTGCGGTGGTGTGATATGGGCCATTTGTATGTTCTGAATGGAAGGCGATGATCTCTTCAAAAGTCTTCCCAATACAACAGCAGGTATGTGCATATCTCCATGAGAAGTTCTCGGTATATTTTTGCCCTGTTGCTTGAATATTTTCCTCTGGCGTTGCAGTTTAGGCTTTCTCGATATGATGGGGTTGTAAAATTTAATTTCTGCAAACAATAAGCCCTGCGGCTCCAACTCCAGTGCCATTCCATGTCGAATGTCATCAATAAACTCTTCCAATCTCAAAAATTTTATAGCACACAACCCGCGCCAATCTTTCCAGTGAATGCCGATTTCGAGTTCTCTCGATTTGTCTAACTTTATGGTAAACCTGAAATAGATACAAAGTAAGTATATTAAGTAAATCATTTGCTTCATAGCTTACCTCATTACGAGGCTTACTCACGTGTACACATATAACAAAGATAAGACATGACTAACATTTAAGAAATTACAAGTAGATTGTGTATGAGGAAGTTAGATATAAAATTATCATTATGCAATCTATCATTTTATTATACTAGCATACACAATTATTGAAATATTATTATTAATAAAAACCCATTAAGCTTAGTACGCGCGGTTTTCGTACACTTGGTATTTCGGTATTCAGCATATCTTTTTTTTGTTTGTAACTGATTGGAATAAAACACACTAAATGTTATGGGAAGCTTGTTACAATACATCAGTGAAAATCGCATTCAAATAGGTTAAGCCGTTTCTGAGATTAGCGTAAACAAACACACACAGACAAAAATTGTAAAAACAATTTTCCTGACCATGGTATCATAAGTGTGTGTAAAATTTGTTTTTTTTTTTTTTAAAAATATTTAATTTATTATTATGTACTAGCTGCTGCCCGCAACTATGCCCGCGTAACTTTGTAAATTATATACTAAAACGTTACTCGAGAACCACTCTATCCATTGGTAAAACAGCATGAAAATCGGTGCAGTAGTTTTTGAGTTTATCGCGAACAGACAGACAGAGGCGGCGGAGGACTTTGTTTTATAATATGTAGTGATAGAAACAACATGTTTATGGGATCAAAGTTTTGTTGTACTAAAAGAGCACTAAATTGGACTCTAGACAAAAACAACTTTGAACTCTAGGTCAACTTTAAAAATAACAATTTCACTATTCCTTATCAGCACCTTTGGTGTTTCTTGCGTTATAAGCGACAGCAGCCATCTACCATCAAGTTGACAATCAGCATGTCTGTCGACCTTGAGTAAGAAGATTAACATTTTAACTAATAAACAAACAGAAATATTAAATTATTGTTACTAATATGGCCAGTTGCGTAGCTTACCTTGGATAGGGCCTGTATCAAATTTAGTTTTAGGGCTCATCTAGGGTTTTTTACAAAAGACAAAAAGGTAAACTCTAAACTCTTAGACTACATTTTACAGTTAAGTATGCAATTTAAAAATTTAAGCAAGATTGTGGTGAAATTTTACAAATTTTTGTAATACAACTACAACTTGCCAACTATCCTAAGAACAAAGATGATTAACAACTCCTTACTACATAATTACACATTAAAATACATAAAAACATAAAAAAGCAGGTGTATAATATAATGACATAATAAATATGACATTTCTGAGATATAGTTAGTACATAATAATTGAGTTTTGATGGAAACAAAAAACTGAAATTATTTTAATATCTAGTAAGTACAAAGAATTTCTAAAAATTTACAGAATTTGTGACAATTTTGCAGGCTGAACTCTAGTAATTACTGAGTAAAGCCAATAATATTTTTCTATGAAATATTCCCAGCTAAAATATATACATTTAAAATTGGGTTATCAATAGATACTATAAAAGTTTTTCTAAAATGTAAAATGTTGGAATAAGAGGAATATGTTTAATTATTTTTGTGAATTCAATATGTGCAGGGAATGCCTTTTGTCACATTATAGTAAGTTATGACAGCAAAGTCTTCCAAATAACTAATATATTTTTGATTTTTTGATTTACTAGTAATTACCAGACTTACTATTAAATATAGGACTAATAACATACCTCTGATCCCAGGCTTGCTGTGAGCACGGCCTCCAATTAGTTTGGGCTACAGTGTGATTATCTAACTTCAGAACAGCCATTATTTCATTACTGGTATCTTCTTTAATGCTGTACGTGTACTTCATTGAGTTGCGAATGGTTACACCTTTTACAAAGGATTTTAAATCTGAGGGACTCGCGAGTGGGTCTCGACGGCTACGCCCGGGCACTTCTTCCAATAAATCTTGACAGCCCATTAACCTCACTTCTAGTGTACCGGTCACTTGTACGCACGGACTTATCAGGGGAGCTGGAGATGTAAATTGCGTTCTTGAGCCACTGCCACCAGAGAGACTTACATACCCGGGACTTGAGCCCGTGGTACGAAGCTCGTGCCCGAGCTCAATAAACGCGGGACTTTCTACGGGAAGTCCTTGACGACGCATGTCCAACGATTTGCGTAACAAATCCAATTTTTGCATTGACTCCAAAAGACTTGTCTGTGCTTCTTGTAAAGCCTTCTTATCGGTTACCTTCTTGTCGATTTGCAACAATCTTATGGCATTCTTTGATCCTTCAACAACAGCAGATTCGATTCTCAGTCTATTTCTCAACTCTGCAATTCTTTCATCCAGCAATGGATCCATTCCGGATATATCTGAACTCTTACCATCTCCGTTAGCGCCTGCGGAATCGCCTTTTTGTTGTTTTGTAAGTTTCGATATACGCAATTTCAAATATTCAATTTTGTCCTTTGAATCTGCAAGCATTTGGTGAGCTTCCGCGAGCAGCTTTTTATCACGAGACTGATTACTGCTGCTAATGCTCTGAATCATGTTTTCAGCGCCTTGTTTTACTTTAAGTTCAATATTAAGCTGCTTTTCAAGAGAGGCCATTTTTCTATCGGTAGTTGCCTCACCGAGCTGCCTTTGTTGCTGAGCTGCCTCTGAAGCCAAAATGATCTCTTCATCGTAAGACAAATCTTCAGGAGACGCGGGCGTTGACTGGCCTCGCGATAAGAGAAGTTGAGACTCAAGTTCTTGTAAATCAGCTTTAAGATCATTTAATTTTAGATTAGCTTTCTTTACAATATTAGCGACGTCGGACAGCGATCTTCTATCCTTGGCCACCTCCCGAAGCTTCTCAGCACCCTCCTTTATTTTGAGTTCTTTACGTATCTCCCTACGTATGACATCCTTGAGCTCCTCCAGCTTTGATGGCAAAGCTATTTCGGGAATAGCTTCCGTTTTAATTCCATACTTGACGCCGAGCTCATATAAAACAGGGCGCCGAATATAATCACTGTGATAATAACCTGGGTCTGCCATAATTGAGGATGCACAGCGCAGGCTAACGTCAGTTAAACCATAATTATGTGGGAAAATATCACTACTGTTACTCGTAGGTTTCACAACGTCTATCGCGATTAAATATTTACATGCGAACAACTAGTATTTGATGAAAAAAATAAATTCATCATGACAAAAAGTAAAATAGAATCATAATTAAATTAAATGCAAAATCACAAAACGAAACACATCTACGACGAACGGACGAAACTCGACCATTACACCATAGAGCAAAGGATGAGTCACCATAAACTAAAACTATACTATGTTTCCTATATTTTTAGGTAGGAGTCAAGGAGGAGGAGGATCCTCCTTGGGTACGAGTATTTTAATACATACTACATAGTAATATATCGCTACTTACCCGTGGTACTACCGGTGAACCGGGTGAACTACTGGTAGTACCAAGGGGAATATTTTTTGCCCGTAGTACTACTATGCTGATATAGGGAAGCGCCACATAGTACAAAACAAAACAGTATTTTATATTTTGCTCATTTGCAATATCACGACAAAAAGAAAACAATTTTAATTCCTATATGTAAGTTCTTAATTTAAGTTACTGGGTCATCTACCAATCATTCGGCATCGGAAATTAATTAGACAGCCAAAATCTGAGAACGAATGGGGCATGATAATTTTTTCTAAAAGTATCTTGAAAGTATTTTCGGGAATATAAGTGGAAATTTTTTATTAGGTTTAAGCTATTTACTCACCACTGTTACTATGTAATTATACCTGTAAATTTCCCTACAATAAAATAAATAATAAAATAAATATCTAAGTGCATCAAAAGCTGGATGACTGGATAATCATACAAATATTTACATACGTACTTATTTATTTTATTTAAATATATTGAAAATAGCAAATTGACTTTAAAATAATTTTATATATTCCGCGTTTTGTTTTGCCCGATATAAACAGGGTTTGCTTCTACTCTGTGTTATATTATATAATGACAATGATTGCTGTCATGACTTGACAGTTGACAGGTGCTTTGTATTTCATTTTGATACGAAATCAGACCGAAGAACGAACAAACTTTCACTTCCTTTCTTGTAAATGCGAATCGTTTAGTGAATACGAAGTATATAAAAATAGAAATGTCTGCGTAAAAGCATTTGTTTACATTTGTTTTATAAACCAAATCTAAAAACATAGAACACATTTTTTTGAAATTATTCATTTTTAATCGAGCCGTCAAAGGCCGTAAGCGCAACAAATATCTGTCTCTCTGTCAAACGTCTTATAAGAGGAGCAGTTTTAATGGAAAAATAATGCCAGTAAAAGTCGATATAAATCCACCGCCACCAGCGAACTCGAAACAACCTGGCGTAACAAAGTCTTTACTTTATAACGGATCCAAATTTCAAGGACACCAAAAATCTAAAGGCAACTCTTACGAGGTTGAAGTGGTTTTGCAGGTTAGTAACTTAAAAAGTATAATTTACAAATGGGGAAGCATTATAATCAATGTCACTATTGATCTATACAAATTTATCTTCACCCGTGAACTATTTTCAAATTTTTTGTTAAAATTTATTTATATACCCACTGTTTATAAAACATCCCCATATAAAATTTGTTGTTTTCTTTTGAATTGCGTCTAAAAGGTTCTTATCGTTTATACCTACTTTTTAGTGATTTAAAACTTACATTACAGCATGTTGACGAGGAAAATTCGTACCTTTGCGGTTATTTAAAAATAAAAGGGTTGACTGAAGAATTTCCCACTCTGACCACTTTTTTCGATGGAGAAATTATATCGGCAAAATATCCGTTTCTTACAAGAAAGTGGGATGCGGATGAGGATGTGGACCGGAAACACTGGGTTTGTATATCTATACTAATATTAATATTATAAAGAAAAAAGATTTGATTGTTTGTTTGTTTGCATTGAATAGGCTCTGAAACTACTGGACCAATTAGAAAATTTCTTTCACTGTTGGGAAGCTATATTATCAGCGAGTAACATAGGCTACATTTTATAAAGTTACATGGAACTCGCGTGCAATAGCTAGTTTTTAATAAACAGATAAGTTTCTTTTATGAATTTATTATTTATGTATTAAAAAGATAGGAAGTACATAATTATTTAAAAACTTTTGACTTCTAATAAACCGACAATCACCGTTAATCACTGCGTGCAACAGCTAGTATAAATATAAAATTTGAATTATATTAATTTCATAAGTAAATAATGTATTTAATGTGTAGTTTTTCAAAAATATCTACAAGATTATATAAGAGTCCAAACAAGTTTGTTATTCTGATAATTTCTTATAAGATAAAGACCACTGTGAAGTTTGTTGCTAACAAAAGACATTGAATGAAATAATTTTGTTTCAGGGTAAATTTGAGTTATTCAACCCGTACTATAAGACATTTAACTCGGACTCTTTTGACTATGATTCTCTCAAGAAGGCTGACTACGTATTTATGAGATGGAAGGAGCACTTTTTGGTGCCCGATCATACTATTAAGGATATAAACGGTGCTTCGTTTGCTGGTTTCTATTACATATGCTTCCACAAATCCGCGGCGACTATAGAAGGTTTTTATTATCATCGAAGTTCCGAATGGTAAGCTAACATTGTTTCTATCTGTTTGTTTCGTTCATAAAGAAGTAATTTAAAAAATAGATTAAGCAGCTTTTGTTTATAAAATTAATGGTCATCCCAAGTATCTGTAATTTCATCCATTTTCTCTATGTTTTTTAAATATAATATTTCCCATCCAAATGCCAGTGCATTTCAAACCTATTTCAATCGTCAAGTGTGGGAAAATTGTTTAAAAGTGATCCTTAAATATATGCAGAGGCTAATTGATCACATTTAAATGTTTTTAATAATAAAACAAGTAATAGCAACATTTGTTGCTATTCAATTGTTTTATTGTATTATATATCCCACACTGAATCCCTATGATGAATTAGAACGAATAATTGGTTACAATTATAGTTATTATATTATAATTAATTAATCAATTAATTATAATTTATAATGAATTGTTTATAACAACATTTTTTTTTATTACGACCAATAAAATTATATTTGTGGTTCCTTGAAGGTCTCTATAATTGATTTTCACTGATTTTTTAAACTTCAAAAAAGTTGTCTATAATCCCTCAGATTTGATGCAATAAATTTTATAGGTAGTAATGTTTTTTTTATTTATTAAATCAATATCATTTATTTTTTTGTTGCTTTTCAGGTTTCAGTCTTTGACTCTTAGCCATGTCCCCGAACACAGTATCCAAATTTATGAGTTCAGATGAAATCGTTAATGTTAAAAAAACTTTAAAATTTGGACGGATATTTGTTTCAATGGTACTTACTACTTCTGAAGTTTTTTTTTTGTTTTATCGTTTTATCTTTTAAGAAGATATCAAACACAGTGTTATATTTGCCGAGCTTCGTTAAGATTTATTGTGCGCGAGAGTTTTTCCTTAGGAATATCTCGTGATTAAAAATCTAAAATGAAACCTAAAATAATGATTCCTGCACTTGCATGTACTTCTCATTCAATTCAGTAATGTTATTCAATTAACCCTTTAAGCTTTCACTTAGATATTTTATGTGAACACTTGACATATATAATGTACCGTTTCTGTAATGACTTATTTATTAAATTTTTAATTAAAATAATAATAATTTTTAATAAACTCTGAACAATGATTGGTCAAAAATGTTGTGGTGTTTTGTGTAATATTGTCAATAAATATGCAATAAAATGTTAAGTATACTTTGATTATTGTGATATTTTGTACAAATTGTTCGCGTGTAAGTAGAGTATGTTTTTCTGTAATTAATTTTGTTTGTTTGTGATGCTTGTGTTTTTTTTATAGAAGTACGGTTACCTCATTTCGTTGATATATATGTATATAAAATAAAATAAAATTGAAAGAAGTATTTGCAAGCACAGAGGCCACTTTATTTGTATATTTGAAATCAATGTGGATTATTTCACATCAATGTGTAGTTTCCTATTATTTGAAACCGTAATTAATGTAAGTTTTTTTTTTTCAATAAAATCATGTTTACTTGGATGTAATGGATTCTATTTTATTTGCCTCCAACCATGATTTTTTTATTATTATATTAAAGTAGTGATTTGCCAGGGGTGTACCATTCCCGTTTATCCATCTTTCCATAACGGAAAATCGGTCCATTCCATGAAAAATTATCTAACGGATGGTGAAAACCGCATCAAAATCCGTTGTGTGGTTTAGGAGTTAACGGCCATACAGACAGACGCGGAGAGCGACTCAAAATTATTATCAATCAATCAATACTAATAATAAATCTGTAAGTGTAGGTATTGTATGTATGTATGTATGTTCCTCCATAACTCTTAAACGAATCAACTGATTTCCATGAAACTTGGTAGATAAACATTCAGACGTACAGGACACAGGATAGGCTACTTTTTTCTTTTTAACGCGGACGAAGTCGCGGGCACCAGCTAGTAATGAATAAACTCAAAAACTACTGGGCCGATTTTAACAATTCTTTCACTTATAGAAAGTTACATTGTGAGGGAGTAACTTGGCTATATTTTATAAAAAAAGTTAAAGATGTGAGTGGATGAAGGTGATATGTCGTATAAATCCAATTTTGAATAAATCGAGGTTAAAGTTTAACTTTTAATTTTTGAGATAAGTCGCCACGGAACTGATTTTTGTACTAAATGTGTCGTTCATTGTAAAAGTGGTGTAACTCCCTATTTTTAAAACCATCTTTTCTTGCCTAATGGTATCACATTTAGTCATAACTTTCAATATAAAAGTGAAGTAACTCCAATAGTTGCATTAAAATCCCATAGATGAAAACAATAAATGAATGCTTATAATTCGCAAAAAGCTCGTTATTCTAAAATTCAGTTACAAGGAGATAGTTCACTTTTACAATGAACGACACAAATTATGATGCAAAGTTGTGTAAACAATCTGAAATATTAATGGTATGATAGCAATTAAACACTTGTATTATTTAATTAAAAAAAAGTGAACATATCTCCCTCTTCCATTAACAAAAGTAAACTTTTCTGCACTTTTTGCTTTTTAAAATTAATTGTACATAACACCCTTTTCAACTTTTTATTTTCCAAAAATGTATTAAATTGACGATCTTAAGGTAAATCATTCATATGGACATATTACCTTCATCAACGCAAAAAAACGAAAAAACCCAAAAATGCGACATATCACCTTCATCCACTCACGTCTTCAATTATTTATTGATAGCCACTACAGATTTTCTGGATTTGTATTTTTTTGGAAAATTCATTAAATGGTATTTTTATTTGAAATTGACAGCAACGATTATCGGGTCTGCTACATAGAGTAAGTAGTTACCAGTAAGTAAGTTACTGGTTAAGTAACTATTTACTCTATGGTCTGCTAGTTATTAGGTCAAAATTAAAGTAACAAAAAAAAAAAAAAACAAAGAGGTATAAATAAAACCACACTTAATCTCATTTCAGTTTTAATAAAACACATTTTATATTTATTTACAATCAAATACTGGCATAATTGTATATTTTTTTAAAGTTTACCAAAGCTAAATTCATCCTTGGATAAAATATAGATTAATGTTACAATACATTTGGTAGACTTCTACTCAATTCTAAACATAGATGTGAGAAAAGAAATTTGTAAAATCGTGACAGACTGATTATAAAGAAATACATCGATTTTATTTATAAGAAAAAATACGTATTTTTTTCTTTACCCAATTTTGTACTTTTATCGCGATTTAGTTGAAATATGAAAAAAAACATTTGGGCGATCTTGATACTTAGGAGTATTAGATACATTTGTCTATATACTTACATATTGATTAAAAATAAATATAATCTAATGACGAATAGAAAATGATGTTTATAATACTTTTATTAGATCAAATGCACCAATCGGTATATTAAAAAAAAAGTTATAATCTAAACACTTAATCTAAACTTTGGTGGGATCATTAAAATAAATGTGTAATAGTTCGGTTAGACATATAATGTTGAACATGTATGACTTCGCTTTATTTATTTAATTTCAATTTTTATAGATATATATATAAGTAAATACTTATTTGTGATTTCAAAGTAGATAATATCATAAATTCTTTTAAAATTAATTTATTTTTGTACGAATGATGCATAAATACGAGTATTAAAATGTTCAGTTAAAAAACAAAGTTTACTTTAATTGGTATAATTTTAATCTGACTATAAAATGTTAAGCGAAAAACAATTCTATTACACGCTGGTGGGTTTTATGATGTCCGAATTCGTTTTTCTTTATTCCTAATCAAATAGGCCTATTAGCTACTTTTATACAACATAAATTATAAAGTTAAGTTCACATCACTGACATTAGTTTCATTAAAAATTTTTTTTCTAAAAAATAGGCATGGCAATGGAGTGCCTTTTATGAAAAAGTCTAAAAGTGAACAGTTACTATTGAAGTTCATCGCAAGACTAAATTGTATGTTCATTAAAATACTAACATTCACAACAAAATCATTACAAAAATATACACAGAGGAAACATAAATTAATAATTAATAGTGAAACAATGAAACATAAGGTCCTGTGTACATCTATTACAAGAAAACTTGGCGTAAAAGCAATATTTTTACCCTTGATCAACTTCTTATAAGTTTTTTTTATTAGAGATGGGTTTGCTCTTGGCCAATAACCAGCCGTGTAGCGAAATGAGGTCTATAATGGAGCGAGTTCACTCAGAAACTCAGAAGATTCACTCCAACTTTGAAAATATTTGCTTATATGAGCTCGGAAACACAGAGGGAAGTTGATACCTTAATTCGCAAACCAAATAACTCCTCTGAGGCAAACTTTACAGGGGAGACTAAAAACGTTATAATTTTTTTTTGTATGATACGAGAAAAGAAAAAAGACAATTTTACATTGGAAATTATGGCTCGTATTAACCGATAGACTTTTTAAAAATTAAATTCTAATTGTCATTAAGTATCTCCCGTATCAAAAAGTCATTTTCAACCAAAAATAGAGTTATTCGTTTTGCGAATTAAGGTATCGAAGTTCGAATCCCTGGCAATGTGCATTATAAAGTATTAAGACAAGGAGTAACCTCAGACCGAACACAATTTTTACCGAAATGACCGCAACCTAATATCCTATGAATTAAGGTGCAATATTACACAACAAATTTTTGTAGCTCTTCGGAGATAACCGAACAGTTAAAATTGGAGTTTTTCTTAAATATTGTGTAAAATATGAATAAAGAAATAAAAGTAGCCGATTCAAACTTTAGTGTGGAACGTATGTTAATTAATAAGCCTAAAAACAAAAGTAGTTGTCACAGAAAATTTTTAGTACTGTGAACAGTATTTTATTAATTTTTTTCTCTCAGAAAATGAATCTGCCCGATTCAAATTTTTTCCATATAGTCTATTATGCACTGTATTTTTATCTAACTTGTGATTTTACTCTAAGAAGGAAATTAATACTTTTCTGCTTAGTCCTCGCCTTAAAGAGCTTGATCCGAAAAAAAAAGGATTTCGACAAGATGAGGATGGTAGCCAGTGATATTAATTAATTAATTAGTATTTATTTTATGTGAAATTCGACAGACAAGCTAACACAAGAAACGCCACAGATACTGTAAGTGCACTGCCGATTTTACCAGGAATATTGAAATATTCGCCAAAAGCATCTAGATGTATGCAGGATCCGAATTTACATTAAACATTAAACAACGATAATACTATATGAACAACTTCCAGAAAAAAAATAAACACTTAAGTAGATATATTTACAAAAAACTTAAAATAAAAAGTCGAACTTAACTATGACTGTGGTTTTTGGCTTTGAAATAAATATAGGCTAATATAGTGAAAGCTATGAAGAAAATTTAGAAAGAAGGTTTAGTTTATGTTAAGGGATGACAACACATATCACGTAGTAGCACGATGACAAAAGATATGTTATTAGTATTTATATGTAATATTAATTAGTAACTTCTATATCTAGTTTTCAATCCCCTCCATAGCTTTCATTATATGTCGTCGGGTAACATCGAATTTTCTAAGACGTTTGCTATTGAGCTATCTCTTTGATGCGCCTTCGCCACTGAACCAGTGTCTCAAACCGAGCAAACTATACAGATCCTGATTGTTTGTATAGGAGCGTATGAGTTTTGCGTGATGTTGAGACATCCTGTGCGGATACCCTTGGTATTGAGGATTTAAATGCTGCAGCCCAGGATACTGGCCTGGGAAACCTCCGTATGGGATACGTAAGTTGCGAGGATAAAAGTAAGAGTGGTGCGGATAAGAATGGTGATGACGCCTAGGATTCTCATGCACATTATTGTAAACTCCTCCGGCCTGCGTTTTCCCAGGCCAGTAGTCCTGTAAGTGACGGAAAGGGTAGTCCGATGGTGGTGCAGCAGACTCTCGGCTAGGCCACGAATATCTGTAGTAGGTGTAAGCTGGCACATTGCGATTAATCTCCATTTTGTATTCTTTGGAGAATTCCGGTTTCTTCGGTATCTTTCGACGGTGCTGAAGTTTAGTGCGCGTACCCAAAATACTGTCGTCGTTCTCAGTATGCTTTTTGTCTTTAGCGAAATTGTCGTCAGTAGTCACTTCAGCGTATCGGCTTATCAGCTTTATAGCTTCCCCAATATTCGAATATTCGTTTTCTGGGCTCAACTTTGCGTTGTCATCGTCTTTTTTAAGTTCCTGATGATGATTACTAGGAGCAGTCATAGTTTCGTTGACTGTAGTCTTGTTAAAGTCCGTAAAATTAATAGGCGGTACTACTGTGTCGTCATTAACGGGAAGTGTATCGTTTTGCAACGTAATTTCGGGTTTGGACCAATTGTCACTAGGATTTTTATATTTTGCGTCGTATTCTACGGGGTCCACATTGACGTGGCCGTAAACGACTTCCTTTTGTCCCACATCTTCGGTGCTATTCTCGCTCGAAGTATGGTTAACCGTCGAGCTGTCGCGTTTAGGTTTGTCTCCAAAAGGTAAATAGTTATTCAGCACGTTATGGTGCAAATCATCCTTCGTTATTGGAGAAGCTGTATCGTTTCGAGGATTCTGGTGGCCAAGTTTTAATATTTCCAATTCCGCCTCGATGCTAGCATCAGTGTTTGGTTTCTCATTTGTGTCCACTTTCACATAAGAAGGTTGTAGTTCTTGAGCCTGAAAATAAAATTTATATCATAATTTATAATTTTTTAATAAGCAAATTAAGCAACGTTTAAATTTCTCGATCTTTCAAATAATTTAATTCTATGACAAAGCTAGCTAACAAATGCTTAAACTGTATCTTATTTTCGTTTGAACTAATTGGTATATGTAACAAAAATCAATGATGTCGGTACAAAATAACAATTGTTTCAAAATTTTAAAAGTTACTCGTATTTTACTAATGTATGGTGGAAACTTGCTTTAAAAAGAAACATTGTCCAGACTGTGTCACTACATATTATAAAACAAAGTCCTCCGCTTGCGTCTGTCTGTCTGTTCGCAATAAACTCAAAAACTACTGCACCGATTTTCATGCTGTTTTCACCAATTGGTAGAGTGATTCTCGAGAAAGGTTTTAGTATATAATTTACAAAGTTAAGTTACGCGGGCGAAGTCGCGGGCAGCAGCTAGTTATTTTATAAGTGCTCAACCTCTTTTTAGAGAAGCTTTCACTGTATTCTGTTTAAATTTCAATTCAATTAGTCAGGGTACTAATAATAATTTTATTGACTATCTTAACCGGCGACTTGATCCTGAACTGGGTTGACGGTGTATCCAGGCTGTTTCTGACCGGTTATATTGGAAAATTATGGGGGGAGACCTATGTCAAGTAGTGGACGTCCTGCGGCTAAGATGATGATTGTAAAAATTACCTGTCCACTTGGCTCTTGTGCTTGAAGTGGCGCAGCTTGAGGATCCAAACCAATGGGTATGGAGAGTTGTAGGGGTCCCGGTTCGTTTTCATCGTAGTCGTAGAGGACGTCCCCACTAGGCGAAGATGTGAACAGAGCGTTCAATTGCTCCAACAATATACGTTCGTGTTCGTCTTTGTCTACAGTTACAACCTGAAAATTATAAATTTTACATCTAGTAGGTATGTTAATATCTTGTCGCCTATAACACAAGCAACGCCACAGGTGCTGCAATGCGCTGTCAACTCCAGTATGATCAAAGATAAGGGATTGGGAAGGCATAGGGAAATAGGCTCCACCATCCCTTACTCGCTCACCGAAACACAACAGCACTACGTGCTGTTATTTCACAGTGGTTTTCTATGAGAGGGTGCTTACTGCCGATGCCGCTAGACGGGCTGCCCAAATGACTGCGAAATGCAATGTGTCTAGCCACTATAACTTTCTAGATCCCGACCAGAGCCAAATTTGAAAAGTTCATTACCAAAGTGGGTCTACTTCGAGGAATCGAATCCGGGAAATCGAATTCGGGAACCCTAGAACAGAACGTAATGGGGAAAAACGAAACTCACCTGAACACATCCGTTCCGATCCAGCCTTTGACCTTTAGGGCACACCAAAGGTGTGATGAATAAGGATTTGGTCGTGATGCGTCTCGGCGGCGCATTCTGGTTGCCGCTCTCAGGACTTTGAAGCCAGTTGCGCCAAGCTAGCTCCGCACTCTTCCTGTCAAGTGTGCGCGGAGGAGAGCGCGTGGTCGCCGCGAGTGGTTCAGGAACCTTGGTGGTCTGTTCGTTGAGTGCGCCCGCGTCTTCCGCAATTGTACCGAGCGCACACGACAACACTAACAGCGTGGTCCACAGGTACCACATGGCAAACACCTGGAACGACAAACACGTTTCCTATTAAATCAAAGCACAAATAAGTCCAACAGATATATTTAGGTTCTGTTATATAGCTATAATTCCAACAGATAGAAAAAGCTGTGTAAAGGAGCAACAATTAAATGCTAATCATTGATTAGCATTTGATTGATTATTATCTGTTTACGTAATTTAGAGAAGAGAAGTCAAGGTCTTTCATTCTTCCGTGTTATCCGTGATTTAGGCAGATGATCTTCGAATAGATTTGGTATTAGGCATGGCCAAGATCATTGTTACAAACTTTTACAGGCGTCTAATCCATCTTACCCTCTAACGTCAAATTAGATAGAGAAGAACAGCCATAATATCTAAATATTACTTAGACAGGCATTTTATATTGGCAATGGATTCAAGGAGACAAGATGGCCATACGTATGATGTTAACTGTTACAAGGTTTAGCTTTGTCCATCACTTCAATCCAATAGATCGAGAAAGGCGAAGTGCATTCGTTTATTGTTTCATTAAATAATGTCACTGCATTTCTTAGAAATACTATTGAGTATTTTACTCCTTTCCCAACATGGATCTGCTTCTGTTTTAAAAGAGGAGAGGATACAATTACAGACAGCTTCCTAAGATTACACTATGAGTATGGCCGCGATAGACTTATAGGTACTATAGTATGAATGAGTGCGTACTTATACAGATACGAATAGTCGTGACTCATTTTGGGTGCAACAGTGTAGAGATGAACTTTTCATTTTTGTAAGGTTTTTCTTTTATTATTACTTTATATTAAATACTTTTTTTATTATTAAATACACTGTAGAGTAAGTATATAAAGTAGTTACCTTATTAGACAGTTACAGGATCAAAGAATTTTTAATAATTAATAATTTAATAATTAAATAAAATGAAATTAATCAGAACATTTATTTAATTGCGAGCTATTTTGTGTTATAAATAATTTGATACGTAATATCCGTGGCAATACTAATAATGACACCTGTTGTGGTACCACGAATAAGTATTGAAACAGACATATTGTAAGGCCAAGGTATGTTTAAAAGAAAGCAGCAATCCCACGATTTTCGCTGACTCGCAGTTCGTCGTACTGACCACCCGCATAGGCTGGTTATTCAACGAAATAAGAGATAAAAATATTTTAGACCCAAACATTTTGATCATGATTCAAATATATTGACGAAAATAATTGAATAAAAGCGTCGAATTCTGTGCGTAGAAAGATACGAAAGTGCCTACTTACCAGTGATATGTACAACCAACCAATGAGAACACTTTACAATAACAGAATACGCCAATGAGAAATAAAAATACGTATTAACATGGAAATGAAAACAAATTATTTTTAGTAACTAGATGTGCAAATTGGAGGACCATTTTTTTGTCACTAGTAGTATGGTAAGGGCGCATCCTGTCTTGTTTAACATATCACTGCTTTTTTGAGTTTTTTTATTACAAAAAAAAATACAAATCTTTTATGTTAATATTATTAGTATAGATATAAAGTGGGCCGTATTTAAAGTGTAGGAATTCCTATTGTTGTCTGTACCTTTAACTTTAGATGTGGCAGTACCGGAAAGTCATTCTTCGAGCAGAAACAACATACAATTCATAAGTGATTGAAATGTGTAATTTAAAACGCGTTAAAAGTGAACGTGCAGCCAGTTTTATTTATAAAACTTTCACTATCTTGATACAAAGGGTCTCAAGGTCGTATTATTTGCATGTATGTATGTATGTATGTATGTATGTATTTACTTTATATGAAAACGGCGGCCTGGCTTTGCGCGTATGCAATATTTTTCTGCAAATTATATACACACGAACCTTCCTCGTTTATCACTCTTTCTATTAGTGAAAGCCGTATCAAAATCTGATTCTGTTGCGTGGTTTAGAAGAAGTCAGCGGAGAAATAGACAGACATTATTTTATAATAATTATGTATAATATATTACATAAACAATTTTGTGAGGCAGTCTTAAGGTTGAAGGAAATATGATATGACTGATTTTATTGAACTTATTTTCTAAAAGCTGTGGTACGTAAGCGCTGTAGTTCATTTTTTAAAAATCCCACAGGAACCTAACATTTTTGCTGGATAAAAATTGTCCTATATATATGTTAATCCAGATAATAAACTATCTGCAGCCAAATTTCATCCAAATCCGTTAAGCGGTTTCTGAGATTAGCGTGCACGCACAAACAGACAAAAATCTAAAAAAAATTGCACCCGCGCGAAGTAGAGTTTTCAAACCAATTTTCTTTTTGTAGTAGCTAGATATTTACTACTGGCTTTTAACATTTCGTTAAACGTTAGAGATTTTTCCCAGGGGTTAAGGCTGCTTATCTATAATTACTTAAAAAATTGTCCTAAATGACTATATGAACGCACTGCTGAAACTACCAAGTCTAGAAAGAAGAAATTTGGAACAAAGGTTTACTTTATAACGGAATCATCTGCTAAAAAAAGGATGTTTCGATTTCTGTGGCGGCTTGCTAATAGTGTTATGTAAAATGAGGTTTACTCCCTTGACCCCTAGATCGAGTGCGCTTGGCTATGTTGCGTTGTAAACAATTTAGTTCGCAAAACAAGGGCAGTGGCTGTTGACCCCGTCGCGATCTATCGCCGGCCATCTGGCAATGATCTCGCGTCAGGCGCCGTCGCACGCGCACCCGGAAGCGACTTACGTGACCGCGTTTCATTGACTCCTCCATTGAAGATTGTACGAACGAATCTTCAGGACAATTACGTCCTCCAATAATTACACAAACAATTCCTCAGTGTCTCAAAAGATAAGTTTCCAACCAATGTGTGTTGCCAGTGATTTGATGACATGTGGCGGTGAAACGTGTTCTGTAATTATGGGCCTCGTAAGAAAACCCAACGAGTTACGGAGAGGGCCTATGCTTGAGGTTACACTTCGAGATCGAATCAGAAATGAGGAGATCCTGACGTACGAAACTTACCGACATAGACCGGCGGATCAGTAAGTTGAAGTCGCAGTGGACAGGACACATAGTACTAAAGGTAGTGTTTTAATAATCAAAGCTTTAGTACTATGTGTACTAAAGGTTTTCCACCTTTAGTAAGGTCACAGCGTAGTACATCCACCCAAAGGTAGACAGACTACCTTTATAAGGGCTATGGGTTGACGGTGGATCCAGACTGCTTCCTGGCCGGTCTTATTGAAAAATTATGGACTTGGACTTGAATTATGCATTGGCCGTCCTGAGGATTAGATTGGATTAATTACACAAACACTAAAATCTATTCGTCTCACAGTACTAATTGTTTTCGTTGAGACAGCGTCTGACCCAATGAGATCACGCGGTTTATATAAAACAGACGCACACACGATACGTATTTCATTCGATTTATTATTATCTGGGCGTACCGAATCCTCGAATATTGAACCCTACCTTGACATGTATGCAAGAGAGAGAGCAAACAGCGTATCGGAGTGCAGTGTGCAGGGTTGCACACAAATAGCGTCTCAATAAGAACCGTCAGATCGAGTGTTTCCGAGAACTTTTAGCGTCGGGCCGGTGGTTAAGACTTGTTGAGACTTTAGCAAAAGTTAATTGAACTATTTCTGGCGTTTACGTGATATTAAACTCGAGAAGCTTAGCGATTCCATACTACGTATTTCTACGTTATTGGTAGTAGCAATTCATAAAAAGTAAATGAGCCTCATGTTGCATTTTGTCTTCGGTTATTCGCATTGTAGTAACTTGAGACAATCAATTCTCCCAAATAGGTACCTATTACTGACTTCACTCGCTCGTACAGCGTGTCCTTAAGAGTGGGTATAAAGCAAACAAAATTTGTAATTTCACCCGCGTGGCCCCTTGGACATGACAGTGACACAAAATACGTACAACTACGCACAACATGCGACGGAAGATAGCGCAACTCGCTCAATAAAAATGTTATACTTAAATGCCAAAAGTATTAAATATTAATTATTCGTAAACTACAATGTCAAATGAAAAATTGTTACATACAGTCTTAGATAATATGTGAAGTGAAATTACTGATACACTTTTAGCTTTGTAATGTGTGTCATTTTGAAAATAAAACTAAAATCGATGGAAATGAGAGCTCACTTGGTGATTTTTTTCTATCGAGAAAAATTCATTATATTATGTTTTCTGTTACAGACGTCACTTTCATTTATAATGTATTTATCTATTTAAAAAAATTAATTAAATTAGACTTTGTTTACTTAGATAAAATTCAAATCTAGGATTGGCTATTTCTTTTTATACCCGCTCTTAACGAGCGGCTCTCTTTAAAATAGACGCTAGTTTATCCGCTTTCGACAATTGACGGCTGCGTAAACACAAACTCCGAGGGGAACGCCATTTCTTTTTCCGTTCGAACGTTTTTTGGCAGGTGCATGGCAGTTGGTATGAACAGAATTAAAATAAATAAAGGGATATTAAATATTTCTATGGAATTAATATAGAAAGATAAACAAATAGTTATGAATAGACGTTCATTGAAATGATTAAAAAAACAAAATCTCTAGGTATTAATCTAAAACAGTAACCGTAGACAGATGTTAACCTATTAATTAATCTGTTGTTCGCATGTAATTTTTATGAGTTTATAATTGTTATTAAAATTTGTATTTTGTTATGTTGTAGTCTTAACATGGAGGTGTCTGAAATAAAATAAATAAATAAAATCCTACTAATATTATGGATATTAGTATTGTATGGATGTTTGTTTTTTTATGAGTGGCACTCAGGTAGTTTTTTTACCTGGATTAACATAATAATATAATCCTATATTCCTTTTTTCCTAGAAAAATTTTAGGTTCCCGAGGGATAGTCTAAAATTTAAAAAAAATGGCTCCACTGTTAGCGATAAAGTATGTCATATATTTTGTCAAGTATATTTTTCTTCTGTGCGTGTGTATGTCACTGAACTCCTCCTAAACGGCTGGACCGATTTTAATTCTGTCTTCACTTATGGATAGAGGGATAATCAGGAATGGTTTGTATTAAAAAAAAAAATTGGTCGCGGACGAAGTCGCGGGCACCCACTAGTATTTTATATTTTTCAACGCGCATGAAGTCGCGGGCACTAGCTATTGATTAATATTTTATTAGCAATTTTTGTGTGTCGTTTCACGAAGGAGTCAGTTGTGCGTATGTCGATAACCATTAAGTTCATTGTATGGTAATTGTCGCCGCCGCGTTCGAGAAAGTGTTGCTCGCTCACCAGCCCGCTAACTGAGCGGACACGATGTCGGACAAATTTGCATATTAGGTAACTGCTGAATGTTTCATAGACATTATTCCATTGTTGACGCAGAAAGCGATGAGTATATGGCAACTGTGATTAAATAATATACGAACAAGGATGAAACCCAAATCTCACGCTTTTTATTTATTTTTTATTAGCTAACCCAGCGAACTTCGTAACGCTTTAGAATAAAAATCCCGTTCCATACAAAATGTATGAGAAAATGAATTTTATTAACATTTTTTTCATAATTTTTTTTTTTCAGATTTTTTAATAGTTATTCCGCTATTTAACAAATCAAAGGTCACAAAAATCAGTCCAGCCGTTTTCGAATTAAAGTGGTGTATGATAACTTTTTTTGTTAGGTATTATAGGTTATTTTTAAGGGCCAGCGCACATTGGAGGACAACACGGCAATGTATTTTGAACATTGTTATGTTCACGCAAGACACACGTACAAAAAAAAATGTGCAACAAAGAAAATAAAGATTTTTCAAATACTCGTACTTATAGAAGAAGGTGTCTACAGAGAAGAAGCAGATCTATCTGTAATTACAGAGACAAGTTTTGGGACAAGTCAATAGTTTGACATTTATTGAGAAACTGCATGTATATAAAGAACCTATTGATGATAAATAACCACAAAATACGACAGTTTCAAAGTCGGTATATTATTTTTATAATTCTTTTAATTACAATTTGAAAATTTCTACCCATTACCCCATCCCTTCCTTTATTCCTTACCTTTAATTCTTCTATTGTCGGCAACTCACTTGCAGCACCTATGGCGTTATTTGTGTTATAAGTTATAGGCGACGGTAACCACCTACCATCAAGTGGACTGTCAGCTTCTAAATTTGTAATTCGGGGGTGCCACGCCGCTTTTGATTTTTATAATTATAATTAATTTATAGTATTTTATAATTGCTTGGTTTTCCATGTAAACATTGTTATCTGCATTTTTGAATACATTTTTATCTTGGTCATTATCTGGACCCCTGCCGTCAATTACTCCGTCAGAGTACAAGGCCAACAATATCTTTATGTAAGTACTTAGTTACGTATTTTATTAAATTTTTATTACGATGTAATTATCTTCAATTGGATTGCTTATTTGGACTTGTGAGCATGTTTGTTTTTCAGTTGACTCATCCTACCGCGTTCCGCGCTCGGAATATTATTATCTCCACTCCATTCAATTTGTTTGGAGTGGAGGAAGATTTATACTTATACTAGCGACCGCGCCCAGCTTCGCACGGAGTTTAAATTTTCAAAAATCCTTTCTTAAAGAATGCTTACGTTAAAAAATAAACATACATAATTATATAATTATTAGTTTTGGCTGTGCGTTGTTAGTCATTCAGGCCAAACGAATAAGTATAGATTAGCTATTACTCGCGACTTTTTTTGGGCCGCTTTAAAAAATAAAAATAAACTGACAAAAATATATATTAGGAATAATTTATTCAATCTTTACTAAATACGTCCGCGTAACTTTATAGAATACTTCGTCCGCGTTGAAAAACAAAAAAGTAGTCTATCCTGTGTCCTATACATCTAAATGTTTATCTACCAAGTTTCATTAAAATTAGTTAATTCGTTTAAGGGCCTCTTTCACAAACTACAAGTAAAGTGTTGATTAGTTACTTTTAGAAATCATTTTCTGCTATATTGAATTATGCACTCGGTTTACTGCATCATTCGATAGCCGATTTTTTTTAATTATTTTCTATTTAATGTTTAGGACGTTTACCGTACAAACAAAGGTGTATCAGTTCCATTATCCGCGGTTACCGGTGACTTTAAATGACAGTTTGGCCTACTTGACGTTTGTGAAACAGGCGCTAAGAGGTATGGAGGAACATACATACAATACCTACACTTACAGATTTATTATTAGTATTGATGGATAGCCTATGTTACTCAGTGATAAAGTAGCATTCTATTAATGAAATAATTTTAAAATCGACCCATTAGTTTTCAGTTTATTCATTAAAAACGAAAATAAAATAAATCTTTTCTCTTTATAATATTATAGTATAGATAAAATTCTGTCAGTTGTTGAATGGATCCCTCGAGGATAGTTTTTCCTCCTATGTTCTTTTCTCTATGACAATTGAAGACGTGAGTGGATGAAGGCGATATGTCGCATAATTCCAATTTTGAATAAATCGAGGTTAAAGATTTACATTTAATTTTTGAGACAAGTCGCCACGGAACTTATTTTTGTACTAAATTATGATGCAAAGTTGTGGAAACAACCTGAAATATTAATGGTATGATAGCAATGAAACACTTGTATTATTTAATTAAAAAAAAGTGAACATATCTCCCTCTTCCATTAACAAAAGTAAACTTTTCTGCACTTTTTGCTTTTTAAAATTAACTGTACATAACACCTTTGTCAACTTTTTATTTTCCAAAAATGTCTTAAAATCGACTATCTTAAGGTCTGTAATCATTCATATGGACATATTACCTTCATCGACGCAAAAAAACGAAGTAATCCAAAAATGCGACATATCACCTTCAATTGTATGTCAAATTTCATGATCGGTTTGCGACATGATGAAGTTTGCTTAACAAACAAACTTACTTAAGCATTTAAAATATTACTTAGGATTTAGGATTTTAGGTATTGAGATTGTTTTTTATTTTTCTATTTTCTACATCGATGATTTTTCTCCTATTAACTCCGAATTTGTTAATGTCGATGTTTTACGAGTATTGCATGCATGTTAAACAAGCGTGTAGGTATGTTGCTGGTGATTGTAGGACAAATGATAGTCGACCCACTGACTGACTCAGCAGTGAACATCTGGCGCGACATTTCACTATCATTTCTAACATCTTATTTTGTAGGTAATTTTAGTTTTATTTACTTAAGCGTGTGTAAAGTTTATATGTGTATATGTAAATAAAAATATTCCTTAATAATATTTAATTTAGAAATCTTTTTTATCCAAAATAATGCTCGATCCCTTGAGATTCTTTATAAGGCGTTTACACTGTACTCTGTAGGTACTTTAATCTACGTATTGTTAAAATTAATATATTGATTTTTATTTTATTAATATGCAATAATAATATTTTAAATATTTATAATAGTATTTTAAATAATTTTAGCTGACAATATATATTGTCATGAAATTATGGTACGAAGAAATATTAAAAAAAAAAATATATATAAAAATAAAAACTCTTATAAAATTTTAACATTTCGTTCGTATTAAAGATTTTTTTACGATTAAAGAATTAATTTGATATGTAAATATTAATACTAAAGGATATTAGTACCAAAGGATATTTTTTTAATAAAATCGAACTTGACGATATCGAAATAGGTACCTACCTATGCTTAACATAAACATTTAGGAAACACAGAAGAAAGTAGGTCGAAAATAATTTCAAAATCGACGCTTCTTCAATTAAGGTTATTTTATAAAATAAGTTCAAAAGAAATACATTTAGTTATTTTAGTAGCTGAAGGCAATCTTAATGAAGATAATAACAAGATTAGCCGTGTTCTTTGGGCGAAACTTCAAAATGGAACGCCAAATATGGGCTACCCGTAAATTTTGTTCCAGTAATATTAAATCAATTACGAAAATAAACTTTGTACTTCAAATTTCAAATATTACGAGGATATAATATTGAAGTTAATTCTTAATGCAGTCAGGTATAGAAGATTATAAATCGCTAACGCAAGCATTAATGTTTCTATGAGTAGGTACTAATTCGAAGAATCGTATCACTTCGTGTTAATCCCTAGTCTTCTACTTACGAGAATTGTATTGTAAACTTCCTGGTACTTAGTTGGAGGTGTTCTAATTATCCCTCTGCGAGCCTCCGCTCAACTCCAGTAGGCGATAATGAAAGTCAAATTGACTTTGTAACTGTAGTTGGTGTTGTCTGAGCGCAGGATTTTAAGGATGCGTTTATTTTACACTCTAATTACTAGAGCATAGTCTCTAAGGGCCTTATCACACTAGCGATTCGTGAACGACAGGTTTCGACAGGTTCATGTTTGACAAGTGACTTCGAAACGCAGTGTGCCGTGCCACTAGTTTCTAAATCCAAACTAGATCCAACCTTGTAAAGTTCATTTGCAAAGTTGACCGAGCAGGGAATCGAACCTGGTAACACTGGAACGTAGCATTAAGGCGAGCACTCTGTCCAATCATTCAACGAGCTCATCAAAGTATAGAGTTATTGCAAGTAGTCAAAATATTAGATTAGTAAGTGAGATTGGATCAAAAGGTGGATATTCGTTGCGCACCCGCGGTCCGCGTTGACCGATTGTCTCGCTCAAATACGTTCACAAGTTGCTAATGTAAAAGACCCTTAGAGACTATATACTAGTAATTATACCGTAAAATAAACGCGCCCTTAAAATAGCTAGTGTGTTAAGGCCCTTATTGTTTGGGGAGCCCAAGAGGGGATTTCTGTAGTCACTCGAGCGCGTCAGATTAATTACATGCTGAAAAGTGTGCATTTTAATAATCTGACGATTTGGTTGGTTGGGTTGGCGGGGGTGGAGGTAAAATTTTAAATACAACTCGAGCGCGTCAGATTTTCAGAGGGGATGTTAAGTGAACCTAAACTAAGCTCCCATTTAAAATTCAGACGATTCGGATGTAACGCAAGCTTTTTGAAAATGCAAAAAATATTTTTGACGATTCTCATTTTGTAATACTCGAGCGCGTCAGATTTTCATACAGACGGTTCAGCCTAAAGTTCTGATCGTGCTGATTCTTAATCTGACGATTATATGGAGGATTTTTTAAAATACAGCGCCTACAAAATTTTAAACGCCTGTAGACGCTCACCTCACCGTTGAAATGAAAAATTTCATATAACCTTTTTTTCTTCTTACCATCCAATCTTCAAAGTCCAATAGGTCCCCACGACGCTCGAGTGACTACACATTTAGCATCGTGGGCTCCCTAACCATAAAGCAGACGGACGCAGGTAATGAGCGTGCGAATACGTATGGCATGCAGCGAACCGAGACGGTGTAACGTCTTTGTATTTTTGGAAAGGGAAACAGAGTTCGACGGAAGCCGGCGACAGATTTCGTTTTTGAATAACAAATATATCACGCCCGACTTCATGGCCGGTTGCCGCGCCCTATACGTTCAATATGCAGACGCAGTCAGCTCTTTAAAGGTTACCTGCTTGCGTTCATACAGGACTGGAATTGTAGACCTACCTACTACCTATTGTATACAATTTATTGTAAAAATGCACGCGGAGGTAGAAGCTTATAAATAAAAATTCAACTTCCGTATGTTTGTGTCTACAAAACCCAAAAACTAGCGAATGGATTGATTTAAAACTTTTACACAAAATTGCACAATAACAAAAGAGTTAATATAATAAACCTGAAAATGGATGCCTGCAAACAAAAAGGCTATGTACGCGCGTTCAAAGTCGCGTCACTATTAGTATTAAATTTTATTAATGGGATGTATTAAAATTTATGTATATTTTCAAAATTAGAAGAACTATGTAACTATGTAATCCATGTAGATAGGTTAGAACCTTAGAACCACAGTACCTAACCTTAGAAGTCGAACAGAAAGAAAAAAAATGTCAGATGTAACTTACAAAACTTAACTTAAAGATAAGTTTTATAAATAGTTGATATTTAAAATTATCCATACTTATATTAAAAATGTGAAAGTAACTCTATCTGTCTGTCCGTTACGCTTTCACGCCTCAACTAGTCAACGCATCATCATGAAATTTTGCATACACATTTTCAGGTTTACAGAAAAGGACATAGGACATAGGGTACCACCTTCCATAGGGTAAAATGTTGTTGAGGAGTTATGCTTACCTTGGCGAGATACGGGCGATGTCTTTCGCCGTTCACATTATAATGGGCGGCCGTTTTCGCCCAGTGCAGCCCTGCAACACCTGTAACGAGGATATCACACATTTATCCATCAAATCAAATCCTACTAATATTTGAGGAGCTGGGGAACAAAAGCCGACTTGTCCTATTTAATTGTTTTTTTTTTTAATTTTTTTTTTGGCTCTATGAGTGCATATCTATCGACCCTTGAAATATTGTCAATCAAAAGCGGTCAGATCCTATACAAAATATTTTTTTAAATAAGAATTTTCAAAGAAGGATTTTTTTTTCAATCAAAACCGGACAAAAATGTAAGCTTTTTTTGGTCCATCAAAAAGTCCATTGTATAATTTTAACAAAAAAAAACCATGACAATTTTTTTTTTCATATTCAGACGTCATGTCCTTTTTCAATCATAACAGGAGTTGTCCATCGTTACCAAACAAAACCGGACTTGTCCATTTAAATTAAAAAAAAAAAGCTAAGGCATTTCTGTGACCAAAAGTAGGCTATTGGCTTTTTTATACAATAGACTACATTATATAAAAACGCACAAATTTCAGCTAACATATAACTATCAAATTCAGTATTTTTGCTCTAGTGTAAAAATCAATTATAGGGACAAGTCCGCTTCTGTTCCCCAGCTCCTCATTTTTAAATGGTGTTCTTGAGGATGGATGGATGAACGTTTGGTACTCTTTCACGCGAAAACGGCTCAACAGATTTGAATGAAACTTGGCATACAAATAGTTTAATACCTGGATTAACATATAGGATACTTTTTATCCCAGGAAAATGTTAGATTTCTGTGGGATCGTCAAAAAACATGAAAAATTGGGCGCCACTGTTGCCGCTAAGGCGTGGCGCCACATTCGATGAGTCTTCGGGAGCAAAAATTTTGCTAATAGGTATTATTCATTTATGTATAAACGTATTTGTTTATTTAGTGATAGCTTAGCTCGAAAGCTCGAATGCTGAAACGGTAGACCCTGAATTCGGACCCTGGTTGTGTCTATACCTCTAAAAGTTTTAGTTAAAGATATTGTAAATATCTTTAACTAAAATTAAATATAAATTGTAAATATTATAAATATGTATACAATTTTTTTTTATTAATAATTTGATTATATTGACTTAAACATCAAATAAAAGCTTCCAGTTCAAATCATTAGTTTAAAAAATATTTGCACATTTTTCTCTTCAGTGAGTCAGTGAATCAAATGATTAGGCAGAGTTGTAGGAGTCGTTTAAAACACGAGTTTCTTTTTAATTTTTAATGAATTTGAAAAAAATGTGTGTTATAGAAATTAAAATGAAATCTAAAACAAAAAGAAAATTTTAAAAGCAAGCATTGAAAGATGTTTCAAGGCCACTTTGGCTTCAACTTTGTAAGATGAGATCTAAAGAAAGTGGAACTCCGGTAATGGGGTTCACCATTAATACCATTCGCTTGTAAATCACGAATCAAATAGAAATATTCAAGGTGCTCCAATTTCCCCTGTACTTTATTGGTACATTTTAACTTTATGAGAGCCGGTCATCATTAAGTTGTGTACTAGACACAGTCGGCATAAGACATAGCTTTCTAGTTACCTATGCCGTATGAGCTTAGACGTAGGTACGTGTACAGATTGAAAGTAAGTTGTATTGACGCTTGTCAATAACTAATTAGCTTATATTCATTTATCATATCAATTATTTAAATAAAATTATAAATGTGAAAGCTTGAAAAATGTTCGTATAATTATAACGCAGGAATGACCGGATTTGGATGAAAATTGAAACACAAATAGATCGAGTAAAACAAGAAGAAAAAGTATTTCACATTTTATAGTGTGAGAGTAACGGAAAACACGAGGAAAATTTGAAATAAGTACCTAGCTGTTTTTAAAATCAATTGGGAAATGACTAAGCGCCTCTTTCACCAACGTCAAGTAGGCTAAACCGTCACTTAAAGTCACCTGTCATCGGGAATAATTTAGCTGATATACCTTTGTTTGTACGGTAAACGTTCCAAACATTAAATAGAAAAAAAAAATCGGTTATCGAATGACGCAGTAAACCGAGTGCATAAATCAATATAACAGAAAATAATTTCTAAAAGTAATTAATCAACACTTTAATTGTAGTTCGTGAAAGAGGTCCTAACAGTGATAGTAATATATTTACTAATTTATGTTAACTTCAAGGTACCTTTATTAGAATACATTGAAACTTCCTTTTAGTCACAAAACACAAGAGTGTTCCCGTTGGTGAAAGAAGATTAGATGTCAATTTAACACAAAAGGCATGTCAATATTGGCTTGTGTTGGCAGTAAACAGTGGTCGGTTTCCCGAGAATTGAAGAGCATTCTATCGGATTGTGTCTGTTTTAATGCAGAACAAAGACCGGTTGAATAGAATCTCGAACTAGATTTGTGATTTTACAACCGATGTTTTCTTTAGTAGTACTCGTATTGTATACGAAAATAAAATATTGCACAAAAAGGGGAACTAAAGGGTTCTAAACTAAACATTGTAAGTCTCATCATAAAAAATCGTACAATCAAACTATTGCCAATAATCGAGTAGCTAAAGTAAAATATTTTTTCAGTACATAATTTTATTTATTGGCATGCGATAATAGACAATTGTCATTTTAACTTGTTAATATAATATATGTATATGAATTTTTATTGTAATTAATACGGGTTGGGTGAAGTAGGTTTTGAGTCTGCAAATAAATAACCTTGTGCTTCATTGTTTTAAGGAGAAATTGCCTGCGTTATGATGGTTTATGGCATAGAATTTTAAAAATAAATAACCATGAAATTATATGCTAATCTGCTTTTATAGAAGACAGAAATTGAACTGCTAAGGGAACATTGTTTTGTAAATACGATGTGAAATTATGACAGTGAATGTTTAACATTTAATTATTATTTGCTATAAAAATTACAATGTCGCCTCAACTGCCATTAATCTACTTGAGTACGGTTAAGCAATTGAGTACATGCGTCTGCGAGAGAATATTGAGGTTGTAAGGTCTTATGAATTTTCGCAATTTCTGCAAAAGATATTTATTCAATAAGTAAGATAAGATAATACTTTAATGAAACTTAATATTTGCACATTTAAACCTGTAAGTCACCATAGATAAATAAAGTTAGTGCATTGTTATTCAAATAAAATTAGTGCAAAATTATTCAGTAAACCTTGGTATAACCGTTTAGGGGCTGTATTCAGAAATGATTTCTTCTATGAATTTGATAATATTATAGTTTTATTTACCATTTATACATATAAAATTTTTTGTTAATTTATTTTAATATTTTTAGTAAGTATATTAAATTAATAAATTCGATAGTGGTATCAAATATATGCATATTATACATCGTTAGAAGCGTATTTTTAAGTAGCATTAACTGAATATTAGAGGAGATATAAGCATATAAGTTACTTTTGAATATATAAAAAATGATCAAAATATACTAAATACGGAATAAAAAAACCATAAATCTTTTTGCAACATACAATATGAAGGCTTGTGATTGTATTTTTGCAATAAACACATTTTTGGATTTTTTTGTTTTATGGCCCTTTAGTTTTTAAGCAGCGAAGTGTAACAAAATATTTTCTTTTTTCACTGTGAAACTGTGATAAATCCGTTCATTCCGATATTACCTTGCTTAAACAAAAAATATATTTCCAAGTGCATAACAAGGCGAGCAAGTCACGTTGTCTTACCAAAGGTTTTCGTTGTTTAATTAAGTATTTTGTTATATTTCTCATGTAAGTAGCTTTAAGCTTTAATGAGAATAAAGAAATATAAACCTAAACCTAAAAAAACGTTGTTGCCTTGTCTCTAGTGTTCTAAACTATTTTCTAACGACAAAAAAAACCAAAGGAATATTTTAAACTAATGGAAAACAAAATAGTAACTATCAACATGAATGTTGAAATAAATATCAAAATAACAGTACAATCGTACCCAGCTATGACTACGACGAGTAAAAGCATAATATTTACAAAACTTGTTTCTAAACATATTATATTGTGTGCAAATTTCCTACGAGAAAAGCAAAATACACACTTGTTGCTGTATATTGTTCTCTCAGACCAAATAAAAATTATAGACATAATTTTGCGGGCGACATGAAGCCGGTTTTATAACTCAGCCCAAAGCAAAACTTACTCAGCCCAAAGCAAAAAATAATCACTAGTAAATATTTTAATAAGGCAAGGCGTACTTTTATCAGCTTCACACTGACTGACTCTCTCTGTCCTTCACAAAACAAGGTTCTATCTTTAGTTTTTATTTTATCTGAGTTTGTTTTGATACATGTTGCTGTGTATGTATGCATAGTTAATGCATGTTTATAAATGCGTTTTGTAAATTGTGTACGGTATTCCCACTAGGATTCCAAGCATTCATTTGAATGCGTAGCCAAATAAGAGCACATTCCGTTCGTTTACATACATTATTCTCCGACCGATATCTGCATATTACTCATTGCTGTTGCATTGCTCCATATACGAGATTCAGTCCCGAATGGGTCCTACATCAACTTATCTAGCACGTGCTACCGCGGTACGAGTCATTACTTCTGTTTGAACTGATTTTAAAAAATCCATTATTTATTTTATTGATTTACTACGCGACTTCGTACGCGTTGAAAAAGAAAAAAGTAGCCTATCCTGTGTCCTGTACGTCAAATGTTTATTTACCAAATTTCATGAAAATCAGTTATGTAATTCGTTTCAGAGTTATTGAGGAACATATATACATGCAATACCTACACTTACAGATTTATTAGAGTATTGATTGATTAACAAGAGGTTACATTACATGAAATGGTGGGCAATGTCTAGACAATCAGTTATTGTATCCATACTTCCATTATAAATGTGAAAGTAACTCTGTCTGTCTGTTACCTCTTCACGCCCTACTACTCAACCGATTATCACGAAATTTTTTAGTTGTCATTTTTACAGGAAAATACATGTGCCCCAATTTTGTTTTTCTTTAGTAGTGGATCAGATTCGATTTTTATATCCTTTTCAATCAGGGAAACCATAAAAGCCTGTACAATATGTGAAAGTCTAATAGAATGGGAACCGAATCCAATAACATTCAGAGGCAAATAAGACCGAGACAGTTTCAAATCCTTAAAACAAAAATAATTTGGTCAGAATGTAATTTAACCAATAAAGAAACCCGTGAAAATTCTTCTGCATTCTAAAATGTTTTGAGATGATAATTAGGTAATGAAGATTATCATCTACCATTAAGGGCCTCTTTCACCATCTGTCAAGTAGGCTAACTGTCATTTAAAGTCACCGGTAACCTGGGATAATCAAGCTGATATACCTTTGTTTGTACGGTAAAAGTCCCAAACATTAAAAGAAAATAATAAAAAAATAGGAGCAAACCAAGTGCATAATTCAATAAAATATTATGATTATTTCTAAAAGTAACTAATCAACACTTTACATGCAGTTTTTGAAAGAGGCCCTAAGTCAAATCAATAAATCACTCGTACCACCTGTTTACTATCAAATCATCTTGTTATAAAAAAAAACTTTATAAGAAAAAAATTGTTTGTTCATTCTGTTCATAAACTATTCCTAAATTGTGTTTACACTTACATACCTAGATTGTGTTTATAATACTTGTAATAATACAATATAGAAAAATAAAATAAGTTGATACAATAGTGACTCTAATGAATTAGGTGCAAGGGGCAGTGGGTTGTTATTGGCGATATGATGCGTTACGTAACCCAGTCCTAGATTCCACCTACAATAATGATTGTGGAAAATATTAAATGCTTATAAAGATAATATAAGTGCCATTGTTTCTTACTAACTGACTTTTGATGTGTTTTAAAAGTGTTAGCCGTCTTCAATGGTTGCAGATTCTATTCCTAGCAAGGCCAGACATTTAGTGTCTGCACTCTGCGTTTGTCTAGGTATATTGAATTTTTTCCCTCTCTTTAAAGAGTATTGCCAGATATGAAAAATTAAATTTCGGAAAAAAAATGTATTTTTTTCAATTAAATTGGGTTTAGAAATATCGAATATACTCGTACTTAAAATTTTAAAAAATAAAAATAAATGTTAAAAACATAGCCAAGCAAGAATCTAGCTAAATATTAGTATTATTACTGTAAAAAGTAATACTAAAGTTAAATTAAATTAAATTTATATTATTGTAGAAACAATAGTTCCTTAAATTATTTTAAACAATAGTTCCTTCGTAATTTACAAAAATGAATAGAAACAATTAAAAGTACTATAATATTTATACTAAAATTGCCTACAATAACAAATATACACTATCAATCTATGAGTTGAGTAAATGCTTGGTTTAGTTTAAATGAACTTCGTACTACTTGTCCCTTTTCTACAATATCCTGTTGTTCTATGTATCCTGTTCCTGTTTTTTTTTGTATATATTTTGTACATTTTGAGTCATGCAAATAGTATATTAAGCTGAAAGCAGTAAGATTAGCTTCCTCACATACATAGAAAAATGTAATGCAATAATTTCTTTAGAAATTATTATTATATATTTTTTTATTATTCAGGTCGCGCAACCTATTTCGCTAAAATGGACAATTACATAATGGAAGCTTATCATCTATTTAGTAGTAATAGTCATACAATACTATTTTTGTGATTAAGGCTGCAGATTGAAGAATCTCCTGACGATACGTGCCTTATTGCCTTGTCAAGAAGTACTACCTTCTGTATAGGTCCCTTGATCGAGTCATCTAGCGACAGCCTCTTGAGGCGTTGGTTGAGGCTCTTCAACTATTGGGACGATGATTGTCGAATCGACATCCTACATGTCGCTGACCTCGTGAGCCAGGTCTAAGTACTTACGTAGTTTATATTTTATGTGACATTATATCTCTTTGATTAATTAATTGTGAAATTATGTTAAAATATGCTCTAAATGATTGCACCACTCAGAGCTATTGCTACTTCTAAATAGGCCAGTTTGTGCCATTCAAAATGAACGCAAGTCGCGTTCGAATAGGACTTAGGCGTTTACATTGCTAAGCAAGCTTGGTCCTAGCTAAAACTAGTCAGTTTACTATTCATGAAAGTTGCTCCTGCGCCGAGACAAGAATGTCAGCTGGCGCCATGCTTGTTGTGAATAGAGTACAACGTATCCACGTCTCCTATCTAAACTGAGTATCTTGGAAACACGCGATTTGCGATTTACTTTTTAAAAACAGTTTGGCAGGCACTAACCCAAACTTAGGGTCAAATCGATCACACCGTAACGCAACATGACGTGACACGTCGACCACTTTTTAAGGTAGTTCTATACAAGATAAAACTCATTTATTTGATAAAAAGTAAACAGTTCAGACAGATGCAACATGGAACAACTGACCGTTCAGACAGGTGTACTACACGAAAACAAAACGATATCTAATGACGAACTAACGCGGACTTCAGTCTACGGTCGTTCCAAATTCGTCTCTGTGTACTACAGACGTCAAGCATAGTCACCTCGTCGCATTGCGTCGCGTTTCGGTGTGAACTTACCCTAAGGGTTTAACAACACTGAGCGTATCTTGCGCCGCGTACAACGACGTTAAAATACAAAATCATTTGATCATCATATCATAAAATACAATCAAAATGCGCCGCGCAAGATACGCTCAGTGTGGTTCGACCCTTAATGTAGATGGCCACCCACCGTCGCGTGATTCTGAAAAATGTTAATTTGTGTTGCAGGTACCAGTATCGAATAGATGGCACTAAAATTGTTTAGTAGGTGTATAAGAGATTTACAAAGAGTCTATGACGTCATGTCATGTTTATTATCTTTAGTAAACTCCAGTCAACGCTTTAATCTCTTATACACGTTCCAAATAAAACAACTAAAAAAAACTTATTCTTTTTTATGTTTCTCTGAGATGGGCGTTTTAAAAATACTATTTCGGGAGTTTTACGTAAACATACATGAAAAAATCCAAGGAAAACATATATACGAACGGTTCTGCTCATAAAGTTAAAATTTCCAAGTTAGCAAAGTTCACTTTGCGGCCTCACATTCAACTTGTACCTACTGATAATAGCGTATGTTATAAAATTCCTGTACACTTACGATTACTGCACGGTTTTAATATCGTTTCTTTTTATTGCACGCTATAATGTACTAATTACATTGCTTAACATTGTATGGGTGTTTAATTATATTTTTTTTATTAATGATCGACAGACAAGATGACGGTCCATTTGATGATAGGTGGCTATCGTCACCTATTTTATAACGAAATTAAAGGATCACTAAGTTAAAAGTAAGTAGTCTAATTTTTCTGGGTTTCAAGTTGTCACCTTGATCGGTGTGACACAAAAGTGCTTAACGGTTTATTGGATTTCAAAAGTTTTAAATACCTAAGTACCTACTTCCTATCAGTAGGTACATAAATAATAATTTCACTGATGCATTGTAGCAAGCTTCCCGAAAAATTTAGTGTTTGTTTCATTCAAATCAATATTAAAACAAAAAAGTTAAGTTAATTAAAATAAAATCGCTGTCCAGTTCTGTCTGTTCGTCAACTAACTAAACCACCCAACGGTTTTCACTAATTGAAAAAGCGATAAACGAGGAAGCTTCATGTGTATAATTTGCAGAAAATAATTTGCATCTGTGCGAAACTGAGGGCGGGTCGCTAGTGTATAATATTTTAGAACAATAAAATTTCACTTTTACATTGATGCTGAATTGTTTTCGCATTGTAATCACATTTCGAATGACATAATGGTATTATGATGTCTCAACATGGCCGTAAGTAAAAGTGGATCGCATTGTATAGGATGTGCCGTAATTGTCATCACCTCTTTTGGTCGCACAGTGCCTCGACTGACCGACAATATAATATGATTCAACTTTACACAATATACCGTTGAAAAAAAATAATTAAATTACTCTGGCTGGCAACATTTATTAATTATTTCAATGTCAAATTGACAATTTTCCATATAAATATTTTACACTCTCTCTAGCGAGTGCGGTCGATTACGAGTATCTCATGGTAGATGTACAGAATTTGTAGCTTGCATATTTTAAAAAGTCTGTGTTCATATAAAAAGTTATTACACACAAAAATGGACAACGCCACGCTCGCAAGTGTTCCAGCATAATAACATTAATAAAGATCGATGTCAATGGGCGATCGGATTTAAATCGATATTGCATTACAACCAATTGCATTAGCGCATTGAACGTTTTCACTTTCATCTTTCAATGATAAATGAGACAATTAACTATTCCGCCCGCGAGCAGGATGTCACGTGGCGGTCAGCTTCCGCGTTATCAGTTGCTCCGTCCCTTGACGAATGCTAAACAATGCGGTCGGTGTGCGCACGCCTTTACTTTCTATTCTTTCTTCTTTAATTAGTGTTAGGCCAAGGTAATTTCAATTTCGAATCCACCAAACGCTTGATTGCACGTGGGCGTATAATAGATACTAAATATTGCTTTCTCTGCGTTGACAATATTTGTCGCTGTCACTTGCGGTTTCTTAGTCTCGTAGGCTTCTTATATTTCTGAGTACCTTGAGCTCAGTGGGTCTAGCATGAGTTTATAATGATTGCACTCGCTAGCGAGAGCGTCAAAAATGTAATATGGAAAACTAGCTGTGGCAGCGACTAAATAAAATACATAATTTAAATTAAAAAAAAAACTTTAGTATCATAACATTAGTTCTTATTCAACTAAATAGTTTCATAATCAAGGTTGATTATGTATTTACATCAAAATTTCTCTTCCAATTATTGGAATAGGTCACTTCGTTTAGAAGTTACCACGGGTATAAAAATGCTCGACAGTCTATATGCTTGGTCTTCTAATTACCTAGACATTTTATTTTTTGTTTACTTTATAATATTAGTTCTTTAGAAAATTATGTAATCATATTATTTTAAATTAGTTTTTGAATAATCTCAAAAAATACTGGGCCGATTTTAATCCACCTATACATTATCAGCGAGTAATATAATATTTTATAAAGATACGCGGAGGAAGTCGCGTGAAACAGCTAGTAATAAATTAATTACAAAGGTATATTGATATTGAATAATTTCTATTCAGAATTAATAAAACCGGTAATCCGTATCCGGATGTGAGCTTAGTTGTAGAAAACGTTTGAGTTTAATTCGCGAAAATGTCAATCATTCGCGTTGCGTAAGATTGTAAGATCTATCTTACAATTGCAGACGCACGCGACTGGCGATAAATAAATATTACGATACGAGTAATGCAAAACGACAAAAAGATTCTTGACGATTACGGCTTATTTTTATTTAAATACAAGCTGCTGCCCGCGACTTCGTCCACGTAACATTGTAAATTATATACTAAAACCTTCCTCGAGAACCACTCTATCCATTGGTGAAAACAAAATGAAAATCAGTGCAGTTTTGAGTTTATCGCGAACACAGACAGACAGATACACAGACGTAAGGATAATATATATATATATACCTTTTGCACTACAAGGGTCCTTGTTATTTATGTTTTCAATAGTATATCTATAATTTTTGTTTAACCTGATCGCCACATTAGCAACATTTCAACGTATAGAAGTTATTGCCACGTATTGGCTATTATTGATGACCACATATTAGACCTAAATTATTTATAATCTATTCTTTTTCTATTGATCAAAAACGTAAACAAATAAACACATGGGATTTGTATATTAAGCATTATCAAAGAGAACTGACTCAGTGATTAACTTTTAGAATTTGTTCGTATTGTTTGTTTAGTTCTATATCGTGAATTGTTTGTTTACCTTTTTGATCAATGAAAAAAGAAATATAGATACATAATTAGTGTGATTGCAGCACATAATTAGTGTCTAGCGATCGAGCTCCGTCTTGCTTGATACAGAAATTCCACACACATGCTTTGGATGCCTCACATTTTCAGATGTCAAGAGCGCCATGTGTTTTCACGATACGTCAATTTGTTTGACGTGTGTTTAAGCGCCCTACCTCACCAGGACGCCAAGGCCACGTGGCCGACGATGTGGCCAACAATTTATATTGACATGTATGACAGATAACGCACTTGGCGACGGCTTGGAAGCGTGGCCACGAACGTCGGCGCTCTGCGTGGAGACTGGAGACTTTGGCGACGCGACGACGTCGCCAGTAAAATGTATGCGAGTCAACTGCGTCTCACTCACTCAATGTCCAAACCGGTGGCCAAGAGTACGCGCGTTCTATTTTTAAGTTTTGTGTGATATTTTTAGACGATCACCTTTATTAGGTTTTAATTTTTTTTCCCATATATTGATAATGACTAATTTAAAAACAATTATCGAAGCGTTTTTGTACAAACGAAGATTTATATTAATTTGGTTTTTATATTTGAGTAAACACGATTTGATTTTGATGCCTTTCTTTAATGAAATGCTGATAATAAAAAATAACTATTGTTACTCTTCTTGATCATCCTCGAAAATATATTCAAGTTTCGATTATGTCGTGTTTTAAAGACTCAGGCCTCGCAAGTCAAAGGCTAAAAAATTTATCACTTGTTATATTTTCATATGATTCCTTAACCTTCTACATACTCGCGAGTATGAATAATTCATAATAAGACTGACGATCAATGTATCACCCGAAATATACAGATATATCGGTTTCTTGCCCGCTAGAGTTTTAAAAATTTATATACGCCTTCAATTATGAAACGCACGTGTCTAATATATTTCTTTTACTTGTCTATAAATATCTATAATAATATACTACGGAGTTAAAAGAGGTTTGAAGGAGGATTCTTAACTTCCTTTTTAGGTCTTTTATTTATCAAAAACTAGGTGGTACCTGCGACTTCTTCAGCTTTGAAAAATAAAAATTGTAATGCCTGACATATTTATTGCTATTATACTTTTGCTAGGCTTTGGATTTTTATTATTAGATTATCCCTTTGTGTGTAAAGAAAAATAGCGTTTTCTGTATTTAACTTGTAGCTGTGTTTAGTTTTAATTATTAACCTAGTGCCCAGGGTTCGGTCATGAAGCTGCAGATTTTTTAATTTTTTTTCAATTGGAATAGGTAAACTATCATAAAATAGTTCTTACTTTAACACAGAATGAGACTAATAGGTGTACCTGTAGATCTTTTCTACAAAAGTTTTTTACTATCCTTTAAACTAGCAGTAAAATTCAGGTAACGGTAAGTGTCCGAGGGCGAAACGTGACACCTTTAACTAATTACTAATACCATTAACTTCTTTCGCGTTATCTGGACGTTGTGTTGTGAGTAATGTTTTAACTATATTGTTAATTACTGACACATTTAAAAGTACTCTATTTTGGAGTTTTAAACTTTATAATCTTGTTAAGCAAAATAAAGATATTTTTTCGCTCCCTCAGTCATATTCTTTACACCAATGATTCAAATAATTTTCTTTATCTTCCCAGGGTGAAGTAGATGAAACTTAATTACAGCTTGTTTACTTTACTATGAAGAATAACTGGAATCTTTTAGATACTATTTAACCGTCGAAATATAATATTTCTTTGCAAGAAGTTCGCTGTATTTAACATTTAACTGAAATATAGACTATAACGTCTAAGACCTAAATAATATGTTTTATTTTATTATTAACCTAAAAATACTTTTATTTCTTTTTTATAATATTATGTTTCATTTCATTCCCGGCTCGAGGATTATGAATTTTTAGAAAATATTAAAATTTTTATTGTAATTGAAGATGAATATTAAAAAACAAACAGACAAAAATGTCCTAAAATATTGAGTTTTTGGACCATTTTGTGACCGCTTCATCCTTATTAACTTTTAAAGCTGGATTTAAAGGTTTTTTTTAAAAAAAAAAATAGCGATTTCTAAATAGATCTTGTATATTGTTCTCCAAAAGTTTTTAAATTTTGTTATTCGTATTGTTTTAAAATTTAAATTTATACTAAAAAAAAATCAATCTGTATTTCTACTATCCCTTGAAATTTAAGATTTAGTTAGAGTATACCACAAAATATGTACATATAACTTTACTGTGGTATACGAATTTAGGCAAATTTAACCTAAATTGTTGAATTTGCCTAAAATTCACTACACCCCACTAAACTGTTCCGTCACTGCTGTCCTGTGATTATTACGAACATATAAATTATTCCTGACTCGGCCGAATATTAAATAATTAACGTTCAGTTAATAATCTCAAAATTGTTTCGACATTGGAGAGCGGATTGTTTACGCCAAACGCATGTAAGGGCGTTGGCTAATTTTGTATTGGTTTTATCTTCTACTACGTAAAATAAACTAATATTAGACTGCTTTCAATGCTTTTGTGGCTCCTCTATTGATATATTTACAGTATTATATAAATAATATAAAATATATACTTATAAGGAAACTGTCATATAGTTCTGATGTTGTAAATAAAATAAATCTTCACACATTCCACACAGCACCATCTAGTTCCAAAGTAAGCAAGTAATGCTTGTATTATGGATACCAGACAGTTGATATAATACATAGATTACTTTTTTTTGTAAATACATACATATTATAAATACAAAACATCCATGACTCAGGTACAAAGGTAAAATGTTCACATAAAACATTTGCCCCTAGCGGGATTCGAACCCGCGACCGTTTGGTTAACAGCTAGGGTTACTAGCCACTAGACCAAACGTGTCGTCAATGAGAATATAATATGAAGATATTTACATGTTTGTCACTTTATATGTATCACGAGTAAATCATTGAATGGACTCTGTCCTATGCTATGTATGTATGTATGTTATGTATTATAAAAGCAGATAATATAATAATATTTTATAATAACAAATAATCCTTTATTGGCTTATGAAATTACATATAGTTAAGATGTCAGATAGATTCGTAAAGTAATGCCTACGACATAATATTGACATTAATAAAATTATAACCTATAATATATTAATATGTAAAAAAAAAATTATTAATTAAATTTAATAGCTTTTGTGCTTTATTATAATCAAGTGGTAGCAGCCATTGGTTTAATGAATTTTATTGTTGATAAAGTTTTTTAAATTTTAGAAATGGGGCGCCGCATTGCTGGATTGCAAAAAAACATTTTACAATACTTATTGTATGTAGTCCAGGAAAATTTACTAACAAATCGAAATTTGAGTCCCTCATGAGCCTTTTTGATTCGAATTAAAAAAGGGAAAGCATCGAATTAAATGGCCACGTGCCTATTGTTTTGTTTCAACTTTTACTGCGCTCAACAATATCACCACTTGACTGTTGTCTTACTCTATTGGTCTTTTCTGTTCACGGGGACAATGCAATATTGTTTCGAATTGCACAATTCCACGGATAAACGTGCAAAACAATAGATAAATACAAAATCAATTTACAAGCTAAAATTTGTTACAAATACAAGGCATTGCTTTGGGCATCAAGTAATCTTAATCCGACACTCTGAATCCAGTTGGAGAAAGCTAATTATTTTAACATTAATTACAAAAACAGTTCAATCTTCTTACATATAAAATAGTTTGTCCTGATGAAATATTAACACCAAAATTATATTACAAAGTCTAGAAAACTGAAATTTGAAGCATATAGCTTTATTTTATAACGTAAGCATCCGTTAAGAAAGGGTTTTTGAAAATTTTCTTCAACTCTGTGGTTATTAATTTACAATCAGTGTAAATGTCGATCAAAATTGCATTGTAAGATTTATTAAACAATGTATGAATTTGTAATTTGTTAAATAAATAATTAAGTTTATGGTAATAAAACAAGAAGACAGGAGTTATGTTAAAGAGGCATACCAATGTTTTGTGTTCTACTCGTCACACGTATGTCAACAATTGACAATTCCGTGCGGAAAAGGCGGACACGCGCTCACTATGGAATAATGATTGCTAGACGTGACATGACAAGGGTTTATATTATGACTATAGTGTTAAATATATTGATTTTGGCACCTATTGGAATATACGTGTATAGATTTACAAATTCTATTTTTAAAAGACAGATTCATAAAAGGCTTTTAAAGAGGAGATATTTTGAAGAAATAAAAGTAAAAAAATCAGTAGGTAGACGTAATCCATCTAGCTACTGATTTTTTTTCTTGACGCATATTAATATGCTACTTCCTATTAATATTGTAAATGCTAAAGTTTGTGTTGATAGGTGTATGTTTGTTACTCTTTCACGTAAAAACTACTAAACGAAATTACATGAAATTAGGCACACAGATAGTCAAATACCTAAATTTTAATGTAGGATACTTTTTATTTTGAAAAAAATTTAGGTTTCCGAGGGATTGTCTAAAAATACGAAAAATTGGGCGCCACGTTGTCGTGACAGGTGGCTAGTTCTTCGCTAGCTAGTTTAGACTTAACACTTATATGTTACAGAATATTACTTCTATAATATTGAAAGATTTGTAAAAAATAAAATAAAATGCATTATAAAGACAAGAGATACAATATGGAATTAGCGTTGCCCGTTGTTAAACATTGATATGTGTGTGCGTACAACAACGAAACTTCTCCACCACTCATTTGGCTTAAATTAGCATTGGCTATAAAGCTTGTTGCGCGTCCAGATCAAAGAGTAATTTTACTGTATGTTCAGTGTTTGTATTTGAAAAAATAGAAAATTGTCAAGTCCATTGGATGAGTGGTTTGAGTGCATGCCTAAACCCGACTTCGATTCCTGGACGGATCAACTTTGGAAACGAACTGACGTAATAAGGGCCGCGGGTCGTCGCTTAATGGGCAAACAGGAAATTACATATGGGGAGAATGAAGATCTATGTCTTAGACGTCCTAAAGCTGAGATAATGATGAAGATTGATACTAATTAATTATATTAATTAAAATTAAAACTAATTACATATGCAACTAAAACTTTGAATCTTATTTGCTTATGAACCAATTTTCTTTTTTGTTTAATAACCTTTGACAAAGTTAAGCTTCTTATGAACCAAGAAGTACGTACTAATTCGGGTAGGTGGCGCTTTTTTCATACAATTAAACGTCACTGAGGGCGTCGCTCACAAAGCGTGACGTCGCGAGTTAACTGTTTTTTAAGCACCTAAAAAAGTTTTCACTTTAAAAATTGGAAGAGTATCACAATTTGTAACAATTTGTTCAATGATAAAACAAAGAATAGCTCTTCTAAATACGTTGACAGGTGAAATTAGACACGACTTTGTATTGGCTTCATTATCATTCGTTCTATTGCCGGGACACAAACCTATCTGTTGTGTTGTGTCGTTGTAATTAGCAGTAATTGACTTCGATCAATTAGTGTTTTCGTTACGTATTTGTCCATACGTACCTACTGCGGTACTATTAGTAAAGTAATACTGCTAAAATTACTCTCTCTTTTAGTGTATCTTTAACTATAGTGAAGGTTGCATATCCCACCGGTCATTGTCAGCCTGTGTCTCTCCAATGCTGGATTTAGGGCTCTCCCAAGGCTTGCCACGACTCACGCCTTGCACCCAGCACCCTTTGCACCCAGCCGTTTCCTGGAAAGCCTTTCAGGTCGTCTATCCACCTAGCCGCAGGTTAAGCTTAACTATAACAAAAATATCCTAAACCGCACATGGTAATATTTACTAGCGGTAATATGGACCCAAAATGTTTGTGATTTTTGATATAGGTACTAATTATACTAGACTAGCAGTATTTGTGGGTCATGCGATTTTTTCAAAGTGCTTTCTTATTATTTTGTAAAACTATAATATATGATGTACATCCGAGATAAGTAATTTTCCGATAATTATATCTACACATATAATTAATTGCGTATTAACATTATGAGTTGTGTCTAATGCAATTGTAAGCCACTGCTGTATCGATTTCAAGGCTTCACCACTAAGTTTATGCTTCATACGTCGTTAGCAAGTAACAGACATCTTAAGAACGAATAAGACCATGTGGTTGTATTATGTAATTTCGTAGTACAAAGCGTTTTAAATCTAAAGACGGAATAGGTAGCTACCATCTACCATCAAATGGACAGTCATCTTGTTTGATGACCTTTGAATAAAAAAAAATACGTTTGTCCGTTCATTCTGTTAATATACTGTTCCTAAACAACACACTTCTGTGCCTAGATTGTATTTATACTTTATAGAAAAATAATGTTTGTAAACTGTGATTTCGGATACCACAGTCATCGCAATATTTTTTACATGAAAAGAACACAATAGGCCTCCTCTACGATGTTCTTAATGTATTATAAATACATTGTCCGTGCTTTGTACTTGTAAATATGGTTAATTTAGTAATGTTATGTTTCAATAATAGTTTAAGTACGTGCGCAATTTTCTGAACAGGGTTCGGTGTCGGTGTAATCAATAGCTGTCCAAACTCGCCACGATGAAAATGTAATGCTAACATTCCGTCGACACAAATATGATAGAGGATATTTGCAATTAGCAACACAGGCCAAAGGCGCGGTACACACCTGACTAATTTAGTAAAAAAATATGTAAATTTTTAACAGAAAAAAAAAAAATGTCACGCTTTTTTAAATTGAAGTGCTATGGGTCTATTGTCCGCAAAGAAATTTAAAATTTAAAATTTTATTATAATGTTTATCTGCGTCCACCGCGTCTGTCTGTCTGTCTGTTCGCGATAAACTCAAAAACTACTGCACCGATTTTCATGATGTTTTCACCAATGGATAGAGTGGTTCTTGAAGAAGATTTTAGTATATAATTAACAAAGTTACGCGGGCGAAGTCGCGAGCAGCGGCTAGTTTATTATATATTTATTAGGTTAGGTTATTATATATTTATTACATATATCTACCAACAAATTTTAGAATCATTTAGAAGAAATTCTCTTTATTACAAAAATAAAACTACAACAAAACCTGTTTAACTTAAACGAAATAAAATATTTAGAAATGGTTTTAGAATAAAAATTAGGTATATCTTCGTACTATTTATTTCTTACGTAAACTATTGCATGGACCATGATAAGAATATTATGTTTACCATTTCGAGCCGGGATACAATAGTGTGTAACAGGCTTTATTCCACATGCAATTCAATTCAATGTATGCAATATCCGATAGCAGTTTCAATTATGTCTATCGTTAATCTATAATCCACTTTCGCCATAGTTTAGTATTACGAACGGAAAATACAAATAATGAATTTCAATATTTTTGAAGATTTTATCATTATTTTGGATTTAGAACGTAATATTATTGAATACTGGCTGGTGCTCGCGAATTCGCCCGCGTAAAGTAAAAAGTTAGTAAGTAAAAAGTAAAAAAAAAAAAGAAAAAAGTATCTAGTAAAAAAGAACATACATACATACAATACACTTACAAATTTATTATTAGTATATTGATGATTGATATTGTTACGACCGAACATTCTCGAAGCGTTTGTTTATCATAAACAAACAGCGTGTTGTTGTTTATCATGAGACCTGGGCGTATGGAAATTTCCATACGTAGAAGGAAGCCCTCCTGTCTCAGAGAAAACTGTTCCTTATGTTCGCGACATAAGGTTCACATTCCCTTAAGCCAGAGAGTTGTTTACGATGTTTGTTTTTTATGACTTGTTTACTTGTGTACGAGCTTGTTTACCTTAAAGTTTCTAGTGTTTTCCAAAAACATCGCGGCTGACTGCGCGTGTATAAATACGGGTGCCATCGCTCGAGTGGGACAGTTCTGCGACAACAAGCGATACGAAAACAACTCTTGGGAGCTTTTGCGAAGATATTTGCGACAGTGCATTGTTGACACATAGAGTGAATTATTTGCGACTTTTGGCAAGTTTTACGGTTTAATTGGAAAAGCTCTGATATTTTGGAAGTCATCTTGGTCTGCGTAATAAATCGTGTTCTTACAACCCTAAACGGCATTTTAACTCACCCCGCACGTAACAACTGGTGTCAGAAGTGGGATGCCGTTAATGCCACGGGACGAAGGAACTCGTACTCCACGGACCAGGAGGCAAGTGGAGATGGATGCTGCGAGACAACGAGCACATGAGGAGCCGGAGGAAGGCACCGATGCTGATTTGCTTCCTACGGCAGTACCTACATCGAGCCCGTCGATGGACCTCGCTGCGCTGCTAGCTGCTGTACAGAGCATACAGGCTAGTCAAGAAGCCGCTCGCCGGGAACAGGAAGCCGCTCGCCGTGAACAGGAAGCTGCTGTGCAGAGCATACAAGCCAGTCAGGAAGCCGCTCGCCGTGAACAGGAAGCTGCTGTACAGAGCATACAGGCCAGTCAGAAAGCTGCTGTGCAGAGCATACAAGCCAGTCAGGAAGCCGCTCGCCGTGAACAGGAAGCCGCTCGCCGTGAACAGGAAGCCGCTCGCCGTGAACAGGAATCTGCTAGCCAAATGCTGCTTTCGAAATTGGACACAAGCCTTGAAGTCATCTGCGATAAAGTTAAAAAGGTAGAGTCCGAAGTTAAAGGGGTCTCAGTGAAAGTCGAAGGCCTGGAAGAGAGACTCGACCAAACCGACACTCGCCACCAGGCGCTCGCCGAGAAAGTGCAGAAGTTGGTGACGAGGGAGGCAGTCTTCACTGCGCCGGTACCTACACAAGGTAGGCTGGACTTGCCACGGTTTGATGGCACATCTTCCTGGACAGCCTATAAGTACCAGTTCGAAACCCTCTCTAACTGCAGCGGCTGGACTGAGGATCAAGCATTCATAGCGTTGACTCTAGCCTTAAGAGGAGACGCCCAACTGATTCTGGAGCGACTCCCTACAGAAGGAAGATCTCTGCAAGCCCTACTGGAAGCTCTAGAGACACGATATGGTGACAAGCACATGGAGCACACGTATAGGGCTCAACTACGCGATCGCACGCAGAAGCCCACGGAAACACTCCAGCAGTGGGCTGACGAAATCGAGAGATTAGTTCGTCGCGCCTATACATCAACACCGAATGCAGTAGAAATAACTCTACTCCAAGCTTTTGTGGACGGGATAAGGGACGGCGAAGTTCGCGCAGCGGTACGTTTGGGTCACCACCAGACCCTGAAGAGTGCACTGGCACATGCTCTGGAAGTGGAAGCTGTGCGGCGTGACACGAGACCATTCAAGGTCAGGGAGCTGGTAGTCGAGGAGCGAAAGCCTCGCTATGGCCCGACCTGCTATGGCTGCGGTGAAAAAGGCCACATAAGGCTGGACTGCCCAAAGAAGAAGAGAAAAAGGGTCTCAGAGATGGAGACCCAAGTTGACGAGGGGCAGTTAAACTAAGCGTTGCCAGGGCCGCGGGGCAGGCGCTGGCTGGGAGAAGGAAAGCCCCTGCTATTACTATCAGACAAGCTTCTAACGGAAACAGTTTAAGCATCGAGGGTACGCTGAACGGTAAAAAGTGCAGGTTCACAATAGACACAGGAGCATCGCGCACCATTGTAAGACCTGAACTCTTAAAACGAACTATCTCATGGAAGCAACGATCTCCAACATGTCAGCTACGAACAGCAACGGGCCAGCCAGTACCTGTCCTCGGTGACTCAGACGTGGAAATTGGAATTGGTAGTCAGTTGTACTCAAACTCAGTGCTGATTGCCAATATTACTGACGACTGCATATTAGGACTGGATTTCTTAAAAAATCACCGTTGTATTTTGAACGTCGACCAAGGAGTACTCGAATTTCCTGATCAAGAAGTTTTCTTAGAAGGCTCGACCCCATGTACACTCTATTGTTTAAGGGACGTCAAACTAGCTCCCAGATCAGAAAATCTAGTAATGACGAAATTCTCATCAAACGTCAAGAACGGGTTATGTGTCATTGCGGAGGATGAAGGAACACATCCTAATTGGATAATGGCCAGAACACTACTAATGACAAGCAGGATAGGCAGAGTAAGAATTTTAAATCTCAGCAATGAAGAGGTACAGCTCAGAAGAAACAGCGTAGTTGGAAAGTGTCAGGAAGTGAAGTATTTAAGACGTATAAGCAGTACAACAAACGCAGTAAATAGCACAGACTACCAGGTATCGCAGTTATTGGATTCGCTGAAAGGAAATTTGTCGTCAGTTCAGTTGAGGCAAGCTCAGGATCTTTTAATGCGGTTCAAAGACATATTTGCCGTTGGAAATGATTGCGGTAGAACAGGACTTGTGAAGCACAGAATAGACACCGGCGATTCAAGACCTATACGACAAAGACCTCGTCGAATCCCGTGGGCAAAAGAAGCTGAAGTTGCGGATATGATAAGGGATATGGCGGCAAACAAAGTCATCGAACCATCTACAAGCCCTTGGTCGTCACCTGTGGTACTGGTGAAAAAGAAAGATGGCACAACCAGGTTTTGTGTAGACTACCGAAGGCTGAACGACGTTACCAAGAAAGACAGCTATCCTCTACCGCGTATTGATGACACTTTAGATATGCTCAGTGGAATGGAATGGTTTTCTACCGTTGATCTTAAAAGTGGGTACTGGCAGGTGGAAATAAGTCCAGAGGATAAGGAGAAAACAGCATTCTCTACGGGCATCGGAAATGGACTTTGGCAATTCAATGTCATGCCGTTTGGTTTGTGTAATGCTCCCGCAACGTTTGAGCGCCTTATGGACAGAGTTATGGTGGGTCTTCTGGGAGATGTTTGCCTGGTGTATCTGGACGACGTAATCATCATGGGTCGTGACTTCGAGGAACATCTCCAGAACCTTGAAAAGGTGTTCAACCGTCTACGCGAGGCAAACTTAAAACTAAGTCCTAAAAAGTGTACCTTCTTCAGCAACGCAGTTAGCTATCTGGGGCACATAATCACTAAGGAAGGAGTTCAAACAGATCCAGAAAAGATCAAAGCTGTAAAAGATTGGCCTACACCAAAGAATAAAACCGAAGTCAGATCCTTCCTTGGCTTATGCGCATATTACAGGCGCTTTGTCAAAAATTTCTCAACAATAGCCAAACCCCTCCATCGCCTGACTGAAGATAAACAGGTGTTTGCTTGGGACGCAAATTGTGACAACGCTTTCAAAGAACTGAAACAGCGTTTATGTGAGTCCCCGATATTGGGCTATCCGACACGGAATGGAAAATTCATTGTGGATACGGATGCCAGCAACACGGGTATTGGTGGAGTGTTGTCACAAGTGCAGGGAGACAAACAAGTTGTGATTGCGTACTACAGCAAAACGCTTTCCAGGCCAGAGAGAAACTACTGTGTTACACGTCGAGAGTTGTTAGCTGTAGTGAAGACCTTGCAGCACTTTCACAAGTATCTCATTGGACGTGAGTTCACCTTAAGGACGGACCATGCTGCACTTAAATGGCTTCTTCAGTTTAAAAGTCCTGAAGGACAGGTAGCACGGTGGATTGAGCAATTGCAGGAATTCCATTTTGCAACAGAACATCGAAGTGGTAAAGGTCATGGTAATGCTGACGCTCTATCGAGAAGACCATGTCCTGAAATCTGTAAACACTGCAGGAAACAAGAGTCTCAGGAATCAGTAAAAATTATCCGTACCCAAGGATTAGACGATGACTGGTCTGGAGAAAATATGAGGAAGGCGCAAGAGGAAGATAACGACCTGCGATTGATCTTAGATTGGATAAAAAAGGGAGTGAAACCTGAGTGGGCGGATGTATCAGCTTCCAGTCCTGTTACAAAAAGCTATTGGGCTCAATGGGATAGTTTGACCCTGGAAGGCGGAATCTTGTGCAGGAAATGGGAGTCTAATACCGGACATCAGGTGACTGTACAGGTTGTAGTCCCTCGAAGTAAGGTATCTCCTCTACTACGTCATATCCATGATGGGGTGTCTGGTGGTCATCTTGGAGTGAAGAAAACCCTTTTGAAAGTGCGACAGCGGTTCTACTGGGTCCATTGCCGGGAAGACGTAGAAGATTGGTGTCGTAAATGCAACGCATGCGCTTCAGTCAAGGGACCACAGACAAGAAGTAGGGGAAAACTGAAGCTCTACAATGTAGGAGCACCATGGGAACGTATCGCTATAGACGTGGCCGGACCATTTCCTGAAACTGAGGATGGGAACAAATACATCGTTGTAGTGCAAGACTATTTCAGCAAATGGCCGGAAGTGTTTGCGACCCCTAACCAAGAAGCTAAAACTGTTGCCAAGAAGCTAGTTCAGGATGTAATCTGTCGGTATGGCGTACCTCTGGAAATACACTCCGATCAGGGGAGAAATTTCGAATCAGCCCTATTTCAAGAAATGTGCAACCTTCTCGGTATACATAAGACCCGTACGACACCAGCTCATCCTCAGTCTGACGGAATGGTCGAAAGGTTTAACCAAACATTGGAAAATAATTTGGCTAAAGTAGTCGACTCACATCAGAGAGACTGGGACCAGTACATTCCTCTTTTCTTGTTGTCTTATCGCTCCGCTGTACATGATAGTACTAGTTTTACCCCTGCCAGAGTGAATTTTGGACGAGAAATAAGACTACCAGTCGATGCAATAACAGGGTCTCCGCCGAATAGCCCAAGACTTGTGACGGATTATGTCAGCGATCTTCGAGAACAGCTGGATGAAGTGCATAAGCTAGTTCGCGAGTGCAGTCTCAAGACTGGTGAAAAAATGAAAACCCGTTATGATAGGAGATCAAACATCAACGGTTTTGAAGAGGGAACTCTCGTATGGCTTCATAATCCCTTCAGGAAAAAGGGCAAAAGCCCAAAGTTGCAAGCACGATGGGAAGGACCTTACAATGTGGTTACAAAAATCAACGACGTCACCTATCGAATCAAAAAGGGGCAAAGAGGAAAACCGAAGGTCGTACACATTGACCGTTTGACAAAGTATCACGGCACGAATGATGATCGGGACGATCATAACTAAGAGGGGGGTAATGTTACGACCGAACATTCTCGAAGCGTTTGTTTATCATAAACAAACAGCGTGTTGTTGTTTATCATGAGACCTGGGCGTATGGAAATTTCCATACGTAGAAGGAAGCCCTCCTGTCTCAGAGAAAACTGTTCCTTATGTTCGCGACATAAGGTTCACATTCCCTTAAGCCAGAGAGTTGTTTACGATGTTTGTTTTTTATGACTTGTTTACTTGTGTACGAGCTTGTTTACCTTAAAGTTTCTAGTGTTTTCCAAAAACATCGCGGCTGACTGCGCGTGTATAAATACGGGTGCCATCGCTCGAGTGGGACAGTTCTGCGACAACAAGCGATACGAAAACAACTCTTGGGAGCTTTTGCGAAGATATTTGCGACAGTGCATTGTTGACACATAGAGTGAATTATTTGCGACTTTTGGCAAGTTTTACGGTTTAATTGGAAAAGCTCTGATATTTTGGAAGTCATCTTGGTCTGCGTAATAAATCGTGTTCTTACAACCCTAAACGGCATTTTAACTCACCCCGCACGTAACAATATGATATGATTATTTCGTATTGAGAGATTATTTTAAAAAGAAAATCATTCAAATATAGGCATGTCATTAGAATGATTACAAAATAGTATTTTAAAAATCTAAGCAGTTTTTAAAATATTATATGTTTAGCTTTCAGACATAATGAGAATTACACAAATTTATAAGACACGTAAAAGTACTATTATGTACGTATATGTTAGGTATACCTGTATTCATCAGAGATGTCTGTCTCGTCCATTAAGCCATAGGGGTAGGTACACAGTACAGGGGAAACGTAAAATTTTCCCCCAGGGAACTTGCACACGATTGCAATTAACCTGTGCGTGTACAGTGTAACGCATAAAAGTGAATACATTATTCGTTGTTAAGAAGAATTGTTCTTTAATTAGTTACATTTCTTAGAATTGATTTACTGTACTTGAGACGCTATCAAATAATTTATTTTATTTATTAATTAAGTACAACAGACATACAATTTTTCATACAAAAAAATACCTATATTACCATATATTAATACAATTATTTACAAGCGATGGTACAAATGGATATTATGAAAAGAATACAACAGTAGGATCTCTATAATGTTAAGGGTGCAAATTAAAAATTGTAAAAGCAAATTGTCCAAGTTCTATAATAATGTTATATTTAATTTAGTTGAGCAGTGCCTTAGCATTTCTGCAAAGGAATTTGGACCAATTATTTGTGTCAGAAAAAAGCATAAGTTAACAATAAAACTTTAACATTTAATATGGTATATTAGTAAAATTTATCAGAATACTAATTGGTAATTTAGTAGGTACTTAGTTAAAACGCGTAAAAAACATATAATATCTACGTTCGTCTTGTGAATTAAGCTATTTTCAATGACGTCATCAGGTATCTAGTTCATCAGATCAATTACTATTATAATTGTTACAATAAAAATGTATCATCAAATTCTTTTGTTACTTTAGAAAAAGTTTATTAGAAATAAAAGAAGACATAAATGAGTGTAATACGAATTTGATTTTTTATTGTGATTTTTTTTTCAGCTGACTGTACACACGTTCGTTTATTTGATGTAGTTTCTTTTCTTTGTTTCCCTACAAACATAATTCTTGTTTTAAGGGGTGGAAGGTTTTCTCTATGGGATTGAGTGTCAGCCTGCAACCCCAGTTTCTCTGTCCTTTACCTAAGTTTGTGATGTTATCAATAAAATTTTGTTCAACTATAGTCTATGTGTAGTGTACAAGACGCAATCTATCAACTTATTCGTGCAAAGTGCATGTCAATAGACATACACTAGTGTATGTAAATCAAAGTTATTTTTATAATAGAGTTATCGAGTGTTCTAAATTTTAGTTTACATAAGTAGCGAGTGATAAATAATTCAATGCACTTATTTCTTATGCTTTGGCATTTAGTTTAATCTACACTAATATTATAATGAGAAATAATTTGATTTTTTTGTATGTTTATTTGTAATGAATAAATTCCTAACATTTAGGGCCTCTTTCACAAAGTACATGTAAAGTGTTGATTAGTTACTTTTAGCCCCCATCATCCCCGGTTACCGGTGACTTTAAATGACAGTTTGGCCTACTTGACGTTTGTGAAAGAGGCGCTAAGTACTTAACCGATTTTAAAAATTCTTTCACTCATAGAACTAAATTATCAGCGAGTATTTTTTTTTGTTCTATTTTTTTGAATATTTTAGAATATCTGAAGTTTCATAAATATTGCGCCATCTACACAATATTATTATTTAAAAAAAAGACCAATGTTGTTTTTTCGGCGTGTACGAATTGTGAAAAATTAAATTTTATATAATCGTTCGTAAATAACTGACACTCGATTTTTTTTACCTATTATTTCGTTATAATAGTAAATTGGTTCACACTTAGGTGATTTTGTAATACAAGTTGTAATAAATTGACTATTTCGAATCCTGCTTTCACCAGACGGCTTTAGACTCCGTGCAAATTACAGACTTAGACCATGAAAATGTTGTACACACTGAAGTGTCTATTTACATTTGTACGGTGTGTATTCAGTATAATACCGCACAAATCTAAATAAGTCTACGGTATTGAAAAGAAAGCATAAAGACATTTCTTTTATACCACCCCTCTAGACAGACTATACACTCGTACCTATACATACATGTTCGGCTAGAGTGCAAAAGTTTTGGATTATTGTAAACTCGGTTGTAGCACATTTGAAACTCCATACATAAATAACATTACCATACATAAATGCTAATAAATAATATTTCTAAAAATGAAACTAACATAATATTTAGTTTGTTTTAGTGAAATAACGATTTAAAGATTAAGGGTCAGCGCGCACCGACGGAGTGGCGGCGAAGAGACTAATGAGTTGTCATTTGAAAATCGACTTTAGTTTCTTTAGCTGAAGCTTCACCGAGCGCCGCTCGACCGCGCTTGCCGACGCGAGAGTAGTTTTTTTTATTATACCACTTTCAATCACATACTGAAGTAACTAAAGTCGATTTTTAAATGATAGCTCATTAGTCTCTTCGCCGCCACTCCGTCGGTGCGCGCTGACCCTTAGTTACATAAGCGACGCATGCAGTAATAACTGCATGTGAAATATGTATAATTTTAACTACTAACTTTATAGAATTAGTGCTAATTAGCTAATTACTTTTATATTACTATTACATCAATGTAAATACTCATAAATTAAATTTGAATGAAATCAAGTTAAAATCAAATATTTATTTTACGGTACACCCATAAAAGTTCGGAGGAAGCTAAACTGAGCTGCGTAGGCCAGTAATTTCTGGAGACAAGTCTCATTAAAGTTATTTATTTAGCCATAAAGCAAACTGGTAATCCAGTGGAAATTTCATACTACGCTAATTACATCTCAAACCCTATTAACTATGATTTACACCTTTACGTGTTGGTTTTGCTGGTTTTAAGGCCGTGCTTCTGAATATTGTAAAGCTTCATTTTACTTCATGGCAGGTAATATATTTTTTAATTTATCGCTTATCCCTTGTACGGTGTCGTAAGACGTAAATTTTGATGAAATATTAAATTAAGGATCAATGCCATTTAAATTACAATTATTTAAAAGACGCAAACAGTTGTTTCAAACTAAACTTGTATTTACATCACTGAATAGATATCTCAAAATTGTTTATATAAGGAAGGTACTATAATTGGCGTACCAATAGTTATGTCAACTGTAAAATTTTGTATTTTTTGGCTGTTGGTCTTATTAAATAAAATTATAAAATGCTGTAAAGAATTCTCTAATTATAATATTTTATTATTATTTAAAAGCATTAAGTATGAGAAGCATGATAAAACAAAAACACGGCATGCACCACCGCTTTTTTGCTGATTTTTTTGTTCTGTTCGTAATTGTCAGGACAAGGTTTGAAAAATTCACAGAAAAAGTCGGAAATTTGTATGGTATTAATAAACTCTAAATTTTATATAAAATTGATCTAATGTCGGATTAGTAGTAAGTAATAATAAAAAATATAAATTAGTTTATGTTTTTTTTAATCGTGTCAAAAACATAATAAACATAATGGTTGATTTACTAGTATTAAAATCACTTTTTCCATTTAATTTAAGTATACCAGACTTGCGAGAACCGGCCCACGTGAGAACACTTTCCGAGATAATTCCTACGATAACCAATTTGTACCTACTAATGGTTGGCTTTTTTTAAATTCTTGCGTGACTACTGGTATCATCCAAAATGGGATTGTCACTTTCTATAAATGAACATCTAAATTATCAACGCATGGTGCATTCCATTTCTCTTTCGTTAACATTAAATAAAATTGACCTGTGGTTTTTATTTTATCGCTCAATCGCACGGAGAAGCACCAATCAACATTCCTTACTCATAGACCTTCTTGTTTTGTATCGCACACATATCCAACTTCACTTTATTCTCGTAGCTTTCTTTTTCGAAGTGTGATCGCGTTGATTCCTGTGACGACGATCAATGAGTGGGCACATCCGACTTATTCTCCCAATTGGGTCGCGTCAGTCCGTTACCAATTGGATTGTATGTTCGCTGTTCCATTTACGGGCTCATTGTTTCGTATATGACTGACATGTTGCAGCCGAACACATAGTAAGCATCCCGGGCACATCCCGGGTCACAGGTCACAGCCGCAAATACGATTTCCTGCTCCTATCACCCAACCCCTCGACGCGGAAGCCATTTCGCGAATCAAAGTCCATAAACAAGACGGACACAAATCGTTTTAGGAAACGTCCACAAGCAAACACACTCAACGAAATCTCAAATATTCCATTGTTTACTAACAAACAAAGGGCTTTAAAAGCATGCTAGTTCGTCGACCTCTTGTAAAAAGTGAGCAGTTACAATGTGGACGCGAAATGGTGGCTTAAAAAAATAGGATGAGAACACGTAAAAATTAAAGGAAGCATTGTAGAAGTGTCCTCACAAAGTTGGAGATAATTGCGTTGAGACGTTGGAATACGCATTCTAGTTTGCCGTAGATGGAGGTAGATCTTCGCCTAGAGCGTTATAAATAGCGAAGCGGGACGAGCCACAGATGTAAAGTGGACACCAGTTTTAGAAGTGCTCGCATCTATTTTGAACACTTGTTCTTGTAAATAAATCTACGAAGTCACTTTCGACTACTATAGTTGTTACTTTCGTTGCTCGCCGCTTGTTAGGCAAGAGCTAGGCGATGACTATACAAGTCGCTTCAATAATTTTATCGTAGAAATAAACCTGTGGGTGCACGTAAGAGTTGAAACGAATAAATATAGCATCTTTATTGTGGCGAAAATAAAATATTGTCTCGTAAAGCCGGTAAGTCACCGTGAGGATTCATTCGAGCAACAATTAAACGTAGATTTTCCTCCAAAAGCCAAAAGAAAAACAACAATTACGCATTAAGTGTAACTAATTTTATGAGGTTCTCGTCTTAATAGAGGAAAATATTCATTCCTGATGCTTCTTTTAGTCGTCATTCGTTCGTAGATATTTGAATGAGGAATAATTTTAGAATTGCAAAACAAAGAGGCAAATAATAAATGTAAAATTATTATTTAATTACATAAACTATTCACCAAGCAAATAACAAATATTTAAGTTTTTATTTAATAAGTGGTGAAAAACGTTGTACATACAAGTAAATCATTAAAAGATTACGAAAGAATACTGTTACCATATTATCTGTTATTTCATTAAAGACAACACGCGAAATATTCACAGACACTTCTGATGTATTAACTATTCTGTCTTCTATACTATTATTGGTTAAAACATAATTAAGGCCATTTATGACTAAGACTAATGATGTGATGAAATACGAGCACACAGCAGTGTGTGTTATTTTAATACTTTCAACGATCGAATTGCATTTAGGCCTATAAGTTAGGCTTTCAATGGCGCTTATCTACATGTCGCGTCTTCATTGAATTTTGTCGATTTGTCAAATTTCAATGTTCTTTTTTGAAATTTACAGGTGATTTTACTGTGTAGTATCCAAACAAAGTATACGAGAATTAATGTTTCTTTGAGATCGTTTATATTTTTCGAAAATTTGCAGCTCCTTCCTTCCGAAGGTAGATTGTGGATTATAAAGATTTTTTTTGGACACTAAAATGATCTGTTTCTATTAGATTCCTGAATTTAAAGCAGTTGTTATATTTGAGGCGGTGATGAAATACAAATATGGTGTTTCTTGATAAGCCGATGAACAGCTGTTATCCTTGCTCCTAGGTTTATTCCTGATCCAGAGAGTAAGGATAGTGAAATGGAAACCACACTTTTTCCAACAAGACAAAAGAAGGTTGGGATTCCGTTTTGATCTGCAACTCTGATATGTTTTAATTAGGAAAATTCTACATAGTAAAAAATCTACGTGACCCAAAAAAGATTTCTTCATAAGTTTTCAGATGCACACAAATGTCGCAAGTCCAAAGAACATGTAGACAATAATAAATAAATCAAATAGTATATTTAACAATTAATTCACTCTAATGCTTGTTACAAACGATGACATAACAAAACAACTCGTTATAGAGTTTACCATGTAAATGCAATAACCTTCGAAGCGCGGCTATCGGCGAACCAAAACAAATGGATACAACACCGTTACAGCATTTCGCGGAATTAAATAAAGAAAAAAAAATGACGGCAGACAACGGTAATCTTTGTCCGCTGCGTAAGGTTGAAACTGGACGGTAAGGCGAGGCGACGACGTCACGCTGTTGGTGTTAAGTAAATGCCTCACCGCCGTAATTTGTTTGTAATTAAAACTTGCAAGAGCGGAACTAGACTAATGTCAATGGCCGTGCACTAACAGCTTTAAAACTGAACATTTTCATATTAAAAAGTGTAGTGCGTACTTACAAAATATTAGTGTGTTTTGGATGCTAAAAATTTAAAAGTTGTTGTGCTTATTGTGTCCTAAGGCGACAATGGTGGACCCCCTCGACCCCCTCGACTAAATATAAAAATAATAATAAAAATTAACAGATTAACGTTTATAGTAGTTAAAAACTTTTGTTTGATGACTTTGCCGTGAAAAAAATTAATTTCATGAAAAAATTTAGTAGCTATTATAGAACTTCAAAATAAATATATGTAGTCTTTGTGACGAGCACATAGAAATGTAATTTTTATTAAAAAAATAGACTTAAAATCAAGCTGCTCTATAATGATCAAGGCAAAAAAAGATTTCACTTTTTTACAATGATGGTTTTTGAAAATTAGAAATTTAATTTTTTATGTAAAGGTCATCAGACTAGGTACTTGATGGTGGTAGGTGGCTACCGTCGCCTAATAACACAGGCCACACACACAATATGTGCTGCAAGTACGTCTTCGACTTTAGTAGGTTTACCTAAACCTTATACCTATAAATAGTAGAACTAGTTAGATTAAACCAAAATTAAATGATTATGGAATGATATCCTAACTTAATAATATTAACTGAACCAAAAAATTTCATTAAACGACATTTTGCCATCTGAAATGTCCATGCACCCATAGAATATGACAGTACGAGTTATGATGAATGTTTGCAATGGTGGGCAAAATAAGCAAACTCCTTACTACCCGACTAACCAGCAAAAAAAAATTTATCTTATACTGTGCTCTAAAGATAATAGATTGTAAAAAAGATGTTAATGAAGGGCCGAGAGTTTTAAAAGGGCAATAAATAAGCCGCCGGTCGGCTGTCACCTTTAGTGCACCCAGATGGCACAGTTCCCAGTAAAAACAGTTTCAACTGCTACCATTACACTTATGTTGACGAGCGACTGCGTCTGCAATTAACATGTTTGTTGATATATAGCAGATAAACACGTTAATTGAGGAACTAGTGCATATTTCCCGCTGTAGTGTTTATACACAACAATGTAGGGACTCATTCTTCAAGGGAGGACTCAATTAGGAGCAGATAACCTCTTGGTAGCAAGTGAAATAACAAATAGTTGTAATTACGTATTAAAATCTTCGTGTGAGAGTAAATAAAACAGAAAATCTATATCTATCTATACATATTAATCGTCTATACTAAAACTAAAGTTATTGTTTATTGGTTTGTATGCAGGTAATCTTTGAAACTACTCATCCGATTTAAAAAATCTTAGAATACAATTGCAATCTTACAATGCAAATCAATCCTGCAATTGTAGTTAGAATACAATAAAATTGCAGAATGGATATTGGTTTGCCAAAAGTATAATATCAGGCATTACTTTGCTTCACATATTTTGTCAGGCGTTATATATTTCATTTTACATAATTCGAAGAATTTTGACACGAATTTTATAGGGTCTTTACTAAAGGAAATAGCGATAAACACAGAATGTTCGAGTACATAATATGCAGAAAGTACATAATTGCATCACTGTGAAGTCAGGGGCGGATTAGAAATAAATAAATTAAAAATAAATCACCCCTCGAGTTATCCATTTGTGAACACAATGTTGTTTTAGTATTTTTCAGTAGTGAAGTGATAAATTTACAGTTGTTTATGAGGCGAAGCGTTCCAGATCGAAATTAGACCAGGTCGGTGGCTCCAAGGACTGGTATCGGCGTGATCGACAAAAAACAGTGATACGCGGAAGCCGTTGTTGCTATAAAACGCAAGAAAAAGACGAGTTTCACTTCCAGGAATTGTCGAGCAGAGTCAACGACTAAATTAACTTGGTACAATAAAGTAAAAAGATCAGTAACGCGCTATTGTGCGGCCATGAGGTGAAGACGGAAGGCGTTCGGTCGTGGGAGTCGACCCGCTTGCTCTGCCGCGGGAAAACTAGCTTTGTTCTTGTTCACATGATCGAAACAAATATTTTATTACAATAATTACTTACTTTGAAATTTCTCAATAAAATATAGGAAAATATTCTTAAAAAGAGACGACTGTTTTTGGTATTAAACCACTAAATTAACTTGACGCCTCTGATTACAGGAGTTGGGAACGGCAAACTAAGAATTGTATTACTAAATCCCATACTTAATGATTTTGATCGGTTGATATCTAGGGAAACTTAAAAGCACTGTATAGGATTTTACAATACACCCCATATAAAGTGAAAAGCAGTGCAAAGCCTAATCAAACAAATTATGGTTGATAAGTATTTATGATACCAGTATTTAGGCAACTTTCAGGGTCACCTAATTCATATTCCTACAAAAAATAATTCAGTTAAAATAAGAGTTACTTTCACAAAAATAAGTAATTATTGGAATGGCTGATGACTCGAATTATATAACAATCCATTCATTGCTGTTTATTTAATTATTAGCGACCCGCTCCCGGATTTGCAAGGATGCATTTTTTCTGTAAATTATTAAAAAAATTATCTTACCATTAGTAAAAACCGTATGAAAATCCTTTGGGTGGTTTAGAAGAAGTTACCTAGAGAAATAGACCGAGGCGAACTGCGATTTTTATACTTATATAAATTTTACATATTTCCTTAAGTTTTGAATAAAATCATTTTAATAACTTCAATACAATCCCTGTTACACGAGAGGTGAAAACTCTGGGCATATTTTGTTAAGCAAACTCGTATTGGCCAAGTTGATCTCTTACTTTTACTTAAATGCGGAACAAGATTTGAACGTCAGACGATTTTTATTGAACTAGATATTTACAATGCCATTTATATCTTCCATTATAGACGGCCTGTCAATAAGTGTGTCTTGTCTAACTTGTTTGAGCGTTTACCAAGTTTCAATTTCACTGTAATAAAGCGCAATGAAATTGAACAGTGATCAGTCTTTGTGTGTCGAGTCTGCCTTGCCGGACAGGTGTAGTGATTTTGCGGCAGGTTCCGAACGACAAATGCCCGCGGCAGTCGGGCCAATGTCAATGCGACCACTTCTGTAAACAGGCCTGCACACCATTGTACTTCAAACAAGTAGTGAAATGTTCATACAAAGTGCAAGTTACTGTGGGTGCGACAATGAGGTCGAAAACGTCTGAGGCCATTAGAAATTTGTGAATTGTTCACAACTTATTAATATTATTTACTTACTACAGCTGAAACCAGCCACGCTTCGGTGTGGCCAGTTTGTTTTCCGTTCCCGTTGGAAATTCGAAATAAAAAGTGTATAAAAACACTCTTCTGTTTTAAATTCAATGTTATGTAAAAAAATCAAATCAATCCATTGGCTAGTTTTCGAGATTTGTTGACACAAACGCACGGAAGCTAAATTATTGTTGTCAACAGTAATTCAGTGCACGTTTTAATTCTAATGGACAGGGGTAGCATTCTTTAGGGCATCAGTGAAATAATTTATATTACGTGCCACAGATATTACGAAAGAGCCTATGGGCATTTTTTGGTATGAAGGAATACACATAAAAAACCAATGCTAGTCACCTAAAGGTTTTTAAATATCATTGAACCTAAGATAAAATTAAAAATGCGAAAGTTTGTAAGGATATATCACGAATATGTTGTATTCTCAAGTTCAATAACAAGTGATTGCTCGCACAATAATAAAAACAAATTACGAAAAAGACAAAATTAATTATGATACCATGAATTGATAAAATTATACAAAATAAATGCACACGTGTCAAATTGAAATTATATATTGTTAACAAAAGAATGGGAACGTTTAGGTCTAAGAAAATAAGTTCTTTGTATTGCAAAATGTATTGTCTTTATATTGATTTAATATTTATGCCTGCATTTTGAAGAATTAAGGGCCGACTGTGAACCCATTGTTTGGAATGCAAAAAATACATCCGAAGTTCTTACGCGTCTCGTAGGATGAGAACGGAAAAACTCCTATTTTTATACGTGTTTCTATTACTTACTCTAAATTTACTTAAGTGACCTGTTGGGAATGCAAATGATATGTTTTGAATACTTCTTGAATCTCTGTGAAGTGTGGTTTCTGTTCTGTGAAGTGTGTGTGTGTTCATGATTGTACGCACAGCGCTTCATGGCGAATGTATAATATAAACAAAACTACTTACCTACTACTAAATTGTGCACACAAAATATCTTCCTTGTTTATCGCTCTTTCTATAAATGAAGACATTGTGGAAACCGGATCAAAATCCGTTAGGGTCGTCTAAAAGAAATTAACAGGAGATGGGCAGCCCCTTTACTTTATATGTTTAGATTATGGAAGATAACCAATATTGATACTTATTGAATCGATTAGTGGTTCTAGTTATGGCTGGGTACTTTCTGCTTGTCTGGCAGCAAACTGCTCGTAGAAAACTAATAAGAAATAAAAGCAAGTAGACTCTTAAAAGATACCAAAGCCCACTCCTCTTTGACCATATTATCTTTTTGACCGGTTTAGTCAGTCGTACCTACTCATAATTATCCCCTGGTGCTATCATGAAGGGGAAAATCAGTCAGACAGAGGACACATGTTTCTTATTATATATATGCTTAGAAGTTGGAGAATATATGTAACTGATTTGTTAATCTTAAGGTTGATATTTGTATGTGACGATACGTTAGTTATTACTTCACATAATACAAGACAATAGAAATTTATTCTGAGAACGTTTGTATTGCATTTCGTTTTAACCTCCTTGTGTGGCCAATCTTTGGATACCCCATATCAAGAATTCAGAGAATTCGTGTCAGTATTAAAGCAAAAGTGATAAGCTATATTTTTTTTCTAGAATTTGGTTACTTACATAAGGAATATTTTGTATATTAATTTATTTAAGTAACATAGTTAAGTACAATAAAATAGAGTAAAGCTTTTTAAAGGAACTACATACATTTGCCATGACTTTGAGGATTATTTTTCACCTACAAATCTGTATGTAAGGTTCTGATAATTTTAGGCGCTTGCGTTGGAATTTTTATAATCTATTAACTAGTATTTTCTGGTAAAATTATGTTTATTATAAGTACTCTTAAAGAGGCAGTACGATTTCATAATAATATAATATATAGGTACCTGCTCGTTATAAGATATTTTACAATTTAAGTCAATCTTTACTACTTTTTTGTTTTTATTAATTGGTATTAATAGGTTTAAGATCAACTTATATCTTTTCGTGTACATTATTGTATTGACTATTTGTCTAAACGTATGTTTAAGCATAACACGTTTCTACCATAAACTGTTTTTTTATTATTGTTATTTTAGAATTTCCATAAATACACAATACATAGGAAATAATAATATCTAAGATATCTAAGATATTAGTATTATAGTGAGTATACCTACTTACCTAGCAGTTATTCTTATTGATAAATTAAAATTTATTTATTTTCGTTATTTTTGCGCTAATCTCGTAGTATACTTGACTATAATAATATCCGTTTATGAGAGCTGTCACCCTTTTCAAAATAAATTTTTTTCATATAGATACTTACCTTTATTTTATCAAAGTTATTCTACTACAACTTATATTAGGGATAAAACTATATTTTTTTTTAAAATAAAGGTTAAAATAATTAATTAATTAATAATTAAGAGTGTCAAGCCGAATTATAAATCACAATCAATTTAGGTATGTTCAATCTATAGTTAATATTATTTTCTTATCTCCATATTATTTGTTGATACGAGATTAGAGGGACATACATACATTCCATTGATGTTATACTTAATATTCATTTAAAACAAAAGTAAATCGACTTGAACATACAAATTGATTTGTTTACGGAGCAAATGTTATCAACGGATTTAAATTAACGGGCTCATGTTATTTAATTTTACGGTTAATTAATAAAATATTTACATCATAATTTAGTTTGTAATGCCCGATAACAATCTATATACAAACAACAACAAACAAACAAACAAACAAACAATCAAATCTTTCTTCTTTATAATATTAGTAAGTATATATGTAAATATATATAACTTAGAATTAAATAAAAAAATATACCTATTGTATTAATTTTTAAAATAACAATTAGTCATCGATCTAAGTTTCGGTAGAAAATTGCAAATATTAAATTGTCACATATCTAACAAAAGACATCAACGCGCGCTTTTAAAAGAAAAAAAAAACTACTATTTTTTAAAATATTATTTTGTTTAAATAAAATATAAATATAAAATTTCATTGAATATTGAAATCGTTATATATTTTTCAAGTTATTTGGGTAACAGAAACAGATTCGATGATATTCTTATTAAAACGTGAAGGTAGCTTTCTGTTTTACAATATTATCAATAATACCTACTCATTACTGATTACATGTAGAATCAACAAGTATTATAAATCGTTTAAAGATAACATTGGAAAATAATTATTAATTAATTAATCATCAACTAAATATCAGCGGTGTTAAACTTCTGTGACCCTATAACGGACAGCGATATAGAAACTCAGGCGATTACAACTAATGACCTTCGTACAAATAATGCATTCGGCTGCGCGATCTCCTCTTGACCGCATAAATCAGCTGGACTCGAATTGTACCCATATTTAAATTAAAATGCAACTAGTACTCACCGCAAACCGACGACGCTCGTCTTGAAAATAAACAGCACACACCAACCAATATAACAATGTCACAAAACAGAAACAACACAGATATTTTGTCTCAAATAAATTGTAATTAAAAAAGTGTATTTGTTAAAAGCACAATCCTTTAAAAGCACAAATTCATTCGCGTTATTCGAACGTTACGTATAAAGTTTCGACGCGGCCGGCGCGCGTGTCGCGTGCTCCGTCTACAAATGCTGTGAGTAGAATGGTTCAGCATCGGCAAGTTCGGTTCGGTTGGGTCGGGGGCGAGAGAAACCGCGCGCGAACGTTCGTGCATTCGATTCGTTCAAGAGCATTGTTCAGGGTTGCCACTTCAGTAAATGTGTATGAATTTTTTGAAGTGAGAACTTCTTTAAGCGCGTTGGGCATTTTTGAGATGGAAAAAAACCATTGAACTCGAACCTGTTATGTAATGTAACCGGGTAACCGTGTAACGTAACCGACACCTCTGTTGACAATTATAAAAGGACACAGTATAGAAATAATAGAAAACGGCCAGTGATATTCCAAAAAGGTCATTAACATTTTCAATATAGAGGAGCTATACTATACTGAGCGCTGACAGTTTAAAAAAAGAACAATTTTTGAGATTTAAAAAAAAAAGAACAAAATACCATTGAACTAGCGACTTGTGATGTAATTTAACCGTGTAACTGTGTACTTTTCTGACGATTCAAAAAATACACACGTAATTGTTCAAGTTTTTACTTCTACTTTTTTTTTACATAATACATGATAATATTATAAATGTGAAGCATGATGGGCGGTTTAAAGATCACTGATACCGATTTTAAGATGTTTTATTTTAACAATCACTACATGTTATAAAACAAATTTCTCCCCTGCGTCTATCTGTCTGTCTGTTCGCGATAAACTCAAAAACTACTGCACCGATTTTCATGCTGTTTTCACCAATGGATAGAGTGTTTCTCGAGAAAGGTTTTTAGTATACAATTTACAAAGTTACTCGGGCGAAGTCGTGGGCAGCAGCTAGTACTAAATTAAAACAAAATCTAGGTTTTGGCTAGTAAATAGAATATTACCACTTAGTATAAAAAAAAAACTGTTAGTCGCGGGACTCCACGTTATAAACATTACCGCTGTCTTTCGAACACTTTATCGCCATCTGTTAACATCTTAATAAACCATTAACGAACTTAAGCTTATTATGAACTAAAATTACGTACTACGAGTAATTCGTAGTATGGGGCTTTTTTATACAAATAAATGCCACTGAGAGTATTGCTCACAAAGCGTGACGGTCTAGTTCAGTGTTTTTTCTCCATACTAAAAGTGCCCAACGTGCTTAAAGAAGTTTTTAATTCAATTTTTTTTATCACTACTATTGTATAATATACTTAGAAAGTAAATAATAATGTTTTTTTTTTGTATGAAAATACCTTTTTATACTTGTGTATAGAATGATGAATAAAAATACTTGCTACTTTTGCTATAATATTATAATAGAAAGCTTTTGCTTTCTCACATAAATTTGCACATATCCTTTTTTTTAAACCTTTTTGGCTCTTTTATTGGCAGAGTATCGCATATTAATAATAATTAATGTAGGCTTTACAGACATAATTAGTCTTAACAATACTGAATGCTCGTTACCCACAATGAAAAATGTAAACAAAAAGATACAATTACATTTTTTGTTTTGACACTGTGTGACAGCCCTAATCATATAAGTATAGCTTGTCGTACGCTGCACTGCGTTTCGCTAGCGACATCTCTGTCCGCTTCCGCAGTGCATGTAAATAGAGAAAAAAAACTGTATCTACATTTTACGCGAAATTACCATATAATCAAACGTATCCCGACATCCGGTGGAGACGCCTGAAATTAGGAACTAAATATTTACATATAGCTTCAAGCGCTCGTTTCGAAGGGTCTCTTAGAACATAAATCGATTTCCTGTTACATCACAGGATATAGATGATTTTCGACAGCACCTTACCGAATTACATGATTGCTCTGGGCTATGTGAAAATTGCCATATTGTCTCGTGAAAAAAGGGAGAGATAAAAATTATAAGGTAACAACTAACATTTTTATTTGTAGAATTAAGTTTGAATTTTGAACACACTATGAAATACTAGTTTTTACCCGCCACTTGGTTTACGTTTGAAAATAAAAACGCCTGATAAGATATTATGAGCAATAATATATTCAATCATTATTGCTGTTATAGTTTTTTCAGGCGTTGGATTTTTGGAAAATCTAATCTTTTCAAAGTTAGAGTGAATAGGCATATTCTGGGCGAAATCGCTCCATCATAGCCCTCATACTTGCTACAGAGCTGGTTTTTGGCCAAGAGCAAACCCATCTCTAATAAAAAAAAATGATTCCTCTGGAATATTACTTTATCTCGATTAAGAGTGGGTATAAAGCAAACAAAATTAGTAATTTCACCCGCGTGGCCCCTTGGACATGACAGTGACACAAAATACGTACAACTACGCACAACATGCGACGGAAGATAGCGCATCTCGCTCAATAAAAATTTTATAAGTGCCAAAAGTATTAAATATTAATTATTCGTAAACTACAATGTCAAATGAAAAATTGCCTTAGATAATATGTAAAGTGAAATTACTGATACACTTTTAGCTTTGTAATGTGTGTCATTTTGAAAATAAAACTAAAATCGGTGTAAATGAGAGCTCACTTGGTGATTTTTTTCTATCGAGAAAATTTCATTATAATTATTATGTTTTCTGTTACAGTCGTCACTTTCATTTATAATGTATTTATCTATTTAAAAAAATTAATTAAATTAGACTTTGTTTACTTAGATAAAATTCAAATCTAGGATTGGCTATTTCTCTTTATACCCGCTCTTAAAGGTCTTTTTCTTCGTGTATGTTGAGTAGTTAAGGCGAGTAGTAAAAAGACCGCGCCCGTCGTGAGGTCCCTAGAGATGGCCGGCGTTACGGGGAAGCCGAGGGAGCTCTCTAGCGCTGCCGGATATCAATAAAAATATAAAATTTATCAAGCAAAAAGCGAACAAAATATTCTTAATTTATACAAAAATAATGTACATCTACAATCTACATACATATATTTTACAATGTGGTATTTCGTTCCAAAGACTTCTAAATCTTTGTACTATTTATGTTGACTTTTATTTTAAATCCTCCTCAACCCACACCAATATAAACTAGCTCGCCGTAACCACATTTTAAATGCAAATAAATTAGTACCGCATCTTTGTTTTTACAATTAATTGCGTCTGTATGTTCGTCAATAAAAGCATTACAGTTAACTATCGAATATATATACATGTATATTCCCTTCCTTCATTTATTTAATGGAAGACTAATAGATGAAATCAGTGCGTCTTAAATTACGAATACGTGAGAGCAAATAACTAACATTGAGAAATAGTCTAAAAATCAAAATAGAACACTTGAAACGCGGTTAAATCAATCATTATTTAGTTATCTTTTACTGACGGTCAACTTGATAGTAGATGGTTACCGTTGTCTATAAAGGAAATAGGCTCTGGCATTCCTTATTCACTCGCCGAAACATAATAGCACGTATGCTATTATTTCACGGTGGTCTTCTGTATAGGTATGGTTACTGCCTAATTTATGACTTCGAAACGCAGTGTGCTCTGTCATTACTTACCAAATTCAGACCAGAGTAAACTACGAGTTAATTGTCACAGTTGGCCATGCAGGGGGAATCGAACCTAGGACCCTTTGACACAGAGCGTTTTATAAAGCACACACTTTCACCACTTAAGTGCAAACTAGTCGGCGGCTCGAACTCATCGGTGCGTGTAGCTAAAATTCATTATGTCTCACATAGCACAATGCGCGGGAAGAGCAGTCGACTGAGATGCACAATGATTCATACCAAAAAATATATCATAAACAGACCCTTGGGAAAATGCTTTTTTTAACAAAACTACTGCATATATCTATTTCATGTAAAGTTATTTGAACTCTTGAATAACGAATCAATGCGCGTGGCTGAAGTTTTTTGGAGTTTTTGTACACTAGAGTGACCTATTCACCCTCAAAGTTGCATTAAAACTTGTGTTGAAATATGGATTTTTCAAGGATCATATCTTATAACTTAATACTTTTTTTACTAGTTTGTATAGCAACGATCCTATAGTTAACGACAAGATAAATCGATATCATGCTTACCTTTGTAAATTAAACATAAAACATCGGAGTAATAAACATTCTACGTTTTTATGGAGGAAAGTGTTATATATCTATGTATCTGTCTGTGGATTCGTACTTCAAATGGATGGACCGATTTTTGATCCTTTGTTTTTGTTTGAAACCTGACACTATAGGGATGGTTCTTACCTATAATTTATGAAGATCTGTTCCGGCGTTTAAAGACCATCAACCCATTTCATAGTTGATGAAGGGGTTTCACTAACTTCCACAGGTTTTATTGATGTTAAATTTGTTATAATGTCGCTTTGGTGGTATAGGTATATATCCTTGACATGGTAACCTTGACCTGATGTTGCAGCATCAAGTAGTCTACAGGAAAGCCACAACTTACAGCAGATACAGGGGTTATAGTTTATAATTTTCATTATAGCTTGTTAGCCATTTGCTCATTAGTCCTCGCATGCTCTGGATGGAGTTTCTTTTAAAGTCTACTGTACGGCACGGTTTCTTCGTCATATAAGCAGTACTTAAGAGAAGATTTTGATATATTGCGGTTTGATTTTATATTTAGTTTAAATAATATGCCACACAAGCAGCCTAAATCGGATCAAAAATTTCTTTTAGAGCTTAAAATTCCGAAGTGTTGCGTTTGGAACTCTCACTTCGGGATTAGAGTCTTCACTGTATTAATCTTTCTTACAAAATAAATAGGAAGGGAAAGGAAAGTGTGGGCACATTTGTATTCCTTAATTAGATACATTCTGGAGAAAGCTGGTCACCGAGGCCACTCGATAACTGATCGGTTTGAACAATGACTTCATCAATAACAACAATATTATTGATGATTTAACTAACTGAATCGAATTATTACATAGTTGAAATATTGGTATTTAAACTAGGCACAATTTAGTGGAGTAATATTTTAGTTTATCTGTGCTATTCTGTATATCGAATTTTTATTAAGCAATTAAAAGTACTTAACAGGGGATGTGAGATGTGTTGTTTTGACGAACCTATTGATAGATAGATAAATTGGTTTCATAGTCCACCTTATCTATCTATCAATAGGTCCAACTAGGTTGGACAGCTCCGTCTAGCGGCTGACTACCACTGGACTACCCCCTATATGAGAACACCGTGAAATATCGGCATATTCCCACTAGTTCTGTGTTGTAGTTCTACACAAATCTAGTGAGACTTTTTGTCTCATTAGTTCTGTACACTAAAGTTATTGCTGCAAAACAAAGATTTACATGGTAAATCCGAGCGTCAATTACTAAATTGACGGCCAAATTTAAATTGAAACAGTCTTTGCGAATCTAATAATTTGTAGGTAGAAGATAATATCACAATATTTCCTATAATAATTTAATTCTGTGTAATCATAATTAAAGGTTATTCTGTATTTATTAAGACGATATTGTTTGATAATATGTTCGGAGACGACCACTTCAAAGGAAGTAAATATTTGTTAATTAATCAAGACTAGCTTAATATTACAGTTATTATTGAACGTATTGGGCAAAAGCCCAATGCGTCTAAAGAAATTTTTGGAAAAAATTTAGTCCTCATTAGTTTTTCTGACATTTCCGTAACAATACTAATCCCCTGCTTCGCACGGGTGCTTCTGCAAATTATAGGTTTATCGTTCTTTCTATTAGTGAAAACCATATCAAAAATTTTCTGGGATATTAAGAATATCCGAAGAGAACGTTCAGAGAAAGATCCAAACCCATTAGTAAAACCCAGAAAAAATCTGGACGTCTTATACGTCGGACACTATAATGGGCGGTTTAGAAGAAGTTTACTTCTGTATAACTTTTTCTAATTAAAAAGAAAGCTTAGAAGATGTCAACGCCGACATTTAATTGTAAGAAAAAAGTCCCTAAAGAAACTAGTTAAAAATATAATTAATTATAAATGGGTAGTATTTAAACGCATATCAAAAAAAGTACTTTTTTCATACAAAAATAATCCGAATTCACATCAAAATTACTGATTGCACAGCAAAATACTCAACTCAAAATATTACTAAATGAACTGCAATTTATATTCGTGGCATACCGCTATTTATCTTAATGTACCGCTTTTTTATTAATGCACAGCTAATAATGACTAACGCACATCATACCTATTAACTCTTTTTTTTTTAAATATAGCTTCTATTTTTATATAACATACAGCAGTTTGCCTAAATAAAACAGCATTTGATTTGACATTCTCATTTTATTATTTATTAAGTACAACATAATGAGATCAGCAATCTTTATATATATATTTCTTCTGTGCGTGTGTATGTCACTGAACTCCTCCTAAACGGCTGGACCGATTTTGATGAAATTTTTTGTGTGTGTTCAAGGGGATTCAAGAAAGGTTTCGATTAAAAAAAAAATTGGTCGCGATGAAGTCGCGGGCACAGCTAGTATAATATAAAATCAAATACAAAAATACTAAATTCAAAATTTTTATTGAATTATTAAGGCGGGTCTTGCTTTCGCGTCCACGCTTCGTTTTTTGCCCAATGGGCACATTTTTGGCCTCTGCAGGCTTATTTAGGCTTTAGGCTTATGCAGGATCTGTCAATTTATTCAGTGGCAAAAAAGCTCGCGCCTATAGTTTTCAGTTAAGAATAGGTATAAAGCAAACAAAATTAGTAATTTCACCCGCGTGGCCCCTTGGACATGAGAGTGACACAAAATACGTACAACTACGCACAACATGCGACGGAAGATAGCGCATCTCGCTCAATTAAAATGTTATGTGCCAAAAGTATTAAATATTAATTATTCCTAAACTACAATGTCAAATAAAAAATTGTTACATAGAGCCTTAGATAATATGTGAAGTGAAATTACTGATACACTTTTAGCTTTGTAATGTGTGTCATTTTGAAAATAAAACTAAAATCGATGGAAATGAGAGCTCACTTGGTGATTTTTTTCTATCGAGAAAATTTCATTATATTATGTTTTCTGTTACAGACGTCACTTTCATTTATAATGTATTTATCTATTTAAAAAAATTAATTAAATTAGACTTTGTTTACTTAGATAAAATTCAAATCTAGGATTGGCTATTTCTCTTTATGCCCGCTCTTAATTTGTTCTGCTTTTAGAAATAATGCAATGTAAAAAGAAATTGTTGCTATAATAATTATTAAATTTGCTGAGCACGTGTTCTTAAAAATTAAGACAAATATGATGAGTAAGTTTTGAAATGCATATTAGGATATATGCTTCTGGGATAGTTATTTTGCTATGAGAATGAGTTAATTTGCTGTGCAGTCAGTATTTCTGATAAGATTGTAGTATTTTTGTACCTAAAGGAATTTATTTGTCTCGCATCAGAGGAAAAAAAGTAATGTAGTGTTGATGTATATATTCGAATTATCTGCAGTACTAGTTTTGTTATACATTTAGTTTATTTGTAGTGAAATAAGTTATTTGATGTAAAAAAGTATATAAATGATGACAATAAATTGATAGGCGATTATTTTAATTGATGTGCAATTAATAATTTCCCATTATAAATTAATGAACTGGAATACCTAAGTTTAAAATTATAGGCAATTTTATCTTCACGTAAAGATACTTTTATGATTTCTCTTTTTACTTGGAAAGTAGAAGAAACTACCTAGAAATCAAAATAAAATAAAATATCCATATACTTTATTTTAGTAATTTTAGTAATTTCTAGTACGTGTCTACGGTACTAGAATATTAAGAATATTCTTAAAATAAATTCAACAAATAAATGTTAGGTAAGTGTACAGAAATCGTTAGTGGGTAGAAAGCCGTTATTACGCTCGACAATCGCGACAGATGTCACGATTTACTTTCATTCATCACGCATAATTATTTATTATAACTGTCAGCAGTTTGTCTATAGCTATTTTTACTTTACGATTACGCAATTTGTTATTTGCAAATATTGTAAGCAGTGTGAAGTACGTTTGCCAACCGTAAAAGTATAGGCACAGGTTTGAATCCTGGTCGAGATGGCGCAGGTTTGAACCTTTTGAGTAAGGGTCAGCGCCGACGGACGGAGTGGCGACGAAGAGACTAATTTAGTTAACAATTTAAATTCAACCTAAAGTGCTCCTGAATAAGACTGTATCGATTCGCCGCGCGCCTCTCGACCGCGCTTTGAGTCGCTCGCCGTCATTTTATTTCATTGTACCAAATACAGTCGTATTCAGGAGCACTTTAGGTTGAATTTAAATTGTTACTAAATTAGTCTCTTCGCTGCCACTCCGTCCGTCGGCGCTGACCCTAACTGCTCTAACGGCGCAGTTTATGATGAGTTTAAGTATTAGGATCAAGAAATTAGAACCAAAAAAATATTTGAAGACCAGGTCAAGGATACCATGTCATGGAAATACCACGACCAGGATACCATATTGTAGTATTTCAATGACATGTGTGGTATCCTTGACATGGCAACCTCTCAGCAATTAGCAATAATAGCCTGTTTGGGCTCAATAGAAAGTTCGGGGTTAGTTTATAATTTTAATCATATATCATTATTACGCGCTCGTAATTTTATTCTTTAAAGGTTCAGCATTACCAAAAAAATATAGGAAATACCAAAAAAATCATTATATACAGACAGGTTACATCTGTGGGTATGTATCTGCACATATTTTTCTTTATAATTTAATGAAATTCGCTTAAAAAGTAACCACCCAACCGCCGCGTCATTTACCAAGTTATTTATTCTGAGATTATAATACAACACAGATTGAAATTTTGGCTAAAGCTTTGCGTAATCTTATCTCGAAGCTTTTACGTCGTAATATGAGATTTATTTTGAACCGTTGTTTTATGAAATGCCCTCGGTTTACGTAGTGAAACAGTTATTATATAAAACAAAATAGTATGACATTGGAGTAAAATGGACTGTTTGTTAGGTTGTGTTTTGTGTCGTGTTAAATAACTATAATATTGATAACTGTCATAAATACAATGATTGATTCTGTAAGTTTTTTCTTAAAAATAAAGTTTAATTGAGTCATAGTTAAACATCTTTTTTCAGCCAACTTTGATACTTTGTCTTTTAAAGAAAAATAACTAAAATTACTCAGGTGTTAGTTATATTATTCATTTTCCAACACGGACGAAGTCGCGGGCACCTGCTAGTTAATATATAAATTAGTAAGATGATGCACGTGCCTCCTGTTTGGATTTCAGTATGAAGGGCGTATGAAAGTCAACAACCTGTCAATTCATCAAAGTCATTCAACACCGTTTGTTCAATCAGCTCTGATAAGATAAACAACTGACTGAACCTCTGTCTAAAAGGGTTTAGATTTAGATAACAATTAGCTAACCAATTAGCAAAACATAGGTAATAATTTTTTATATATTTTCCCATATTTTATGCTTTTTGTATGTATATATATCATATAATTATAACATTTTCAAATAATATGAATCTAGTATAATTTTTAATTATAAACGACTAGCTGGTGCGCGCGTGGAAAAACATCTTTATCGCTGCGACATAATTTCTTATATTCTTAGTAGACAATCCTTCAGGAACCTAAAATTTTTTCTGCATAAAAAGGTTTATTTTTTATTTTTTTTTATTTTTTTTATGTAAAGGTCGACAGACAGGCTGACGGTCCACTTGATGGTAGGTGGCTACCGTCGCCTATAACACAAGCAACGCCATAAGTGCTACAAGTGCTACAAGTGCGCTGTAGACCATAGGATTAAGAAGGATAAGGGATAAGGAAGGGATGGGGTAATGGGCTCTGGCATCCCTTACTCACTCACCGAAACACAACAGCACGTAAATGCTGTTATTTCACGGTACTATTCTGTATGGGGGTGGTTACTGCCGCCAGACGGGCTGCCCAAATGACTGCGAAACGCAGTGTGCCCTACCACTACTTTTAAAAATTTAGACCAGAGTCAATTTTGAAAATTACATTAAAATTTCCAAAATTGACCCCGCCGGGAATCGAACCCGGGGCCCCTGAGACGTTAGGCAAGCACCCTTGCCACTCGTCTAACGGGCTCGTCAAAATCAAAAAAAATTATCATGTGAAGACAGCATCAAAAGCGTTAGTTAAAAAAAAGCAAAAAAGAGTTAGTCTCGTGCGGCCCGTGCTTGTCCACGTGAACAGTCACGTGATTGTCCGGCTGCTTCGTCAACTGTTGTACTCATGTGTAGTAAGAAATGCAAATATTTTGAATTTTACATAGAGCTACCCATTGATAAGGTTTCAACTCGTGTAGCTCTGCCCATTCATTTCATTTTCATTCATTTCATTTAGCGCATATTTCTTTTAGTAGTGGCATCAGTAATTTTGGGCAGAACGTCTGGCGACAGCAACCAAACGCCACCTTACAGAAGACCACTGTGAAATAGCAGCATGTGTGGTGTGTTTCGGTGAGTGAGTAAGGGATGCCAGAGCCCCTTGCCCTATTCTTTCCTAATCCCTATCCTTAATCCTTAGTATGGTCGCCAGCGCACTTGCACCACCACCTACCATCAAGTAGACCGTCAGCCTGTCTGCCGAGTTTAATATTATAAATAAAAACTTAGCACGCATAATTTATATTTAGTCCCCAATAACTAAAATTTTCTGATTTTCAAAAGGGCCTTAGGTTTTAAAAACACCCCAAACTTAAATGAGCCATCATTTTCCCATTCTAGAACCTATTTCCCTTACCCTCCCTTTGGTCTTTACCTTACTAAGGTCGACAGCATATTTGAAAACATGTGGCGTCGGTTGTGTTTACCATCAGGTGGATCATCTCAACTTGTCTAACTATAAAAACACATAAAAATATAGGCTTAATATATTCCTCTTCAATACAAATATAAGGTAACGAAATTCACTGCTTTTTCGTGTTGACGCTAAGTAAATTGAATGTATCATACGGAAATTCTTTCATCTAGTTATGATATACAAATAATATGACTCGGCATTTTAGAAATGGAACATGTTGGAATATGGGTCACGGTCGGATCGCTCGTAAATATCCACCTGTCGCTAAAGTTTTAGAAAGTTTACAGTCTATATCAATGTCTAATTAATATATTGTACTTATTGTTCAGAGAATGTTTTATGTGTACTGTTGTTTATGACCGGAGGAGTTGCAGCCTGGGAAACAACGATGAATTATGTGGGAAAAGAAACTTTAATAGTACAATTATTGTTTTCATATTTCCCAAATCAAGTTATAATATAAAATTTAAATATTCCCATCCCACATATGTATGTATTATAGGTATAAAATTAGTTTAGTGTGTAACAAAATTAATAGTTTCCGAAGAATATTCATAATATTTTTAATATTTTTTTTGGGTTACTAAGACCACTTAATTAAGCTAGACCACTTTCTAACACACTGCAGATTGACTGGACTACATCAAAGTATGCTGCTTCTCACACACAGGTTTCCTCACAATATTTTTTGGTCCTCCTTTTTGTAATCCACAACTAGCATCGAAATGGCTTAGTTCAGAGATGCAGGCCTGACTAGGTGTCTATCCTTAATCTGTCTAGTCTTCAGCTGAAGATCTTAAAACTTAGTATCTCTATTATCTCCTTCTTTTTTATCCCTCTACCATAAATCTTCTCGAATTTCTTTGGTGCCACTACAAAGGCGCTGGTGTAGTGCAGATCAGGAATATGTCATCATACTGTACACAGTTTCTCATTAAAATCTTTTTAGAAGTTTAACTGACATTGTCCTTTTCATTAACGCCGGAATGTTATTGTTTATCTATTCAATTCTATACGTTCTCCATCAGAACCTTAAAAATTTTACATCAAATACCAGTAGATACAAGTATTAAATCTAAAATCAATTATTAAAATGTCATATAAGGGCACAGATTTTGAAAACCTTGTGTCGGCAATCGCTCCTACAAATCGGTAACTAATGTATCTCCACATCCACGAGGTATCAGAGTTAATGGTTAATGTTTTTTAAATGATCTATGACGGTTTCTACAAATCCAATGACTCACAAAGTGTGCTACCTAGTACCTGTGACCACTAAACTTGTCCCTTTCTTTCATCAGGTTCTTCAAGGAAAATAATAGTTTTGTCTTTTTCTATCATCGTCTTGATCGGAGAAAAAGAATCGCTTCTTGGAGCCGCAACCATGAGTCACGACCGTGGTAACAGCGATTCGGAATTCAAAAACTTGTTTTATCTGAAGCAGATATTTATTAGTGCTGGCATTATGGTGGGCCTATTATACTTTGACTCATGATCTGCGAGCGTGATTACTATGAATCGTCAATAATATGCGTAAAATTCTACAGTTTTGTCTTTGAAAGACTGTCATTTAGAAAGCTTTAACTGTAAAGAGTAGTTAAATAGTGTAGGTACTTAGAGGGTTGTGATGCTTGTCTCAAATTTAATCAGATGTTTTCAGAAGATATGTTTTCATATGTAAAACCATGCATATGAAAACATATCTTCTTCATAGTGTACAATAACATTAACTACGTATGTATCGTCAGGAAAGTACATACTTATATACCTACAGATTTGTCTGTTACACGGTTAAACAGTATGTATGTATTGTATCATTGAAGTTATGTGTAATATATAATATGCAATATGCAAGTGATACATACACCTTTTGTTGTTTAAACAGGTAATTGTTTCCAGTACACCCTAAAAACTAAAGGGCGCAATGAAAAGCTGTTGATGTCCACTAATTATATTGATTCTAAGAAAATTTTGCAAACCACCACATTAACTAATTGCTAACACGTTTGCGTACGTTCTGCGGCATATTAAACATAACGACTGTTCCATTTACTGCTTTCCGTTCGAAGTTCCCCATTCAATTAACTTGTTACATTAACAGCTTCGCGTAACTTAAATACTCAATTATATTTGTCTGCGAAATGTTTGACGTCAAACTAATATGAAACATGAATTTTAATCACTGTTGTCACATATTGTTATTAAATTTCCAACATAAAATCTAAATGCTCCATTAAATTGTATCACAGTTTTATTATGTTATGTTCAAGTGCCTCTAGATTCAGGGTTGGTTCACTAAAAGTGGCATAGTAGAATATCACCGCACTAACGGCTTGGGGTGATATTCCAATTAGTTGCACCAAGTTGTCCTTAAGGTGAACACGTGTTACGACTTGAATCATTATTATTAAATGTTAAGGTTCAAATCAGTCATGCAACATTTACATTATTTATCTTTTTATCATAAATCATCGAGAGAAAGTGTCCAGTGGACACTTTTTCGCAGTGATTTTGTTTGAGACCTTGAATCTAGTGCATGCTTTATCAAAGAAGTGCCTGCAATAAAATGGATGCTCGAATGGAGGCCACAAAAGGGAAGACGCAGCGGTCAGGTGGACAGATGACCAGAAAGGCACCGCAGGAAACGATTTGATGCGAAGGACAGAGGAATGTGTGTGGTGGCGAGCCTTGAAAGATATATAGGCTGATGTCACAGATTCCTCTGCAAACTACAAGGGACATCCCTTTAAAATAGGTTCTCTTGTTTCAGACAGACTTGCGAAAATATTAACATACTAGCTGTGCCCACAACTTCGTACGTGATGTAGTTCGTTTTTTGAAATTCCCACAGGAATCTAACATTCTTCTAGGATAAAAAGTATCCTATATATCTCTTTTGTAATCTTATAGATATAGGATGGACGGATTCAAACCATCATCCGAATGCACTACCAAGACTTATCGTTGTCAGTGTTCCAAAACTTTTACCATGTTTCTCTTTCGTGAGACCTTTTGTTTTATTGTTGATGGATCAAATCCTAATACGATAATAGAAAATCTCTGTGTCATTATTTGTTTATCTGAAATAAATTCAATCTCTTTGAGACCTGTTATTATCAGAATTATTTACTGACTAGCTATTGCATGCGATTTCGTCCGCGTAATCGCTATTATCGCTAATAATGTAGCTCTCTATAGGTTAAAGAATTTTTTTAAATAGGTCCAGTAGTTTTTTTGAGTTTATTCAATACAAACAAAAATTAAAAAAAACAATATTTTTGCTTTATAATATTAGTATAGATTTAAGTTTTTAATAGATATGCACTGCACTATGTTTCAAAGTAGGTAATAAGTTTTTATTTAAACTTGTTATTGCCATCTTCCTACTTCCTGTGTCTTCCCTTATAGAATTACTAACACTAATTGACAATCCATAGAGCTTAAAGTATATAATATACATGATTTATCGAATTATTAATGTTATTTATATAGTAAAACGGATTTACTAACTTCATTTCTAATTAAAAAAATTCTGCCTTTCGACATACTAACTGTTTGTTGCCTCTGAAGTCTTTTATACCCACATAAAATCACATACAAGGTATATACACAAATCACATAGGGAAATGGGTTCTAGTATACCTAGCAAAAGCGTAGGCCAATCGAATAGAAATTCTAGGTTCTACGTTTTGAAATTTTCTAGTTTATCTCTCGTTTTTGAGTGTTTATTTATCCTATTTGAATCGTATAAACATTAAAACAGAATGGTGTGCTTACTTAATTATCTCAAGTCCCAATTTATGTTAGTTGAATGCAATCGGAATGGCGCCATAACGCCGTCGGCTCTGGCATTCTAGTACAGTGGAAATGTTAAACGGATGGGCCTGGTGACATGTTGTTTACTGCAATACATACAAAGAAAGTTCCTCAAATGGGTTAAGAGTTAAATTTTTGTAGATTTTTTATCTAACGCATTAAAAGCTTCTATTTAGGTATACTGACACGTTAACTACAGTATTTAATTGCTCATTTATATGTGCAATTAAATAGATATATGCAGTAGTTTTGTCAAAAAGAGTGGTATATCGAGGGTATTCTGGCAGAAATGGATAAGTACACAAAATTTCAAAATGAGAAAAGAGCATTTCAAAGTTTGAGGGCTCATAGTAAAACGATGAAGCATAATAAACCATAATAAACCATAAAATCATAATAAAAGTTCAGTTATATTGTTTTGCTAGATAAAAAGAGCAGAAAAAAATAAGTATCCTATATATGTATCTAATTTTCGTTAAATTTTTCAGTTATTAGGTACTGCCAGAATACCCTCGATATGCTCAAGGGGCTGTTTGTTTTTTTTTTTGGTATGAATCATTGTGCACCTCAGTCGACTGTGGTAGGGGAGCCCAAGAGGGGATTTTTGGATTTACTCGAGCGCGTCAGATATTGCCAATGTATATGCCCCACGTGTCTCCGATAACGGATATGTATTAATCTGACGGTTTGGTTGGTGGGGTTGGCGGGGGTGGGGGTAAAATTTTAAATATAACTCGAGCGCGTCAGATTTACAGAGGGGATGTTAAGTGAACCTAAACTAAGCTCCCATTTAAAATTCAGACGATTCGGATGTAACGCAAGCTCGTGGCAGCTTTTTGAAAATGCAAAAAATATTTTTGACGATTCTCATTTTGTAATACTCGAGCGCGTCAGATTTTCATACAGACGGTTCAGCCTAAATTCCTGATCGTGCTGATTCTTAATCTGACGATTATATGGAGGATTTTTTAAAATACAGCGCCTACAAAATTTTGAACGCCTGTAGACGCTCACCCCACCGCTGAAATGAAAAACTTCATATAACCTTTTTTTCTTCTTACTATCCAATCTTCAAAGTCCAATAGGTCCCCACGACGCTCGAGTGACTACACATTTAGCATCGTGGGCTCCCTAACCACTGCTCTTCCCGCGCATTGTGCTGTGTGAAGCAGAATGAATTTTAGCTACACGCACTGATGAGTTCGAGCCGCCGACTTGAGTCATCTTAAGAACTGTTATTGGGACTGTATTTGATTATTGTATACTATATTTTGCATTAACAAGAAAAAAGTTATATGGCGTTAAAATAATTAGGTACTTGCTTACTGCAACTACGAGTTAGAGGTGTGGAACCGAAATATCGCGTGTGATTTTTACCTGAACTTAGTTTAGAATTTAATGGCTACAGGAAACAAGTAGTGGCTCCGTTGCATGAATTCCACATTATGTTAATATTTGTGAATGATTTGCTAACACGTATCGGATTTCCGCCAATTTGTCGTTTCATCTGGCACGCGATTCGGTAAGTTAATTCATCGATCACTGAGCACATCCTTTATCGGATTAATATGTCTAATTACTTTATTTTAATTTAAGTTAAGTAAGTAAATTTCTTGAAAACATTTTTCCCCATAAAATATTCTGTTTCTTTCACCTCTAATTTCTTTCAAACCATGCAGATTTTTATATGGTTTTCAAATATGGACACAGGGACAAACGAGGAATTTTTGTAGTTTTTTTGTGTATAAAATTGCATCCATGCAAAGCAAGAATAAGAGGTTGTTATTAAAATATAAATACTCGTATAGAAATTGCTGCCTAGCTATTAGATGGCGGTTTCTTATAAGACTGCTACCATCAGAGCTGTCTCATTTTACGATTGTAGTAATAATGTTACAAAAAAATCTATTCAGCGAAGGATTCACATGTTAGGAAAACTTAGTTAATTTAATTAATTATTAATAAAGCTTTCTATTTGTGCGCTGAAACGAATTAAAGCCGGCCTAATGACAGGAAATGCCTGAGAGGTATGCGCGCATTAGCAAGTAGGAAGACTCAGACACGTCAAGATTAAATCGAGTTAAGATCGGATTGGGATTTAGAGCAGAATGGAGATGGTGCGTTTAAACGGTGGCGATGTGGCGACGCCTTCCCGTCGGCCCAACGGTGTGGGGTGGTCCAGTCTTCTTAATTTTCTTTATCGCGTCACTTGCAGATGTGAACATTCAACCTGATACAAGACAGCTCTTACATATATTACAGAAAGTTAAAGAAATTCAATGGCTAAAATCATATTCGTTGATAACGAATCTAATTATTATTCATTATTGATAAAAGATTCAAAAAAACCAATAAATATTTCTGTTTCTGTAAAGATCTGATCTAATAATAAATAAGAAATTTATCTATATTAGGAATTTCTCATTAGTTCTGTTCAGAGAATCAGAAGGCCAGAGAGAACTAATGATAGTATGAGATGTTTATAGTAGACGGTTTCTTATACCAAAACAATACTAATGTCTTCTAAACAGGTTTGAACTGTACGTGTGTGGCGTCACGTGACGGACGATGACTAATTTGAACATTACTCTGGCATAAAATTCTATTAACGGTACTCCAAGCATGCATTGCTCTCGTAATTTATCCAAATTTATGAGCTTCGGGTCCATTTGCATAGATGTAACATTCATAATTTGCTTGCGTCTGCTTCAATTGCTAAGATTCGTGTGAGTTATTACGGGTTAGGAATAACTTGTACATCAGTTAATTGAACAGTTAAGGGAGTTAACGACCGCTGGGTGTTGTGATGACGCAGTAGTTTACAATAAGTTTATGTGTTCTTGTTAGGCGATATGTTATCGCCAGAAAGCTGATGATCCAATTGATGGTAGCGGCCACCACAGGTACACGTACACCCTACCCTAATAGGGTAAAGAGTTTAGGGACACCATGGAAAATTGGCCCTGACATACCAAATTTGAGCGCTGGACTTTGACAGCACACAGTTGCTTCTAGCATTTCACAGTGGTCTTCTGTAAGAGCTTATGATGCTCAACTGGGCACTTATGAAGAATGCATTGTGCACTGCCACCATAAGACAAGAAAAGAAAGCAATTAAAAGCAAAAAGAAAAGATAAGATATTTGGTGATCTAAAGGAGCATTTATGGCTAAGGACTTTTTCATGTTAAGGTCGACACACAGGCTGACGGTCCACTTGATGGTAGGTGGTTACCATCGCGTATAACACAAGCAACGCCATGCAGCTCAGCCGACCATATAAGGATTAAATCGAATCATGATTTGATATTGTAATAATATATTGAGCATATAAATCGCAAGTAGCTGTCATAACACTGACAGTAACACACAGATATTGGACATTTCTCATTTATCATAAATTATAGTAATGCATTGGCAGCAACGTGATAGTGACGTTTGTTGGCAATATTAGTAAACATTGCGAACATTTTATGCGCGTGACACCAGCACGTGACTAAGTATAACGGTAATAAAAGTAGGGGTAACACGTGTTGATGTTGACCAAGGTGTTAGGTCCACTGTTAGGTGAACCTGTTAATAGTTTTCATCCCATATTCCAAATAAGGTGGGCCAAACTGAGGCCAATGCTTCGCGATTTGTCACCTGAGCAGCTGTGATAAACACATACACTTTTTTTTAATCGATCATACTTCTGAGTGGTATTGATGAGTACCACTCAGAAGTGGTATTCTGAGTGGAGTGAGATGACCAGAATAAAAAATATCATATAAAAATATTCTCGAAAATTATCATGTTACTTCTCTTCGAAAGGCTTAGATTTTTAAACCCGTCAAATAACATTTTAATCAATTTACCTATATATTGGTTTCTGCAATAACTCTTTGTAGTCTTTTATTTGTGATAGTTTCCTTCTACATTTACTCCTTTTACTCTTAGTGATAACTGCTGGCTCTGTGAATGCGTTCGCACCAACATTCTTGCTGACTAACCTTTGAACGAGAGGCTGTATGCGCAGTTACGCCTTCGTTGGATATTTTGTAAAGGAAATTCCGCTCATTAGCGAAAGTGGTCGCGTGTCGTGACGCATGAGCACTTACCAGCCTCCGATAGCAGGTAACTATTGACGTATGTATGCATGCAATACGTTTTAAGTCAACTCATAATTATATATGATCTATATAAAGTTCAAACTTATTTTCCGTGTTGTTTCGTTTACTTTATAAAGAAACCTTAAAAAAGTCAAATTTATTTTTTTATTTATTAAAGCAATTCATTATTCAGTGCCTTAAGCAATAAATATGGATTATGTCGGAGGAGCCAAAATTGAAACCATCATCTTTTACATAGAACAATTTGAAGTAGCTTCCCGCGTCTGTCTGTATGTCTAACTTTTCCTAAACGGATTTTGATGAGGTTTCATCCATCAGTTCATGTTTCATGTTCATAATAAAATCATAATGGATCACTGAGGTATGGCCCTTGCCCAAAAGTTAGATATCATTGTGTAAAAAGCACTATATATAATATTTGGTTATTGGTTAGGTTTAATTTGGTTTGACTTTTCCGTCTCTTGCACGAAAAAAGCTCTCTTTAGATTCAATTAAATTTATGTTTTATAGATTGTAATTATCCAGAAAATAATTGTTATGAAAAAAGACTGGCTGGTTCATTCAATTTTAGGTTCATCGCCATCATTCACATCAGCCAATTCTGCACCCAATTAATTGTTGTACATAAGTAAAGATCGAAATATGAAATTGCAGTTTTATCGAACTGGTGACTTTGAATTTAAATTAACCCTGCATGGTGCCAGATTTCAGATTTAACCCTTACATTTCTAGCGAAATGTAAAACAGGCAGCATTTATGCTCTAAACGCTCAGGGATTTAAATATCAGGAACAATGGTAGAGAAGGCTCCATCCAACCGTATACTTGGGACAAGTGTTAAAAGTGGTGCTCAGAAGACATAATAAATTAAAAATGCACAAAATCGAAACGACCTTCATACAACAAATGTGGCGTCAGATGAGGCAATCCGCGTCAAATCGGCGGCATTCCGGATTGTCCGCGGACCGTTACGATACCCGGATGCGGTTCTTGCGCAACGGAACCCATTCGACGGTGGTTATGTAACATCAGATGCACACAGTGCACTCACACTATGCGCTAACGGAAATGTGGCCAAGTAATGAACTTGTTGTTTGATGGTTGTTGTTGAAACAGCGGACGCAACAGGAATACAGGTCCGTAAACAGTTACTTAGACCAATCGCATTATCAATCACGACTGATGCAACTCAAATGTTGGATGTAACCAATTTCAAGTGATCGATACGTGTGACGGTGTAATTTGACAGACTTATAAACACAACCTTAAGGTCTTATGTCAGTTTAGAAGGAGCAGTGTTTGCTATGATTTATCACTTAGATCTATCATGAATTTAACTTTTTAGGTGTTTCCTTGAAGGCACGTTTTGTATTAATTATATCTATTGCACTTTTCTATGTTTTCTAATGACTTGAAATTGGCCAGAAGAAAAGAATACCTCTTCTCTATGAAGGGATGAACTGTGTCCCTTCTGGGCAAAATATACGAGTTCCTATGTACATGTTAGTAAAGATCCTTGATATAGAAAAGTAGAAACTGAACATAGGATGCAAATGCAAATTTAAATTGGCTGCACAAATTCGTATAGTGTGAAGCACAAATTATTCCGATTGCATGCCCACAATACAAACCAATGCGCAGATGACCGCACGCGCCGGCATCGGGCGGCCTTGACAATGTCATCGCCGCCGTATACAAAACGAGCTCTTTCTTTCAGCCTGTGTTTCTAGTGACAGAATGAGCGAGAACCGAAGCGGGTGACGTATCTAAAATTGTGTAAAGTAAGTTTGAATAATACACGATATAATGATGTTGCTTTGTGTTGGTAAATATAATTTTGTGGGGTATAAATTTTCAATATTTCTGTAGACTTGTTATAGTCTTACTCCTTCAAAAATTCAATCTCTCGTGAACAAAGTTTCCAAGAATCTGTATACGCTGCCTTTCCTTTAGAACCTTACTTGTCGCCTTTGTCCCATCTAATCACAATCATAATAGGGCATCAAATAAATGAATGTCTACACATTTTTGTAATTTTAATTAATTTTTGTAAATTTTTACTTTAAATTTTTGTAACTACTAATATTTGATAATGTTATTGTCTTTTTTACATGTTAAGATCAACAGACAGGGTAACTCCGTTGCCTATAACACAAGCAACGTCGTAGGTGCTGCAAGTTTGCTGCCGACCATAGTAGGATTATGGATAAGGGATTGGATAAGGAATTGGAAAAATGGGCTCTGGCATCTCTTCGAAATTCACTCACTGAAACACAACACACACCACACATCACAGTAACCATGACTGTGAAACACAGTGTGCCCTGCCACTACTAGACATGGGTTCATTTTAATTATTATCGTTAATTATTTTGTATTCATCTTTGAAATGTTTCATCGCTTTTTAACAGCACACTGTGGCTATCTGGAATACGATATTGGAATACTTGAAGACGACAATATAACATAACCAAACCATGTTAATTTATGGATGTGTAAGTAGAAATATACTAAAATTGTAGCACGCCTACTTACTTCACTTATTTGATGAAACTTAAAGTAAATTAAATTTGAATCAAACTTAAAATGTAATTTGTTCGCTCTTTGCTTCGCTATATGTTCTACTCTGTCCTCATTACTAATCCTCTTTTACGCACTGAGAACACAATGCAATAAGAACGCTGATTTTCCCTTTTTTTATTGTATCAAAATAAACCCAAGAAAGTATAGTGGTTTCATGTCTGTAGAATTTTTAATTAAAGTTAGAATTTAAAACTCGTTAATGGGGAATCCATGTACACTGTCAACAAATAATTGGATATTGTTTTAGCTTAGGCTCTGTACTGAGTGTTATTCTAGCTTACAAAGTATGTCTTTATTAGCTTCACGAGACTAAAGTTAACTAAAGTTATTCATCATTCATCGCTAAGATTTATTGATAAAATGATTTCTTTTATTATTTAGCAGAAGTTTACCAACTTCAATACGAATTTCAAGTTAATCATAAAAATTTTAAATCTACGAATAAAACCCTAATTCCCCCGATTCCCCCTAATCTTTTGTTTAAGTGTAAATCGATTTTTAACTGCACATAAAAAAATAAAACGATCGAGCCATTTCAATCAAGAAACTGTAAAGAGAAAAAGAGTTTTGTAAACTTAGGCTCACATGAATGAAAAGGTTCAAATAAAACATCTCCGAGGAAAGTTTCTCGGATACTCGGACAAGTTAGCAAAATGAGTTCTTTTTGGCCTGCTTATTGCTTAGTCCTTTACAAACATCACTAATGGATTGGAAGATATTTTGTGCAGTCCCATCAACTAATTAATATTGATCTTTGCTAATTAGTTTTCCAAGAACATGGAATCCGGTATATTTGCTTTCAATGATTTTTAGTATTAGGTCTTCTCATTAACCACCATAATAAAAAAAAAATCGCCTATCGAATGGTGCAGTAAACTGAGTGCATAACAGAAAATTATTTCTAAAAGTAACTAATCAACACTTAACATGTAGTTTGTGAAAGAGGCCCTAATTATGCCTATTCAATGACAAATTAAAACTTTTATGTATAAACAAACGTTATGGCTTAGCGAGACACCATAATTAACAAATAACATGAAAAAAATCTTCAAAAACTGTTTTTTTTTATACATTTAAGTTGTTACCTAAAACTTGTTTTATGTGATCTATTTTGTAAGATCTTCCATATGAAAAAAGAAGTAACTTATCCTCCCATCATCCATTCGAACCATAGTTGTAAGTTCTATAATCGCACACGGGTTTCACAATCACAAAGGCAATAATCGTCCTTTACTTTTGTTTTTCGATAACTGAATAATGGATGTCATAGTCCATTCCTAATCATAGAAAAAGGTTCTTATTATACCAAGGAAGGGACGTGTTTGCATTCAGTCTAAAGTTGCTAAATTTACCTTACCTTCGTAGCCGCACATCATCAAGTGGGCCTAAGCCCACGAAGGCTACGGCTACGATGATGAGACCGGTTTTTTATAATCGATCCCTAAGGATCGATTATAAAAAACCGGTCTCATGCAAATAAGAAAATAGATTTAAAATCGTAATGAAATTGTGAACGTGGACTGCGATAAAATTTAAATTCAGTGATACAGTGTGGTAGGGTCTTAACTTTTTTAGATGTTGAGAGAAAGATAAAACTTTTTATTAAACTGTAAAGCGGTAAAAAAAAATTAAAGCAACTTTTGTTCTTTATCAAACTGGTGTAAAAACATTTATTTAACCTTTATATTTTTGTTAGCCGTTGAATTTTTTTAGATGATCCTACGGGAACAGTACTTTTTTTATGAAAGGTACACCTTCATAAAGAATTAAAGGTATCCTTGCAAAATTTCTTGATGATTGATTAAGTAATTAAGGTGTGAAAGCGTGACAGACAAACAAACTTACTTTCACATTTATAATATTTATTTCAGATAATTATCCATATCTTAAAAACTATATCTTAATACTATAATAAATAATAATTAATAACAATAAAATTATAATATATTAATATTAATACTAAAAACTTTATATGATATTTATTAGTTAGGATTAAAATATTTTTAGGGTCCTTTGAGAAAGAAATAATGGGATTTGTAAAGATTATTCACTGTCTGGTTTTTCATGTCAACCGCATATGCATTTTTCAACCGACGAAAACGAAAAAACAAAAACGGAGGAGGTTCTCAATTCGACGCGTATATATATATATATATATATATATATATATATATATATATATATATATATATATATATATAATTGGTCCGATTTTGATAATTCTTTTTTTATTTGAAAGGGTGCACCCCCAAGGGGGTCCCATTTTAATTTGGAAAAATAATTCCAACCCTAAGGGTAGGAAAACAGGGGATGATTGATTGTTCACTCACCGATTGTAGCGTATAACCACGCATAACTTTTAAACGCAAAAAAATAACAAAATTACTTAGGTAAAATAATAAGATTATTTTATGCTTTTTAGTTTTTTCGGCGGTTTTATTTTTTGTTAAAAAGTTTTTCACTACGCGCTACGCGGTTGTTGAACAGTATACGGAGACTCCAGTATAAACAAACCAACGTACGGGTAATGGATCTTAATGATACAAGATCAACTTTAAAAATGGTGTCTGGATGGAGTTCAATAAATCATTAAACTCGTGTTTGTATTCGTGATTCGTTACGTCTGATTGTTTTATTGGAGGATTGCCAAAAATTTTTGATCGGTTACATATGGACATAAACGAAAATTCAAAATGTACGGAAGTGTTTCAGGTTTAGAGTATTTTTCTTTGCAAATATTTGTAGTTGGGAAATGATTCCTTTGAGACGTGAAAGGGTAATTTAAAGATGAGTTGTAATGTTGTTATAATTAAATATAGTGTAATGTTGTTGTGATGGCGTGAAATAAAATGTCTAGACAAACCAATAATGGTTTACAGACATTGTTATCATCTTGTGTGTAATATTAAAAAATATCCAAAAAAGATGTTTGCCAAATTTTTATCTATCAATGTTAAAGTTAGGGTTGGTCTTCAAGACCTTGTAGAATAATCTGGAGCTTCTAAAATAAAAAAAAAGCTTTTATCGTTGCAAGGCCTCTAAATCATTACTACCAGGCTATTTGTGACCAAAGACTATCCAAAGGACACAAGACATAATGATTGTAGAATAAATATAGCTTCAACTCATTCCTCTTTTCCTGGCAGCAGGCGAATCGCCAACATTTCTGGCAGGTTTAAATGAAAAATGTGATCGTTACTCATGGAAGATTGATTAGAAAAAAAAATGGCAGACTAATAATTGACAAATGGGATAAAAAATTTGGAAATCCCCGACTAGCTGTAGCCAATAGCTTACCCCAAGTGGAGGAGCCCTTCCACTCCTCCATACCTCTCTAATGCGAAAACAATTTTTCAAATCAAATAAGTAGATCCTTATTCTACGAGTAGATAGGTTCTAATATATTTGATTGCGTAAAATGTATAGGGTACGTCTGATGAAATAAAATATAAATAAAACATAGACTAAGTTAGTTTCCTATTTTATTAAAGAAATTCATGAAATATGAAATACTGTTGTTATTCCAGAGAACACATTTTTTATTATTATTATATTAGTAACAAATTATTATAGCAAAGTTAATTAAATAATGTTAGAATTTAGAATTATGCACATTGACTGTGCGACCACAATGTGCTACGGTTCTGATAAAAATTCATGTTATTCCATAAAATGCGGTGAAACTTAAATTTCAAAATAAAAACTGCATAATTAAGTAGGAGAATGTAATAGTTACTTAAGTTACTTGTGTATCTTAATTGTTTTCTTTTAACTTTGACCTTTTCTGTACAGAATGTTTATGATTTTTAAGTGCAAGGTTCGTCCACAATTACACAAACCAGAATTTTAATGCCTCAAGCGATCGGTTTTTGAAGGCCTTCACTTTTAACCTTCAGGTCTTTGTTTTTTATTAATAACCAAAGTGTACAAGTTGCGAATTATGGAATTTTAGTAATTAATGTATATTTTTTTGCCTATTTTGTTCAGGATATACATGAAGTCGTAAGGTTTGCTGATGTCCCCTAACTTTAAAAAAAAAAAGTTTAAATTTTTTTTCATGTTTACAACTTGTCAATGTAAATTAAATTTCTTTCAAACGCCAAAAAAAGTTTAAGATGTTTCTTTCCAAGGATGTCCTCTGCTTCGCATGGATGGTTATTTTTCAAAGACATTTTATGAACTAATTCTAAATCCTTCTATTTAGTCAAAGATGTAATGTAATACGTAAAAGAAACTACAGAAATAAAAAATATTGAAGCGCAGTATTTCGTACTTATATAAACGGTAAACAGTTGTGTTTTCAACAGTACTAATTGTACTATATACATTTTATTTGTGTATGAAAACGTTCTGGGAAACGTTCTGGAGTAGTCGGGATCATTCGTAGTTATCGTATAACGAAGGTCACCACTCACCGCGTCTGGACTGCGTGTCGGCGAATGTGTTTGTTTGTTGAGATCTTGCACTGCGAATTAGTTAGTCATTTTAACGCCAGTTTGTCTACACAACTTGTCTATCCTTTGGTCAGATTTGCATCTCTCTAACTATTCCATCTTCTAAACACGCCTAGACGTGGAGTCGCGGAGATAGTAAGAACATTCCTTAGACATTTTAAGGAATGTTTTTACCCTGATATAATATAAAGGAAAACGGAAAATATGGAAAATATCCCCAGAAACACAACAGAACACGTGATGAAATTTAAAAAAAGTTTTCTCTTAGAAGTTGGTTACGGCCACCAAACGAGTTGTTCAGTTTATGACGAAACGCGATTCTCCACTCTCCACTCGTTAAAATATTTTGAGTGGCTTCATAATATTTAAAAAAAATCTGAATCACTCAGTATAATAATATCAAATGCGAATTGTATTGGGAAGTTTTGTTTTTTCATATTTCTATGATTCTAATTGTTTGTATTTCTCTACTCTATAAGTGAAGATTTCGTGCGTCATACAAAAATATATAGGTATAACTCTCGTCGAAAACTTCCATTCGTTGTTATAGAGATTTAAATTATTATCCCGTTCTGGCAAAATGCCGGAAACATAACAAGTAAAGCAAAGGGAAGCTCAAAGGTTTGTTTTGCTAGCAATTTTTATTTTTAAAACACCATTAGTTTACCATTACAATATTAGGTACCATTCTCCTAATTTAATAAATACTCGTAATAGACACACACTGTAGACTTGTAGAGTGTAGACGAATTTCAAACATTTGTTATTTCCACATGTACCTATGTACCTATACCTATAACCAATAGCTGTGGGTATAAATATTTAGTATTACCTATACCCACAGCTGTATTTCATCGACATTGACCTCAGCTCAATCAAAAACTCTCGTAAATAAACCATAATCAAATGATCGTTTAATTGTTTAATTTGAAATCGTATCGTTTAATTTGTGGCGCAGCGTAAAACTATTACTGGAAAAAAAATATTCTACTAAAGGTGTACTAATTCGACTAATTCATCTATTATTAAAAAAAAATCGTTGAGGTCCGAGGAAGGATCGTATGCAAAGAGAAATTGGTAAATTTTTCCGGAAAATTGCACCCATCACCCATGCTAAATAGAATATAATTATTATTGTTGTATTACCGATAAGCGGGTCAAGTAACCTACCACCAACATCTGTTGAAGGTGTGAACAGTAAATCTGTCTGGAGAAACACAAAAACCAATAACACAATTTTATATTTATAATAATAATGCCATCAAAAAGAATACAATATTACATCAAGAGATATGTTAAACTGCCTTTGCGTATAAGTTGAAATTTTCTTTTGTCCCTAGTTTTCTGCCTTTACGGTTGATTGCGCAGCAAACAAAGATTTCAGAATAAAACAAGGGTCTTATACATGTATGCATATTAGGAAAATTTTCAGATAGTGGGTTCCTTTATTATTTACATTTATATTTTCATGTTTGACTAGTATGATAATAATAACTTTACGCTTTGTAGAATATTTTGTCATACTATGTAGTTTCAAAATGATTCAGAGCCAAAACCTTGTTCTATTGGTATAGGATTATTATAGTAAATAACACATACCATAAATATATGTTTGTGATCCTTAACGCAAAAAACCTTTATGTTTTCTTTTATATCTTATAGTTTTATCTCTTATAGCCAATATTTAGCCATCTAGATGAATCATTCTGCACAGCAGACATATTAAAAGATGAATCACTTGTTAAAAGACCTCAATCTCGGTTCAAATTTAATTTGTTGAATTTTTTTTTAAGGAAATTACTAACAATGACTCAAAATGATATACGTAAGCAAATTAAGTATTTTGTAGAACAAAATACTTATAGAACAAAATATTTATTTTTATTATTTTTGTATAGATTATCCATACTAATTATCAACGCGAAAGTAACTCTGTCCGTCTGTTACCTGTTCACGCCTTAACTACTCAACCACAAAAAGGACATACTTAGCGTATCTTTCACCCAGAAAAAGTACTGTTCCCGAGGGATAAACTAAAATAAAATAATCTTTGCTATTTTTTTCCGAAATGGACCGTCAGCCTGTCTGCAGACTTCAACATAAAAAAACTTTAAAATTAAATGAATGTTTCATAAATGAAAATTTTATTTACCTATGTATATATTCTTACTCCAGGCTCGAGGAGCCCTAAATCGTGTCTTTTTATACGTATGAGAAAACGTCCAAGGGAAAGTGAATGTTCCGTTACAGAGCGTTAAAAATAAAAGGTGTTGAATAAATCGGCTCTTGTTTTTGTCTTTGATGATCAGTTCAATATTAAAAAGAGCCAAATAGTAACTCATATTGAGAACATATAACATTCTATCGTTACAAGTAAATGTCTACAAGTACTTAGAGTGTCATTATCATCATCGTAGTCATGGTCATAATTATCAACATCATCATCATCATCATCATATAAGCCCGAGTCTCTCAACTGTTGGATATAGGCATCTCTCAAGACCTTTGGTTCTTCGGCGAAATTCATAATTTCTGATCCACCAAAGCAACTCCAAGCATTGCCGGCTTCATATAAGCACGCTGAGCGATTTTGAACTTCTAAAAAAGTCCTGAACTGAGAGTAAATAATAAACTATGTTGATTCAATAGACTCATAATATATTATATGTAGGTACATGTACATATATTATAAGACGTACCGTTTGTTCACAAATGCTGCCTCAAACAAGGGGTGTCTAAGACAATGCGGCAGTGTCTACAGTGCGTCAGTTCTGAAATAAAGGTACTCATGGAAATAATGTTCTAAATATAGACGGAGAGAAGCCTTTATCTATCTATACTATACGCTACTCAGCTAGACTAATGTTTATAACATTACAAAAGTCCTTTTTTGTTATGTTCTTAATTAGTAAGGATTTATCTTAGTCAAAGTCAAACAAAAGAATTTAATTGTCAATCCCATTCGTAGGATATGGATGAAAATCGCACAATTTTTAAGGTATACAGGGACGGAGAAACAGGAGTTTGGGCTCTGGTATCCCTTACTTAAGCACAGATAGACAAAAGCACAAGTGGTGTCATTTCACGGTGGTCTCCTCAAAGGGGTGATTACTGCCGTTTGACTGCGAAATGCAATGTTCATTGCCACTATACTGCAGATCCAGACTGGAGCCAACTTTCGTTCATTTCCAAAGTTGACCCTGCCGGCAATCGAACCCGGAACTCTTGAGACAGAGCGTTAAGGCAAACACCCTAATAACTCATCCAACGTAGCAATATTATAAACAAACAAAAAAATAAGTTGGTTTTAAAGTTAGTTGTGGTAAGGCTTGCGAATCAGTTGAATGTCAATGCGTCCAGGGAATCGAATTAGTCATCATCTGGCGATGACGCAATGGGGGAGAGTTGAGTATTGTATTTGGGTCAAGATGACCTTCTAATTATTAAATTGGATGTGGTTGAACATTCTGACCACTTTCCATTTTATTTCCACATACGAACAGCTCACAATTTATTGTAAGGAATTTGTTTAAACTTATTATTGGTTTCATCATATCAGACAAATTCACAGTCTGCTTAATAAATTAATAAATTTTATTGCCCTGTTTATTATAGCCGTTTATTTATTTACTGACACAAACAAAAATTAGATTCTTTTACACCATCCTATCATAGGTGAAATACTATAATAATGTAATATAAAATGTACTCTGATGTTTAAATAAACAATATTTACTTAAAATTATACTAATAAATTCTCTTGGGTGGTTAAAAAGAAGCTTATATAAATTTACGATTGAAACACATATGCATACTTATAATACAAACACTTATGATTAAAATTAAATATTACCATCAGAATAAAATAAAGTATAATAGCCAAAGTTGTTTGAAATAAAATCTTTTTCATATCGTAGTAGGTTGCTAGAATCAACACTAAAAAGGTTGCAAAAACGATGTTTTAAGCTAAGTAAATGAAAAATGAAATAAGACACATAAGAAATATTCAAATAAATACGACATTTAGGTACTATTACTTAACGAACAATAATGTGGCCATTTGTTTCATTTCGTCGAACAAAACAATTAAATGCTAGTAAGTATTGAATTTTGTATCAGTACAAGTCATCTTACGGTAAATGTTAAATTCCCAAAGGCTGTTGGCACTGTATGCACTAATAATAATGTGTTCGAAAGTGGTTTGAATTCAACTCTCGATCGATGACATCACAACAATACACTAAACATTGAAATTCCAATCATATGATATGGACTTAATGTCGAATGAATTTTGCAGTTGTTAAACCTTTAAATATTTGCAATTTAAAGGTGATACTATTTCAAATACTGATACTAATTTCAAATTAACTAAATCGCGGGTGCCTACTACTGGCCTTGTTATTTAAGAAGGTTACCAGCCTGGATCTTGATTGGGACCTGGATTGGCGGGGATTGGCGAGCAAGGGTTAGGGGTAGCGGAAAAAGTTCCGCATTTACTTGTAGACTTGTCCAGGTTCACGCTGGTTAGATTCGGGCTGCAAAATGAACAGGATCTGCATGATAGCTAATAAGTATAAGGATTTTTTTAGATTTTGCACAAAAGTAGCAAACGTGGCGATCTGGCTAAATAAAAATTAATGATAATAACTACAGGCAATGTAATCAATAATATATATTAGATAAGTCCTAAAGATAAATAAGGACCCTTGTTATTCAAGGTTAATGTAATGATATATATTGTACCCCACACAAATGTAAATTATTATAAGAAGTGCAAGTGTAACTTAATTAGAAATACATAAAATGCGAAGAGAAACAACGACTCACGATTGTAGCCCCTGGGGGAAAAGGGTGGGGAAGATATCTTCTATATTGATATCTATACATTTACAATTATATGTAATTCGCACTGTAGTAAAAGCTTATCGCAAAGTTGATACTCGTCTCGTCACCTTGTTCTATGGCATCCCGCTGGGAAAGTATTTCAGGTGGCGCAAGTTATAAGAGCTCGCTGTTCGAACCGCTAGCGCGCGAGCTTATCCTTCGTCGTTCCACAATTTCAATCAGAGTAAATCATTAAGGGATTCACATAGGCCAATCACATTGACGATTGGACCTTAAACGGTTTGACCTTTAAAATGTCTACGAGTATATATTTCAAACTAAATCCGCACGAAAAACTAATACGCGGCGGAGACGATTCAACAGGCCTGACAATTGTGGTTTTTTTTTTGTATTTATAATTAAAACAACATTTAAAAAAAAAAAATTAAACTGACATGACTCATTAATCGGTGTAGGAATCATTTGCGTGCAATAAGCTGTTTTCGAAACAATTTTCAATATGTCAAATTCTTCTTATGTTGTAACTTTTATTGTGGGGTTCCTATTACTTCGATGGAAATTCTAAACAATACAATTTGTTCTTCACATGTTTAAGTATAACATACTATATTTATTTCAAACCACATGCGTTGACATTTTCTTAAACATCTTAACATCTTTATTAAACAATGCAAATTTTTAGGATTTAGCCTTTGTTTACCTCTTAACTTGTTGTTTGATATTTATGAAAGTATTATATGGATGTTACTCAATATATTGTTAGCTCGTTATATTTCTCTATAACAAGTTTAGATCTAGTTTAGAAATTAATGAAAATATTAAGAGAAAGAAAATCTCATTTTTATTTTACTTATTTTGAAAGTCACATACATTAATGTTGATACATTAATGTACATACATACATACATTAATTATGTTAAGTTTAAGTTTTAATATTTTTAAATTTATTTATTTTATTTTGTTTTTATGTCAATGTTGTGAAAATTTGTGATAAGGTTTTTGAATTTTATATAGCCTAAACATCAATTTATAACATCGATTTTTTTAAACTGAAACGCTGAATCTTGTGTTTTGAACCATACACCAGAAACAGATTAACAATAGCGAATAAGATTAGGCAACATGTCAAAAGGGCAATATCCGTGAATATAAAATGGGGTACACCCGTGAATTCAATATAGACACCTCATAAATCATAACCGTATCAGAGAACTCTACAGATCCTCTATTCAACATGAACAAACTGGTAAATAATAAAAAAAAAACTACTACAATTTTTAGAATTTTCGTGGTTTATACATGGTTTATTTATATAAACGCTGAAGTTTTTTATAACGGTGAATTTTCATAAACGCTGCTTTCAACTGCGCACAAATTTAAAGACTAGATTTAAATCTTTTAGTCTAGATTTTAGTCTTTAAATCTAGTCTAAATTTTCTAAATTCTAATTTCTAAATTTTCTCGTCGGACTAGAAAATGCTTCATTTCCTAGACTTAAAACTCAATCCATATTTATTTGTTTGAGTTTCGTAAAGTTGTTGGTCAAATAAAGAAAAAGTATAGTTAGCTTTATATTACGTACGAGTAATCAGACTATATACTCGTAATAAATACGGTTAATTCTTTATTTGCAGATCATCTATACCTTCTCTCTAGTGGCGGTAGTTTCAAGCGGTCGCTTGGAGCCAGAATATTTACCTCCCTTTGTTGGAAGTGCTACAGCACATGCTTCCGCTAGCGCTGGATCGTACGCAGGAGTACCACTCAATTATGAGAATGTGAATAACGGCGATGGAACATATCGTTTCAGGTACAATTTTCTTGTACTGACTACTGACTAGATTTGTTCATTATTTCCAAATCAGGGGCCCTAGACAAGTTGCATTCGCTCCGTAGCTATTCGATTCGCTAAAAATAAAATGTATGGGATTGACATATGCCTTCGCTAAATCACGTGATACTTCCCATACATTTATAACTATCGAACTTCGTTATCGTTATCGTTATGGCACTTTGTCTAGGGCCCCAGTAGTTTTTAATATTACAATGTTATTCAATACGCTTGAGACAGGAAAAAAGCTGTTTTATATCTTACTACCTTTTTTATAAAGTTTTATAAAAAATTGCCAATAAACATTTTTTTTATGTTAAGGTCGACAGACAGGCTGACGGTCCACTTGATGGTAGGTGGCTACCGTCGCCTATAACACAAGCAACGCCATAAGTGCTACAAGTGCGCTGCCGACCATAGAAGGATTAAGGATAAGGGAGGGGTGGGGTAATGGGCTCTGGCATCCCTTACTCACTCACCGAAACACAACAGCACATAATGCTGTTATTTCACGATGGTATTCTGTAAGGTGGTGGTTACTGCCGCCAGACGGGCTGTCCAAATGACTGCGAAACGCAGTGTGCCCTACCACTACTAAATGATTATTATTAATGCATTAAATGAATGTATTCAATATACGATCACTTTATTTTTCTATGGCATTAAGGTTAAATGTTACCCTATGTTCTTTTCTGTATAATAAAGATGCAAATCAATCAAATAAGATGTGAATCATTGAAGTCACAATAAATAAATAATTTGTTTATTACAGCTACGATACTCCCAACGGTATCTCAGCTCACGAGAGTGGATCGCCTCGTGCCTCGGGAGCAGAGGGTGCTGCTGTGACATCAGAAGGCGGATTCTCATTCCGTACTCCGGACGGCCAACTAGTGTCTCTTACTTACACCGCTGATGAGAATGGATTCCACCCGACCGGTTCTCACATTCCCACTTCTCCCCCGATACCCGAGGCCATCCTTCGCTCCTTGGAATACAACAGACAGCATCCTTCCTCGTAAGCAAACGATTTTTATTTCCTCGTTTAAGAATGGGTATAAAGCAAACAAAATTTGTAATTTCACCCGCGTGGCCCCTTGGACATGACAGTGACACAAAATACGTAGAACTACGCACAACATGCGACGGAAGATAGCGCAACTCGCTCAATAAAAATGTTATACTTAAATGCTAGTATTTCTATACCGTCTGTTTGTTTAAACAGACGGTATAGAAATACTTATCTACTTGCTTTTCACGAAACATAGTCCGCATTGAAAATAAAAATATATAACGCCTGATTGTATTATTCAATCTTTATTGCTGTTATACTTTTGCGAGGCGTTGGACTTTTATTTTTATGATACCTCGGAAACAGTACACGTACTTTCTTTGTGGATGAAAGGTTTCTATATGGTCTTTTCTGTATCCCTGACAATGTGTATGCAAAACTTTTATGAGTTAATGCGTGAAAAGGTAACACATAAACAGACAGTCACATTCACATTTGTAATATTACTATGGATTTTGCTTTACAATCTTAATTTCACCCTCAACACACTGTTGACATTCTATGGCCAAGATTGTCACATGGGATATTTTATACCTTTAATATTATATTAACAAAACTCCAGGTTATGGTATGGCTCCATTTTGCCTGAAATATCGGATATTTAAAAGGTTTTCCTTTCAATTTCAGTGACGACGGCTCGTACAGTGGCGGAAATCATCATGGGTATTAAATTGATGAAGTTTCATGTATAAAATTGTATGATAATAATAAAATATTTAATAAACAGATTAGCAGTAGCGTTTTCATTCCTTTCTAATCATGATTTGCAGCTTTGAAAAACTCTATCAGTACATATTAATCGTTTTCCCGAGACTTTTACTCGTACTATTCGTCTGTTAAAAAGAACTAGTTGAACGAAATGGAATAGACCATTTCGTCGGCTCACTTTGTGATGGCTATCAGAGATAACGTCTATTAGGTTTATATTTCTTTATTTTCATTAAAGCTTAAAGCTACTTACATGAGAAATATAATACAATACTTAATTAAGAAACGAAAACGTTAAACAGGCAGACAAAGGTTACTAAAATAAAAAAAAATATTTGTTCCTAATCCTTAAAAAACAACACGACCAAACATTTAAAGATTTAACATAGGAAATGTTTCAACAGCTTGGATCTGTATTCTCTAAAAGATTTTGCTTGTTTTATATGCAAAGGTAATTCGTTAAAAGCTGTGCCATATGTTGTTAGTACCTTTGATAAGACAACATGACTTGCTCGCCTTGTTATGCACTTGGAAATATATTTTTGATACAGTCAAGTGTAAAAATATGTATCTTTTAAACAATTATAATAACACGTACGTACTAAAAGAATAATGAAATATATTATAATACTAGCTGGCGCCCGCGACTTCGTCCGCGTTGATAAAGAAACAGTAGCCTATCCTGTGTCCTATACGTCTAAATGTTTATGTACCAAGTTTCATGAAAAATTCCAAAATTTTATTAATTACCACACGAGCAATATATGTCGGATTGGGCTTTCTTTGGTATTCTAAATGATAGGATCAGAAATTCTAAAATTGGTCGAAAAACAAAAGTTGCCGACATAGCCGAGAATTGGGAATTAAAAAAAAAATTTTTTTTTTGTATTTTAAAACTTTATTATTTATAATATTGATATTTAAAGCAAAAAACTTAAAAATTTTTTTCTATTAATTATAAACAATTAAAAATTGATAAAATTTAAAGAAAATTCACGTGACTAGTGGTCACCATAGTTGTGAGTGGTTGTGACGTCAAAATGTTAAAGCTACTTTAGAACAGTACCACAGCGTTCATGACTTCTTGACAAAGCTAACATTTTGACGTCACGCGTGCTCGGGTTTGTTCGGGAGCTTTCGGCGCGTCTTCGGTACTGGATTCAAAAATTAATTTTTATTTTGATATAACTTTTGAATTATTGCGGAAAAAAAAGAAAATAGTTTTGTTATAAAACATATATATGATGTTTCCATTTATCAAAAAAAAAAAATTAATTCAAATACCCAATTAGCAAGTTGAAGTGGCAATGAGCAAGTTACATCTGTTTTGGGACGTCCTGCGGCCAGGTGGACAGACGATCTGAACCTGATTGGATGCGAAGGACAGAAGACCGTGCGTGGTGGCGAGCATTGGCAGGATCCTACAAGCAGTAGTTGAGAGACACAGTCTGATGACGATAAATAACTTCTATAACACAATATTCAAAAAAAATTTTTTTTTTCTCTTTATTTAGGAATCAAACAGTCACTATACACATAATTTTTACAATTTACTAACATTTTTTAAAGACTTGGAGTTCCATAAAAATAAAACAAAATTGAAACACAGGTAAAGCACTAAACATACAATAAAAAAAATATTATGTATGTAAGGGGTTGTAAGTCCCTTACATAGGAAAGTTTGTTTAATTGTTCACTTTGATTGGTTAACCTATTTATAACGACAAGTGCACTAGGGATGCAAGTAAACCAAATTCTTTTTGGATATAACTTTACTAGTAACACTTACAAACACATTTAAATAGTTAACACATCTAGTTACAATTAAACTTTAAATTGGGTGAACCCTGAGTATCAAGGATAATTTGATACCTGTCTACGAAGATTACCAACTATTGTTAGATATAACCCACTTGACCATTTTGAGAACACTAAAGTATTTTGTAAATTAATTACATTATATATATATGCTTTGTTTTTCTTATTGTCACGTTTTCCACGTTTCGACCATGAAATTTATCATAACAGTTTACATATTCTTAACTTATTTGTTAGCACGTAGAAAAGGTCTATACGTGCTCCCATTTAAGTATAATTTCCTTATTTATTTGGTACAAATAAGAGAAACACTGATACGTGTCCATTTATTACTTCCTAATGGGATGGTTCCATATGCTTAATAAATTGATTTCCTTAACATACATCTCATCTTGGCTTTTCTTGTCAATAAAATGTACGAAAGATCGTACAATGTATTAGTAGATAATTAAAATAAGACTGTAGATGTGTGAAAGCTGTTTAACAAACTAAATTTTATGATGAAGTTAAATTTTATGATGAAGTACGATGAAGTTTCTTTGTAATTATTCGGTTGTAATAATACCTATCTTCGTTATGTTTGGAATTGTTGTGTCACGTTGATTTCCACTGGAATGTTTTTAAAGCAAAATGTGTGAAATCAATTTCCCCAGTTTATTTATTTGCAACTCTGTAACGAACTTACAATTTTAAACTCACAAAAAAAGTATTTCCATGTTAAACAGTGTATTAAATTCTCACAAGAGACAAAGTATTATTGTAATATAATTTATCGAAACTACATAAAACACAACACTTAACGTTTGAGACTTTGACGTTTGTTTCCATTAGAATGTCGGTTTGGTATTTTGTAAGGAAATACCGCGCGAGAACATAATGGCGCGTGTGAACGCGAAGCGAATCGCGTTATTGGAACTATTTTAGACCACACAAATTTTGTGACTACTTATTAATAATTTTTTTTAAATTAAAAATCATTAAATTTACTTCATGTCATTGTTGGCAACAGTCTTCTTAAATGGATTAATTTTCTTTAGAAAAATTTAAAATTTCAAAATTGAAAACTGGTGTCACATTGAAAAGACTAAATATAACATAATTATGTAAATATAACGTAATTAACGTAAACGTAATACTAAATATAACGTAATTACGCATATAAATATGGTTCAAATTTGTTAATAGGATATAAATGTTTGGAAATTGTTCTGTCTTTTAATTATATCTTATGTAATTAGCATTATTATATAATAAATGAATAATTTAATAAATAAATATAATTATTGCAAATATGGATTTTACAACATGCACAATTTTCATCCCTGAATATCCCAAAGTAATTTAGTCAAAAATTTGCTTTAATATTCGTAGTTTAAAAGTGCTCTTCATTCAAGGAAAATGAAGTAATAGAAGTAAAAAAGGGCAAAAATATTATATTAAAGCGTGGTAGGCAGATAGACAGTCCACTTGGTTGTAAGTGGAAATTGTCATCACTAAACACAAGTGTAACCTTTTCTTTATTGGCAAATAATATTTTTTTTTTCACATTAATTACCAACAGAAAGCCAATCATCGAGAATAAAAAAAAAACATATAAAACTTTAACATTGTTTTTCATTTATAAGTATAATAGATACATTTATTGTAATACTCTTTTCATAATTCATTTTCAAAGAATAACTCATTTCATGTTGTTTCGTTATATATATTTATATTTTCATATTTCATATACTAACTTAAATTTGTAATTAACATAAGTCTTTGAGATTGGTCATACAAAATATATTGCTGGAAGGATATAATCGAAAATGCCACTTAAATGACAGACATACATACATGTATACTCGTATTGTAAGGTTTCTATTAGTTATGGAAATATTGTATCTTTATTTCCTTGAAAACGTGAATAATATACCAAAAGTGATAAAAGATTTGGTGTCAGATGTTGTTCTAAAGATGGAGGAGTTTTTAAAGATACAATATTAATTTAATGCTCAGATTATAGGATTACATTTGAAAGACTAAATAAGCAAATTACGAGCGGATTCCCTGAAAGAAGGTAGATTTATTTTAAATTGCAACTACTATTTCACACCCACGTCCTTGTTTAAATATCATGTAGCCTGAATTAAAATCCTTTTACTGAAACCCTCTTTTGAAATCTCAATTTAAACATTTCTTTTGCTATTATTCTTTTAACTAAACCGTATTTAATTCAATAGATATTTGAACAAGTGTCTGGTTTCCTTGTTCAGCGATGGTTGGTTATATGCGCATCATCAAAATGTATGCAAGAATTCGTTGCATCTGAACTTGAACATGAGATTCTAAGCTCTCGTGATTTGCGCCAAGGCTCATCAAAGCAGATCGACAATAGTGAGCAAGGTGGGGCCGCTAAAGGGCAAAATCGACAGATATAAAACGATGCTACATCCCCGATGAATGTATTCCGAAGCCGCGGCTCCAACTATATCAACACAATTTATCTCACCACTCGTTTATACAATTATGTCGAAACTGGTAAGGATAAACGAAGCTTTGAACTAATCCAGCTGTTACCAATAAAAACAATGTTTTTTTCCCTGTGCTTTAAGATAAACGGGAATTGTTTTTGAAAGCAGTGACGTCGCTTTAATGTCTGTTGTGTTTTTATTTTTTTAATTTTTAATCTTTTTTTAACTGTAATAGTACTTGTAATCAATTGTATTTAAATTGATTTGAAAATTTCACTAAACATTTTATTTTAGAGAAGCGTCCCAGCATAGACAGCATTTTATTTTCGAATAGATTTTTTTTCAATTCTCATCGTTTATCGCGGCTTCCATTATTGAAAACTGTGTTTAAAAGCAGTTAGTGATGTAAATGATAGCGACTTTTTTATAAATGCATTGATTATTGACCTATGTCAACATATAATATATGTTATTGATACGTATTTCAGAGGAGCTCTTAAATGTCTTTGATACTCTTAAATGTTTTAAATGTCTTGTCTTTGGAAATTTCAATTTGCTTGAAACTCTGAGTTATGCACATTAAATATGCGAATTTTTAATGACGTACTACGATGGAAAATTTTGTGAGGAGGCCGGAAAACAGAAGTGTTGGCGAGGATATAAGAATTGTAGAAGATGTGAACTCTTGTGTGCTGCAGTAGAACGTTTTAAAAATGTATCCTTCTTGCGTCTTCTTCAATATCTTCAAACCGAGGAGAGACCTACGTCTGGCAGTCTAAATGCAATCTGGAACAGAGATAGATAATTATTATAATATATGTTAATTTCAGATAGTCTCAGTCTGCGCTGTTCTAGTGGCGATGGTTGCGGCTGATCGTCTAGATCATTTAGTTCCAAATGGAGGTCACGCGGGCGCCAACGTGCCCTATCGCTATGAGAATGTTAACAATGGCGATGGGACCTATAGATTCAGGTTTGATAATATGCATTATTATTTTGGTACTCATATTAAAAGTTTTGCCCTTTCATTAAGGTGTTGGTTCTTTAAGTCGAGATTTAACCCGGATGTTAGGTTTCCTGGGATTAAATGTCTGAATCTTAATGTTCAATCTAATCTAATCGTTTATTCTACAAGCAATGTTAATTACACTGCTACAAGAGACTTCTTTTTTAAACATGATCATATAGGGACACTCAGGTTTTTTTAAAAATATATAAGTGGTTTAACACCTAAGAAAAAAGGGCTCGGATGAAGTCGCGGGCAAAAGCTAGTGTTAAATAATTAGAAATGTCAGCCATTTGAACCAGACTGTTGTATTCTTTTTTTTAATTGTAAGTTTGCTTTTTAGTGAAAATTGACTGAAAATAGTCTCTTCAACTGTTTTATTTAAAATCGGCAATTGATCAAATTTTGATAAGTAATCCTTCGACTTTTGACAGTAAGCTTGAAAATATTGTAGCCATGAGGATTTCCCAACGTTATGTATTTGAAGACAAATTTTGATTTTTCTGTTTGATTTCTAGTTACGATACACCAAACGGTATCTCAGCTCACGAGAGTGGATCCCCTCGTGCTTCGGGACCCGAAGGTCCGGCTGTGACGGCAGAAGGCGGCTTCTCATTCCGCACTCCCGACGGTCAGCAAGTTTCTCTCACGTACACCGCTGATGAGAACGGATTCCATCCCACCGGATCCCATATCCCGACTCCACCCCCAATCCCAGAAGCCATTCTCCGCTCCTTAGAATTCAATAGGGCACATCCTTCCTCGTAAGTAAAATTGTTATTAAAACTATTATATAAATTGTATGGTTTTGTCAGTGATATGTTAAACAAGAGGATGCGCCCTTACCATACTACTAGTGACAAAAAAATGGTCCTCTAATTTGCACATCTAGTTACTAAAAATAATTGGTTTTCATTGCCATCTTAATACTTTTTTATTTCTTATTGGCGTATTCTGTTATTGTAAAGTGTTCTCATTGATTGGTTGGACATATCACTGGTAAGTAGGCATTTTCGTATCTTTCTACGCACAGAATGAACACCCGTCATTGGTGCCAATTTCCGATTTTGACACCGGCGCATCGGTGCCACGTACTAGGAACGTTAGCCTTGTCCTATATAGAAGTCATTGGGTTTTGTATGGTTTTATGATATAAATTCTATGGAATGAATGGATTGTTAATAGATTCATTCGGGTTACTTTAGCTCTAGGGCATAACTTTGGCTCAAAATAAAAAAAACGTTTCAAAATTTCGCTTCTTTGCAGATATGATAGTAAACAAAAAAGTTCACTTTAGAGATGTTAGGTTGTCTTAGTGGCGCCTGTTTTTTGTTGGTTGCACGAGTATTTACTTGGTTCAAACTGTTTTTGTTTTGAGTCAAAGTTACCCCCTAGAGCTAAAGTAACCCGGATCTACTGTACTCCATGCTAAATATATTTCTTTAACATTCTATACTTATCTAAGTATAAAAAATGATCAAAACCGCTCATCAAAGTCTCTTACTATTCAATGTGCTTTAAAAACCAGCCCCTGTATTCTTAGGGATGCAATTCTTTTCTGAAAAATATAATAAACAAACAATATACATATAACAGAAGAAATATACGTATATGGCCACTTAACAATGAAATATTCTAGCAAAGGTAGCAAAGTTTTATACGGCCTTATTTTTATGTTTGTAAGACTATGTTAACGTTTTGATTTTAACTGAAGCAATTAATGTTTCTATCTCCATATTTAGGGACAATGGCGCCTACAACGGAGGACGATACTAATACAAAGACGATGGAAAAACAACGGGAACTAAAATTACGTAAAGGACTGTGATATGGTGAAATTGATGAATGATTGATTGCTATAACATTTTATAAAAATAAGTTATTTATTAACTATCAACTTAGTGAAGTAACAATCTATTGTAAATAAAGCAAGTGTCTTTGAAGCAAAGAATAAAAAATATATTGAACAAAATACAAGGAATTTTAATCAACCCTAATAATTTTCCCGTGACTTTGTTTGCTTAAAATGCAACTCTACTGTATATTTTTATATACTATTCAAACGGTTTATTTAAACCTCAATATTAATCTACACATGCAGAGCATGAGGTTATTCGGTTAACTTGGGTCTGAATCAAAGTTACATTTTAAAAACGATAACGAGGTTCAAAAGAATAATATGTATGGCATGTATCACGTGATTTTTCTGTTTGATAACATAACATAACTGTTGAGCGACGGCATAACATGTCAATCACATACATTTTATTGTTTTCGAACTTCGTTATCGTTTCGTCATCGTTTTTAATTGTTACTTTGACTAAGGTTCCTTATCTTTTGGTTGGGGAGCCCAAGAGGGGATTTCTGGAGTCACTCGAGCGCGTCAGATTAAGCTATGGTAGATTAATTACATGCTGAAAAGTGTGCATTTTAATAATCTGACGATTTGGTTGGTGGGGTTGGCGGGGGTGGGGGTAAAATTTTAAATACAACTCGAGCGCGTCAGATTTTCAAAGGGGATGTTAAGTGAACCTAAACTAAGCTCCCATTTAAAATTCAGACGATTCGGATGTAACGCAAGCTCGTGGCAGCTCTTTGAAAATGCAAAAAATATTTTTGACGATTCTCATTTTGTAATACCCAAGCGCGTCAGATTTTCATACAGACGGTTCAGCCTAAAGCCCTGATCGTGCTGATTCTTAATTTGACGATTATATGAAGGATTTTTTAAAATACAGCGCCTACAAAATTTTAAACGCCTGTAGACGCTCACCCCACCGCTGAAATGAAAAACTTCATATAACCTTTTTTTCTTTTTACCATCCAATCTTCAAAGTCCGATAGGTCCCCACGACGCTCGAGTGACTACACATTTAGCATCGTGGGCTCCCTAACCATTTTATACAGTTCAGTTGCCCGAAACACGATATTATCCCTATTATTCCTCCGCCAATCAAAATATAACAAAAACAAATGTCCAAAGATATTCAATTATTCATATATTCCGATTTTGAATGTTGACCATAGATTCACATCACAGGAAATTCCTGAAATTCGGTAGGAACTTTTAAAATTAGAAACAGTTAACTCAGAAAACTCTGCTTATGTTAAAAAGCAAAAGCTTAGATCATATTTATCTAACAAAACATTGCACTATTTTATTTCATTGCGAAATATATATCATTCAAGCTTACTTGTAAGATATGTTTCGTAGGTGTAGAAGTTAACTTATTGAGTCTAGAAGACAATCAAACTTGCAAACCGATAATTACTTACCAACTACTGCAATTTATTGCTCATTTACAGTTAGTGTTGGTTCAAACTGACATTAACTGTTCTAGCTCATTAAAATCGAGGCTTTTATTGTTATGAGATAAGTAAAGTTCTTGGATATTAGCATTCCATATTATCGTTAAAATAATTTGCTAAACTGATATTTTTACATATGTACTGTGATATTTGTGGAAAATAAAATGTGAAAACACTTCGTCTAATCGTAATAAATAACATTTATGAAATAAATTTGAAAATATTTATTTACATAATCTAATTTTGAATGTTAACACACCACAGAAAATTCAGTAGGTTGGACTTTCTTTAAATTTATAACAATATTCTTGAATCTACTCGTATGTATCATATATTTATTTGCTTATTACCGAAACACCAGAACACAATACAAAAATTGGTCCATGGTACCTTTAAACAACTTTTCTTGAATCGTTAACTTCTAACTAAGTTATAGTAAAGTCTAAGGTAAATAATAATGATAAGGTAATTCTTACCACAAAAGTATTCAGATCTAGAAAATGGGCATATTAAATATGGACGCAGTGAAATTCTAAATAAAAGTTTAGATAAGTAATTGAATAATTGGATACCATTTGGATGCCTACAACATTTTTTTTCGGGCGTATATCCATACTGATATTATTAATGTGAAATTAACTCTCTCTGTCTGTCTGTTACGTTTTTACGCCTTATTTACTTAACCGGTCATTATGAAATTTTGCATACAAATACTCAGGGATACAGGAAAAAACATAGGTACCATTTATACAGTAAGAATTTATTGTTCCTGAGGGATCATTTAAAAATAGTAGAGCGTCATATTTGCATATATTTTCTGAGGTCATAATATGATTATTTCGAAGACGCTATCGTTAGCAACTCGTCATAGATTTGCAAAGAACTTGAAATTTCTTATTACACTACACTAAGACGAGATTAAAATTATATAGAATAAATTACCCCAAAAAAATTCCCACAATTTGTTCTTCGTTTCCCACTCTTCGTTAGTACCCTTTTCGGTTATATTTAAAAATAAACAAAAAAAAAATCTGCTTGTTTAAGAAATTTTATTCCTTAATTTATTTAAAGCTTAACACACAGAAAAGTTGCTACAAAATAAATATTTCAAAAATAAATAATAAATTATTGCAATCAGAGTCCATTTTTATTTAACACAGCCGTCTTATCTATCAAGTAATATGTTCAGTAGTGGTAGCCTCCGTTGTTGTAACGTCCATTGTATGAGCCGTCTCCTCTGAAATCACAATAACAGTAACATAAATAACATGAAATGGAAATGTATAGCTTAAGAAAGACTATCACAGTCACGAAGTCTCTTTTAAACCAGGATCTAAATCCTACTAATACCATAAATGCCAAAGTTTATTGAGATGTAATGTTGCCTAGGGATGCATATGTGTAAAGTTAAAACTACTGAACAGATTTGGATGAAATTAGGCACACATATAGTTTATTACTTGAATTAATATATAGGATACTTTTTATCCTGAAAAATGTAAAGTTAATGAGGTGTTTGAACGGGCTTAATTAGTCGCCATCTCATGCACAGTAAGTGTAAGAGAATCTTTGAAAAAAATAATAAAGGGTTTACTTAATTGTCCATATTTATGTTTGACTGGCTCTTTAGCTAATATTGCATGTGAAAATAACAAAAAAATATTAATTTTTTTAATAATAAATTTATAAGGAAATACTTACGAAGAAGGGTTTTGTCTGTTGAACTCCAAAGAGCGAAGAATGGCTTCCGGGATCGGAGGTGGAGTTGGGATATGAGATCCAGTGGGATGGAAGCCATTTTCATCGGCCGTGTACGTTAGAGAGACTTGCTGGCCGTCTGGTGCACGGTAAGAGAATCCACCTTCCGCAGTCACCGCCGGACCTTCGGGACCTGGTGCACGAGGAGACCCACTTTCATGTGCAGATATTCCATTTCCGGTCTCATAGCTGTTGAATACGTGATTTGATTAAATCTTATGAACTTTGTACCTTTAACAGTTCGTTAAGGTTTAGTCTACGTACTTATAAGAAATGTAAATTTTATTTTTCGGTGACTTGGTTGCAAAATATAGAATAGTTGAACTTCCAATTGAACTTTGTGGAATAGAGGGTTTTTTTCTCTATTTACATAAAAAAATAATAAGGTTTTATTATATACATAAAACTAATTGATGGTGGAAACCGCATTTAAATCCTCTGGGATTAAAATCATCTTGGTTGGGTGGTTTAGGAGGAGTTAGCGGCCATACAGTGCGGACAAACGCGGAAAGCGACTATATGTATAAAGGAAATGTCGACTGGCAAAAGTTTTAACAGCCATAAAAGCCATAATATTGAGTCTCTTTTTATTATTTTCTTTTGCAATAAATTATTTGAATCCATTAATGTTATACAGTTAATTGGTGTGAGCAAATAATAAACATATTAAACATATAATCAATATCATCAATCAATACTAATAATAAATCTGTAAAGGTTGGTCATGGAGTAAGTTACTTTGTTTTCAGAAATATCGTGTTTATAGGCTCTATACATGATACTGAAACTAAATTGACCATTTTTAGAATTTTTTTCTGTATGTATGTTCCTCCATAACTCTTAAACGAATCAACTGATTTTCATGAAACTTGGTAGATAAACATCTAGACGTACAGGACACAGGATAGGCTACTTTTTTTTCTTTTTCAACGCGGACGAAGTCGCGGGCGCCAGCTAGTTATAATAATATATGTAATGTATATATTGTACATTAAACATATTAATGCCACAATTGTTTTCATAATTTATTTACCTGTATCTATAGGTTCCATCGCCGTTGTTAACGTTGTCATATCTCAGGATTGGAATGTGGGCGCCGCCACTGTAACCTCCGGCGAATCCTCCACCGAACCCAGAACCACTGTACCCACCAGCATGAGGCGGAAGGTACTGAGGTTCAAGGCGACCAGCTGACGCTACAGTTAACACTGCTAGTGTTGATACAATCTGCAAAAATATTATATTAATTAGAGTATGTAGTAATATTTTTTAGTAACCTAATATTTCCTTTTTCGTATGATTTTCAATTTTTCCTTAGTCAATTTTCAAATTCATTCCTTTATCAGGTATTAGACTCTTAATACCCTTTGAAACTAAAAAAAAACTAAGCAAACAACTGACATACATTTTAAATGATAATGGCTATGGTACAAGCAAATGTAGACTTTAAGGTGATGAACCTTTTCTAATCCCCACTGTGTTTATAATTGCAAATTTAGAGATCCTATTAGACATATCAAATCAAAATCAAAATTTCCGGAAGCAATTCTTTCTGCAAAAATTATTACAAACTTCCTCGTTTATCGTTCTATCAAAAGCGAGTAAAAATCCGTAGGGTTGTCAAGAAGAAGTGGAACAGACAAAAGTGGACATACATAATAATATGAGAAAATGTGTTATCAAAAAAATCGCTGCTTGTAAAATAAGACTTATATAATATCCGCTTATAAAAGCTCCATTTCGAATATAAGAAACTATTTGGTTAATAGAACCGAAAATATAAAAGGTGTTACTATTTCAATACAGACCTTTAAAGAAGACATGTTTTTGTATTTGCAAGGCACTTGTTGATCAGAACAATGATGATGACTGAGTGATGTCTGCTAACATTTTAGAATCGTTTTTATATTGATCTATGTTGCCCTTTCCCGACACCAGTCGGCCTGCTATCATTTTTGCGACGATACCATTGGAAAGAAACTCGCAAAAGAATGACTAAAATAATTTCGTAAAAAAAAACTTACCTACAATGTTTTTTATTTTTTATTGTAGGAGTTCTATTTGTATATGAAGTGGATTAAAAGAAAATAGATTAACAAATGTTTGTGCTGCTAAATGTTAAGAATTTTTTATATACATATTAATAACACTAGATAATATATATAATACATTACAGAGTTTCTTACTGTGGTTTCTCACATTGGAGTCGCGATGGTATTAATGCAGAAAATTAAATTTATTTTTCATAAACGTTGTACTAATCACATTTTGAAATAAATTATTGTAAAGGTTTTATTTGTTTTAAATTTAAAAAATCCCTATGTAAAACTACGTTGGATGCAAAAAAAATGATAATGAAATATTAACTCTGAGAGTCGAAGAGCTAAAGGTGTGGCTAAAGTGTTGAGAAATGAGTTATTAAAATAATGTCGCTTTGGTTTATAGTTGTGTTAGTAATTAATTATTAGTTATGTTAGAGATTTTAATGAAGTTTACTAAAGAAAGTATTAAATTAAATTAAATTAATCAATTAGATTCTAATTGCATATCTGAGAACGTTAGCTACTTTTATATTTGTCTTAGTGAAGAACACGGTAGACCTTTTGTAAGAAACATTTTGTGGTTCATAATTTTGTAATAAATATTAGTAAAACAAATTGTAGGTTTACTGGACCTATCTGGGATAGTTTCAGTTAACACAAAAATATTACAGCTTTTTGCAAAATTATTTAAGAAACAATGGTAGGGGTTATTGGACATTCTTCGGAAGAGCATTCAATGGCGACCACCTGCCGCTACCACGATTCTAATTTTTAAAGACATCGCACTGATTTTGGCATGATGTTTAAAAGTTTATGTCAAATTTCAAGGTTTCTGCTTCGAATTTGTCCGATTACATTGTGTTATGCGTATCATTACTCAAACTCAGTTGACTATTACTCATCAAACTGTCTATAACAAAGAAAAGAGATTCATAACTGAATTATTTATACAAACTTTCATTGCCGATAGGTGATTTTCTTAGCAGCTTAGAAAACTTCCTTTGACACGACATGAAACTTATATTATGGAGCATTGACGCATTATATAGATATGCTGTGTATATCGAATGATTTCCAATGACTAATTACTGTAATACTAAAAGTAGACCTTAATAGAACCGTTTTAGAAGCGCTCGTAAGAAACAGATGATTTATTGCTCACTTTCACGTGTCTTTCTTACTTTTTAGTCCTTTGATAGGCTCTTTAGACCGACAGACAGGCTGACGGTCCACTTGATGGTAAGTGGCTACCGTCGCCTATAAGTTACGCAATATAGGCGCTGCCGACCTAGACGGATTGTGGGCAGCACACGTGCTGCTATGTACCTAACTGCTGCCAAACAAAAGCCAACTTTAAAATGGTAATTTCCAAAGTTTACCTTACCGGGAATGGAACCCGGGGCCTCTGAGCGTTAAGGCAAGCACCCTAATCACACATCCAAAGGGCTCTTCTTACTTCGACTTGATTGAATTCGACTACTAATTGAGTCATCAAACGAAACCCAGGCATTACAGAAAATGAACTTAAGCAAAATAGCTTTTACGTCTCCTCGTAGTTTAAACAATTTGCTTGCGTCCCGAAGACATGCAAAGTTTCTATTTGTAGTAGAAGATGCGACTCAAAGCATGCAATTTAACTTGTTTCATGTTATTGCCCTTACTAAGTATGAATTCTCTCTTTGATGTCTCTTTGATTTCTTGTTTGAAGTCGAAACATAGACAACGAAATCATTAATTGTGTATAAATGATTTTGGTGTGCTTCTCTGGATTTAAATCTTTACATATATATTTCTTCTGTGCGTGTGTATGTTACTGAACGGCTGTCCTAAACGGCTGGACCGATTTTAACTTATGGATAGAGGGATAATCAGAAATGGTTTGTATGTAATTTTTCAATAGAGTGGGATAAAAAAACGGCTGACTGGATTAAATTGAAACTCTGTGGGTTTTTTTTGGGTATATTGAACTGTAAAAGGCACACTTAACATTTATGATTTTCTCCATATTTTTTATTCAGCGCTTGATTTTTCAAAAAACTACCAAAAGCTTCCTTTTTTATGATTTTTCAAATTCATATAAAGTATGGAAAAAAATTTTTTTTAGAAAAAAACCATGAAAAATTCTTGTAGAGAATTCATTCAAGTTTTCAAAACCCACCTTAAATTTTCTGTACGATCTTTGGTTGCTGAGATATTGATGGTCAAAAGCGAAATGATCCTATTCCATTCAAAGACCGATATCTCAGCAAAAAATGGTCGTATCAAGGGTCTTCAAAAAAAAATAAAAAAAAAATTGAAGCTGAATGAATCCGGTCCATATGATGGTTAAGACAAAAAAAAATCCAAGTCCGTAGATCTAAAAGAAAAAAACCAAAAAATTTCGAATTTTTTTGTCGGCCGTCTTCTCAAGATTACTCGGAGAAAAATTTAAAAAAAAAATTTTGTAGGTCAGATTCAAAAACTAGATACTTGGAGCTACAATTTTCTTTTTTTAAATTTACTATACGACAATTCGTCTTCAAGTTACAGCCTGTTGAAAATAACCTAAAAATTTGAAATTTTTTTTCTCCTTTAATTTTTGTGCGGAGATGTAAATTAAGATATACATATGTAACTTATAATGTACTAACTATCTCTTGTAGCTGGCAAACTACATAATTATTTTCTCTGACAAGTATTGATTCGTATTAAATTTATATTTGTTATAACGGTTATTCAATATTTATTTCTTAACGATAGATTTATTTAAAAATGCTACAATGTACTTTGTTCTTGTGTAAATATAATCTGAATTTAAATCCAGTAGTATATATTTATTTACTTTTGTTGTTAACAATAGACATGTATTTATATACTTGTGAAAGTTTATATAGATCATACATAAATAAATAAATTCAGAGTACTAGCTGTCGCAAGTGACTTCGCCCGCATAACTTTATAAAATATAGATATTATAGCCTATGTTACTTGCTGATAACGTAGCTTTCTATAAGCTTTTAATTTCGTTCCAATAGTTTTTGAGTTTATTCATTACAAACATACAAATCTTCTCTCTTTATAATATTAGCATACATGCTCAGCTCTACCCCAAAAACTATTAAAAAAGGGTTTAAAAATTAAAACAAAATAGCGATTCGTAGAATGATTTTTTATTTCCCATGCTTATTTACAATTCTATCCTAAGTATTATTAAATAAATTATAATTATAGTGCTCGTCGCGTCGTGGTATCACAGTCCTAAATGAGGTTCAAGTCGTTGCCGTCAAGTGTCAAGGATTCGAAGAGCCGTCGATGAGATCAGTAACGGTAGCCGCCTGAGCTTCCGGAACCATCATTAGGATTGTATGCACCTTCCCTGTTGATTAACAATAATAAAATCTTTTTACAGATATGTATGTTACAGCTATTAGATTATACGTTATAGCTTTACCAGATAATATTTCCATATAACTTCTCGACAAATTATTAATTTATTATTATTATTATTTAATTTTGCAAAAAGGTCAGTTTTTTGTTTGGGCTTATAGAAATATTAGCTTCATTTACTTTCCACGCCTGAACTAAAATTCTGCATACACGTTGTCACCTGGTACCTTTCGTCCAGAAAAAGTACTGTTCCCGAGGGAACATCTAAAAACATAAAAAATGTGGCGGTGCCACCCTCGTCACAGCAATAAAGATGTCATGCGTTATATTATTCATATAATATTTTCTCAGGGTTTAATTTTTTATTTTTAAACGCGGATGAAGTCGCGTAAGTCAGCTAGTTATTAGATATAAGTAAAACAAGATGAGCCTTAATAAACTAGGTTTAGTTAAAACAATTGCCCTCTTAATGAATCGATTAAGAGGTTTAACACTGAACTAAAAACCAGTTAAAGCAAAAAGAAGTACTTACGAGGATGGATTGCGTCTGTTGAATTCGATGGAACGCAGAATTTCTTCGGGTATTGGTGGGGGAGTCGGCAGGTGGGAGCCAACTGGGTGGAAGCCGTTCTCATCAGCGGTGTAAGTGAGAGAAACTTGCTGCCCGTCGGGAGTGCGGAATGAGAAGCCGCCTTCTGCTGTCACCGCTGGACCTTCAGGGCCAGGAGCTCGTGGTGCACCGCTTTCATGAGCTGAGATGCCATTACCGGTTTCGTAACTGAAAAAGAAAAGTTAAATTTATTGAAACATTGGCTGGTATCTACATTATATCCGCGATATAGACTCTAGTGTTTGTAGACGCCTTTATTTGCGCCCCTTTTTCTTAACTTATAAAACATTTATACAGTATTTATTGCTCTTATATTTTGGTTATGCATTGAATATTTTAATTTTTAAATTAACAAAAAATCTAATTTTGATAAATTGGATATCTAGCAAAGGACACGTGTGCTAATATTTCAGTGATCTTTTGTGAGCGTGCTTACTGTCTCTTAAATGGTTGCCTAATTCCTAACTGTAGTATCCTTCCTACTTGGACCTAAATTAAAGTATAATGACCCCGACTAATGTATGACTCTACAAGCATGCTACCTGTAGCGATAAGTGCCATCCCCATTGTTGACATTGTCATATCGTAGAATAGGTATTTGCGCGCCACCGCCCCCACTATATGAACCGCCGGATCCAAAAGAGTTACTGCCTCCAGATCCGAAACCACCTCCTGGACGTGGTGGAAGATATTGCGGCTCAAGGCGACCACATGCGCCTAAGGCTATCAGAGCCGCTGATATTAACGCGAACTGCAAAAATAAAAAACAAATATCAAGAAGTCAGCAAATATATGTCAAGATATTAAGTAGGCTCAGACGATTTACTCTAATGATAATAGTTGGCAATATCCAAGCAATATTTAAAAATGCACACAAATTCCCAATAAAATTGTGTGAGTTCCAAGAGGACAATTTATAAATGTTTATGGAAATAAATGAACGGTGAAGGTTGTAACGCATTTTTAAAAAATACTTTAAAAAAAAGAAGCTTTCCTATGGTGTTTTTGAAACTCTTGTTAATTTTTTCGCTGAGTGCCCAAGACAATCCCAAAAAAACTAACTTCTTATCTTCAGCGTACTTACCGAAGTAGACATGATTTTTTTGTACTAAATACAGGTACTCTTCGTGGATGAACTTAATAGAATACAGTTTTGCGAGGATTTGCCTCGTTTTATATTACTCCGATTTGCCCTTTCTCGGTTGCTTCACCTTCAAGTGCGTGTTCGTCGATATCGTCAGCGAATCCGCGATCTATCCGAGACGACGACGCCTTAAGCCACAGCAAGCTATTTAGCTCACGAGGTATTCCCTTATAGGATCCGCTCCCATAACAACGAAATTATAAGCCCTTTGAGAACCCCATGGAAATGCTATGATATTCTCATTGTTCGTTTGGTCTTTCCACACATTGTTTAGAGTTTTACTTAATTTTATGTTAACCATAATCGGCATTATATCAGTGCCGAGAATTCGCTGCTTAAAAACTAAAAGGCCACAAATCAAAATTACACTTTTTACAGGAGAGCTAATCGAAAAAAAATTAAATAATTTTTGTCCATTTTTTTTTCTTATTAGATATATATCAAATATATGCATATTATACATCTTTAGAAGCGTGTTTTTAAGTATCAATAAATGTTTTAAGTACTTTTATAATAAACTGAATACTAGAAGAGATACTAGAAGCATATAAGTTACTTTTGAATATATAAAAAAATGATCAAAATATACGAAATATGGAATAAAACAACCATAAGTCTTTTTGCAACATAAAACATGAAGGAATGTGATTGTATTTTTGGATTTTTTTTGTTTTATGGCCCTTTGCTAGGAAAGTACTGGTATTTTTACCATAAGTGAGAGGCAAACCTTAAATTTAAAGGTTTAAAAATTAAAATATTATTAGTAGACGTACCCAATTTACAATGTACTTGCAATTTTTAATTTGTAATAAAAAAAAATCCTTACAATATCCGTATTTATTTACTCTGCTTACTTAATATTTTAAACTATTGTTTATTTATTTTTATTCTAATATAAACTGTATATAATTACTTTGATCTAATGTGTAAAAGTGATATTTAGCCACATTGAAAGTTAGTTTTCAATGTTCCCATGATATTTTTGGCGCGGTTGAACCGAGCTTAAACCGCGTATTTTGATTAAAATTTAGAATAGAGACAGATCAACGACAGGAGAAAGAACCGGAAGACAACTTTTATATACCTAATGATTTTTGTGGATTTTATATTGTACTTTGATGTTTTAGTACTTTACTTATAGGACCAAAATTGTAAATAGAGGAATGGTTTTAGTGTAAATCTCACAGAGATGTATAGAGTTTATTGTCCACGAACGCCGACGAAGCCTGCAAAAGAAGATCGCAAATTGTATCAACTTGCGAAATTATTTTTAATGTACAAGGTACAAGGCCTTATATTATGTTCAACCATTTTTTTGTAATATTTGTTTCCCCTTCTTGCGTGTGCTTTGTTGATGAGTGTAAGCTTTTGGAGAAACAAATGGATAGTTTGTTTTTTAGATACCTCGAAACTGTTTAAAGTCAGAAACAGTCAAAAAACAATTAAAAAATTTAAGTCACTGCCCTTATCTTGATGCTTTCTTTCTATACAAAATAATAAATAATCATTGTATTATTCTTGATCATTGATTTCTTCTCACTCCTAGAATTGTATACAATTATTATCTGTGTGATTCATCATCATCGTGATGTCGTAGATTTTCATTATGGAGAGATATAGTGAAAATTAAATTACTGCACGATATTTCCTCGGGCTCCTTTTGTGCTAAACCGATATGAGTTAGTAGCTCAATTGCACCACCTTTTCGTTGAACCACGCCCATAATATTGGCAATAATAAGACCGGCCTCGAACATCCACAAATACCTACTTCATCATTGCGATCTGTATTTCACGAGAATCACGATCACGCGTAAATCCCTGTCACGAATTACTCTTTCCGATGCCACACTTTGTGAACTTTGAGGGCGTGTTTTCAATCAAACTTTGCCAATGTCATCAGGTGATATTCAGTATAAACATCCTTACTAATATTATAAATGTGAATGTGAGTTTGTTTGTTACGCTTTCACGCAAAAACTACTGAAATGATCACTATGAAATTTTGCATGCACGTTTTCTGGGACACCAGAAAGGACATAGGGTACCTTTCATTCAGAAAGCGGACGAAGTCGCGAGCACTAGCTAGTCAATACTAATAATAAATCTGTAAGGGTTGGTCATGGAGTAAGTTACTTTGTTTTCAGAGATATCGTGTTTATAGGCTCTATACATCATACTGAAACTAAATTGACCATTTTAAGAAATTTTTTCTGTATGTATGTATGTATGTATGTATGTATGTATGTATGTATGTATGTATGTATGTATGTATGTATGTATGTATGTATGTATGTATGTATGTATGTATGTATGTATGTATGTATGTATGTATGTATGTATGTAAGTATGTATGTTCCTCTATAACTCTTAAAGTAATCAACTGATTTTCATGAAACTTGGTAGATAAACATTTAGACGTACGGGACACAGGATAGGCTACTTTTTTTTTCAACGCGGACGAAGTCGCGGGCGCCAACTAGTATAAAATAAAATGTTCAGTTAATGGTTGATGTTGTGAACTACTGCCATGCTACTGGTCCTCCAGGAAGGTGAGCAGGCGAGTGAAAAAAAAAATGTTGATGTTACTCGCATGCGAGTTACTGACACTGTCCAACTTGCAAGTGCGAGTAACTCTTATTATTATGATACGTTCACACAGTACTGCGGCCGCCGCTGATTAATGACACTCGTCGGTAGTAGATTACCAATACTCTATTAAGAGTTTAGGTAAAGAGCTCAATCGATCAAAGTTATTAGGTGCACGTTGTGAAAACTAATAACGAGTTCAAAATTGAGAATGCATGTCATGAAGAAAATCTAAGCAAAAAGTGACGCGAATAGTAATTAATTAGGTTTTTAGTGTGTAAAAACTATTTGCGACGAATCTCTACAAGATTGTGTTATATAATGACAAATTATTATAATATTAATAAACTAGGTGGCGCCCGCGACTTCGTCCGCGTTAAAAAAAAAGTAGCCTATCCTGTGTCCTGTACGTCTAAATGTTTATCTACCAAGTTTCATGAAAATCAGTTAATTCGTTTAAGAGTTATGGAGGAACATACATACATACATACATACATACATACATACATACATACATACATACATACATACATACATACATACATACATACATACATACATACATACATACAGAAAAAAATTCTAAAAATGGTCAATTTAGTTTCAGTATCATGTATAGAGCCTACAAACACAATATCTCTGAAAACAAAGTCCATGACTAACCCTTACAGTTTTATTATTAGTATTGATTGATATTGAATCATATACATCGATCGATAAACAAAATGTATGGTTTCCAAAGTTTCTAGTGTCATAATAATATCTACTTACTTGTTTTAAATGGTTCTATTAGTATTACAATATGTATAGTAGTATACAATAGTAGATTTTAAATTTTTTAGTGATAAATTGACACAGGCTCAACGACCCACTTGATAGTAGATCGCCACCTTTATCTATACAAGCAAAACCAAGAGAACAAGTACGCTGATGACACTGAGATGATAAAGAACCAGGGAGAAAATGGAGATCCTGAGTTAACATAGGTAAAGGTCTCTGGCATTACTTATTCACTCCTGAAACACACTGGAACGTAGTTTATCCCAGCACAAAAACAGCACACTTAAAAAAACTGTTATGTACTTAGGGATAGAGGTTCCTCATAGAATGAAGATTTCAAATAATAATTTTCATTACAAATATGATTAAAATAATTATGATAATTATAATAATTAGTGTGTGGAATGACTAGTAAAATTTCACGTCAATTGCAAATATCAGATAATTCGTAAAAGCTATTAGCAAAGTGGTTGTTAATTTGCTTTGGAAATGAAAGCTCCAAAGGTATCGTGTGTTCTGCGTAATGTTATTAATAAGTACATATATCTAAACCTTTGTCGTTTGTGAGATTTAATTAAAATCTGATCTGTTTACATACAAATGTTACAGTAAAATTAAAATAGTTTAGTCTAAATATTTTTTTTAAACTATAGGCACTTTCACTTTAAATATGCAAATTTTATTTTATCTTCAATTCCCTAACGGGCTTATTGCCTCAAATTTAAGAAAGCGGACGAATTAAAAATGTAATTTCTCGTCTACCGGCTCGAGGCTTTCAATTATATTTTAAAGTAGCTGTTGCACGCGACTTCATCCGCGTAACTTTATAAATTATAGCTTTTGTTATTTGCTAGTAATGTAGCTTTCTATTGGTGAAAGAATTTTCAAAATCGGTCCAGTGGTTTTGAGTTTATTCATTACAAACAAAAATACAAATCTTTTCTCTTTATAACTTTGAAGGGTCAGCTTTAGAAATGAACTTTACTGAGTTGGCTTTGGACTGGATGTGGAAAGTAGTGGCAGGGCACGCTGCATGTCATTATTTGTGTAGCCCTTTTGGCATCAGTAACCGTACAGAAGACAACCGTTAAATAATAGCATCTGTGCTGTTGCGTTTCTGTGAGTGAGTAAGGGATGGCAGAGCCTATTTCCCTCTTCTTAATTGTTCAACTAGACTCCATATCCTTAATCCTAAGGTCGGCAACGCACTTGCAGTGGCAATTGTGTTATAGGAGACGATAGCTACCTATAATGATCTTCACATTAAAAAAAACATAAATATGTGAATTTATTATTCATATAAAAAATTCACTGTAAAACCGGTAATTATAATACTCGTATTTAATAATAACTATCGGGAGTTGTACATGTCGCAACTTCGGTAAGACTTACAATTTTTTTTAAAATGAGTTAAACTTAAAATATATGCAGAAATGTCTTAAAAACATTATTAAATTAAAAAATATTTATAAGACTATGGGGCTTATTTGATGAAGAATTGTTTAAAAGCAATATAAGCAGAAGAATACGATATTAAATGCAAAAAAATTAACTTTAAATGGCTCTCCTGTAAAATTACAAAAAGTGCAGTTATGCCCTTGTCTCGCCGAAGGTGCGATGTTGCTGAAGGCAAAAATAATATCTAAAGGCATTGCGTAAAACGAAAAATAAAAGACGCATCCTTATTGTTTACCGCAAAAGATCCTTGAACTTTCAACTACAGGCGTACGGTTTCTTTGTTGCAATGTAAGACAAACATTTTTTTATTATAAACAATAATTGCACTTTTGGATATATTTCAGTAGTTACATTCTTTCGCAACTAATTCTCTAAAGGTTGCATTAAATCTTCTAAACTTAATGGTCTTTTTTTAAGAGTGTACGCAATTTCCGCGTTCGATAACAAAATATTTTGAGTCCATGTTAAATTTTAGTTACCTAGAATTTTACAGTTTATAATACTTAAAGTTTTTAAGTATATCTACGAATTTATATTGTGTTGATATAATTATATGATTATAATATTATTCTTTGTAATTACTCTTGAATATGACTGGCTGTGTAAAAACCAAAAAATAATATTGGACAGTAAGTCCGTTCAAATTCTTATAATGTCTCATACTTACAACATTTTATTTAGTCAAACTTCTAGTTTCTCAATTAATTAAAATCAAAATTTGTTTAATTTAATTGAAATTAATATTGTAAACAAAATTAATTAGTACCTGAGTACTAATATATACTTATACTAGCTGCTGCTCGCGACCTCGCCCGCGTATAAAAAATAGATAAACCTATTCTCAGACCTACCAAGTGTACATATAAAATTTCATCAAAATCAGTTAAGCCATTTCGGAGGAGTATGGCAACTAACACTGTGACACGACAATTTTATATATTAGAAGATATATACTTAATTAGGTAAAAATTACTTATATATAACTTAGTGAGTACCCATATGGAAATTAATTGAAATATTTTTGACAATTAGGAAAAGTTAGGAATAAAAATATTTTATTCCTAACTTATTCCTAAACCCGGAAAGTAATGAAGAAGTTACGTAGCGAACATGTAGACCTTCTCGATTTGATCCAAACGTCTATGGTAGGTGTCCTTTTGCCTAATTTGAGGTCTAATTTCTAATCTATTGTCATGAACAATATATGAGACTTTTTATTTACTGTCAAATTGATATTGTCGCAATGAGACAATTTGGGAACAATAATAAAATTGTATATTATCACATTTTTAATGTAATTTTGTAGAAATAGTTTACATAATTCATTAAAATGTTAATCCCAACGTGTCTTATCAAATTACTTGAACTGGTAAGTGATTTATTTTACAATAATTTTTATTAGTTTTTTAGTTTTAGATTCTAGATTTCGTATAAATACCATATTAATAGAATTTTCACTGCTTTTATCTCGATGAAAGTTACCATTTCAAAAACAACAACGCACGTGTTGATATTTCATTTCACTGTGGTCTTCTTTTCTGCAAGGTGAACGTTACTGTTGCAGCAGGATATCTAGATTATGAATACAATATATTCATAATCTAGATTAAGATTGTATTGCCACTACTCACTCCATATGTCTGATGTTTGCTGATCCATATCTCTGAATTATTTAGTTAATAATACTTTTAAAACTAACCGCGTAACTGCAGTTTTCAAACTATTTTGATAGTTTGAGTAACTTCTATGATTCTATGGCACTCCATGAAGCAAAAGATACGCTCTGCTAACAATATTGTCTTCTTGACTTTTGCTGGTTGACACAAAATGAACTCACGTTGTTTTGTGGATTTTGTAATTGCAGATTTCATGTAGTATTTTATTTTAATTAATGATATTTTGATTGCAGTCCTTAGCGATAGCGTGTTTGACATTACATCACTACAGTTACGATTTAACTGACATTCCCACTCTGATGCTATGTTCGGGAACGTATGTCGGATACGTCGTTGTACTTTCAGGAGAAATTGTTGGTTAGTATACATATTTTTTTTATTAAATATTTTCTTTAGTACTTCCTCCATTTCGACTAGATTTCTACATTAATACTTAATCGAGACCATGAATGATACATCATGTAGGATAAGCCTATATGATGAGCTATGTTTGAAAATATACGTTCGTGAAATAATGTTCAAGTTAAATACATTTTACCACGTTAAATTGTTCTTCAAATAAATTCGTAGTAAAGCCAAATTCTTTTTTTATGTTCAATTAGCTGGAGCGTGCGACTTCGTCTGTGTTGAAAAATAAAAAAATAAAAAATATGTCAAGCATTTAACGCTTCACATCTTGTTGCTATAGCATTTTGGTCAGGCGTTAGTTTTTTATTTTATTTTAGATGATCCTTCGGTAACAACGTATCCTTGTAGCCCTGACAACGTGTACCTATGCAAAATTTCATGATTATTGCTTGAGTAGGTACCTAGTTAGGATCTGAAAAGGAACAGACATACAGACAGTTACTTTCACATCAATACTAATAATAAATCTGTAAGTGTAGGTATTATAATAAGAATATTCCTCCATAACTCTTAAACGAATCAACTGATTTTCATGAAACATTTAGTCGTACAGGACACAGGATAGGCTACTTTTTTCTTTTTTAATGCGGACGAAGTCGCGGGCGCCAGCTAGTTTATAATATAGTTTTTATTAATATTTTTTTTGTGTAAATCAAAAAGAATTCTATACTCGTATTCTATTCAGCATCAACTATTCTTGAACCTATTCTTAATAAGCTCTGATAAGCATTGTTGGATTGTCTAGTCCAATAAAAGGTGAAGCACCATTTCATTTCTTTTTAGATTTGGTCCATTATAATTTTATTGAAAGCATTTAGTATAGTGATACTCTTTAGATCTATTTCCTCTTTGTATCTGTCAATTATTTTTACGGAAATTGAAACCTTGAATGTTTCTTATTATCATAACACTAAGGGCCTCTTTCACTGTCTGTCAAGTAGGCTAACCGCCATTTAAAGTCACCGGTAATCGGGGATGATGGTGCTGATATACCTTTGTTTGTACGGTAAACGTCTTAAACATTAAAAAGAAAATAATAAAAAAAAATCGCCTATCAAAGGATGCAATAAACCGAGTGCATAATTTAATAAAACATAAAATTATTTTTAAAAGTAACTAATCAACATTTGTAGTTGGTGAAAGAGGTATTATACTTACAAGATTTGTAACTTAGTGGAAGTCCTAAATTCGTTGCAAAAGATTAATGAGTTTAGTTAAAATATAAAAGAATTTTATATTATTCCTGTTACACAACGAGATTAGTTGATCTTGTAATCAGACTCACTAAGTATTTTTGTGATAAAAATACTTACCTATATTTTTTTCCATATAAGTTATCTTTATTATTTTTTATTAAAAATTAAAAATATTTTGAATGATAAATATGTATTATTAAATAAATTCAATCAAAGTGGATGTCTATGTTGTTAAATAAGTGAAACTATTTTAGGGGAGATGATTTTTGCACCGTTGGACCTAGTTCAAGATATGTACTATGGTATAGTGGGTGTTGGTCTTTTCGCTACCAGTGGTGGTATGGTGATGTCAGCTCGAAACAAAGACTCCACATATCCAAGGACAGGTGATTTCACTGCGGCCTTAGTCGCCGGTGGACTCGCCATCTTCAACGCGTTTGTTATGCTGTTTGATCTGTGCCTCGCTTATTTGGATTCCGAAGAGTATGACGAAGAAGTTAGCGTATAGCAAAATTGGTTTGTCAAAAATAATAGGATTTGTATTTATTTTCGAAGTTAAATAGTGGATCAACTTTGTATTGTTTACCTATTGGATAATTACATTTGTATAATATTTGAATATAAATAATATATTTTATTACGAGAGTTTTGTTGGATGATATTTACATTGTGACCTTGACTGTAACAAAGAGGAAATAAAAAAATAGAAGCTAAAATAAACTGTTTCTAGAACATGAAACCCTTGAAGAGAATTTAAAAGAAGTGAGCCTATTAATTGAATGAATAGTCTTAAAAATTTATATAAAAAAAAGATATGAAACCGAATTTTCATCCGAATTCATCATAATAATTCAAGTCTTGATCTATGAGTTGTGTTCCACTCTCTAGGTGGCTCTTTCTATTTTGATGACTCAAAATAGCTGATAAATATTATTTTAGTGTTTCTGCTTTTATTTTAAGGTGGTATGAACCTTAAAATAAAAGAAGTTAGAATCCCACGAATGAGGGAGGTTAATAATAATAGAATTTCCCATGAAAAACAAATAATCTCCTGTAGGATCAATACAAATTATATAGGTATGATTTTGTTTAATAAAATCAAATAAAAGCACATACGAACCTTATAGGAAGCACGAATAAAACCTTATAGGTAGGTAATTTACATATTCAGATAAATGCTATGTCGCAGTTAATTACTATTTTGAATTGCTTATGAGATCGATTGACAATGCACAACATCAGCGACATATGGATCTTGCAAGCAGCATAGCAAAATTATATAGATATAATATACCTAAACGAATTTAATTTTAGTGTAAATTTCTATTACGCTTTTCATGCTCTTTTCTGAACATGGTAAAGAGGAGTATGAAATTTTAAAATAAAGGCCTTATGGGGTAAGAAAAAAGTAGTATTTCTGAGGGATCATCTAAAATTAAAAATCCAACGCCTGGCGAAGTTATAACAGCAATATAAGTAGATTTTTTAACTTCCAATGAGGACGAATTCGCAGGCACCAGCTAGTAATTTTTTTACTAGCTGGTGCCCTCATCTACCTATCTATTTTAGTGTTTCTAATAATGTACAATTATTTGCAAGGCGAAGCAGTGTCAGCGTCAGCGGACGCATACGTGGACGCATGGTGGTCGGGATCAGGCGCGATGTTGTTCGGAGCATGCGGCCTCTTGACGCAGCGCTCGTGGCGTGATGTGGCGCCCTCTGTGCGGCGGAGTCACGCTCAATCGGCAGCCATATGCGCCCTTGTAACGGCAAGCTTGCTGCTAATCGATGCTCTGTTAGCTCTGTGTTCAGCTCACAAAGACGATGCAAGTACAAGATCTGCAACCAGAAAAGCCAACAAATGCAATATGTAGTTTTAATTAAAAATAAACAGATAAAAATAAATCGATTTCTTATTAGTATAAAGCGACATCTATGAATTTGGTATTGCATTAATATAACCAATTTGAGTCAAGTAAAAAATATGTTCAATCTTTAACAAGTTGGCAATACTTCTAATAGATGGCGCTTTAATTGCTATTTATATTTATAATTTAGATAGCAAATTGTTTTCCTAGAATATTTATTACGTCGACTAGAAGTCAATTTAAAAGCTAATAAAGGTCATAAAATACATACTTTGTTTACTTAGGTAAATACTAAGTTAGGTACAAGATTTAAGCTTTTGAAACATTTTCAACGCTACTGACGATATAAACGTATATTAATAACGTATAAATGTAACGATATAGCATTTAAAATTTACTGAAGTATGTAGGCAATATTATTCTTTTTTTATTGACTGAAAAATTAGTTTATATAAATGTACTTATGCTTACTTTAAAAATCACACTTAATTTATACATGTTTATACTTACTTAAGTACATTATCTTTATTATTACTTAATCACATAATTAGATAATTCAGTCCAAAAAAATATTCTTAAAAAATATTTTACCTACGCTTGGAGCGTCAAAAGGTACTGTATAATTTGTAGTCAAAAGCTGTCTATGAAGTTACCCCGTGCTTTCTATGGGCTAGCATCATGAATAAAGTCATTGAATAAAGGAACAGTGTTAAATGCTTACATAAAGGAAACAATAGGTAGTTCTTCTTCGCTACTTCGGTTATTAGTAAAGTTTTTGTGTAGGCGTGTTAATTGAACAAAATGTCTTAATCATACCATTATATAGACTATTTGTAGACGTTTTTAGACACAAACATCAAATATCACACCGCATAGCATAGTAGGATATAACTCGAGAAGGACAAATAGTTTAAAAATTACGTAAGCCAACTGTGGTAGGTAATTAAGATAACCTCAAAAAAATATCGATGGATGACGACTTTATTGACGATTCTGTGTTTAATTATTTATTATTAAATAATAAATACGTTCTCTGCGGTAAGCTATGTTGCTGACTTTAACTCGATTAGGTACATGTTATAAATGATACGGCTGCCCTCGTCTTTGCAAGGCTTTTTTTGATAATTATTCACCTTCCTTTATGCTCTTTCCACTAGTGAAAACCGCATTAAAATCTGTTGCGTAGTTTAAAAGATATTAGCGTACTACAGAAGGACAGACGGAGCGAAGCGACATTGTTTTATACTTACTAAATAAAGAAGAGTATAAATAAAGTACCTATTCGATTTTTATAGAAACAATATTTCAACATCTTCATAGTGTAGGTATATCTACTTAATATACCTTCTGTCATTCTAAAAATTCAAAAATAATCTAAATCTAAAAAATAATCTCAAAAGTTAAATGCAAATTAGACTAGCTAGACGAAGACTTTTATGTTATGTTAACTTTTTTGTTTATGTGTTTACGTTTACCTTTGTACCTGAGTCATGGATTTTTATTTAAAATAGGTATTTATTTACAAAAAAAAATTAGGTAATCTATGTAGTATATCAACTGTCTGGTATCCATAATACAAACATAACTTGTTTACTGTGGGTGGAACTAGATGGTGCTGTATGGAATGTGTCAAGATATTTAGGACCAACCGTGTCGTCAATGAAGTTCTTAGAGCGAGTACACATTGTGCGCTTGGCGTTGCGTTAGAACTTCATAGTTCTCAAAGCGTGCGCTTCAAAACGCCTAGTGACTGTGTACCTGCTCTTAGGGTCGTCAGACGGGTTGCCCAAATGGCTGCAAAAATGCCACTACAGATCCAGCGCACTTGCAGCAACTGTGGTGTTGCTTGTGTTATAGGCGACGGTAGCCACCTACCATCAAGTGGAACGTCACCCAGTCTGCCGACCTTAACATAAAATAAAACGAATACTTACCTAAAATATATTCATACTTTCCTATTACAGTTACCGTCGATTGAATGTATGGGTACAGTTTCCGTTGATTATACGATCGTGTATAATGAATACGTAATGTATAATTATGCCCTCGTAATATTTATTAATAACTTTACGATTAAAAGTTATCTTTGGCGCAATATAAATCGACTTTTGGACTATTTATTGTTCACGCGCCAAAGCTTTTATGAGAAACGCAAATCAAATTTTAGCACGACGAGTGATAATGATGAGACGTAATAAACAGTAGGTAGACATACAATTCTTATACGAATCTAAAATACCATTCAACATTCAACAAGTGATTCTGATCACAATAATATTTCAGTTATAATTCATCATCATCTCTAATATGCTTATGTCCAATAGGCCCCATAATTTTCCCATAATTTTCAAATATTGGTCAGAAGCAGCCTGGACCCACTGTCGTCAGTCCACCTTGTGGGTGGGCGTCGACTCCATTCTCATTTACCTAATAGTGTTTCAGAATCATCGCCACGCTAAAAACGCAATTAAAATTTTCGTTTAACATAAGATACCTATATTTAAACTAACTAAATATATAAATTTAAACTAAATAGATGAAACAAAAATATATTTAAGAATATGATCTCATTTACATTATATGCGGGAAGTAGTTATAGTTGTCATATAAACGTGAAAAACATTAAAATGAATAACATTAGGATAATTTTGTTTTTATTAATATCAAAAAGGAATATGCGTAGCTCACAATGTCTAGTACTTCTTCTAGGGTCCATTCCACAAATTATCTTTATTTTTGTAAAAAGTGTTACGTATATAAAAAGTGTTATACCTATAAAAAAAATCGATTTTCCATTTTAATAAAACATTGTTTTAAGTCTGAATGTAGACTACTTCCAATAGGAAATCGACACTGGTTGATGATGTCACACACAAATATTCTACGTGTAGGGGGACCATGAATTTTTTTTTAAAACGATCAGCGTGAGAAGGAAACCAGCCTTTACTAGTTATTTTTTAAATAAAACATACAGGAAATTCAAATTTTAATTAAAAATTATACTTACCCCCGGCATTCTATTGAGACCATTCTAATAGTTCAACAAAAACGCTATATCTGCTGTAAGTTGCTGAGGAGTTGGTATGGCATCAGATCAAACTTACCATGTCATTGAAATACCAGTGAGTAACAGCAAAAATTTTAAATCAAACGCCAAAATAAATCTTCACAAATTATAACCAGGAACCATCTCGATTATGTCAGATTTTGAACCAATAAAACCGGATCAAAGTCGGTCCGTCCATTTAGGAGCTATGATGGCTCAGTCAGACACACACAGAATGTACAATACTTATAAAACCTCTATTTTGCGTAAAAAAAATTTTGGGTAAAAAAATAAGGATATCATGACCGCATTGAAATGATAACTCTCATCATAATGACAGAACGTCATTTCAAAGAAATCATGGTCACCCTGATTATGATGTCATTCATCGTCATTGGTGAGTAGGCCTCGTGGTTGGTATTGGTAGTTGTATGTATTGTACGAAGTTCGGACTTCGGTTCAGCGGTTCGACTTCGACGTGCTCGCTTGCTCCCTCTTGCGTCTCGCGCAGTCTCGGCTCAGCTCACAATCACATCAATTCAACAGTGTAAACCACACCTCTCCCGCTTGTACTCGTGTGTTCACTCCTCAGCAATTCGTGTTATTGTTATAATTATCCACAAAAGTGAGACAAAATGGCAATCAGTCGCTTGTCCATTATCAAGTTTCTGGAACTGGTGAGTCAATTTATTGTTTTTCTATAGAATATAGTTTAAAAATACAAGCAGGTGTGTATACCGGCCAGTGTTAACTTTCGACCTTGACCAAAAGCGTAACAAACTACGCACCTTGGCTTATTTACATTTGCATTTAAATGTTCTTTAAGAAATATATATATTTTTTTAAAGACATACCCTTTTAAATTGTCTGTTTACACTACACTACTTAGTTAATTAATTGTCATTATATAAAATAAAAATAATTAAATGTTATTTTAATCGAGGTGAAATCCTTTTAATCTTTGTAAGTAGATAAGCAAGCATTTCAACATAAAAATAAAATTATAACATTTCATTTTTACACGAACGCCACTATCGTTTCCATATCGAAACAAAACAAAACACTTATCTACATCTATATGATGTACTATATAACCTATGTTTTGTTTGTATGCATTATACGCATTATAGATTTATTTTATCGTAGCTATACAACACAACTAACGCAATGTAAGTTGTCATAAGGCCATTAAAAGTGCATTGACATGCATTGTTTCAATTTGGAAGTACATTCAAAGGGTTAACTTCCTGCGTGGGAATGTTATGTTCTGCGGCAGTACTACTGCCACAGTGAAATAACAGCATGTGTGTTTTTGTGTTTCGATGAATGAGTAAGGGATGCCATAGCCTATTTCCTTATCTTTTCCTAATCTTTTATTATTAATCCAGATTTGGTCGGCAGTCGGCAGCACACTTGCAGTACATATACCTATGTGCCTCGTGTGTTATAGGCGACGGTAGCCCCCTACCATCAAGTGGTTCGTTAGCCTGTCTGTAGACCTTAACATAAGAAAAAACACAAACAAATACATACCTACATATACCTACCTAAGTCTTAATTGGTAGCAAATCTGTTTTGGTTTGGTGTTATATTATTTTAACACATCAAAATTGGATACGAAGATATACTTTATCCATAAATTTTCTATAAGCTTCAATAAATAAAGGTGTACTTAATTAGTTTTATGCCAAACATTATAATTAACTTACGATTAAGATAGGTACGCTCAACCAATTAAGTTGAAGCCATTTAAAACTTAACCTAAAAGAATATTATCCACTTAAGTACCTACCCAGGTACTGGACATGGTTAATTTTTGAACGTGTAAAAACATATCTATAAAACCTCAGCGATTTATGAATTCGGTACCTAGTAAGTTTTTGTCGCGTTACAATAATAACCGAATTATAAGAGTGCCTTACTTATTAGAAACTAGCTAGAAACTCATTATGAATCATAGTTAGTTAACATGCTTGCCCATGGCTTGGCACGGATGCATTTTTTCCTGCAAAAGACATACAAAAACATTCCTCGTTGTGTCCTCGCAACTCCTAGTTCCTCGTTGCTAGCTTAGTATAGTTTGTTGATCTTCCTTCCATTAGTGAAAATCGCATTAAAATCTGTTGAGTACAATCTTAAAAGATCTAACGCACCTTTATTCCAATACCGTCACTATCATAAATAAGCAAATTATGCAAGACCTATTTTAGTGTCGTTTTAAGAATGAAGGGAGTGGAATTTTCGTTCAGTGTTTATAGGTTAACCCTATAGATCAATGACTAGAAATTATAGTTTAGGAAACGAAGCAAATTATTTTAATTAGTGCTCAGAAAATAAATGGCGTTAAAAACAAATTCTTGAAGAATTTCGTTTAGTGACGGTATTGGAATAAAGGTGCGATAAGTACAGACGGCGGGAAATCTTTATTTTATATTATGTAATGAACCAATTGTGAGACCATTATATTTAAACTTCGATTTTATAATGTTACTAGCGACCCGTTTACGACTTCGCCCATGTACTAGTTAACCCTAAAATGGTTCATATTATGCATAACCGACTTTAAACTTGTTAGTAAGTAGTAGATTCCTTATTATGCGGCATTACATCAGTGTCTATTAAGCTATTCTTGGCCAGTTCGGTCAGGCAACAACGCGGTTACTATAAACACGAGGAACCAACGCCCACCTAGTAAAACAGGTCACGATAAAGTTTAAATTAACATCGCGATGAACTCAAAGTTAACTGGAATGGGTTTGAAGCGTCGCCATAAAAGCCGTAACCGTTTATTATATTTCGGTGCATTCTCAGTAGTCCGGTTAACAGTCCGGTTGACCGAACTAGTGAGACTTTTTTCCTATTAGTCCTATTTCTTTATTCCCAATCCAATAATATCAACAAAGTTAATTTAACTCCAAAAAACATCTCTCAATGTCCAATGAATGTTAAAAACATTCGTTTTCCGTTGAAACTTAAAAATGTTTGACCGCACACTCAGCCGTTCACAGCTTCAGACAAACAATAAAATTCTTTCTTTAGTTTAAAAATAGATTTAACATAATTTGATCTAGAGTCTATTTAATTTCTTTAAATCGAAAGATTTAAACTACAGACAGATACGGCGTATTAGAGTTACTATCAAAATTGGTTTTGTTGTTTGAATTGTGATTATCTTTTTACAACCTAACTTTTACAATAGTTTTACAGACTTTTTAAATTTATCTTTTGTAATACTAGGATGAATAGAGATAAAACAAAAAAGGAATTTAAGGCGTACGACTAAATAAAAAGCAAATTTAAAGATAAAGTTTGATTTATGCAGCAAAATCACAAAGCAATTCTCTCCCTTTTAATTTATGTAGACCATAATCATTCCGAGGATTATTAAGACTATTTTTTTTTATTTCAACGGTAAACAAAAATAGTTTTCTTTATCAAGGAATTGAAATTTCTACAATTTATAAGTAACTACGTAGTGGAAAAAAATGATATTTTTAAACAAGCCTTTATCTATTTGCAATTGCCTCGCCATTTTATTGATGTGGATTAAAATTTTCTTTGAGTGATTTTTTAATCGGGACATGTCCTTCCACACCCAACCCTTGTCACAAGAGATAAATATCCAATATAGTTTTTTTATTAATTAAACATTATTACGGTTGACCATGGCCGACTTTATTTTTGAACTAGCTGGCGCCCGGGACTTCGTCCGCGTTGAAAAAGAAAAAAGTAGCCTATCCTGTGTCCTGTACGTCTAAATGTTTATCTACCAAGTTTCATGAAAATCAGTTGATTCGTTTAAGAGTTATGGAGGAATTATTATTAGGCAAAAAGGTGGGCGCTAGCAGGTTATTTTGTTAAATTACATAATATTATTAACATATTTAATGCACGTGTCTTATACACTTAGAGCAGACATAGCGTATTTGGGCTCAATCGAAAGTCGGGGGTCAATTTATATTTTTTAATTGTAGCTAACGTTTTTATTTTATTAATAAAGTTTTCATTCTTAAAAACAATGACTGTCCAACTGTCGACTGTCGTCTGTTAATCTAGGTATTATAAAATATGACAGGATATAAAAAAATTCCCAAGATAAAGCTTTGTGCTAACAAGTTTTATTATGATGTTTTACAATGTATGTAAGTAGATATTATTATTTGTCAATAAAGTGGTGACCTCATACTGACAATGATTCGCGGACAGTGTGTCAGAGTTAATATTAATGATAACATCCTTTGATGAATAAATATTATTGATTATAATAATATTAGCGACCTTCTTCGCACTTTGCAAAGAGTTGAAATTTACAAAATTCTTTTCTTACGTTCTAAAATAAAGCTATGTTCCAAGTTTTAGCTTTCTAGACTTAGCAGTGTTGGATGTGCGTTGAACACACCGAAACACAATATACACAAGGCAGGTGTACAAGTAACATTATTAATTAATGGGATAACAATAATATTGGCCAAGGATAAAGCCATTATCATATCGATGTCATAAAAGGAGATACGCGCCACAAATAAGACCTGATGTAATTGTGAACAATAGCCGAGGCCTTGTCCAGTAATGGAGTCATTACTGACTTGAACAAAACTTGTTTCTTTACTACTGTAAAGGCTTTAAGGGCAAATAAGCTATACTTTTCAAGGCTGTTTAAAACTGTTCAAACTCAAAAAAAGTCACTTATAGGTTAGAACATTATTTTTTGAGGCCTATAAACCATCCATCCTTAAAAACTTTCACGTTTATAATATTCGTAGGATTTTGCTCAAACGTTGTTGTTTAAGCAATACTTTTTTCGCAACCCAACCTCGGCGCGATTATCTTAAAAAAAAAAAAATTATTTTATGTAAAATTTAAATTCAATAATAAATAATTATTCTCAAATCAAAAACTTTAGTTTTAATTCGCTAAATTTTAGGAACTTCCGACAAGTTTTAATTTTAATTTTAAGATGGACCGTTAGTCCACTAATCGATGGCAGGTGGCTACTGTCACCTATTAACTTAACACAAGCAACGCCACAGTTGTTGCAAGTGTGCTGCCGCCCATAGTGATAGTAGTATTGGCAATTGGGCTCTTATCTGGCAACCCTTACACATACATGAGCGTATAGTATAGTATATGGGATAGATACTATAATGTGAACATTTTTGTTTTATTCTATCTATAGGTTTATTTTGATGAGCCACGCCAAACACGCGACCAGGGCGTTGACCGCCCTATTTTTACTTTCTTTGAACAATATCGTTCGGAAAATGTAACATTTCCTTTTATCACTAAAAAGATATTTTCCATTCATTTTTTTAATATTTATGAAAAAAAAAATAGGATGCTTATTATCCTGAAAAAATGTTAGGTGACGTACGAAGTCGCGGGCAAAACTAATAAAACTTCGCATAATATTCTTCTTAATTTATATTCCATTACCTATAGCAGTAAATTTTCTGCGAATTAAAAAAAAAAATTAACTGATATTAACTGAAACATTTTAACATGTTTAAAAATCGAAAATTTATAAAGTGAACTGTATCGAGGTTGAAATAATTGAAATAAGTACACAAACCCCTTTTACATTGAGTGATGAGTAAACAAGGTCTCACGATCGGATGACCTCGTCTCGAATATACTTGCAATAAATGGCAGAACGGTGACATCATCGTCCGTGCCCTCTCCATTACGTCATGGCCACAACTAAAATGGCGCCGAGCTGACGTCACTTATTTTGGGGGGTATCAAGTTTTCAATCTAGGAGAGAACGTCCATAAATTTAATACATTGCTGTCTTATCGCGCGATTCCATTTTTACTGGGTCAGATTTCAAAACAGATAGTTAGTTAACAGTCAAAGAACTATTTACCTAATTAAAATTAATAAGGGCCTCTTTCACAAACTACAAGTAAAGTGTTGATTAGTTACTTTTAGAAATCATTTTCTGTTATATTGAATTATGCACTCAGTTTACTGCATCATTCGATAGCCGATTTTTTTTTCATTATTTTCTTTTCAATGTTTGGAACTTTTACAGTACAAACAAAGGTATATCAGCTCCATTATCCCCGATTACCGGTGACTTTAAATGACAGTTTGGCCTACTTGACGTTTGTGAAACAGGCGCTTAGTCTTAGGGCCTCTTTCACCATCTGTCAAGTAGGCTAACTGTCATTTAAAGTCACCGGTAACCGGGAATAATGGAGCTTTATTTGTAGGGTAAAAGTCTCAAACATTAAAAAGAAAATAATAAAAAAAATTCGCCTATCGAAAGATGCACAGAGTGCATAATTCGATAAAACATAAAATTATTTCTAAAAGTAACTAATCAACACTTTACTTGTGGTTGGTGAAAGAGGCCCTTAGCGACCTTAACTTAAAATAAGACTCATTCAATCGTGCATGAGATGGCGAATCAAAAACATAAATAAAAGTTACTGATGCATCTGACTGGCTAAAATCACGCTGGGATTAAGAATTGACAGCTTTATTCTGTTAGCTACTTATTATGGTAATCTATATTTATAAAAGGCAATGTATGTATGTTCGCTATGGGCTCCAAAACCGCTGAACTTTTCAATCTTCAAAATAGTCTAGCGGGCGATCCTGTAAAGTTGAGTAGCGATCGGACGCGGACAAAGTCGCGGGCAAAACCTATTTATAATATAAATGCAATAATGTTCCAGGCGTTGACGTGCGCGTGCGTAGCGCTGCACTACCACAGCTACAATTCAGATCCTGATACCGGAATGCTGGTCACTGGCACCTTCGTTGGCTACCTCATTATATTCGCAGGCGCTGCAGCTGGTGAGTCTATTCTTGTTATATTCTATTGCATTCTATTGTATATGAAGCCTATCGAATTTAGAATATATAGAAGGTTTCTTGCCCTTGAATCAGTTCGAAACGTAAACTACGTTCTTTATAATAAATTGTTTGAATTGGTTTCAGAATATGCGATTCAGAATATGTTTCAGAATGTCCATTATCTATTGTATTATACTATTTATTGTCAAAGATAATTTATTATTACTAAATTTAAAACTTAAAAATATACACTGGTGCCCGTGACTTCATTCGCGTTGATATGAGTAATAACGCCTGACATCCTTATCGCTGTGACGACTGTGGCGCTGCCACGCGACAGTGGCGCCCAATTCTTTATATTTTTAGACGATCACTCGGGAATACTTTTTATCTGGATGATCTGGATATGTACTTTCTTGTATCCCTGACAACGTGTATGCAAAATTTCATGATGATCGGTTGAATAGTTAAGGCGTGAAATGGTAGCAGACAGACAGACAGAGTTACTTTCACATTTATAATATTAGTATGGATTGAAAAGACAAAGATTAGTTTAACGCCATCTATTTCAATTTTCAATGAAGTCATTTTAGACTAATAACCCTTTTCATATTTTTTTCAGGTTACATAATGCAGACTCCATCACACAAACGCATCGATATTTTCTACTCTTTGGTCGGCGTTGCTCTTTTTGTCGCTAGTGGAGCCATCATTATTGACAAGTAATTTTCATTAACTATTTATTATGAAGAATAGAGGTAAAGAGGCCCAACTCTATACATGAGAAAGTTTCCGTCGAATACGCTGAATTCGGCGGCGCTGGCATTGGTGTTTGACGCACTAGTAGCATTTTATTTACGGTTATTTCATGAACTACGCAACCAACCAATCATATCAAACACCAATGCTACACTAGCGCCAATCTGGTCAATTTATGACCCAATTTTTAAACAAGTTGGTGCCCGCGACTTATCTCTTGTACTTCATTATAGGTCGACAGCGTACTTGCAGCACCTATTAGGTTGCTTGTAATTAATGGGCGACGGTAGCCACCTACCATCAAGTGGTCATCAGGCAGACAGTCGAAATTTTATATAAATAAAAATAAAGGCAATATACTATACCATAATATTTGTGAAGGTCATTGTCGGACTCATAAAATCGATTGACTCCTTTTTTTACCTGAGATTTTATAGGCGAAAATTATAATAATTAATGGAAAATTAGTGGAAACTACTATGATATTAGTAGGATATTAAAATTAAGTTGTCACATGTTTTTTTTTTCAGATACCAACACTATTCCAAGAGCGAGATAAAGGACAAAAATTTAGCAAAAGCTTCGCTGGCTATCATCAACGGTGCCATTTTACTTGCTGACGCCGTGTTAACGCAACGCGGTGGCTAGATGGCGCGGTTCTATGTCAAAACAGATTGATCTAATAATGAGACAACTTCAATGTCAACTTTGGTAACAGTTGCTTTTTATTATTATTTTATTCTCCACAAAAACCTTTGTGTAACTACTGTATAACTGAAGACGTGAGTGGATGAAGGTGACATGTCGCATTTTTGGGTTATCTCGTTTTTTTGCGTTGTTGAAGGTAATATGTCCATATGAATGACTACAGACATTAAGATCGTTGATTTAAGACATTTTTGGAAAATAAAAAGTTGAAAAAGGTGTTATGTACAGTTAATTTTAAAAAGCAAAAAGTGCAGAAAGTTTTCTTTTGTTAATGGAAGAGGGAGCTATTTTCACTTTTATTTTTAAATTAAATAATACAAGTGTTTAATTGCTATCATACCATCAATATTTTAGATTGTTTACACTACTTTGCATCATAATTTAGTACAAAAATCAGTTCCGTGGCGACATCTCAAAAATTAAAAGTAAAACTTTAACCTCGATTTATTCAAATTTGGAATTATGCGACATATCACCTTCATCCACTCACGTCTTCAACTATAACTGCTTTTATTTTTGCCCGATTTTATACTTGCGTTTAAGTAGGTATTTAAAATGAGATTAAGGGCCTCTTTCACAAACTACATGTAAAGTGTTGATTAGTTACTTTTAGAAATCATTTTCTGTTATATTGAATTATGCACTCAGTTTACTGCATCGTTCGATAGCCGAATTTTTATTATTATTTTCTATTTAATGTTTGGGATGTTTACCGTACTAAAAAAGGTATATCAGCTCCATTATCCCCGTTTACCGGTGACTTTAAATGACAGTTTGGCCTACTTGACGTTTGTGAAACAGGCGCTTATAGAAAGATTCTTTACCTAAGACATGGCAGTTGTGTCACTATTGGAAATTTGAAATATTTTTATTTTAACAATTAAAAATTATAATAGGATTTATATTATACTATTTCTAGAAACTATTCTATTTTTTAAGACATGTTAATTGTGTCATTATTGGAAGGAAATATTTTTAACATTTAAAAATTATACAGTCTACAAATTTATATATACAGTTTTTTAAAATGAGATTTTTAAACATAGGTATATTTTGTATATTTTTTAACTTTTACACCAAAGCACTATTGTAACGTCACCGTTCGAATTTAAAAAAAAAATGTTGATGTATACATAAAGTACATCCTAATGCAGCCTTTTCCCAGAACCAACATAAATATACTTATTTATTTTTTATAAGCAATTTAAAATTACGATATTCTATCTCATTTCTAATTAAGCAATGCTCTAAATTTATATGTAAGTCAGTTCCAGTTTTATGCATTTACTTATAATGTGTCGTCCGCTTATGTACTCGCTTATAATAAATGTAAGTTTACATAATTTGTTAATGTTTATGTTATATAATTGAGTATAATTCAAATGAAGCAACAAAGATTAATATTAATGTTACACATAACTGAAGGTACCGATACATTTGATGAATTACAAATCAATATTTGAATATTTTCATTTCAATAATGAATTTCAAAAGTACAGTTTATCATAGTCTGAGATTCCGTTGGCAAATTTATGAATTTCCAAATTTCATTTAAAAATTACATTAAGAAAAACGAAGAGACAAATATTGAATAAACTTTAGGTAGAGTCGGGTGCACAAATATGTATTCAAAGAATCGTTGCATAAATATGCCATAAATTCATAAATAGGTATTCCTGTTTATGATCAATATTCTTAAAATAACATTTATATACATACGTTTTAATAATTATCTAAGATGTTTATTTATTTGACTGTTCACAAAAAATTAAGGCGTACGGAATATTTGACTAATGGTAAACTTCAATGAGTATGAAGAATCTCACTGTCATTTAAATAACTGTAATTTTCCTTACATTTTTTATTTGCTACGCAATGTACCTTTAACTTTTGTATATTGTATTTTTTATACATAGTGTACCAAATTTTATAATATTTTTAAGTGTCTTTAGCGAAAAGCTAATTAACAATCAGAATAATTCAAAGATTGTAATAGATGTACGAGAAATCATTTAAACTTTTTTCCGACTACTGTAATAGCATTAAAAATTATAGCTATAAAAAAAATCACGTGACGACCGCGTTGCTTTTTGGCAACAACCCTTTACGGTGTTTGAATAAACTGTGCCTATTTTGTTTCCAATTAAAAGACTGTAAAAATGATACAAATTCTGATTGTTCTTTAATTAAAAAAAGGTAGATTGTAGATTGCTAGATACTTTTAGATTAGCTAACTTATTTTTTAATTAATACCTAAACAAAAGTAACGAAATCAGTGCGAATTCATACTTGAATATTGTTTTTACATTGTACACACACTTTTAATGTTTTGATGTTTTCATTAAACCGTTAATATAGTTTGTCAGTTTTATTACAGAAAATCTGATCGTAAAGCTATACCTCCTGTCAACTCTAGTTAATATTATAAAGTATGGCAGGCAGTCACACGGTCCACTTGATGGTAGATGGTTACCGTCGCCTAAAGACACAAGCAATAACAAGTGGTATGCAGGTCCGCTGCCGACTCTACAGGGATGTACAGGCTTTCATAGTCGACCACTATGAAAGCCTACTAACCTAAGCAACGCCATGGGGATAAAGGATAAGGAGGGGATACCGAAATGAGCTTTGACAGCTCTAAAGCTTTGGTTTCCTAGGATAGCGGTGCCGTCATAAAGCGGCAGAGATATTAGAACGAAAAAAGACGGCCGTCTTTACGGTGCCGACATGTCGGTTTCCTAGGCTATCACACCATCTGTCATCTTTTCGTATCTGTATACAATATATTAAAAACAGCTTCACCGCTATCAATAAAAACGTTCAGAACAGACAAGACGGCCGTCATGCAAATGGCGGCACCGCTTTTTGACGTTACGGTGTCAATTACCGCTCTCTAGGAAACCGCGCAATTTTGTTTACATAGACAACGTTCTAGTGACGTCATTCACCGCTATATGACGGCACCGCTATCCTAGGAAACCAAAGCTTTACTCTTGCATCGTTATTTTTACTACCGCCAGAAGGACTGCTGTCTAGTATGTCTCCATTACTAGGTTAAAATGTATTTAAAATCAGTAATGCTTGAAGTAAACATTGGATGTATGGAGTATAATTATAATTCGAACAATTAAATTGTTTGGTCGTATGGAAATTAATAAAAAATAAATTAAGAGAGTCGAAGTAAAATCTTATATCGCCAGGGAGCAAATGGCGGGATTAGTAGAGATATATATAATATCCTATCTATGTATCTACTTATTGTAATTATAATTTAATATTTATAAACGTAAGGTTAACGTAACTTGTTAAGGTGATACAAGTCCGCTTTCCTCCATACAAACGAAGAATGATTATTACTTCGCTGTTTTATGTTTAATTTATAAAATTAAGGGCCTCTTTCACCAACTACAAGTAAAGTGTTGATTAGTTACTTTTAGAAATAATTTTATGTTTTATTGAATTATGCACTCGGTTTACTGCATCCTTCGATAGGCGATTTTTTTTTATTATTTTCTTTTTAATGTTTGGGACTTTTACCGTACAAACAAAGGTATATCAACTCCATTACCCCCGGTGACCGGTGACTTTATATGACATTTAGCCTACTTGACAGATGTTGAAATACGCCCTAAGCATGATACCGATTTATCTTGTCGTTAACTAGTTTCCTTGTCATACAAACTTTTAAAAAATTATTAATTTAAAAGATATGATCATTGAAAAATCCATATTTTAACACAAGTTTTAATGCAACTTTGAGGGTGAATAGGTCATTGTAGTGTAAAAAAATTCCAAAATACTTTGCCTACAAACAATGATTAGTTATCCAAGAGTTCAAATAACTTTACACGAAATAGATATATGCAGCAGTTTTGTCAAAAAGAGTATATGCCCAAGGGTCTGTTTATGATTTTTTTGGTATGAATCATTGTGCATCTCAGTCGACTGCTCTTCCCGCGCATTGTACTGTGTGAAACAGAATGAATTTTAGCTACACGCACCAATGAGTTCGAGCCGCCGACCTGTGTTATCTTAAGATGAGAAACTGTATGTTAGACATGACTTCTTGAAATACAAAAAAAATCAATAATATTTGTGCTTCGATCTATTTAATCTCCAATCACTTTCCGGATAAAAAGTAATGGAATTGTTTATATAGATTCCATTAAATTCATTAATCACAATAAATAATACCTACTCATTCTTTTCAGATTTGATTATCAGATTGATAAATGTATTGTTATATTTACAAAAAACAAATGACGAAGTTGACATAAGTTTGCTTACTACTTTATTAATCGAAATTTGTTAGAATCTAATTGACTGAAGACTAACTAGTGAGTATATTCTTCGTACTAATACAGCCTTGTTATTAATGAATGACTTATTAATGAAATTAGCTTTCATAAAAATGTCACTATATTTGACAATAAATCGTTAATCACTTTCTTCAAACATTACATAATAAAGCAGCAACATTACTTACTAAAGTTAATCATAGACCAACAGAGTAGTAGAAAGTTACTCCTAATAAAACATCAGGTAAATCTAAGTAGATATTCGAAGACGTCAAAATGGAACACACATTCTTGCTTATTTTGTTCATAACTGGTTGCAAATGTTCGAAACTGACTGACGAGGCCGCTGTTGTAGCTAATTCCCTGTTAGAATCACGTTATACAACAGCAGTGGTTTGGTGGAGAAGTGAAACAGAAGATATTACGCACTTTTTAAAAAGTTACTCTGGATCTGTTTATATAGCAGATGTGAACTCCAATAAAACTGAAGCTTGGATTTTATCAACACAATATATTTTCTTTGTAACTGAATCCGATGAACTTACACACTTCGCTAACTTAATAAGCGAAAAGGTGAAAGATGTTATTAGTGTCGTTGTTGTTTTAACAAAGCCTGTAACTGATGAAGAGTTATATGATATAACGAAAATAGCATATGAAAACGATATGGGAGACATAGTTATACTATCAGCTTCAAACAATGACAGTGTTATAAGAGCATATACTTATTATCCATTTGGAGTTAGTAGCTGTAGTAATAGCACTCCTATTACTATAAGAGATAAAATCGATAAATTTCCTTTAAATAAATACAGTAATTACTATGGTTGTCCGATAAGAGTTACAACATTTGATTTATTACCTTTTTGCAAAATTGAGAGTAACAATGACGATTATATAACTATGGGTGCAATAGACGGCAAATATTTAACATTAGTCACTGAAAAATTAAATGCGACTATGAAGTTTGTACCAATAACAGACGGTCAAGCACTTGGTGTGTGCGAAAACGGTACATGCAATGGTGCTTTTGGTAATGTACTCCACAAACGTGCAGACGTAATGTTGCCTCCATGTATATTTACCCCTTTGAGACATAGTTTCTTACAAGTGACTCCCGCTTACCGCAGTTATGATCTCGTGTGGATTGCTCCAAGAAGGCGAGAGATCTATGGATACTTGAAAATATTTTTACCTTTCTTAAGTCCTTTAACATTACTTTTAATAGTTATCACTGTTGTATTTAGAGCTGTCACAATGTTAGTCAGGTGGAAGAAGACTATAAGAATAGATTTATTTGTAACATATCAGATGTTATTGGATCAGCCTGCTAAATTTACAACAAGGAATTCTCTGATGAATTGCCTTTTTGGTATGTGGATGTGGTATTGTCTTTTAATGCGTATTATTTACTTAGGAGCACTTGTAAATGGATTCCAGAAAACAATATTGGAGCCACCATTCGCTACTTTTGAGGAAGCATTAAAAACTGTTCGCGGTTATGGAGGTGCAGTGGCTGTAGGAGACTTATTTAATGGTACAGCTATTAAAGACAAATTTGAATCAATATCTTTGCCAAATGTACTGAATTCAGTTAAGAATGTGTCTGAAGGTGACAGATATCTTATTGGAACAGAAAGCAGCATGGCTCGACCTTACGAGCGCTATATACAAGTTATTCCAAAAAGCATTTGTCATTTACCAGCTGGAATTTATATGAGACCGAGATGGAAAGGTTCCTTAGACATGAATGATATAATATTACAAGGATACGAGATGGGTTTTCTAAAGAAAATCATCGGTGATTTCTACTACCTAATGACTCTGAAAAGTAATATTTATGTTAATACAGAGAAGAAACCTTTGGATATGTATACGATTTGTCCATGTTTCTGGTTATTGTTTATTAATTGGGCTCTTTGTTCAGTAGTTTTTTTGTTAGAAATAATTTCTCATAAGTTACTTAACAGAAATTAGAGTATATAACTTAAAAAATACTAGCAAAATGTAGGAATAAAATATAGTAATAAAATATGTAATCTATATCTACTAATATTATAAATAGGTATAATAGGTAATAATACATCTTCGAAAGTACCTACTCATCCGATTTCAAAAATAGAATAGAATTTCAGCATGGACATGGACTAAATATTCCACGCGGACGAAGTCACGGACACCAGCTTTCTTTGAGGCACTGAGTAATTTCGGACGAGAAGATGTCTCGGAGCTTTCTAAACGTTCTAACGAGCAATAAATAATTATTTCACACTGTTTTGCACAAAAACAATTTTTTTGACCTCGGTAAGTATGTTTCGGTAACATAACGTGTAAAAATTATTTTTTGAAAAAATATTTATTTAGATAGATAATAATTCATATATTATGCTTGATTAGAGTGCTTGTATTCTTTTTAGCTTGAAGTTAAATAAAATAGCAGTAGAGGTACATTGATGTGCTTTAAATGTTGACCGGAATAGCTTACTTCGGTTAGGTTTGGACACATAGATTGACAGCCAACCAATATGTCGGCACGCTATTGTCGCTATTGTAGTGTTGAAACCAGTGAATGTATATTATTAAGTATTCAAAGAGATCGAAATAGAAAATCCAAATTGTTTGTGACTTGATAATAAAGTACCTAGTTTGCAAATGTGTCTTAATACATAATAATAATAATAATTCCATAAGCGTACTTCCATAAGCGTTTATTGGAGAGATCTATTTGATGAATAAATGTTTTGATTTTTGAATAAATTAATACCAGCATACATGTTAATAAAAAAAAGTATTCTGTGTAGATTCGAAATGATACTTCTTTATAATCAGAAATAATTCCATCGTGAAGTAACAGAATGTGTGCTGTTGTTTCGTTGAGTGAGTAAAGGGATGCGAGAGCCTATTATATTCCTATACCTTCCCAGTCCCTTATCCTTAGTCCTACTGCACTTGCATGTACTGCAAGTTCGCTGCTGACTGGACTGACTTGTGTTATAGGCGACGGTAGCCATTTAACACACACAAGAAAAATCAGAAATCTAGCTATTTATTTCATATGCAAAGTTGGAAGGTAGGAATACGGAAGACAAAGGCACAGTTGATTGTCTTAAACATCAACTACAGTGTCTAAAACTTGAACAGATATTGTCTTAAACATCAACCAGTGTCTAAAATTTGAACAGATATAGAGTTAGGTATAATCATGGAAATTGTGTGTGAAACTGGTGGCAATTGGCAAATGTGGGGAAGCAACTCCATTTGCCGATGAAAAGTAAACACACCGGTAACCTCACCTTTGAGCAGAACCGAAACTTGGCCCATGAACAACTTAATTGAATCATGCATATCTTCGATTGATATCAATTAACTTAATTACAGTTTCAATTTATGTGCATATCATACATCGCAACATTAGTTATGTTATCGTTATCTGTAGTTAAAATAGCTGTTACACGCGACTTCGCGTAACTTTATAAACTTTTTTATGGTGACCGTTTTTATATACAAAAATGCCCTATTTTCAAGGAGTCTTTAGAAATATTAGAGCTATGAGTAATTAAATAAATCAAAGATAAGTAATCTTCTGGAGAAAACTTTTGTGCGTACTTTGAGTTCCTTTATCTGGTAACCCCAAAGTCGATGCTTCTTTCACAATGCAACATGACTCATTGAACTATAATATGGTTAAGTAAGTACTGCATAGGTCTCATTGATGCTCTCCAATTTCATAACACATACATACATACATACATACATACATCTACTATATAAAAATAAGTCGGGTTTTCCTTCCTGACGCTATAACTCCAGAACGCACGAACCGATTTCCACGGTTTTGCATTCGTTGGAAAGGTCTCGAGCTCCATGAGGTTTATAGCAAAGAAAATTCAGGAAAAATACAGAAAATTTCAACAGAAAAGCGGGAAAATCTTTTTTTACATACAGCGCCATCTCTGATACATAGCATGTACAACAAATCAATATTTTAAGTAGATGGCGCCGGTGCGTGATACATTGTTTGACAGCTACTCATTGATGGGAGAATGTTGAAAACTATTTAGTTGAAAACCTCCTTGGTTACTTATGTCATTATTTTTATATATATTTAAAATGTAAAAAGAAAAAAAAAATGACTTCAATTTTGACTTCAAGAAAACCAGCTTATCATTTCCTCAACATTTTGGTATATAAAAATAATGACATAAGTAACCAAGGAGGTTTTCAACTAAATAGTTTACAACATTAAAGAAAATTCCTATAGAAAGAAATTGTACTTTCAAATCGTCAGAAAGAGCCCTGTCAAAGACGTAATCTAGCACCTAGCAACCGTTGTTGATAACTTTTTCACTGTCATTAGAAAATACAAATTTATATACATAGAAATTGTCAAATCGATTGGTCTCATGTTGTGAAACAATGCCGCGACCCAGAAGATCTAATCTTTCCCAACAAAGTCGTAATGCAATTAGGCTTCGGAACAACATTTGGAATCAATCCATTGTCGCACGAGAAGAACGAGGAAACTATAAAGCCAAAAGGCCACTGACAAGTTGTTCTCCCAGAAGGAGTGGTGGGGGAATTCCCGTTTGTTGCGCGTAGGTCGCGTAGGGGGTTCCCCGGTGAGTTCCAGAAAAGTCTGATATCCTCGGTATCGGTTGTGGTAAAAAGTTGGTGAGTGGTCCTCGGAAACGGTGAGGGATAGAAGGGTGGGGTTTGCGGAATGTCATAGAGGGTCATCGGTAGTTGCCACAGAACGACTCATCCCCCACCATACATTTTTTTTAAACTCCATACAACTCTTTTGGACTCATCCAAGTGGAATATCTGCAAAATCACCGGGGATAGATGGGCAGTCTCTTCGGGGGGGTGGTAGTTTCTCGCCGAGGTCCACCCCTCGGCACCGTCGCCCCCCCCCCCCCCCCTCCATACAAAAGTGGCATTTTCGGCGAAACGGATGGCAATATCTCCAAAACCATCGAGGATAGGTGGTCGGTCACTTTGGCGGATAACCATCACCCCGCGGGGTCCACCCCCCGGGATAATCGCCCTCCCCTCACTCCACCCCTTCACCCCCCCCCCATACTTTTATGGTTTGTCGGAAAAGCGATTTATTTCAACCGGAAGGAGATTTTCTAAAGCGGTCTCATTCCATCGTATAGAGGTGGCCTAGAGCACCCCAGGAAATTCCTCGATCTTCGGTCCACCGACCTGGTACCAAGATGGTGAGAGATCCTCGGAAACTATAAAGGATAGAAGGGTGGCGTTGTCATAGAGGATGATCGGTAGTTGCCACAGAACAAGTCATCCCCACCCCTTTCATACATTTTTTTTACACTCCATACAACTTTTTTGGACTCATCCAAGTGGAACACCTCCTAAACCACCGGAGATAGAGGGACGGAGTCTTCGGGGGGTGGCAGTTTCTCCCAGAGGTCCACCCCTTGGGACCGTTTCCCTCCCCCCACCTCCCCCCTTCGCCTCCCTCCATACAAATTTATGGTGTTATTCTGAAAAGCGCATCGTGTGTCACATTCGTATAGAGGGTGGCTTAGCGCACCCCAGGAAATTCCTCGATCCCCGGTCCAGCGACCTGGACTGAAGTCCACTCTCAAACACAAGAGCATCTTTGCGTCCACAGCATAGCGCTCACCGCAGAGTTGTGCGTTTCGATCAAGAGACCAAAGCTCTAGGCGGTACGAAGTTCGCCGGGTCAGCTAGTTATTATAATACCATGTTGATTTTACCATGTTTAGATACAGTGGAATAATTAACCGTCTAGGAATGAAAACGATATTTAAAGATTTATATACTACAATTGAGGACATTAATAACTTTAAAACTACAAGTTTTAATTTAGAGAAACAAAAAGAAGATTTAAGTCAATCAAAAAGAAACACTATCCAAGAATCTGAAGAATCCACATAATCGAAACAGAATTTTTAGTAAACAGGCTCCACATTCTGCATCAAAACATAGCTGGTCTTATTAATAAATCAGACTTACTTACTACTAACCTGCAAATACTTAAAGACAATGGAAAGAACATTGATGTGATATGCATTACGGAACATTTTATGCAGGTTGGATACGAAGAACTTTGTGACTTGCCTAACTATACCATGGCTGCATGCTTCAGCCGTAATAATGTGAAAAGAGGAGGAACATGTATATTTGTAAAGAGTAACTACACATATAAAAAACTTAAAGACATAGAAAATTTGTCAATTTCAGGCATATTTGAATGTTGTGCAATAGAACTTATACAGTATAAAATAATTATTGTATGCATATATAGAATCCCGAAAACAACAAATATAGACATTTTTTTCGATAAATTTGAGCATCTATTGATATGTCTACAAAAACTAAAAAAGAAAAATGTCATTATTGCTGGAGACTTTAATATAGATATTTTGAAAAACAATAACACTACATCTGAGTTTCAATGTCTGTTACTAAGTTTTGGCTTTAAACTTGAAATTAAAGAACCGACACGAGTATCAAGCAATACTTGTCTAGATAATTTCATCCATGACCTCAAAAAATGCAAGTCTGAAGTAATAGAACTTGCTCTGTCTGACCACTCTGCTCAAATATTAGAAACGCCTGTTGTAGAAACTCACATATGTAATTATTGGCGTATTAGAAAAAGGGATTATTGCAATGAAAATTTGGAAAAATTCAATAAATATATTAGCGACTGGAATTTTTCAGAATTATATACAAATGATAATCCTAATATTGCTTATAATATATTTATTGATAATTTTAAAATGCTCTATGAACTTTGTTTTCCTTATAAACTAATAACAATAAGAACAAATTATAAAATTAAATGGCTATCTAAGGGTTTGAAATTATGTAGCAAGAATAAAAGGAATTTATTACACGTTTATAGAAGAAGCCCGAACGAGATAAATAAAAATAAATATAAAAAATATTCATCGTTATTTAAAAAGATAATTAAATTAACTAAACAGTCTCAAAATAACTATGCTATTATAAATGCTCAAAATAAAAATAAAACAGCCTGGCAAATTATTAATAGAGTAAAACGAGATCGACCCAGAGAATCTATTACTGAAATCAATCATGAAAATAAAATAATAACAAATCCAGCAATAATGTGTAACATTTTCAATGATTATTTTGTGGATAAAATTAAGCCCTTGTCAAATACTAAACATGCCAACACCAACATAATTATAAGAAATAACTCAATGTTTTTAAATCCTTGTACGCCAGTAGACATAAATAATATAGTGAATACCTTAAAGAATACTAATAGTGTTGGTTGGGATGGAATTGCTACAAAGGTAGTAAAATACACGATAAAAAATATAGCGGGTCATCTCAGTCATATTATCAATCTTTGTATTTTTGAGGGACTGTATCCAGAAAAATTGAAGACAGCTGTTATAACACCAATTTATAAAAATAAAGGGGAAAAAGGGCATTTGGTGAATTATAGACCTATTGCACGGATCTCTGTTTTCTCAAAAATTTTTGAAAAGTACATTTACAAAGAAATAAGCAACTATATGGAAAAGTTTAGTATATTATCGAATGAACAACATGGCTACAGGAAAAATAAAACAATAAATGAGGCTATTTTTAAATTCTTAGATATAATTATGACAAATGTAGATACTAAATCCAAAATATGTGCTATATACATGGATATGACGCAAGCATTTGATCACGTAGACCATGTAATTCTTTTTGAAAAACTCGAATGTTTTGGAATAAGAGGTAATGTACTAAATTTAATAAAATCATACCTACACAACAGGAAACAAATTACTGAGATTAGTCGAATAAACAGAGATAATAAATCACATGAAACATTTCTATCTAATGAACGTACTCTGAAATACGGTGTCCCACAAGGTAGTGTTTTGGGACCATTATTATTTATAGCATACATTAATGACCTACCAAGAACTGTTGAACATCCTATGTGTCTTTTTGCCGACGATAGCACAATGATAATAAAATGCAGAGACAAAGATACCTATAATGATGATATTAACGCCGCTTTAAGAAAGATTATATTTTGGTTAAATAACAATAATTTAAAAATTAATTTACTTAAAACAAATGTCATGCATTTTAGTCAAAGGGAATGCGCTAAACCATATTTGAACATACATTATGAAGATCAAACTGTAAAAGAAATTAACACAACAAGATTTTTAGGCCTAGAAATTGACAGTAAATTAAATTGGAAATCTCATATTGATGGTCTTAGAAAGAGACTAAGTAAACAAGCATATGCCCTTCATGAACTATCTAAAACTGTAAGGATTGAAGCTATCTTATTGGCATATTACGGCCTTGTCGAATCTATGCTCAGGTATGGACTTCTGTTCTGGGGAAACTCAACTGATAAAATTTTTATTTTCAAAGCACAAAAAAGATGTATTAGAGCAATGTTTAAATTAAAAGTAACAGACAGTTGTATGCCCTATTTTAAAAAACATAAAATATTAACACTGCCTTCACTTTTTATATATGAGGTTGTAGTATATGTAAAAGCGAACCCTATCTTATTTAGACGAGTTTCAGAGCACAGTAAAAGAGCCCAAAGAGATCCAAATAGACTGTGTATTCGCAAAGCACACACAGCTCTTATGCACAAAAGTGTTTTTTGTCTAGCACCAGTCATTTATAACAAGATCCCAAACAGTATTAAACAGCTAAATATTAATTTATTTAAAAAGAAAGTGAAAGAATTGCTAGTTGATAAATGCTACTACGATTTAAAAGATTATATGTCCGATAATATAGTGGATAGTGGTGATTAATTAGTGGATAGTGGTGATTTTGTTATGTAGTGTTCCTAAAAATATTTGCACACCCTAAAGGGTAGAATGTAGCGAGCCTAATTCATTATAAAACCATTTAATTGTAATTACCTATATTCAGCAAATAAATTATTATTATTATTATTATTATTATTATTAATAATAATAATGTACCAGGGTGGGACCAGGGGCCACCCCCCTAGGCCTCCCTGTTCCCCTGAACTCCACCTCAAATCCCCGACGACAGCTGACGAGAACAAGCATGGAGGGCTACAAGTTCCGCCCCAGCCGCCGGGGTAACCTCAACAACGAGCAGGGGACCAGGGGCCACCCCTCCAGGCCTCCCTGTTCCCCTGAACTCCACCTCAAATCTCCGACGACAGAAGGCGAGAACAAGTATGGAGGGCTACAAGTCCCTCCCCAGCCGCCGTTGTAACCTCAACAAAGTGCGCTCCGCCACGAGCGGAGCCAGCTCGGAGCACACGGGTGTGGGCCTTCTTGATCCCCAATAACAATCGGCCGGTGAGAACCACGGGCCCCCGCGACCCCCCGGACTGTCGAGAGTAAGCCCCCCCCACCACGACAAGGTCATGGCCCACCTAGGGGGGGATACATACTATACCTACACTTACAGATTTATTATTAGTATTTATGATTGATGATGATAAACGTTATCTCTCTTTCCCTATATGAAAATAGAATTAAAATCGGTCTACCCATTCTCGAGTTTTTGAAGCGTACACAAACCCACTTAACATTTTATATATAAAAAAGATGATTTATACAAGGCACAACATCGATTAGATAATAAATTATTATTGGCATATTTACAAGCTAAAACAAAAAAAACTCATGAATAAAAATTTACATAAAATAATTGCCTTATTACAATAATAATATTTTTAGAAAACATGAAGTATTTGGTAAATATTTAGTGATGTTTGCTACACCTATTATCAGAATTGTAACGGGTCAGTGTGAATAATTGTGAAAGTATTAGAAATGAGATAAGGAACATTATTTTTCCTTTTTTTTTCAAATTGAAAATTACCACATACTTACTTACCTTAGTGAAATCTTGTGCATAAAATAAAGATTCATTTTAGTGTTAGTAATAAAATACAATTACATAAGTCATGTATTACATGAGTAATAAATGCACGTCAAATGAAAATCGTATTTTTTATTGTATGTATATGTATAATATACAGTATAGGATCAATGCAACAATGCAGTGACGGTAGCCATCTACTAACAGTAATATAATAATATAATTAAAAATTGTGAGATGTAAAAAAATTGTACTGGATTTGTTAAGAAAAGTTTCATATTTTCTGATAATATAAAACATATACATATATTTTATATTTATATCTTTATCAAAACGATTGAATGTTAAATAATATTTTACTATCGAAAATACAGCTCCAATATCTAATATTTTCTTCCGTAGACAATATTCTCAATGTCCAGGCATCATAAAATCAACATAGTCTTGAAATCTGAATATATCTGGCGCATATAAATCGAGAACAATCCCAAAGAATATTTACATATTGCATGAATATTTCTTTGCATAAATATACCGTATATTTCGGAGAATACTCGTACGTACCGACCGATTTAACCCAAAAATATATTTCAACCACCGACCTAATTACCTCTAGGCCGATTGACAATAGGTCCGTTTTATAATAGGAGATTTTAGTGGCAAAGCGAGACGCAGATTCAAACGTCAGACATCCTGACTGTCCACTGGATTATTAGGTTGCTTCGCTTGATAGTAACCAAAGGTCTTAAAAAGTGTGTGACCTTAGTATGTCCAAACCTTGCCGGTCTGAGGCCTCCACTTTAGAATCTTCCGGCCCCAGCAGACCACAGCAGACCAAGTTGAAGTAAGCAATGTCCTGCCCACTGCCACTTCAACTTACTGATCCTCTGGGTAAGGTCAGTAACTTTCCTTCGTAAACAGATCTCCTCAGTTCTGAATCGATTTCGCAGAATAACCCCGAGCTCAGATTAAATAAGAGTTACTGCTCCGAGTTTAGCCCACTCCATAGCTCGTTGAGCTTTAAGCTTTCTTACGAGACCCATAGTTATAAACCACGTTTCAGCGACATATGTTATCACAGACAACACACATTGGTCGAAAACTTTTGTTTTAAAGCACTGGGGAATTTCGGACGAGAAGACGTTTGACCTTCTTCTTGAAGTTGCTTCTACCTAACTGGAAATATCATATAACATTTATTAAAAATCTCAATCATTATAATCTAGTAAATCTAGTTTTTTATTCAAAAAATTTTATCTAACTTTATACTTTGAATGCTTGTTTGATATTTTTGCTCACAAAAAATATGTAGATGCATGCGATTGCTTTTGTTCGGGCTCTTACTTTACTTTCAGTGATATCGGTATCCTACTTCAATAACCGTAAATTGCAAAAGTCCAGTCGCGTAGCGATAGGACAGCGCTAGTTTTGTTTGAAACCCCACTCGTGTCCCAATAAAACATCTAGAATTAAGTATTTTAAACAAATGCTTTATTACAGCAGAAGAGTGAAATAATTTGCACTGATGCATTAATGTAATATTTTTTTAAATGTTTAGGTCGTCAGACCTTAACTCACCGAAACACAACAGTACACAAGACATGGTGTTATTTCATAGTGGTCTTCTGTAAAATGATAAGTTCCTTCTGATCGGTCCTACTGGAAAATTATGGGGGAGGACCATGTCCATTAGTCGATGTCCAGGAGATCATTCGGGCTAATATGATGATGCTTTTTTTCTTCAATAAAATAATTATTGTAGCTCAAAATGTTTACTCTTTAAGGGAAGCAGAGTAGCACGTAAGTAACCCACACAAAATATTATTCTTTTTCTCTACATTAGTAGATTTAGTACTCATAGCCACGATACTTTTACGTTATGGTCGAAATTTAGAGACAAAGATCGTATTTGTTTCAAATATTTGATCCATTATGTGTGACCAAAATAGAAAATAATGTGACTTCCGGATAAAAAACACAAAAAGGCAAAAATGTTTTCAGAAACATCTAGTAGGTATAGGAATGTTCAGAATTCGAAACTCGGGAGGGTAAATTTCCATACAAATGAATTTTGTAGCGGTGCGTGATATCTCTAACATACATCTTTAATATCCATAAATCTAACGGATCGAACCGCACAATTATTTATGACGTGGAAAAAATCAACGACTTTTACATATTAATACAGTTTCGCTTAAAACGTTGCAAATATTGAATGTATGTTTTGAGTTTTCCATTATTTAGTGGCAATGAAATAATCTATATAAATAAAAATGAATACCTAAATGTGTTGCTAAGCGCAAAACTCGAGAACGGCTGGACCGATTTTAATTCTGTCTTCACTCGTAGATAGAGGGTGGATATAGGATAATCAGGGAAAGTTTTTACGTAAAAAAAATGCGCCCCGGGCGAAGCCCGGAGCGGGTCGCTAGTTTCAAATAAATAAAACATTGTTTGCGTAAGTAAATATTTTACTTACTATAATTTTTTTAAACAATAATAGTAAGTTTATTTAAAAATTTAGACACAAAATGTAACAAATATTTTTTTTTATATTATCTATTTATTTATTGGAGCAAATTGGAGGAGTGGTTAGGTATACTTGCCTTACCGTTCTCTCTCGGGGATGGGTTCCAAGGAGCGGTTCTTGGCTTCGATTCCAGTCAGGGACTTAGAATAAACTTTTCAAAGTTAGCAGTCATTTGGGCAACCACTGCCTTACAAAATATCACAGTGAAATAACAGTAGGTAGGTGTGCTGTTGTTTTTTGTTTAGTGAGATGTCAGTTTTCGAAAAACTGACCCTTATCCATAATCTTACTTAGGTCGGCAACGCACTTGTGACCCTTAAGAAGTATTAACCGACAAAAGTCAAGCGAATTTCTAATGCTACCTACTTTGTAAAGAAATCTATATAATTCTTCTATTAGACACTTCAAGTCCTCTTAATTACAAGAAATTGAGTATTTTAAATTGATCAAGCAAATGTTTAATGTAGTTCTTTTGGACAACAAATTTATCCGGAATGGGAGCAGGACAGAGATCGGCAATCGAAACGCTTCGAAGTGTCCCGGACATCCCGAGGGACCCGCTCTCGGATACCGATCTCGTGCTGGTATCTAGTTACATTAATCTGCACCTAATTGCACACTTTAATTGACATATGACACAGACTAAAGTAGGTGCATTTCAAATTAAAACAAGCTTGCTTGTTTCGGTCTTGTGTGAAGAATATAAATTAGATCGACACCACATTCTATTGATAGAGATACTATACAATTAAAGTTAAGTACAACTATAAAATAAGAAATTAAATAGGTCTCCTTAACTGAGAATAAAGAAATTACGAACTAAGAATAAAAAATTTAGAAATACGATAAGTACAAAAGATGATCTATATTTTTAATGTTACGGCAAACGCTGCCAAAACCCAAGCGGTTGGCATATTTCGTTTATGCACAGAGCACCCAGTGAGCACCCATGTTACTTTTTAAATTAACGAGCTGATTCTATAGAGGTCAATTTCAGTGCATGCCTCATTTGTAATATGGGCCCAACATTGAATGGACAATGGCCACGCGCTCAGCCTCAATGGCCGTTGTTTCGTCCAAGTGAATTGTTGTACCTCCTATACGGGCATTGGTTATAAATCGTCCAAAAACAATGGCGCAGTAGGCGCCTGCCTAACGTGCTGCCATCGGACATGCATAAATCAGTCGGTGTACTAACGGCCCATGTTGCATGGACAACCCGATCGGGTACACTGGTCGCTTTGCTCAAGCCAAGGCAAATCATGAAAAATGCTATATCAATAAAACTCTTTCATTGCACACCTCTTAAGTCATTGCAAATATTTAGAAGTATAGTTCGCACCTTCGGTAAGACAAGGGCACAACTTATAATTTTTTTTTAAATGAGTTAAACTTAAAATATATGCAGAAATTTCTTACAAATATTATTAAATTAAAAAATATTTACAAGACTATGGGGCTTATTTGATGAAAAATTATTTAATATAAGCAGAATAAGCAATATAAGCAGAAGAATACGATATTGAATGCAAAAAAATTAACTTTAAATGGCTCTCCTGTAAAAATTACAAAAAATGCAGTTACGAGTATGTCCTTGTTTTGCCGAAGGTGCGAGTTATTCTAATTTTTTTAGAAAACTGGATATTAAATATTACAATAATGGAACAACACACGTGGCTGCGCCGTGGACACGGCCGTGTGTTTCACGTGAATACGTGTAATATTTTCTTTGAGCACATAAATATGTATATATCCAACGAATTTGAATATTTACTGAGGAATTTTGAACAATAAGATGTCTCGGAGCTTGCAGAACACTGTCCATCGAATCCGAACGGGATTCTACGAAAGTTGGATCTCTTGACTATTATTACAAGTTAGTTTCCGTTACTTAATTTTTTTTTAAATGTAATACAGTTTTCGGTTCATTTCACAATTAATAGACAAAAGGGCTTGCGCCTCGCTATAGTATTTTTCTAATAGCATGGTTACAGTGACATTTGATTTCTTTCATTTTACGCATTTTATTTATTTCAAAAAAATATTTACGAGACATACAATTTTTTTTAAAATAATTTTTACTATATTTGTCGATATATTTTAATTCGATTTCATCGGCGTTACGTCTGGTAATACCTTTAAATACTATGCTATGTGAAAAAACTACACACTCAATCTACAGGGCCTCTACTAACTCTGTCGCATGAGAGTGGCTGCACTCGTTCAGAAATGAGGCTGAATAGAGTTTCCATACCCTGGTCTGTGTTATTCTTTATTTGAAGCCGAAACAAAAACAAAGACAATAACATAAACACTTTTTCTTACAAAATGGCATAAGAGGTCGTTACAGTTACTGTTCTGTTAAATTACTGTTGTACTTACTGCACTGTTAAGTAAAACATTTAAAACCCCTATTTAACGGTTGATTTCTGTGACTGCTCCGAACACATTCTAAAAGCTTAAATAAAACAAACTAAACACGAATTCGTACAGCAGTTCTGCATATGATAGTTAAGGAGCTATAACAGCTTGTTTTGTTAGCAGTTTGGTATACACATGGAAGTTTTGAGAAGGCAGCGAAGACTGAAACGGAAACTGGAACGTGTTCACAACATGACGCGTCTAGTTTGTCGAAAGCACGTTAAAACATGTTAAAAGTTACTGAAGCTGTTTGTGTAAGTTAGGTAAATACTTTTTCAATTGAAATGTCCTCTTGAATTTTGCACAAATATTTAGCCATATCAGTCTTAAGACTAGATTAATTTTTATTTGAAAAAGGGTTTTATTAAAACCTGATTTTTATTATTTTAAAGAAACAATTCAAATTTATTAAAAAATAAAAAAAAAACATGAGAGCATAAAACTACAAGTAATAGTCGTCATTCTAGGTAGGTACGTATAAAAATCTATTACAATAATATTATTCGTAACCTTACAATTATTTTATAGGTTATACAAATAGAGATTTTAACTTCCTTAATAAGTTATTTATAAATAAACAAAATCCGATTTTGTACACATAAAAAAATTCTTGTAAATTTCATTTAAAAATGTATTTAAAAAATCTCAAGTCTTACACAACACAATGTGCTTGGAAAATGTAAAATAAAATGAGAAAATGTAGTTGGTATGTCCAAGTTAATAGGAATGTCAAGAAATGAAGTGAAATCTGAATTAAAATTAATTAAACGGTCCTTTCAATGAGCTGAGCGCTATTTTAATTTCTCATTCTGACTGACTTTGGCTCTCATTATGCAAATGGATATTTATTAAAGCGAATCAAGACGGCTCATAAACTTCTAATCGCTCCGGTCGAACTTGACGACAATTGTGTACAAATTGTAGGTAACAGTTGACGACAGTCGTCAAGTTTCACGATAACTCTGTTCGCCTTCGCCTTAATGGCGTCTCTCAATTATTAAAGTATTCCTTTTAATTTCGCCCCGTGACTCGAATAATTTTCAAAATGAAACTGAACGTAATTTGTCGGAGTCAGATTGATTTGAGAGAAAGTGTTCGATTAAAGCGAACGGGATTAAAGCTAGATTAGGAGCCGTGCGATAATTGTGCCATATTACTATATTTCGCGTAGCATTTCGTAGCGGTGCTACGGCGTAGCCAATGACGTCATTTGTCATAAGTACAGCTACCGATTAGGGGTATATTACAGGGACTGCTTATTTTGCTTTTTTGGTGTAGTATTTTCATTTATTTATTATTTTGCCTAAACTATCGATATTCTGTTTTGTGCTTTTAGGCACGTTCTGTCTTCGGTGGTTATTGAAGATATTGTAGATTAGTTGGTAAATTACCTTCTAAAGATTTTTGTTATGGAATGGATTCGACATTTAAGAAGATACAAGAAAAAAAAAATGTTCAATATGAATCCGTAATAGAGTAGCGGCAATATGACGTTAAAAGTGTTTTGTTATTCAGAATGTGACGTGTTCGTATCTCGTGGAGTCGTCGTACGGGTATTGCTATCATGTGAATGATACAATTTTGAAGATTGCGACACTCGACGCATGAATAACAATATATATTCCACAAATAGGACACTTCGCGCCTCGTTACCTCATACCTAAATTTGAAGACATCGACGAAAACTTTTGAAATATGTACTTTCCTAAAGGCTTAACAAGATTTAAATAGTATATTTGTTAATAACAGATATTTCACGATGAATAGTTCCTATTCATAAGTTCAAAAACGCATTAATTCTTGCTACTGCTAGTAAAAATAAATGCGGTAGCTCATTTGATTCGTAATAAGTTTAAGAATAATGTGCAAAACAATTGCAAAAGTTATAAATAATTAGATTTTTGCAAGAATACTTAAAAACTATTATTGTTAGAGACACTTAATAAGATTATTAAAACTGAAAAAAAAAAATTGCTGTAAAATTTTTGGTTGTTTAAGCTGTGCTATGATCGACAGCGCACTAGCAGCACTTGTGGCGTTGCTTGTGTCATAGGCGACGGTAGCCACCTATGATTATGATTGCGTTAGCCTGTCTGACGAGCTTAATATATAAAAAATATGTATGGGCGTCATTGAATATTTCGAGAAAAACTAAAATAAATAAAGAAAAAGTTAGATAGGAAGAAGTTTATGATGGGAATATATTTTAAAATGTTTATTAAACAAGAAAACGACCGTAAAGCTATAAAATGTTATAGCAAATATCGTAATAATCCGTACTATTCATATCGTACGGCCGTTTTTATGGGGGCCGCACATATCTTTGTGTTTCTTGGGTTTTATGCGACCTTTATATGAGGTTCAGTCGACGACGTCGGGTACGCTGACCGTTGAAATTCGTTTACTTTTATGTGTCTATAATTCCATATATTTCATTCTAAGATGAGTTTTGAATACAGGTACATGGGATACTCGTAAAAGTCAGATATGTTTAGGACGAGAAGGTTCGTCTAAGTCAGCAATCCTGCACAAAAAGAGATGTTGAGATTTCTTATAAGGTCCATAGTCCAACACAGTATTAGGCTTAATAAAAAGTCGGGGTTTAGTTTATAACTCTAGCTCTAGTTACCGACTAAGGATGTTTCTCGGCAATTTTCTAGGTAAGAAATTGCCGAGAAACATCCTTAGTCGGATTCTCAGTCGGATCCTTAGTCGAAAACAGCAAGGATCCAAATTGGGAGAAGATTAATAAATATATTTTTACTTTATTAATATATTATAAATTTTGGATAAATAAGCAAAATAAAAACAACACGTTCCCGTAATATTCAACTTTAATTTATAAAACAACTAACAGACATACATCACTTCAATAGTGTCACATTAGACTATTAGACCACATATTTAAACATACACTTTGGCAAGTTGATTTTCTTAGTAACTTTGATTGCCAATAAAAGATTTAATATATTTAATAAATAAGTTATTTTTTTAATTCTAAATTTATACAACATAATAGGTAAACGTCATATTTTATTAAAATTGTAAAATTTTCTTTACCAGTATCGAATTGTCGCCAAACTTTTATTTATTTTAGTGTAAACGATTAATTTATTTTTTACTTAATAAATACATTATTTTATTTTTATTTAATAAAAAATACCAAGGAAGCCTAGTAAGGTCTTTAGTTAAAATATGTGTGGAAAATAAAGAATAGATAACTACAAGACCATTGAACTTGATTTTTATTTGAAGCAAGGTAAGTTTTTTTTTATAAAGAAAATGGGATATACCAAATACGATGTAACAAATCTCGCAGATCTTTTTACATTCAATGAACGTTCGGCGACAATCCGTTCAAGGTAATTTTGACTGTAAGAATATGTAAAAAAAAACATATAATATAACATATGTTAAATAATTTTGAATTTTGCTTTAAGGGGATATAAATGAACCAAGTTTTATGTAAGCAAAATAAACTTGTGAAATGCCTAATTCAGATTTGTCTTAACTAATGCAACGTTTAAACAATCGAATGTATATTTTGGGGAATATATTCCTATTGATTTATTTCTATCGAAATAACGACGATCTGCAAATAGCGAATTAGCTGGACCGCGCTTATTGTTGAGTTATAGGCGATAATGTAAACGTTGCATACGATGGATAGAGTTAACCTACATTTAAAATGTGTGTAAACATAGCTTTAGGTACACTCACCACATGGGAATGTTGAGCCACTTGTCACTGTTCTTAATTTAGCAGTCAGTGTTATAATTTTAATATTTGATATGATTGAAATTCGTTGTCACTCGTGTACCCGAAGTACGCCCGATTTGCATTACACGGCTAAATTAAGAGCGGGTATAAAGAGAAATAGCCAATCCTAAATTTGAATTTTATCTAAGTAAACAAAGTCTAATTTAATTAAATTTTTTAAATAGATAAATACATTATAAATGAAAGTGACGACTGTAACAGAAAACATAATATAATGAAATTTTCTCGATAGAAAAAAATCACCAAGTGAGCTCTCATTTCCATCGATTTCAGTTTTATTTTCAAAATGACACACATTACAAAGCTAAAAGTGTATCAGTAATTTCACTTCACATATTATCTAAGGCTGTATGTAACAATTTTTCATTTGACATTGTAGTTTACGAATAATTAATATTTAATACTTTTGGCACTTATAACATTTTTATTGAACGAGATGCGCTATCTTCCGTAGCATGTTGTGCGTAGTTCTACGTATTTTGTGTCACTGTCATGTCCAAGGGGCCACGCGGGTGAAATTACAAATTTTGTTTGCTTTATACCCACTCTTAAGAATAGTGACGACTGGCTCAACATTCCTGTGTTGTACATTACCCAATACGACTAATAGGACTCTCAGAACTTCAATACTCTTAATAAAATTCCCACTATGATCTAAATGACTTCTGGTCATGCTACATTTAATTATTTTTTTAAAAATACATTTTGAAAGCAAATAAGCCAATAATAAATAAAAGCTTGAAACTAATTTTAGTTGCATTGTTATGTTAACATTAAGATGCATTGATTAATCTAGCCTCTAAATTAACTAGAAAGCGAAAACCCTTAACGTAATACAGTCAGAAATTGTCTGTGACTTATCACACTCAGCTCACAGCTGCCTTTACTTCACATTGATATGTGTCACATTGAGCTATGGTAACGGATATCTAAATATAGCAAACGAATCTAAAAAAAACATCTACGCTTACATTAAAACTTAAATTTAAATTCGAGTGTAGTAAGAAATAATTAATTAAATCATAGGATTCTATTAGAAATTATTCGAATGAATCGTCTTTAGTTCTTAAATATTGGCAATGAATTCAATAGCTTCAAGTGTACCTAATTTATATTTCTAAAAATTTGGCAGTTTTTCTATCAAGAAACATGTTAATTGTTCTGATACGTATTAACAGCAGAAAATTATTTTAATATCAAATATTAAAAAAAAATAGGTTAGATTTTTATTTTTACAACTTTTACTTTTTTACTTTTATAGACGCCGATTATACAACAAATGAGATCTAAGTATGCGGATCTAGATAGCAAGTTACATGTATACAGTCTTAATAATTCTCCACCAGGACGTCTAGTAATCTAGTCAGATAACTAGGCATCTGATCTACATCAGATCTGACATCTAGATATCTGACTAGACAGTTGTCTATATCTAGTTTACCAGGAATTTTAGAGTATCCTTGCGTGAGCCATCACATAAGAGAAGAATAGGATTTAATTAAATTTCTCTTACCACAACTCTTATGTATGTACAATTTGATTGCACTTAGTCTCATCAAAATTAAACTACTACACTAAATATATTATATACAACGATTTCATTAACACCTAACCGTAGTATTGTTGGTCTCGCTTGAACTTTATTACAAAAGTCTCTTTTTATATTTGGCATGAACAATGGCTCATTTGAAACAAAGATTGGAATGACTTCAAAGCAAGTATCTCACCATTTCATTTGGACAATCTTTGGCACTAAATAGTTAGGTACTTATATCTAAAAGTCTTGCGTGACCAAATTAGATTAGGGAGGTCGCACATTGGCTACTATCGCTTGAGCGATAATAGCTCACTTTTGGTTGTTTAAGCGACTATCGTTGTTCTCTCACACGCAATAGAACTGTTTCATAAGCGACTATTCTGTCGCTAGAGCAATCATTTTCTTCATAAAAACAATTGCTAAAGCGACAAGAACGATCGCACACGCGTCTATGCAGTTGCGAAGGTGTCGCTCACAATATTGAAGCTAAACGCGATAGCAGCCAATATGCGACATCAGTACAAATCAGGCAAAGCAACTCAGTTGCTCGCGCGATAGTAGCCAATGTGCAAGCTCCCTTAAGTGTTAGGTTAACTAATAACTAAGTTCATTAAGTCACTTTTATGTACGAGAGTGTACGACTAGTAGAGTCTTATTCACAATTGCACCGCTCCCGTTCAACAAGTCATATCACAATGCTTCAATTAGTAAAATTAATTTCTAATAACCATCACAGCTTTCGCAGTTCTCTGTCAGCGGTCATACGATATCGGTGATTTCGTTTTGTACGGGATTATTTGATTTCTCGATACACTTCCTGATGGCATCGAGTATTATGACGACCCGTCTGTCAAGCGCCGCCAAATGAGGCTCCCATAGAATTGGCGACACCGGATCAGCTTTCATGGAGTTCCGAAGGGCCGACGAAAGTGGAATCTCGTTGTGGAACCTGTTTAATAAATATATAGATTTTCAACAACAATTTTATTTTAATGTTAAACCCATAGACAGATAGACGCATTATCATGTATAATATAATATAAAGATTCATTCAATAGGTGAAAAAAGAGTCAATAAATTTTTGTGGGTCAGACAATTTTGCGAGTCGAAAAAGTATTAAAAAAAACGTTGCTTTTCAAAATGATATAAATATATTCAGAAGGAAGTAACTAATATAAAGGTGGCTTATTGATTGTTTATAGTATGAAAATTTTTATTAAAATATTTTATATAATATCTTTATTTAACTAGAGACACGGTGAACTTTAAACCGCGTCGGAATAAAAATCTCATACAAAATGTATGAGAAAATGAATTTTATTATTTTTTTTTCGTGAATATTTTAATAGTTATTGTACCTACTATTCGGGGCGAAATAAAATAATCAAATTAGAAGAGTACATACTTTAAAAGTGTTTGTAAGGTGGTATGTCTGACCAGACAACATTGCAACAACGGTGCTAGAATGCTGAGCTCATCGTGGTGCGCTTTTCCGAAAGCTCGACCCTGGTCCAAATGCAGTGTGAACGTTTCGTTACCGAACATTCTGAAATATATTTCACTTATATAAATAACAGTAACACCTATTACTGGAATTATTGGTATCAAAATTCGTTAAGTGATCTAGACATGGGCGGACAATGTCTTTATTTTATAAGTATAGATAATATTATAATGAAGATATAAGTAAATCTCGTCAGTATGAACATGGAATATGAACAACAATACAAACATGAATGTCTCGTAGTGGTGTCTGTCCATGTTTCCGGTGAGGAAGTCGAAGATGGACATGTCCATTAGATCGAGCAGTCGACGCCCAGAATCGTATGGAGGTGTTCCGCGCACCTATATTATAAAGAAAACAAGCTGATGAAATTTTACAAATTCTTATCGTATATATATTTTTATAGTAAGTTCGGAATAGTGGAATGTTAACAGACGTTTAACTAAACGAAAAATAACAGTAGTACAAATTGCAAATAATATCGAAGAATAAGAAGTTAATTAATCACGAATAATAGGCATGTGAATAGGCTTCGTTTTTTTAAAATTATTAGGTGAAGTTAGGTTTTCTTTAGAGGTAACTAACGCTATGAGTTAGAGAATTTGACTTTTACGTATGTACGGAGGATTTGTTAAACTAGAAGATTAGTTATGCACTTTTATGCTGTTAGCGGGGTATTCTGACTATATAAGACTGGATGTTTAAAAATTTTCCTAAACATAACGCTTTTTAAATAATAATAGAATAAAAAATATTTTAATGATATGAGACAGAAAGAAAAAAATACTAAGGTATCCTCACAGAAATAAATTATAGTAAGAATATTTACTGTGTCGCAATAGTCCGATTGCAGTTCCCACTGGGCTTTTCTTCGCTTATGATATGATCTCCGCCACGGATGCCTCCACACCTGCAAATGATATTTTTCATTTAGATTTACCTTAACTTGCGTTTTATTTATGTTAGGCTCGACACACAGGCTGACGGCCCACTTAATGGTAGGTGGCTATCGTAGCCTGAAACACAAGCAATGTCACTGGTGCTGTCGACCAAGTAGGATTAAGGATAAGGGATAAGGAAGGGTTGTTCTAACAGGCTCTGGCATCCCTTACTCACTCACCGAAACACAACAGCTGTCGTCTCACATGCTGTCATTTCACTGTGGTCTTCTGTGAGGGGATTATTACTGAATCAGACTGGTTGCCCAAATGACTGCAAAACCTAGTGTGCCCTGCCACCACTTTCCAAATCTAGACCAGTCAACTTTGAAAAGTTCATTTCCTAAGTCGGCCCTGCAGGGAATCAAACCTGATCCCTGAAGCATATTGCTAAGTCTTGAAACCTGATAGAGCTGAAACATTTGTATAGAAAAAGAAGAGTAAAAAAGACTCATACCTTCCGCGCTGCAATGTCGGAAGACGGTAGAAAAGCAGCGAAGCTCCCTTCCAACATGTCAGGGTTGCCACAAATAGCGTGGCCGGTGTCACAGTAGTAGGAACACTTTCCGTGGAAGCAAAAATTGTTTGCCGGTGACACGAAGAATGTTTTCAGGATATCACCCTCTGTGACATCGTATATTTCTGTGGTCATGTTCAGCACCCGGCCTACGACGGGCATGGCGCGTCGAAACCCTAATATCCTAGAAAAATAGTTTTATATATTTTAATCTTAAGAGATGCTGATTAAATTTAATTTAAATGGAATTTAGTAAGAGTAGGTGAGTGAGGGTTTACTTGATGGCAGATGGTCACCTTCATCGCCTAGAACACAAGCAACGCCATGGGGAGTCGCTTCTACGTTTATCCCTTTGAAAGACGTATCAAAAAGCAGTTTTTTTTTAAATTTTTTAATATTAGAAAAGAGTTACAGCAACAACAACAACATACAAATTACTTTAAGTGTTAAATATATACTTAATAATAAATTAATAAGCATCTTTCAAATAGTGACCTAAATTGATCAAAATTAATGAAATAATGTTTATACATATATTAGTATTCTTGTGGTATTACAATACAATGGTACTGTAATAGTACAGTCCATTGATATAGTCGTATTTGTAGACAGTTTTTATTTTGTCGTTTTGTTTAGTTCTGGGCAATTGTCGCGAATGTCTCAAGTGGTCTGTCTGTTACTCCTCACACAGTTGTTAGAGCATCACCTACCCCCACTTGTTAAGCATAAACAGTCACTTGAACAACTATTTTTAACACCTACCGTTTCCAGTATGAAATCCTGACTTATTGTTCTCAAAACGTATTAATACATCTTCTATTATGACTTGAGATATTTCTAAGTCATAAAGTACAAGATATTTATTTTAATATATTTAATTCCCACACAGATCCGTCAGTCGGTGTGTTTAAAGTACATACTACAATAAATATGTTTCTAAAGAATATTTATTTGAATGTTTCAATGTTCACTCATGCTTACCTATCAAGATGAAACGCAGCTATCTCTGCATTGTGTCGCTCGTAATCAGAAAAGTAAAAATGATTCGGCAACGTTTGGACGTCTCGAGCGAATCTGAAACAAGATGTTGTCATTGAAATTGGAACATCAGCTGCTACATTTTATATGTAAATATTATAAAAACTAGTGTTTCATTTTGGAAATTATATATACACACCTGATATATTTATATATAACACTAGCTGGTGCCTGCGACTTCTTCCGCGTTCTGGATGAAAGGTACTCTATGTCCTTTCTGGTGTCCCAGACAACGTGTATGCAGAATTTCACGATTCAGTAGTTTTTGCGTGAAAACGTAACAAAAAACAAACAAACTCACATTCACATTTATAATATTAGTAAGGATAATAATAGTCATCTGGCATACAATTATAATACATAATTACTTATATATTAATATTAATGGGGGATTTCGTTATCTATGGCAAAAATATTAATTTAGAATTTAAGAGAGACAGAGACAAAATCTATCATGATAATTTTTCATATTTTTAGCTACATCTTCAAACTGTATACCCCGATTATGTTATGATCACTTTTCTGAATTGCCTCCCACTATGGAAGCCAATTTAAAGACGTTTTTCACGTTAAAAAATGCTTAATATAAATTGCATGAGTCAAGTTTGTCTCATAAGAAGGTAATCGAACAGTGGGCGGCGTAGTTTGAGAATCTGCTTCAATAAGAATAAGAGGTTGGTGGTTAAACGAATGTTGAGATAAAGCACGGACTTGGCGCATATCCTCCTTTATGGACACTTTAGATTTGAATCGATAATGTTTTAAAAGCTATAGTTAGATAGCTTACTAAAGCTAGGGTAGGAAGGGATAACTAAGTATATGCGTTAAAGAAATTTGTTGCCGTCATCTTCAAACTTTGTAAATGACTTTTTGCTTTTTTGCATCACGTTCAAAAAGGGGGAGGTTGCTAAAAGTATACTCTTATTTTGTCTGCGTCCGTTTTTAAAGGTCTCTGTTTAAGCTAAATTTCTTTATTAAAATTACAATATCAGTGTTATTTTTTAAAATTAAGGAATATACCTCTATTGCAAAAGAGGAGACTTGAAACCCGATTCTTAATGGATCCATGGCCAAAAACAAATTCCCATTCGCATAAAAATCAACTAGATGATAAAAATTGAGACCGAGTGAAATAAATCCACAAAGTGAAATATCAAATATCGGCTCGGAGCGTAAGGGACTGCGAGTCCTTTAAAATAAATTTATTGCCTTGAAAAATGTAAGAGATAAGGATAACGTTTCATTTTGTTACAAATGGTGGTAAAGTTCTTTCGAGCTAATGACTCGAATGTGGCGCTAAATCAATTTAAAAACTGTACGATCGGGGTTTTAAATCGTGGATCTGGTTAGATGGAAAATCCCGACAAAAAACGACACAGAGTAAATTTATCGTGCGATGCGAACGAGCCACGTAACAGTCTCTCTATTTGGTATTTTATACAACGCAGTTGATTTTAAAGCGCCTGACAAATTGTTATAGCAAAAATGTGCATTCATGTTTATTAGCTATTATTCAATTTTTAGGTGAATTTAAATCACACATTATACTAATATTATAAAGAGAAAAGATTTGTATTTTAGCTTTTGCTCGCGAATTCGTCCGCGTTCCTTTTTCTTAAGTTTTAATTAAAGTATTTATTCAATCTATATTGCTGATCTATTTTTGTCAAACAACGATATATACTTCACATTGTACTTATTTTGGTATTCGATTCTTTTTGGTTTACAAACAAAGAAACTATACCTATGGAATACCAAAGTACCGAGCCTACGAAAACTGCATACGAAATTCTGCTCTGCTCTGCATTTAATATAAACGCAGATCTTATTAAGACATCCGTAGAAGCCATTATAGAATTTCAAAAAAAAAAAAAATTATATAAGATATTTTTCTCACAAAAAAATTACACAATGCGAAACAGATGAAGATAAACGTATTGAGAAGAAATCTGAGTAAATATTGAATAGTATAAACCTGTGGACAATAAAACTCACGCAAGGAAGGGTTACTATCGGCTGTCGTGTAATTTATAGTTCCCCTGCGACTACCGTGCCATCCTCTTGGGCCTCTTGATATGTCGTCGGAACGTCCCCGAGAGTCTATAATTTTCCTTACGAATCCGCTCTTACAAAAGCCCTGTATTTTAACCTCTATAGTATATTTGTTATATGAGTATGAATCCATATGATAATATTCGCAGTAAAGTATGAAAGGTATAAAGAGCATCAACCTTCAACAAATATATCAAACTAAATTTACCAATTTACAACAATAGTCATGGGTCATGCATGAGCCTGTCCTTCTATGTTTCTATATAAAAGTCAATTAGGTTATTTACGTTAGTTTTTTATTTTATTTTAATTGGTCCCTTGGGAACAGTACTTTTTTTTCTGGATGAAAGATACCCTATATATCCTTTATTCAATCTTTGACAACGAGTATGCAACATTTCACGATGATCGGTTGAAAAGAACAATAAAATGAAAATTACTGAGTTTGAGTTTTAAGTTTTGACAGACAGAGTTACTTTCACATTTATAATATTAAATATCAAGTATGGATGTTAGTGAATAGAATTTAATGGTACAATTTCTCATCCCATATTCACATGTACAAGAGCATTAGGTACTTGAGCATTGAATAGAAGAATAACTCGCTACAGGGAGGTGTGTATTCAGAAAGTTGTTATAACTAAAGTTATTACAATAGCACTTGTAGTCACGAAGAGGGTGCGAGCCGCTAAGCCGATCGTGTCGAAGTATTTTCCACAACTTTCATGAATGGAACCAACACATAACAACTGGCGCTGTGACAGGGACTTTCTGAAAGTCCGAACTGCACTCGAAACGTCTCAAAAGAACTCTTATACGATATAAAAACAAGAACTACTTTATATAGAGGATAAATGTTCATGATTAATTACACGAAATGCTTCATACAATTAGGTCAAAATAGAAATTTTATTTTCACTAATAATAAATTAAAGTAGTGAGGAATTTGTTTGTGCATTATATTCACAATTTCTATATACAATTTATTTAAAAACTACTTGGCGCCCGCGACTTCGTCCACGTTGCAAATTAAAAGATATAACGCCTAACAAAATATTATGTAAAGCAATAACGCCTGTCATATATTGCCAGACGTTGGATCTTTATTTTTAGATAGGTTTGTACTTGGTTGGGATATTTAGTGGGTGGGATATTTAGTCTAATGTATATCCTGAAATACTATTGTAACTGTTCACTTACCTCATGGGTTTAAATAGAGCCTGAACACCGTTGGAATAGTCGATGATTAACTTCAATTGAGTGCCTCCCTCTTTTTGTTCTGTTAAACAAATATTGCAATTAGTATGTACATATTATTACTATCACAGGTGCCGCAAGGTTCATCACAGGATAAGAGATGAGAAGAACATAAGGAAATGGTCTTTTCCATCCCTTACTTACTCACCGAAACACAGCAGCTTACGTTCTATTATTTCTTAGTGGTTTTTTTAAAGAGCGGAGAAACCTTCAAAAAGGTACCTTAACAAGTGCCGCATTCAATGCAAAGGGCATAAGGTTATGTGGGATTTTTACCATACCAAATCTCCATCTCGAAATGGTTGTGGTTTAGTGCCTGCCCCCAGTTCATGATTCATGACTGTAGGACGCAGTGTGGCCTGCCACTAGTGCTCAAAATTTTAAAGACCTTCTAAAAATTGCAGACATACAAGTATAATATGTATTCTTTTTTCATTGATCAAAAAGGTAAACAAACAATTCGAGATATAGAACTAAACGAACAATAAGAACAAATTCTAAATGAGTTAATCACTGAGTCAACTCTCTGATAATGCCTAATGTACAAATTCCATCTTTAAAACAGTCCAGTGACCATGGCGACGCTATATTTGTTTACGTTTTTGATCAATAGAAAAAGAATAGCTCATAGATAAGAAAACTGCAGTATATTCTGATTTTTTTCTTGCTAACTAACTTCAGCAATATTATAGGCTATTTTTATTTTATTTTATTAGTTATCAAGGATATATGGATACAGATAAACCAAGATCTAGAAGCACTTCTATAGTTTATCTTATCGGTAAACGAATACGCGACCCTTGACTCAACCAACGGGCGAGTCACATTTCTTAAAAATAAGGTGAATTTATAGAAATAATCTCTGAAACATATTTTTTTCGAATTTGCTATTAAAGCGCTTAATTTTGTAGGACATTGTTTTAAAAAAAATATTAACTTATATTTTCCAAAAATATATAAAACGTTCTATTTATTTTTCTGGTTATTGTTGGTTTTACGAGGTGGATTCCACCTTTAATAAAAAAGTTTGGTACATATATAAATAATAGTGACCTCCAATAAAAATGGATTAAATGCTGGTCAATAAATTGTAGATGATAGAGGAGCTAAAAATATAGATGGGACCACGCAATAAAGTCGGTCTAACAATGAAATCCAATTAAGTGGTTTAAATATTTAAGTTCAATTTGAAGTAAAGGGCGAGATTGTTGTGGCACTATTGTCCGACGAACCGCTAACCCCACAACTGATTGCAGACCCGGCTTCATTTAATATACATACAGCTCTCTTTAACCTTTTGTATAGAGACAGGTGGACCAATGGTAATAGATATACCTTTAGAATTATTCATTACCAATATCTAACTATTTAATTATAATATATTTATTTTTTTACGCCCTTACCTATACTAATATTATAAAGAGAAAATATTTGTATTTTTGTATGTTTTTAATGAATAAACTTAAAACTACTGGATTGATTTGAAAAAAAAAATTACCTATAGAAAGCTTTAATATCAGCGAGTGACGTACGAGTAGGTATGTACTATACGTAGCGAGCAATACAATATATTTCACCTATGTCGATAGTCGCGACATAAATAATATTTTCAAATCGATAGGTTTAAAATAGCGATAGTAATTTAAAAAAATATATAAATGAAATTATTTTCCCTAATCACTAAACAACTGAAAAATTTGGTAATCCTTGAATGCATTGCGGTAATATTCAATTTTTATTTGACACATAAAAATATAAAGCAATATACCAAGAAAGCCTGCGTGTGTTAGAAGACTTGAAATCTACCTTTCAGCCCGCAGGGGCTTAGTAGACCAATCACAGCCAAAACCAGAAAAAAATATTAGTATTAGTAATATTAGTCATATTTGAACAAATTATTAGTATTGTAGATATATTTTTTTAATAAATTATAGTAACCTATACTTATAAAACCGTTTGTGCTGAATGACTATCGACGCACAGGCAAAACTACCAAGTCTAGATAGCTAGAATTTGGAACGTAGGTTTATTTTATAACGTAAGCTTCCGCTAAGAAAGGATTTTTGAAAACTTCAACTCCACGCGAAGCCAGAGGTGGGTCGTTACTGTATATATATATACTTGATTGTAATGTATTTATTAATAAATTCTTTATTAAAAAAAATACTAAAAGTAATTTGTTTAAAACTAAGAAAAACTTACCAGCATGTAATACAGGTAATGTAGCCATATCTTTGAGGACAGCGTCTACCAGAGGCTCATTGTCCTCATATAATTCGTGCTGTGCGATCTTCAATTGAAATCTCTCTAGATTAGATGCATTTACACTGAAACAAAGATAGAATTAATTTATCAACACCTTCTTTTTACTTTAGGAAATCCTCTTGGATACCCGGCAGTGGACACTGCGGAGTTATGCCGGATTCCTACTGGCTAAAACTCAACGACTTTCTAGCGCCACTCAACAGTCTTTTTTCATTGATCAAAAAGGTAAACAAACAATTCACGATATAGAACTAAACAAACAATACGAACAAATTCTAAATGAGTTAATCACTGAGTCAACTATCTTTGATAATGCCTAATGTACAAATTTCATCTTTGAAACAGTCCAGTGACCATGGCGACGCTATATTTGTTTACGTTTTTGATCAAGAGAAAAAGAATAGATCATATACCAGTTAAGTAGAAGGCGTGAACAAAAAAGGCTGGGATGTGTGTACCAAAACCAAACGTTTTTTTGGTTAACTATTGTACATTGCTGTAAATCTCTTCTACGAGTATTAGGCTGATACTGTGCATAATTGGCTTTCACACATAATATGTTATCAAGAACTATCAAGAATTTTCTGAAACACCGTTCAATGTAACGTATACAAGCACTTATGTAAATATCATTTAGAAAACTTTTCTTCCCCAAATCTTATCGATTCCAAGTGTAAAATGCCACTTCAATGTACTAATTATATTTATATTCTGTCGGCGATTTTAATTCCGTTAAGAATAGTGTTATTCAAAGAAATCAAGCAGCTTTTAAAGCACCAGGTCCGGCAATGCACTTGCAATTTCTTGGTATTATTATGCATGGTGGTAGGCGATGGTATCATAAAAAAAATGTAGGCCTTATCACAAAGTTACAAGTTTAGTTTTGTAAACAAAGTTGTATTAATATTATGTATCTTTTTTATAATAAAACTGATTGGGGTGAATTTTGCTTTTGTTCATTAATATTTATAGTAGTAGGTACAAGTTGGTGTAATGGGGGTGGCCGTTTGGTGGCAACTAAATTGACAACAGACGATAATTAACAGGAAACTACTTAAGACACACCCTTATAAAGTCATAAATTATTTTTACTTTCGTTTCCTACTAGCGACCCATATTGAAATTTGCAATATTTTTATAATTCATATTAAAATTATTATTACAATTATTAAATGTACATTATAATGAATTGATATTCAAGTAAACTAATTAATAAAATATTATTAATTGGTCGCATCAGGGCGTGCCACACTACGTCTTTTGATTGAGTGATAATATCATTTAAGTAACATTTTATCATTTAAGTGACTGAATTCCTCTTTCATGAGATTATGAAACGTATGCTAGTTATGAAAATGCTTACCTACATGGGACCAAAGGGATTGAGTAGTTAATATTTATAATTTAAGTGATATTTTATCGATGTTAATATCTATATCAGAATTATGAAAAAAAAACTTATGAAAACTTTCAAATTCATACTCCGACATCGGTTTTTCCACGGAACAACTTAGGAAAGGGAACGATTAACTGCTTACTAGTGAGAAAAGAGAGTGGCGGGCAAACATTTTGGAATTGATGAAGGTTACTTTTAAGTTTGCGCACATCCTCGTAAACCTGGTCGTTAACGTCGAGATTTACATGGAAGATTTTCCGATGGCGGCGTGTTGGTTTTGGCTGCGTGGAACATATAAGTGGACGTGATTTGCCTGCTAGAGGCAGGTGCGAGACTCCGGGCGACAACTCGCAAGCAGACACTGAATACTAAGGAGCGAACGTGTAGCGTTCTCGATTTGTGGCATGCTCCGATAACCTGCATTTGGAAATGGAACCGCCAGATACATGTGAATTTATCGACTCTCCTTTTAGTATGAATTTACAACGTCCGAAGCGAATTAAGAGGATTTAGGACATCATAACAAAAAGTTCCATAAATGTTTTGTTGGAAGTGTTCTGATAAATTATTGTGAGATATGTAAGGATGTCGAAATTTATTTTTGAATTAAGAATCAATTGTCTTAAAAATTTATACACAAACATACATAATAATATTCAATTGTTATTGTAATGTTCTATTTAGATATCTCACGTGTACTTACGCAATGTTAAAGGTGGGTTTTAAAAATTACTATGAAAAACAGTTGTAATTTACAGATAACGGCTCGCTGTAGAGAGATGAACCTTTGCGTTTTCGTGGCAAGAACTGGCAAAAACAAAATATCAAGTCACAATGCTTTTGTTTTGATTAAATAGAAAAACAACTTCAAAAAGTGACATTCAAAACTTGAAAATAGATTTTTTTAGATTTCATTAGTTGATAAAATAATAAACGCATCAAAACTATTCATAATTTACAAGAATAGGCACTAGAAAGTTAGTGTGGCATTAGCATTTAAAACTATAGTTCTGAACTTAATCTGGCAAGTTGGCAAAGAAGGTTTGCTTTTTGAGCGATTCAAATGCAAGGTCACGTCGATTTACGTCAGCGTGGGAAGGCCTATTTCAAAAGTTGTATGCTAAATTAATCCTTGTATCGCAGCGGCCCTTTCTCTATGAAACATGAATTTATCCATACGAGGTCCCATCATATCAAGAGGAAGCTGTTCTATACATTCGTTCCATTTAGTTTTATTGTTAGAGTCCTGCGCCTATCGCGTCGAGGCTCGTAAGTGGATTTTAAATAAGATTCTTTTTGCAAGTTACGAAATTTGCTTCACAAGATAAAGAAAGGTCGCCTCATCCCGTCCGTTCTTGAAGCACCGGTTTTGAAATTCAATGTAATATGATTTTCATATTATGTTGAATAATATTTCAAAGTAAGAGTCTTTCAAAGGATCTTTTCTTTGCCCTATATTATGATTTAGTCTAATATTTACTGTGGTCAAATTACGTCAAGCTGCTTGAGGTTGCATGTTGAGCTTTCATGCATACGTCAGCACCTAAGTAGTTACCAATGCCCGAAATTTTTTTTAAAATTTTTAAGCTGTATCTGGTTTTACATAATGATCGTAAAAATCATCTTAGCCGCAGGACGCCTATGCTAGACATAGGCCTCTCCCATAATTTTCCAATAGGCTCCCAGAAGCTTTTTCTATAGCACATTGAGCCAATGCTAAGTGATTCTGTATTGATTAAAAACTACAAATTGGATTGAAATTTAAAATGTCTCTATTTATAAAATGTAAAATATTATGTTAGCCCAGTTCAGCAGTTGTGGAAATGCACAATTGGAGTATGAATAAAACTTTATTCTACTATTAAGTTGGTACTAACAATAAACTAATAATGAAATTTGTCGAGTCGCGAAGCATTACATAAATCGTACTTGTGGATGTCAGCTGTCGCTAACTTTGGACAATTTTCCTTGTAATGTCCTTTTAGCGTCGTTTTTCGCGGAACAATTTTAATTAATATTTCTTAACGGATGTAATGTTAAGCTAAATGTTCTTGTTATTTTGTGTTTACATTGTGCGTAGTGAGTTTGAGTAAGAACGCAGAACAGCTGCTCTTGTAGTGAGATTAACCTTTCTTATTAAAAACGGTAAAATAATAATTATTTTTTAATGTTTCTTAATAAAATATTTTTATTATATATTATTATTATATTATCAACTTGGAGAATTCCAAAAATTCTAATTTGCAAAATTAAATTAAGACAAAATGTTTCTCAAGTAGAAGCCACAAAACTACAAGCATGACGTGGATAGATCTGATTTTTCTGACTGGTCCTATTGGAAAACTATGGAAAAAACACCTTTATTTTATTTTATTTTATTTTAAACTTGCTGCTGCCCGCGAAACTTTATAAATTATATACCAAAACCTCCCTCGAGAACCACTCTATCCATTGGTGGAAAAAGCGTGAAAATCGGTGCAGTAGTTTTTGAGTTTATCGCGAAAAAACAGACAGATAGAGAGATGTATATTATAAGGATAACTTTTTTTTACCTGGGCTCAAAGTCTTCCATTTCACTAATGGTTGGGTTCTCCGTTCTCAACACATTCAAGTCTCTGTGCGGAGGGACTATGACACTGTTTTCCTCGTTGCCTCGTATCTGTGCTAGAAGCAATTGTTGAAGATCTTCGAATCGGTCCACAGGTGGCGCGGGAGTTCGAGGCTCTGCATCGCCTCCGCTTGTCTCACTGGGCGCTGATTGCTCGTATTCACGAGATCCGTTGCTGTTGCTGCCATTGCCACTAAAAGGTAAAATAAAACTGATTAGTATACTTCTATACATTCTACTAATATTATAAACACGCAAGTTTGTGAGGATGGATGGATGTAGGTACATATGTTTGTTACTCTTTCACGTAAAAACTACTCGACGGATGGATTGGATTTACATATGGGATTTTTTTAATTTTTTATCCTGAAAAAATGTTAGGTTCCCCCTTGTTTCCCTTAACAGTTCTAAAAGGGATAGCTATTTATAATCCATAAAATAAAGACACAGACATACTCGTACAAGCTCCACTCGGATTTGAACCTGTGTCTGTTATCACTGCAATCGTTGTTATCCTACTTATAAATTTATCTTTTATATAAAAGTTCTATGAAAATTCAAATCTAGAAGTTTTATGTTTTATGGAAATTTTATTAATTTCTCTATGATAGTTATAGAGTGAAACATACTTGCTAATTTTTTTTTTACAATATACTAAAATAATTCAATGTTCAAGCACTTTTAAATATATTCAAGAGTCGACAGATTTTTATGAATAATAAGTAAGTGCATAGTTCATGTGACACTCTAACTTACTTACGATTTTAAAGTATAATAAATAAATAAAAACAGATGACAGATTTTTACATTCACATTGAATAACAAGTAACACTTTATTTTCCATTAAAAACGAACGCTGTGAGATGATATTTTTATATTCCTATATTTGAATGGACAAATACGCGAATCATTCTACAATTAGTTCATAGAACAATTCGTGTACAAATCAACTAGGCATTATTTAGTCGTAACAATAATTTTAATTATTTTCGAAAACAATGCCTGTTATCAAGTGAATGAGCACTTTCGATATTTGTTTTGCTTAATTAAACAAATCGGCAATTAACGCTGATTAGGTCTGATTGGTTAAAATTATGATTTCACTCAATTCTATTGTCAGGTTTGAAGTGTACCAATTCATGTTATTAAGAACAATAGCTATTAGTCAGTGAATCTACTTTAAAATAATTGTAAAGAGGTCAAATATGTTTATCTATAAAAGCAAATCTGAAGTTGGTTTTTTCATATCACATTGTTCACAGAATTCTCATATTTAAACAACAAGTAAATACTTATTAAATCAACATGTACGTATGTATATACAATTGTAAATTCAGCTTCAAATAAATTGTGGGCATATGTGGTCATCATAAGTAAGGAAAAATATATTTTTAAGGAAAAATAAATTTAAATGCATATAAATGAGTACATTAAATAAAGAATCATCTACGAGCGATACAGAAATTTAACTTTATAGGTTTACGATATACACGTACGATATCATTGTGTTGATCTTAGTCATCCAACTACTCTTTATTGTAGACCACTTTTGATTTACAAATTTTTTATTAATTATTTACATATTTTTAGTTCGTCATTGACTCTATAAATAAAAAATATATGCGCAGATTTTTTTTTAAATCTACGATTATAGCCTTTGTTTTAGAACAATGCATTAATTAAATTGTCATCACTTTCGGCTGGACAAATATTGTGTTTAAACAAAAGAAATATGAGTCCACCACTCATCGCTTCTCTTTTGCTAAATACAATGGCGAATAATGAACCAGCATTTGTGTTAGGTCACAATAGGGGACAATATTAAAGATTGCTATGGTGCCGTAAGAACATTACATGTACTATCGCGGTCATTGGAGCAGACCCACTTTTCATACAAATTTGTCTAACGTTGAGTTGAGGTTGTCATAGTAACGTAAATGTTATAATACGAGTAGGTATTTGAAGTAGGAACAAAGATAAATACAAAATGTGCACACGAAATTGTTCCTTACGGTGGGACTGCTCCCATGACCGCGATAGTACATATTAATGTAGTCAAGTAAGTCATGAAGATATTCTGCTTTTTATAACTATTTACTAAATGTTACTAAACAATGCACAGAAATATTTAACAAAGAACACTGAAGGGGATAAAATAGGGGACAAAATAGAATAAATAAATTATTCTATTGGGTCTTAGTGCTTGTAGCATTAAGACGACACGTTTGGTCTAGTGGCTAGTAACCCTAGCTGTTAACCAAACGGTCGCGGGTTCGAATCCCGCTAGGGGCAAATGTTTTATGTGTTAACATTTTACCTTTGTACCTGAGTCATGGATGTTTTTTATGTATAATATGTATGTATTTACAAAAAAAAAGTAATCTATGTATTATATCAACTTTGGTATCCATAATACAAGCATTACTTGCTTACTTTGGAACTAGATGGTGCTGTGTGGAATGTGTGAAGATATTTATTTATTTATTAACGGACGGGGAGTGAAAACCTGCACTATCCAGATCAGAGCTAACTTTGAAAAGGTCATTCGCAAGTTGTCCGTAAGCCAGGCGCTAATTTGGTCAATCATGTCCTCTCAGTCGATAACTCGTAAAATGCCAGAGAGAGTTGTATCATGAAGCGTCTAAACGTTAGCTGCGGCTCTGAGGGTGGGTTGAGCAGTGGTAGTGGCCCAAGTAATAAACAATAAAATAGTAATAAAACAAATCAGCTGGCAGTATGCTGAGGGAGAACTCGTCAGCTGATACATTTAAATAGGCTATAGATGATTCCGACCGGCTCCTACGCTACACCTTCAGAGCATCAGCTGACAAGCATTCCACCTAGATATAGCCAGCTGACTTTTTAATTTATTAATAGTAATACATAAACTATCATCCGATAAATTTTCGATTGGGAGGAAATCATTGAACACTTTTTTTTTCATATTCGTGTGTCCAGCTGACGTGTAATCCACCACTATAATTAGCTGACAATTTTGTTTCTTCAAAATATTAGGCTAACCATAATTTGATGGCATTTTTAATCGGGAGGAAATGACTAAAAAAAAAATTTTTTTTTACATGAGTGGGGCCGCTACCACTGCTCAACGTCCGCAGCTGACGTTCACAACGCTTCATGATACAACTTTCTCAGGCATTTTATGAGTTATCGACTGAGAGGAAATTAACGCCTGGCTTAAGGACCAAAGGAAGACCATCATTCGCTTATGGTTTTCAATCTACATACGTTAAAACGATCATATTATTTTGCTGCACCTGCAAGGTTAGATTCTGGCCAAGAGCAAACCTATTTAATAAAAATTAAAAAAAGATAAATAAACTTATAAAATTCTAAATAAATCCTTTATTTTATTAGCATAGTACGGACTAGTAAAATATCGACCGAGACTGAAGCACAGGAAATCTTTTATACCTAATGCCAAATAAAGTTTTAATTTTTGCTACTTTTTTGCGTTTTTTCAAAAAAGAAAGAAAGGCATTTCAGAAAAAAAAAACTTATCAGACTTTAAAAGGAAATGAGACTTGTTCGGAAGGAATTAATACGTAATGTGTCTTGGGATAATAAAAGAGACCATGACAAATATACGTATAGAGAGGGGTGTATATAAAAATCGACCCCATTCGATATGTGCAACAAAATAGTATCGCAATGAACCACCTGTGTAACGTTCATTGACTTCGAAGTAGTCGGATAAATTAATATGTCCATTACAATTAATTCGTAAAAAGTAAAAGTGTGCTTGCATTTTCCGCACAATTTTCCGAGGAGCAGCTGACTTAATAATTTTTGCATTGCTAATACATAATATGATTCAGTTTACTGACTTTTATTTTTATTTTGTGCAGGCAATATAAACGATTAAAGCAATAGATAGAAAGATAAGACAATAGCTGTTCGTTATATGGTCGGCAGCGCGCTTGCAGCATTTGTGTCATTGCTTAAGAGGCGACGGTAGCCACCTACCGTCAAGTAGACCGTCAGAATGTTTTTTGACCTCAACAAAAAATAAACAATGATTTACCTGATCTTTTAACTTTTTAATTTATTTTATTTAACTCTGTTATTCTTAGTTTTAGCAAAAAAGGTAAACATTTTTATGTAAAACTAAATTTAAAAAAAAAAAGAAAGAAACGTGAAAAAATGCTAACCTATTCCTTTTTAGAAGCAAGACTGGGACTGGCACCTTCAGATTTATTTTTCTCTAGCTGTTGCAAGCGACTTCGTCCGCGTAACTTTATAAAAAATAGCCTATGTTACTCACTGATAATATAGCTTCCCAACTCTTTGTTCTCGATGAACACCGAAATTACTAAACAGATTTTGATGAAACTTCGTAACTATGTGTAATTTGCCCGCTGCGAGAGATGGAAAATAGGCGGCCTGTGCCGCTTTACTCGGGGGAAACGAGGTGAGACGTGTTGTTCGACACGTCTCTTGAGTCTCTTCACGACGCGGAGATCACACTCTGCGCCTAATCAAGAGAGCGGAGCTCTATGCGAATGGTCTGACTATGGACAACTGCCGGTGGGGGTCTTGGATGGACGTTAATTCATTTGTAGTCCCCACCATCATAGGCAGCGGGTAGAAACCCCAAGGCGGTTTTAGTCGGTTATAGTTCGACATAACCCATCGGCCGCCGCAAGCCCGTGGGTATACATGATGGATTTCTCCTTAAAAAAAAGGTTAAGGTACCTACTGTATACTTACTGATAATTCCCTGATACTCTAACTAAAATATCACTTCTATATCATACCATAGAGGTAGGAAAAAGAATCATACTATCGTACCCATTGATTTGTTTTAATTTCAGGAAATGACTCGAGAAAAAGATTATACCGGTAACCGAGCAACTGAGGAAGCTGTCTCTGACTCATTTGTTTTTTTTTACGAATCACAGCAATAAATGGGTATATCAACCAGTATTAATCATTGGCCTTATTTGTTCTTTTTTGCTTAATATTGTATACTTATCTGTAGTTACCTAGCTGTATTTTTATTAGTACTTATCGCAAAAAAATAAGATAACAAATTCTAAATTTAGAAAAGAATTTTAAACATTCAATAACATTTTACGAAACTAGTCACTTTTATGTAAATATCGTTAGACAGACAGACGGTCCACTTGGTTGTAGGGATAAGTGGGAAAAAATTCTGCTTATCATTACCAGTGTAGGGATACGTGTAACGATCGAGAAAAAGGCCCCAAATATAATTAATTCCTCTTAAGACAAACCACGGGCAGTATTTTAAAACAGTAAGCGCCTCTTTCACAAACGTCAAGTAGGCCAAACTGTCGAGGATAATGGAGCTGATATACCTACCTTTGTTTGTACGGTAAACATCCCAAACATTAAATAGAAAATAATTAAAAAAAATCGGCTATCGAATGATGCAGTAAACCGAGTGCATAATTCAATATAACAGAAAATGATTTCTAAAAGTAACTAATCAACACTTTACATGTAGTTTGTGAAAGAGGCCCTAAGTATTATTTTTCTGTTAAAAAAAAATAATAATATTAAACTAAATTACTACATAATAGAACCGTTTTGAAAATAAAAATTAAAAAAATTAACTATTATTATCTGAATGTAGACGATTTGTCAGTTGACAGCACTCGGACCTTCCTAACTGTTAGATAACAATTATTTTGAACTAAAAACCGGAACATTACCTATGTCCATTGTGTGTTAGTGATATTAAAAATATACGGTTTTTACATGCTCTAGTTAATAGATTTTAGTGCAAGTACGAGTATGTTTATCACATAGCATTCCATCTTTGCTTTGTTATGGTATTTTTTCTAAAAGCTAATTTTCAGCTAATTTTATTTTGTGTCAGCCTATTTATCAATATCAACATCATCTGAGCCGTATGATAGGGGAGCCCAAGGGATTTTTGGATTTACTCGAGCGCGTCAGATATTGCCAATGTATATACCCCACGTGTCTCCGATAACGGATATGTATTAATCTGACGGTTTGGTTGGTGGGGTTGGCGGGGGTGGGGGTAAAATTTTAAATACAACTCGAGCGCGTCTAATTTTCAGAGGGGATGTTAAGTGAACCTAAACTAAGCTCCCATTTAAAATTCAGACGATTCGGATGTAACGCAAGCTCGTGGCAGCTTTTTGAAAATGCTAAAAATATTTTTGACGATTCTCATTTTGTAATAGTCGAGCGCGTCAGATTTTCATACATACGGTTCAGCCTAAATTCCTGATCGTGCTGATTCTTATTCTGACGATTATATGGAGGATTTTTTAAAATATAGCGCCTACAAAATTTTGACCGCCTGTAGACGCTCACCCCACCACTGAAATGAAAAACTTCATATAACCTTTTTTTCTTCTTACCATCCAATCTTCAAAGTCCAATAGGTCCCCACGACGCTCGAGTGACTACACATTTAGCCTCGTGGGCTCCCTAACCATACCACGATCACTGCTGGACATAGCAATGAATTACCTAAGAAAACAAGAAACTTCAAAGAACTTCTACAGGGATGATTATTTGTGGTTTGTTTTGATTAGTATCAATTCAACGTTAAAGTATCGTCACTGTATCGTTTGCCGATGGTGAAGCAAACAGAGATAACATAAAATATAAAATGACATAAAGCAAAATATTTGTCTTGTCGTTCACGAAGAGAAATATAAACGTGTCATGGAATTGTAAGTATATTTATTTGCATGTTCTTTGCGGGGACTTAATATTATTAGTGCATTGTAAATGTAGGTCAGGAGTTAGTCATATTTGTCTTAACTTAAGACGATAATATGACTCTCTGCTGTAGTCGTCTAAAGGAATGGCCTAATTGAATGAATTTAAAAAAAATGTCCGTCTCTATATTTTTAGAAGAACCCTCCATACTTTGTAACTTTGTTATTTTTATTTAATAAAAAAATAAACATAATAATTACAATTCCTGCCGCTACTGACTGCCAAAACTAACTAGAATACTCAACAAAAAAGTCTGATACGGTAAAGTCATAAGTTCAGTTGTTTCGAGAATTTAGTGTCCGTCTATTTTTAAGTTAAGATAAATATTTAGGTATTATCAAAAATCTCAAAAATATTTTTTTCCTTTCAGAATAATGTACGGTATTTATTTATTTTTGGACTATATACCTAATATATCATAATTTGTTTAAATAGAATAAAGTCGCTAAAGTAATTAGTAATTATACTTGTGAACAAAATTGTAATTTTGAAATTGTGAAAATATTTCTTTAAGATTTTATATTAAAACTAGCTGGCGCCCGCGACTTCGTCCGCGTTGAAAAAGAAAAAAGTAGCCTATCCTATGTCCCGTACGTCTAAATGTTTATCTACCAAGTTTCATGAAAATCAGTTAATTCGTTTAAGAGTTATGGAGAACATACATACTTACATACATACCATACAGAAAAAAATTCTAAAAATGGTCAATTTAGTTTCAGTATCATGTATAGAGCCTATAAACACGATATCTCTGAAAACAAAGTAACTTATACTCCATGACCAACCCTTACAGATTTATTATTAGTATTGATTGATTGATTGATGTAAATACAATTAGAACTCAAATTTTCCTGTACTAACCTACCAGATTGATTGTAAAGTTAAGGCATTTATGTAGGTATATAGACGTAGCCCAAAACAATATTTGATTGCGAACCGCAAACGCCAACACATTTTATTTTGTTTTCCAATTTTTTATCAGCCAAAATATATCGGTGGACACGATATCTAAAGTAAAGGATTAAAACGTTAATAAGTCAGTGATGATTGCGATAAGTGAATATCGATTAGTAGATAGTGGTAAAATGCTATCTCTTAAGTGCCGAAATTACAGCACACTATCGGGGGTACTTCACCAATTTTATCTAGACACAGTTTGGGCGTTCCGATAACTTTATATGTAATATTTATGGAAATATTCTCTCTTCATTGACTTAGCCATGTCCCTAGTTCACCATAGTTCGTCTATAGTTTTACTAATATTATAAAGAGGAAACATTTGATTGTTTGTTTGTTTGTTTGCATTGAATAGGCTCCGAAACTACTAAATCGATTTGAAAAATTCTTTCACTGTTGGGAAGCTATATTATCAGCGAGTAACATAGGCTATGTTTTATAAAGTTACGCGGATGTCTAATAAAAATGAAATACATATAGAACTTGTTACATCGAATGTTGTTTCGGTGGTGTAAAATGAGATCGTTAAGATATTCATATTATATGTAGGTATTTAAAATAGCTATTTACTTGTACATTTAAATAAGTTACATTACCAGCAACGTACAAGAAACATTCGTACTTTGTCTTGTACATTACATTGCAAGTATACTCGTATGTAGACACCTTATTTTAAAAATACAAGATATTAGTTGATCTAGACGATAATAGCATAACGATAACAGTACAGAAGTGGCCTCTTTATTCACCATTCAAAAAAAGTTAATCCGAATCATAGCAAATATAAAACAAACTGAAAGCTGTAGACCGTACTTTCTTGAATATAAAATATTAACTCTGCCCAGCTTATATATTTTGAAGATATGTAAATTTGTCCGAAAATATAAAAAATTTTATACAAAACGCGAAGACTTACCATGCAAATATACGCTACGACATAAAAATAATCTAATATTACCAACATCACGATTAAAGCTAAATTCTTCAAATACCTTCAGTTCTTCTATAAAAATTTATAACAAATTACCAGAAAATTTAAAAAATGATATCATATTTATAAAAAAGTTAAAAAAAATTCTAAATAATAAATGTTACTACAACTCAAATGAATATTTTTTAGATGATATTATCATTTAAATATTAATAATATAAATGTAAATATAATTTAATTTTTAATTTAAATAAAACAAAATTCTTATATATATTTATATAAATAAATAATTATATGCTTATATACGCTTCCTCTCTCCTAGTCCCTAAGTTGCATGCCCAACAGGGTCCATAACATTGGTCTTTATTTTTATATAACATCTTTGTACATTATGGTTTCGCAATAAATAATTGAATTGAATTGAATATAATGAAATATTAATATTTTTTGTTATCGATAACAAAAAATCCGAAAGTAGTCGCGCCTAAGTTTAGTGCCAAAATGTACGAGCATGTATCATTAAAATTACCAAAATGAGGATTTGCCTAAAATGTCTTGTGACCAACAAACAGAATGCCAAATGTTCTAATGAAAAAAGCAATCGCCTACAATTTATTATGGTTATAAACCGACTCATTTAGGAAAGACAGATATTAGACATTATTATTATTATTATGCATTTAGACAGATTATTGATTTTTTAGTACAGAGCCAATTTGTGCCGTTGTCGATATTTTGCACAAAATATAAACTGAAAATACTAAGTACAACATAATTTCAATTATCAATCTGAGACTTGTAACTTAATAAAGTGGCCTGAGGTATATCAACCTGTTTTTAATCCTTAAATATCTCGGAAACGAGATATTTTACGACATTTTTTATACATATTTTATGATCGCATTGATACTCTAATCCATTGATTTATACAGGTTTTACATGAGACGGCCATTTTGAAAGACGCTTTACCATAAATATAATAAAATCTTTATAGGACATAGGCATTCATAAACAGTTCTTTTAAAATAAGTAATATATTTAAGTATTTTCTTTTACAAACCTCGAAAAAGCTTTAAAAGTAATAAGATTCCAACGAAAATAATGTTGAAATGTTATGAGGCAACAACATGTAGGCAAACAATAGTTATAAAACTATTGTTATAAACAAAGTTGGTATTTACATCATTACATATATATTGCCAGAATTGCATGTTCGTGCTATATTGATAAAGACAGTTTTGCATTTGTAGTTCTAACGATAATTTTAATTATTCAATTAACTAAACCATATAAAAATTCTTGTTGCAATACTTGGTATTCATGGACAATTGTTGTTTTTTTTTCTATAATATACGACGGCGCGGCGAAAAGCTGACCTGAAGCTGAACATTACATAGCTGGTGCCGCGACTTCGCCCGCGTTAAAAGGGATGTGTAGCGCCTGACTAAATGTGTAAAGCAATAATACAACGCCTGACATTTTTGCTGTTATAAATTTTCAGGGGTTGTATCTATATTTTTAGTGACAGCTGGTGCCCGCGACTTCGCCCGCGTTGAAAATTATATACTAAAACCTTCCTCTTGAATCACTCTATTAAAAAAACCGCATCAAAATCAGTTGCGTAGTTTTAAAGATCTAAGCATACATAGGGACAGACAAACAGCGGGAAGCGACTTTGTTTTTATACTACGAATACGTAGTGATAGTGATCTTGACATTGATACGCAACTTGTTATACACGCCTTAATATATTAATTTCACCAACTTATCATCATCATCATCACATCATTATCACAGCCGAATTATCACTGTTATGGCTCCTCTACACTATCGGCGATTAAAGACGATTACGGGCGAGCACAATAGTGTAGACTGTAGAGGGCATACTCGGCTGTATTCGGCGATTATCGTCTATGATCGTCTGCGATCCGTGATTTGTCTGTTTTTCATACGCATCAAAGGAAATCTCTTGTGCGTTTACCGTTCGAAAAACTACTATAGACGATTGTGTGGATGCTTGCACGCATAAAATATTCAAATATATTATATGTATACTAGCTGGTGCCCGCGACTTCATCCGCGTTGAAAAAGAAAAAAGTAGGTAGTTAGCCTATCCTGTGTCCTGTACGTCTAAATGTTTATCTACCAAGTTTCATGAAAATCAGTTAATTCGTTTAAGAGTACATACATGGAGGAACATACATACATACAGAAAAAAATTCTACAAATCGTCAATTTAGTTTCAGTATCATGTATAGAGCCTATAAACACGATATCTCTGAAAATAACTTACTCCATGACCAACCCTTACAGATTTATTATTAGTATTGATACAGATTAATACAAAGAGACAGTTGTCGTATTAAATTAAATAAACAACTAACAGGATACATATAAATAAACAAACGAAAATGTCTTTTAAATATTAGTATTAATTTCCTGTAGGTACTTTAATAAGTTTTGTGTGGATTTATTTATTACTATTATTGATTTTATTGTGAATTTTAATTATGCACTTGAATTGTTTGAAATAAAAAATACATAAAATTGTTTGCTTTTACAAATCTTATTATTAGATATTATTATTATAAAATAAACTAAATAAGACACATTTAATTTAAAGCTCGTAGTATGTCCCTGCTGTTATTTATACAAGGAAAATCCATAATAATCTTAGACATTATTGATTTGTTTTTGAATATTTGTCCTCAAATATTAACGCGTAAGAAAATAACGATCGAGACCCAGAGTATGTTATCTGCAAAGACGCTGTCAAACCGGTAAACAATATGATAACACGAGATAAGGTAATTTATAATACTAATATGGCATTACAACAAATACAACAAGGTTTTGTATGTATTTTTTGACTAATAATTTAATGAACCAACTGTTTATGTATGAGGCACTACTTAAGAGTTAATTTATTTGAGAAATTAGTACTTATCCTAACCAGTTATGTTTTAACTTCAATTTGATAGTAGTTTAATGATAGTAAAAAGTACCAAAGTATTTTTAATAATTTCAATAATTCCAATTATTTATAGCATCTCACTTTATCGACGGGATTATTACCTAATTTATTCCGATAAGATAAATGTATATTTTAATTTATTATTGTAGATTATTGAATAATATAAAATGAAATAATAGTGTTTTATTGTAACCGAAACTTACCTCAAAAATTCATACATTAAAATTAAAATTAATAAACACCCATTTTTATGTGAAGGTTTTCACAACACTTAACTTTGATTAATTTCCACTAAGATTCACTGCTCTCACCTTTTCTGGAGGAACCTTTTCCGAAACTCGACATAAGCTGAGCGGCCTTTGTCTTCGTCGTCGCCTATGCGGACCCGGCCATGCAAGGGGACTCGATGTCCCGATATGCCATAGTCCATCTGTATGTCGACGATCAACATGAGAGTGAAGAAGACTAGGAAGGCGCTGATCGCGAGCGCGAGCCGTTCCTTTAGCTTCATGTTCATGTTGCGCGCTGTTTGGTGGCGCGTTGCGACCGGACTGCGCGCATCGTCGGGCGAAGGCGATCGCTTGGTGTCGCGGGCGCACGGCCTACGACGCCAGCGTGCTCGCGCCCAACCGCTGACTCTGTAAACAAGCCGTCCAATCAGAGAAATGTAGGTAAAACTAGCATTGTTATTATGGAAAGGAAAATGCCTAAGGAAAATTACAATCGGCTACCAATGAAACGTTAGCACACGGTGTTGGTTCTTCACGGTAGTTACTAAAATGGGAAAATTGTAGCGAATCCTGTTCACACAGATTTTTTTAAAAATATGGGAAAAAGACCATTTAAAGCTATTTAAAAATCCCAAAATTTAGTTTTGTTGTTTTGCTTCTGGTTCCATCACTAGTGGTATCGTTTCCTACCCACAGCTGTACCACCAGTGATATGGCCGATGGTACGGTGTATGTATAAAAGTAAAGCTATTAAAAATAATATATTATTAGTATATGATTCTTTATTACTCTAATTTTATCTAAAATGTTAAAGTAAGTGTAGGCTCTCTAATTGGTAATTTTAAATCTAAAGAGATAACTTTGCTACGAAGATTCTACGAATGTTCGTGACGTAGATGCCCTACGAATTGATTTACTATTTTCTTTTATTAACTGTCAATACGAAGGGTTGAGCTATTTGAAACAATAGAAAATCTACTGGGAATATACTCGTATTTCTTTTATTTATGGAGATGGAGATGATATACCTTTATTTGTACGGTAAATGTCCCAAACATTAAATAGAAAAAAAAAAAATCGGCTATCGAATGGTGCAGTAAACTGAGTGCATAATTCAATATAACAGAAAATGATTTCTAAAAGTAACTAATCAACACTTTACATGTAGTTTGTGAAAGAAGCCCTTAGTAAAGTAAGTAAGAATAAGTAATATTAGTCAGATTTAAATAGGATTAAGTTTAATGCATAAGTAGCACTAACGATTAACATTGTCTCAATTATCAGAATTCATTGTTGCACAATAATTTGCAACTAGACGCATTTAAATGACACAGTTATTGTAACGCGATATGCCATGAGAACAAAGTTCACTGGCCACTTTGTTGCGATGCACTTTCAAACGAGTCAACAAAAATTTTTAGTGTTAAGCAAATTCTATAGTCGTTGAACTCATTTGATTTTTTTTAATACCTAGCTCTTTTTAACTTATGTCACTAAATTAATTAATAATATTAAAGTATTAAGAAATAACTTTTTTTTTTAAATAAAATATCTATTTATAAAAATGTTTTGTTGGTTTGTGTATGCTTCAAAAACTCGAATACTAGCCGACGTATTAACTTGAAATTTTTACAAAACATTGTATTAAATAGAGGAATATACTTACACTTTTTCCCAAAATTTCAACGGAAACCAATTTTGTATAAAAAAAACCTAATTTTTATACGTTGACCGTTGTTATGGCAACCGCTTAAGCTTGGTTCAGCTAGTTTGTTAATAAAATTTATTTATCGCTGGCTATCGAAATCTATATTATATCTATTAATTTTACACGGAATTTTTATATGTATAATAAAACCTAATTCAGATTTTTCCCGGTTAGCCTTGAACGAGACGCTGGTTAAAATTTTTTTAAAGTGTTAACGCCTTCATCCTTGTATATATGGTTCAAGATCCCTCAAAGGAATTTTTTTCTGATTACTAACAGGCTGAATCTTCGTGAGTAGCTTCAGTTTGCTGAGACGAACAACTTTTTCCTCTGCGAAAATTCTCGATAGTGGTAGCTAAAGGAGTTAGCAGCCGTAAAAAACTTCCAAGCGTAGGACTGGGAAAACATACCACTCAAATGTAGGACTATGCGGCCATTTTATCATACAAATGTTTACTAAACTGCAGACAAAAAAATAGTAATAATTTTTATGACCTTAATTATTATTTACTGGGAGTGGTTTTTGGGATGGACGGTAACCAGCTGATTTTTTGTCTGCAGCTTAGTAAACATTTGTATAATAAAATGGCCGCATAGTCCTACAAATTGAGTGGTACGTTTTCCCAGTCCTTCGCTTGGAAGATTTTTACAGCTGCTAACTGCTTTAGCTACCACTATCGAGAATTTTCGCAGAGGAAAAAGTTGTTCGTCTCAGCAAACTGAAGCTACTCACAAAGATTCAGCCTGTTAGTAATCAGAAAAAAAATCCTTCGAGGGATACTGGACCAATATATTATGTGTCACATAAAAGACAAGAAAAGTTTTATAGTGTAGTTTTCTATCGAAAATATATTATTTTTAAACCCTGTGTAACCCTGTTGTAACTTAAAATAAAGTATTTCTACAGTACAAATTTACAATAAATATAAGTTTAAAATTTCAGCGTATCCATTGGGAAACTTTTTTACATATTTCATTCGTTCATTTTCATTTTAAAAACCTGTTACATTGAAATTTTTAAGAATTATTTTTTTGTTTTTAGTTGTTTTGCATTTGGTGGATATCATGACGGTGGTCTCGACTAGGGCTTACGAGTTCGTCGAAATGTGGGCTTCGCTGAAATCATCCTAGTTGTTTTGTCTATTACTCATAATGGTTTGAATCCGACCAGCACCAGTCACAACTGGGGTTTTTTTTAACGTTGGGAAATCCTCTTGGATACCCAGCAGTGTAGGGGACACTGCGAGGTTATGCCGGATTCGTACCGGCTAAAACCCAACTACTTTCTAGCGCGGCCGTTGATGGGCGGAGTCGCGGGGACGTTATTATACTTGTACAACTTCGGTGCCCCGCCACGGCTATCCAGCAGCATCAGTCACAACCTGAGGCCGTTCCCTCCGGCCCAAATGTAGATAGCGGCGTTGTTCGATACACAGCCAGTATGTTGTGTCGGCTTCTGTCGTTGTCGCCCTTAACCCCGTCCGACTGTACATCTATCGGGGGTAACACCGGATGGAGAGTCGTGTTAAGTTGATAAATAAAATAATAATCACAGAGACAGAGGACTTAATAAGGGCAACAGGATGACTGCTTCTGAAGGACAATGTTGGGGGAGGAGGAGTATCCTTTATAATGCGCACTGCCAAGGTTTGGAACTCTCAGCAAGCGCCTGTGTTTCCGATCTCATATAACCCAAATATTTTCAATGTTCGAGTGAATAGGCATATTCTGGGTGAACCTCATTTTCGCTATACGGCTAGATGCTGGGCCAAGAGCAAACCCATTTCTAATAAAATGAAAAAAAAAAAAACCTGAAATTCTAACCCTGATGGTCTTCATGTATTCTAACTAATGTACCTATTAGTGTTATTTACAATTGACAATAATTGAAAGAAGATGGGTTATTGAGAAAGAAAATTCTATCATTATCAGCATAGTTTTTTCATCCCATACTGAGTCTTGTCTTACTCAAACAACACTTAATTATCAGTTAAATCACTTAGATTATGTGAGATTGAGGACATTGAGGAAAGTTGTGTTAATCTGTCGACCTTATTATGTTTTCTACACGTGCTGCGGGCTCAGCAACTTACATAGGTTATCTAAGTGCAGTTATAATGACCTATTTGCACTTACTACATTGTAGCAAGGTCTTGTAATGTCATCATTGTATAATTTCCATGTCTTCTACTAGACAAGTATATAGGATGATAATAAAGTGTACACTCAGTGCCACGAATAAAGTTTTACAGAGGCCGCGACAAGTCTATAAACGACCAATCCACCAGAAGTGTACAAGTAAGAAGAAAAAAAATAAATTATAATTAAGTAATTAGTTCAAAGGTTTTTTAATAAAAACTTCAATATTATTAAAACTTCTAGCTGACGAACGCGACTTCGTCCGCGTTGGAAAAAAAAGTAGCCTATCCTGTGTCATGTATGTACGTCTAAATATTTATCTACCAAGTTTCATGAAAATCAGTTAATTCGTTTAAGAGTTATGAAGGAACATACATACCGAAAAAAATTCTAAAAATGGTCAATTTAGTTTCAGTATCATGTATAGAGCCTATAAACACGATATCTCTGAAAACAAAGTAACTTACTCCATAACCAACCCTTACAGATTTATTATTAGTATTGATTCAATATTCCATCTAGTTAAATGTTTGTGCATACAGGTTTGATATTGAGAAATTTATAAATTGTAACTGTTTTTTTTTATGTTATAAGGTCCATTTGATGGTAGATGGTGCAGGTGAGCTGCTTATCTGCATGAATTTGTTTAAGGTTCTTCTGGAGAAGCTTATATTATAGCTATGTGGAAACACCTCAGAAGGGAGATTGTTCTAAAGTTAGCAGGATAATGTGTCTACTTATCCGGAATGTTTACACCTTATCCAACTGGATACGGATCATCAGAACGATGGTAAAAACTCGTTTACTTTAATAATATAAAATACAATATGATATCCCACTCCTAGGCAAAGCGAAACATGTCACAAATGATGTGGAATTAATGAAATTGATAAAAGTTAGGTAGAGATTGGAACCTGTGTCTATTTGGCATTGTAATTGTTTCTCTAAGATACTATCTAATTTATACGGATGGAGGTCTTAGATGCGTATAGCAATAAGTAAACACTTTCCAAATTCACCCACCTTCATCTCAACTCATACGAAAACATCCGAACAAAGGTTCGTTAGAAATCTACCAATTCACCACCCTTAGAGCTGAAGGAAAAATATTTTTACCTGCTTTCAAAAGACCGAATCCTTTCATAATTGTGTGTAAGAATCAAAATATTTTTTTGTAGCTACCTTGAGCAATATATGCCTGCACAAAGCAAAAACCATAAATTTTGCTAGTGTACATAATCTTTAAACTTACAATGTTACGTTTAAAAGACTATTCAGAATTAAATTCAGCATTTTCCTTTCGCAAGGGTTAATAGTTTTAAGGTTTTGAGGTATATGAGTGTTCTTTGCCTTTTAGCCTGGTAATTCTATACACAACTGCGTTCACTTTAGGAATTCGCTAGATACAGAATGACTTAAAAACATCATAAAAAAGTATGTATATTGAAGAGTGGAGCCACAAAATTTCTAACACACCAAATTGTCACTGTGCTACTTATTTAATATTCAATTTCGTACAAATGCATCTAAGTTAAAATTGAATATTTTATAAAAAAATATATAATACCCAATCAATCTCTAATTATCAGGTGTAAATAAATTGAATACGATGTATACACTCGTATTGGTGGTTGTGTCAATCAATACACACAGCCACTACATAATGTTATCACAGCTCTCCATTGTTAAAATATAACAAGCGTCTGTTTTGCTATCGGTATATTGACATTCAACCAAATCAAGTCGATGACTACTGGCAGCAAATAATACTGAAAAACAATTGAGCCACTTTAACCTACGACACTTGAACGTTGCCACAATGTGATTACGCCAATTAAAACTATAGACGCGAGCGACCAAATGCGACAACAATACAAACAGTAATATCAAATTCCATTACAAATGGAACTTATTACTGTCCTATCGTAAATATCAAGATTATCGTGAAAATTATCAACAAAAGACCACGTGGGTTGCAAATACGCCTTTATTACTTACTTACCTTATAAAAGGCCTTAGTTTTAATAAGGAGGGTTTTGATTAAACTAAGTATTACGTCTGTAACTTTCAAACTGAATATTTTAATTAGTTTCGTATAACCAAAGTTTTGCTGAGAATACTGTGCGTTCAATATCGACCATAAATATCTAAGTACTCAATAATTACCTACTCGATAGACTAGTTATAAATTTTGTTACAATTGAAAAACTGTATAACATTCGAATTTGAATGTTTTCTTATTTAGGTGATATTTTTTTAAGCTTGTCATATTAAAATGGAATGCGGTGATCTTCACTATTTTTGTAATGACGATCCTTGGAAGAAACCCCAAAAGAAACTCTTGATACCATTCTCTTTGTCATCTTTAAAATAATAAGCGCCTGTTTCACAAACGTCAAGTAGGCCAAACTGTCATTTAAAGTCACCGGTAACCGGGGATAATGGAGCTGATACACCTTTGTTTGTACGGTAAACGTCCCAAACATTAAATAGAAAATAATAATAAAAAATCGGCTATCAAATGATGCAGTAAACCGAGTGCATAATTCAATATAACAGAAAATGATTTCTAAAAGTAACTAATCAACAATTTACTTGTAGTTTGAGAAAGAGGCCCTAACAATAACAATAATTTCAAATTAAGTATACACAAAATCAAATTTTGCAACTTCTAAATTTCTATTATTTGCAACTTGCAACTGATTGTGGTATATCGTTTGATATAAAAACAGCTTAAAGTATATATGGAGAAAGACCAACTTAATTAGATGTCGTAAACAATGTTATGAATTGTACATATTATATATTGTTTTAACACAATAATTTCCTTCTATAAAATCTCGTAATGAGACGTTGAAATGCAGTTTGAATTTATCTCCAATTATAACCAAGTTGCAGTACCGTTTGTTTTCTTCTGTATTATACAATTCGAACTCCCCACTAATTAGTAACTACTGGTAAAGTAAAACTTGAAATTTAAACATACAAATTGACGACATTTTAGAACAAGTAAGAACTAGCGAAGTTCTTTCTTTTCGGTCTGAAGTTGGAGCCACAATTATGCGGGCTTCGTTTTTAATGTTTTCGGTTACATTTAACTTTTGACTTTATTAAAAGTGTTTCGGATACTTGGTCTTTAGCTTCTTATTGCATCCAGGATATTATATCTTATGAACAATGTGTTTTATGTTTATGTTTAATGTGTTTATTTTAGTACTAGCTGGCGCCAGCGACTTCGTCCGCGTCGAAAAAGAAAAATTAGCCTATCCTGTGTCCTGTACGTTTAAATGTTTATCTACCAAGTTTCATGAAAATCAGTTAATTCGTTTAAGAGTTATTGAGGAACATACATACATACATACAGAAAAAAATTCTAAAAATGGTCAATTTAGTTTTAGTATCATGTATAGAGCCTATAAACACGATATCTCTGAAAATAAAGTAACTTACTCCATGACCAACCCTTACAGATTTATTATTAGTATTGATAATTATCAAGAATATAATTAAATTTCCATTGTAAGAAAAATAATCTAAGTGTATTGACAATAAGATTATACTTAGATTAGAGTAAATAAATACACCGACTAGGTCTACTTAGAAACACTAATACTTGATAAATTAAAAAAACAACAACAAATCGAAGTAAAATAGCTGTAAATAAAAAAAAAACACTATTTTTATATTATATTTGAATAAAATGTGAGGACAACATAAAATAATTTTACAATTTAATTTTAATTGTTTTTATAACGATACTAATATTTTTAAATAATTTAAAAATAATAATTTTAATTTTTAAATATGAGATACTAAATTAATATGACTAAACCACAGAATAAGTTGTAATACTATACAAGTAGTAATTAAACATAGTAAAATGATAATGTATTCGTAGCTACCTGTACAAGCCGGTGGAATCTTTAATGATGCAATCAAATGATGCTTTTATATTATACAGGAAACTGCACCGGAACTGCATCATAATTATTATCACAATAAACTTGTAACTCCTAATAATATATATCAACTAGACGGTCTAATAGCAGGCACTACGCTTCTGTACTATATAGTAGTATTCATTTGTTCTTACTTAAATTTCAATGAACTTTATTGACTTCATTAGTTGAGCGGTTGTAGCTCAGCTTGCTTGTGCCAGAAGTCGTGGGTTCAATCCCCGCTTAAGACAAACATTTGTGTCGTTCATTGTAAAAGTGGTGTAACTCCCTATTTTTAAAACCATCTTTTTTTGCCTAATGGTATCACATTTAGTCATTACTTTCAATATAAAAGTGAAGTAACTCCAATAGTTGCATTAAAATCCCATAGATGAAAACAATAAATGAATGCTTATAATTCGCAAAAAGCTCGTTATTCTAAAATTCAGTTACAAGGAGATAGTTCACTTTTACAATGAACGACACATTTGTGTGTATGAATGAATATGTCTGTTTCTGTTGGTTTGGGTATTTTCTATGTATTTTATGCATATATTTATGGATATAAAGTATATTTTATGTATATTTACATTATGTATTTTATGTATATTTAAAGTTGTCTAACACACATAGTACAATGCAAGCCTTGATAGTTTGGAACCAGATGGTGCTGTGTGACATGCCCTAATAAAAAAAGAAAAAAAAAAGAAATTTACTAATAGGTGGAAATAACTCTCTTTTAAGCCAAAACTTTTAATTACTTGTTCTTTACTTTTTTAATAATATTTAATGTGATTCTGTAAATAAATAAAAACATATATTTATTTATTTGTTACTGAGCCAGTCAAAAACCGACCCTAATTAAGAATAGTTTAAGCTTTGAATTTTAAAGTACAATAGAAAGCACGTTTATTATAAAAAGCATTGTTATTTGAGGGCATTTTAATAAGCGAACCTATATTCCCTTATAATCTAACAACACATTTCCCCCTTTAACCGGGTATTCTCACACTTTCCCGTCTTTTTCAATTAAGTGTAAATACAAAGCGGAAGCCGACCGTTTTATAAGACATTTAAGTTATAAAAAGCAAGTTAACACCGGAGTTCGCTATACACAGTCATACTGAGTTCGTATGAAAGTGCAAGTCACAACGTTAAGTTGCGACTTTTATGCGCACATGTGTCGTGTATGAACATAAAAATACAAGTGTACGATTCTCGTTAGCATTGCTTGGAAAAAGTTGGAAGTAAATGAGATATAATATGTACATATTTGTATTTTCATAAGCTGAAAGAGGTGCGAACAAAATATATAGTCTGGCCTCTCCTATTGTTATCACATTTAAAAGAAATGGTCAACTAAATGGGAAACAACGAAATAGGTACCATAGGTAAGGTGGGCAGGCATGTTGACGGTCCACTTGATGATTTATTTATTTATTTATTTACAATAACATATTATATTTAATTTAATTGGCCATGACAGCACACACTAGGCTTGCAAGCCTGTATCGTGTGCTTCATGAATTGATTAAAATTTATTTTTTGATACTTAAAATAAATATCAAAAAATAAAATAAAAATAAATATATTAATTTTAATATTAACAAATTATAAATTACTAAATATACACTAAATTAATAATAAATATGTACATATAAAAGTAAATGACACAATAAATTTAGAATATAAAATGAGGCTATAACACAAGCAACGCCATAAGTGCTACAAGTGCGCTGTAGACCATAGGATTGAGGATACGGGATAAGGAAGGGATGGGGTAATGGGCTCTGGCAACCCTTACTCACTCACCGAAACACAACAGTACGTAAATGCTGTTATTTCACGGTGGTATTCTGTAAGGGGCTCGTCATTATCGTCTTGCCGACTTTATAGCAATAGGTACTGTAAGAAACTAAGTAGTACTATTGTAAGCTGAGACACTGGATTACATTTACACCAAGCGTACGAGTACGTCCTTCCTTTTTTCTCATGTCTTGCTCCTTAAATGACGCTACCAAGAAGAGGACACGTACCTTGTGTACGCGAGACAGCATTAGTAGGCAAAGATTTAAATCGAGAGATGCGGCATTACTAGCGAAAGTGTGTTACAAAATACAACATACATTATACTAAAGACAAAAGTATAAAATACATATACCTTTGTCTAAACACACTTTTAAACACAGACAACACATTCCTTACTTCAAACGTGACTGTGACGATAGCGACGCTCTCAACAAGCGACCGTCAATTACTGTAGCTGGCGTGCAACTCTAGTTGGGTTGAGCGCCTGCGCCCAACCCATTGTTAAGAATTTTCGGTGTGTTTTTAGTATGGCGCGAGGAGATTACGCCGCATCTTCGATTTAAATCTTTGTTAGTAGGTATATCTATTTTAGATATATTACAGATACCACATGTACATTTTTGTGATTAGTCCTTTTATTATAATTCTAAAAATCGAAAGGAACACTGGCATTATTTTGCTTTTATACAATGGGAAAATAAAATAAATTCTGTTGTATACTTTGAAGAAAAATGTGGGTGGGTCTCAAACGGTCTAGAACGCAATTTGACTTGTTGTAGTTTTGTGCATGGATATGGCATATTAAAATATAAAAAAAAATTGAAATAAAATAAAAATATTGTAAAACACCAACCACAAAAATTTATTCATAAAATTTCGTTCAAATTCATCATTCGATTTAATGCTGAAAATACACCACGTTTTTGGAAGGCCATAGTTCAAACTGATGAAAGCATAACAAAGTCGTCGATTGTGCAATGGTAAGAGATTAAATTTATCGAATTTTACCGTTCATACAAACTTAACGATTTGCGATTATAACTGCAGTTAAAATCGCAAATCTGCGGCGAATCTTAAAAGTACAATAGAGCATGGGAAGCGATTTGCACAACAGCACGCATGATTATACGGTGCACGCGCGACGCAGCTTGCATTACTTCTCATTAGCCGCTTGCATGGTTATGCACACATTTATTAAACCTTGTCAAATGACTGTTGCAACAGGTAGTCAACTGGCCTTATGAAATCTTTTGTATTGTACTGTTACAAATAATATAAAAATTATTTAGAAGATGCTCAAAATGGCACACATGTGAAAATCTGCACGATTTTCACAAGTGTGCCATTTGAACAAAAAAGTACAGAAGCGTACAATTAAAGTGACAGCCCTAATGGACGAAATACACGATCAATCATTTGGCGTGACGACAAACTGACGTGACGCAACGGCGCTATTTGAAATCCAGTGTTTGACATCAAGCCATCAGTTTTTACCATTCACGATCAAATTTTGGCTTCACGTCTGTTAATTTGACGCGATGGACTGATCGTGTATTTCGTCAATTATATACGAATATTTTTTAGGTTAATATAGGATTACGGGGTGAGCACAAGGTCGTTATTCAGAGCGGACAAGTCAAAATTGCGATGATGATCGCCAACTTCGAATTTTCAATAATAAGGGCCTCTTTCACAAACTAAAATTAAAGTGTTGATTAGTTACTTTTAGAAATCATTTTCTGTCATATTGAATTATGCACTCGGTTTACTGCATCATTCGATAGCCGATTTTTTTTATTATTTTCTATTTAATGTTTGGGACGTTTACCGAACAAACAAAGGTACGTATATCAGCTAAATTATTCCCGGTTACCGGTGACTTTAAATGACAGTTTGGCCTAATTGACGTTTGTGAAATAGGCGCTAAAACTTTTAAAGGGAGGTATTTAAAGTACCATTCATTTCGTGTAACATATAGATTATGTTTAACGAAGAGGGTATCAAAACTACAATAAGGACAGAAAAATATATTGAAACAAAACTTACATGGTGCTCAACAATATAAACGCTGGAAGCACGCAACGACCGTTTATTCAGCGAACAAAACAATAGCTGAAAACATAGCATCCCGCTGATAACATCTTGATCGCAGCCTCCATTAGTAGTGTTTTGTATCATCGCACACCGTTTTATGTACTGTGTATAAACTATAAACACGAGAATCACTGAACAGTGAAGGAGAATCGTGAACTAACCGTGATTCTGGAACGTGTGATATTATGTTATAACGACTTTATAGTATTCAGTCAATCATCACCACCGTTATTATTACTTGATGGTGTTGTAAAGTTTAAGCTTTCATATGAAAATAATGAAAAGATTTCAAAAAAGATGTAAAATATTAAGAAGAAGGTTTTTTGAAAGAGATATTTCGTGGAATATGTTCTTGATTATCTACATTTATGTATGTTCCTCTTTTTTCCTAATTTAATATGTAACATGGTGCAATTATTGGTGGTTTTTCTTAATAAAATAAAATAAGATTTCGTTTTGTTTAAAAATTAAGATTAAGTTTAAAAATTAAGTTTAAAAATTTAAAAATTTGTTATAGTCGTAAACCATTCCAATTTTTAGAAAGGTCTAACCAAGTCCTAAAATCAAATTGTATCAAAAAAGTTGTTTGCTTGTATTGTGAATCGATGCAAGCATTCTTGAGACCTGTTTTCAAAATTTTTTTTATTTAAAAATAAAAATTACATAGGGAAGATTTCAAACCAGCTGAGATGGTGAAAACGCCTCCAAAGAGTTTATCGATTCCTGTCCCAAGGATTTTTCATTAGCAAAGGCGTCAATGAACTTCCATATAACAATTACAATCTTTGTTTTTTTTTAATTAAGTTTATTCGTGTGATACCACTTATCTGACTTTTTCATTTTAATTCTTTATTTAGGCAAAATTATTTTATGTTTTAGTAAAGAGGTTTTTTACATTATAAAATTTGTCTCAGTTTTGGTTAAAGGGATTAAGGATCAAGAATAAGGAGTTATTGGGAAGCGATAGTGGAAATGAGCTCTGGCATTCATTACTCACTTGCTGAAAAAACAGCACATATACTGTTATTTATTTCATGGTGGTCTTCTGTAAGGTAAGAAAAGTGAGAGCTCCCTTAACCTTAACCTTAACCACCCGACCGATGGGCTTGTCAATTTCCTAATTTTATTTTCTAATTAGTTAACAAAATGGCGCGTATTAGTTTTTCTTTACACTCTTACGACCTCTTACAACCTTGTTATTTATTTTTTGTCTTATGGTTCTTGCTTTTATCCATACTTTCATCTAAACTCTTACGTGGCTATGGTTAAACAACGCATCAGAAACTTAACACTATTTCTACGGCTTATGTTATGACTACTAATAAAACTTTTAATTTTATGAGTTAATCCACCGATGTTGAACGCAACACACTTACTGATATAATAAGAGCACAGATCAGTAAACAATAACGAGGAAAATCTGTGCTGGGAATGAGCACAGTTTTTCACAAGCTCATAGTTAAAATCAACCTGTCTCCTTGTCTCGCTAATAACAAAGAACTCTGTTAACTGTTGTTAGGGTTGTCACTTATAACTGTCTGTATTAATATAAAGATCATTAATATAAATTACTTGATATAATTAAATATAAATCTTTCGCATAATTAATTCATTGTTTTAAATTTCAGAAAAAAGTCGGGAACACGCGCTCGATTTTAGATAAGATAAATATATGAAAGATAGTTTTAGTTAATTTGTAAAGCAATAACTTTTTGTTTACCACTGAAATTAACTAAAATGTATAAGTCTTAGGGCCTCTTTCATAAACTACATGTAAAGTGTTGATTAGTTACTTTTAGAAATCATTTTCTGTTATATTGAATTATGCACTCGGTTTACTGCATCATTCGATAGCCGATTTTTTTTTATTATTTTCTATTTAATGTTTGGGACGTTTACCTAACATACAAAGGTATATCAGCTCCATTATCCTCGGTAACCGGAGACTTTAAATGACAGTTTGGCCTACTTGACGTTTGTGAAAGAGGCGCTTAAAGTTAAAAGTCTTAGGTTCTCTAAGAACAGTAAGTATAACGAACCTTGAAAAGTTTCATGAATGTAAAAAAGGAGAGTGATCAAAGTGGCTCCGTAATGCACTTTTTAAATAGACGAACAACTTAACAACCTCTAAGTTAAATGTAAACTTAACCAGCTGTAATTTAAGACGTGCTTAATGCAAAGATAAACAAGGGAATACATAAAAACTACTCACAAACAATGAGTGTCGCGGAAACGCGTAACGTTACGTTACGTTGTTCGGTAATGCTTTCATGAACATGCAATGCTTGTTAACACGATATAGATGGTCATATAGAGTAGCTGGCATATGGCAACTAGAATTAGAACCGAGGACGCTGTACCGCGTCCGGAACAAATACTCGTCTTGACAATACAAATATTTGTCCTTTCACGGGACAAACGCGGTCCGCGATTGCGGTTTGACCTTTTATTTTATTTTTCACGCATACTCTATGTTTGAATTTCAATTTGAAGTTTTTTTTTTTATATTTTATTTATGTGAAGGTCGTCAGATAGGCTGACGGTATATCTATGTGATGGTAAGTAACGCACGTCGCTAACACAGCAACACAAGCACAGCCACAGGGGCTGCAAGTTCACTACAGTGCTAAAAAGTTATTTAACGGTGGTTTTTCTAAAAACCAAAAAAAAGTTTGATTTGCCCAATTTTATTGTTATTATTTTGATAGACAAGACAAGATTTAGTCATGTCTATCAACATAATATTATACTTATAACAAATAAGCTGTAACAAAACTAAAACAAAAACAAAACAAAAACTAAAAATGCTTATAACATAATATTTTCTATCACTCAGTTTCTATCGCATATATCGCTGCTTAAAAACTAAAAGGTCACAAATCAAAATTACACTTTTTACAGGAGAGCTAATAGAAAAAAATTAAATTATTTTTTGTATTTTTTTTTCTTATTAGATATATATCAAATATATGGATAAGCGTATTTTTAAGTTTATTATAAAAGTACTTAAAGCATTAAATGTTTTAAGTACTTTTATAATAAACTGAATACTAGAAGATATATAAGCATATAATAAGTTACTTTTGAATATATAAAAAATGATCAAAATATACTAAATATGGAATAAAACAACCATAAGTCTTTCTGCAACATACAATATGAAGGATTGTGATTGTATTTTTGCAATAAAAACTTTTTTGGATTTTTTTGTTTTATGGCCCTTTAGTTTTTAAGCAGCGATATGTAATTTATGTAAATAGGTAAAAACAAAAATGTTCATTACCTACTTATTTCTGATTTGTTTACGAACCTATGTTCCTTTCTTTTGTTTAGTTATCAATAAATAAGTATGAAAACATATTTTTTTCCATTACTTGTGTAGTTATTATGATTGAATTTCGGCCAATGGGCAAACATTCGAGATCGTATCTTACCATTGCGCGACCGGAACACAAAAATGTAGGCTAAACCTCTTGTGATAGATATTTATTTGGAATTTTCAGAAAATATTATTTGAATATTGAAAGGTTTTGGACAATGTAAACAACTCTAAGCGCCTATTTCACGAACGTCAATTAGGCTAAACCGTCACTTAAAGTCACCTGTCACCGGGAATAATTTAGCTGATACACCTTTGTTTGTACGGTAAACGTCCCAAACATTAAATAGAAAATAATAAAAAAATTCGCCTATCAAATGATGCAGTAAACCGAGTGCATAATTCAATAAAACAGAAAATGATTTCTAAAAGTACCTAATCAACACTTCACTTGACGTTCGTGAAAGAGGCCCTAAATGCTTTAAAATATAGTTCCTAATAATTATATATTTAAAGATAATATGAACTACATTAATTTCCGACTCTTGATTAAAACTGGAAAGGCGAATTGCGTAGGCTTTTGAATAAATTTACCTAATTCTTGGTAGATATAGATTTAATTGCTTTGATCCAAATACTTATAACCTTTCTGTTTGACATTAATCAAGTTTGAATATATTTTAATGCCTACAGAAAATTTATTGCAGTAAATTATAACATACTGTTATATTGTACTTTTTTAAACCAAAATCAATACTAATAATAAATCTGTAGAGGTCGTCATGGAGTAATTTACTTTGTTTTCAGAAATATCGTGTATATAGGTATACATGATACTGAAACTAAATTGACGATTTTTAGAATTTTTTTCTGTATGTATGTATGTATGTATGTAAGTATGTATGTTCCTCTATAACTCTTAAACGAATCAACTGATTTTCATGAAACTTGGTAGATAAACATTTAGACGCACGGGACACAGGATAGGCTACTTTTTTTTTTCAACGCGGACGAAGTCGCGGGCGCCAACTAGTAATAAATAAAACTCTTTGCTGTCGTATTACAAGTTTATGTGAGTCAATAGGTTAGGTCCGGACGGTGAAAGGGTTCAATAAAATTGTTAATATAAAATAGTAAACCTTGAACAGGTGCTTACTTACACAATAAGTAATATCTGAATTTTACATGTTTAAAATAGTAATTTATATATATTTCAATTTACCTACTCAACCAAAAAATCAACATAATTACATTTTATGCAAAGTCGTGGGCGTGTAATACCATTATATGAATTTTCAATAGTTGTATAATAATAAATCACACCTAATATGTTACCGGTATTGGTCCTTGACGTTATCAAATGGTTCATTTAAAATAAAACAAGTAATATTACGTTTGAGAACTTGTTGCATTAGATTTGCAAATTCATTTAAGTGTTCATGCATAAATTGTTGATTTTGTTTCGCTTCGTTTCTGTCAATTTATGAGCTGTAACATAATTAAGTTTTGCAAGTGTAGCTTTTTTTATTATTAATATAATATAAAAATGGATTATGCACTTGCATTTCACGTCCGTTATTTGTATTTCGGTTGATTTGGTTCATTAATTATTATCTATGTTTAGATAACGTCGATGTTTATCGAGGTAATGTGTTTGTAAATAGAACAGTCCGGATACCGTATGATAAAATTATTAAAGAAGCCTGAATAGAAATATGACCAAATAATAATACTAAAAAATATGCCCCTCCAACCAATCAACGGTTGGTTGTATAAAAAAATTACAACCATAATATCTTTAAAAGTACTGGAACATCCATACTATGTTTTCTTGTCTATTTTATTGCAATTGAGGTTTAAATGTCAAAGGAGGACGGACATTCTTGCCTAGGAACCAATAATAAAATGATAATATTATCATTGGAAAGGATGTTTTATGTACTTTAATTGTTGTTATGGCGGAGTGTCTATTTTGAAAAAGTTTTTAAATTGGACTTTGTTTACTTAGATAAAATTCAAATCTAGGATTGGCTATTTCTCTTTATACGCGCCCTTAAGCGTCGCCTGAAAGTAGTAATAGTTATTACTCGCATGTATGTAGACTCAATCCGGTGAAATTGCTGATCTCATATTTTGCAAGAAAAAGGCCTAACATTCATGGTAGTAGCAGACAGGCACACATAATGATTTTCGTATTTATAACATTAAATCTGCAACTGTATTACAAATCGATTCTTATAATAAACTAGTCACCCGCTAGTGTTCCTAGTTCTTACCATTATTAGTGAAAACCATTGGGGGGCTTAGAAAAAGTTAATGGAGAAATAGACGAAAGTAGACAGCAACTTTATTTTATAACCAGCGTTAGATTATGTAGTTTTCTATACGTGAAAGAATTTTCATAATCGGTCCAGTAGTTTCAGAGTCTAATCAATTCAAACAAACAAACAAATATTTCCTCTTTATAATATTAGTATAGTATACTATAGACAAACATACAAAAATGCAATTCTCTCTTTATAATATTAGTATAGATATAACTTTAATTTTTTTTTGAATTGATCACTTATGTACTTATCACTTATGAGTGGTTTTTGTTATGGAACAATTACGTAATTAATTAAAAATATTAAATAAATTTATAAATCACCGCACGTTCTTGTTATTATATTTAGGTAATGGAAAATATTATAGCTTTTTATGTGTGGAAATACTCTATAAACATTCTTTTGTACTCATGACCTGGCCTGAGCTCGTTTGAAATGATGAAAGACCCGAAAGAGAATTACTGAACAGATTCGTAACCTTTTTTCTTTATAAGCTTTCTTTGAATTGAAGCTAAAGAAACTACATAGTATTTAAACACGTTCAAAAATATTTCTGACGCTCATAATACAATTGTTATTGTAGCTCAATCAAAATTCACGATCACGAAAATCGCAATATAGTAAAAAAAATGCTAAAAAAATTATCTTTTGCAGTTGATATATAACATAATAAGTTATTACGCTCTTTTTATAGTTTTGCACTTATGTGTTTTGAGATGGGGTAAAATCATTGAACTAGTCATGTAATGTAAGCGTCATCGTCATATCATAGGCGTTGACAGCTGCATATGAAAGTAAACTTACTAGATATGATAACAAAGATCAATATGGTTTACACTGACCAATAAAATAGTTTCATATAAACATCAAACCCTTTTAATGGTCTGTCATTATGAATTTATTATTGTTATTATGACGACCATTAAAAAGGTTTGATGTTTATATGAAACTATTTAAATTTTTTCTCTTGTATTTCTTGCGATCAACAATTGCGACAATTTACCTAATTCGATAATGCCAAGGAATTTAAATATAAAATTATTTTTGTGAAGTTACGTTTTCACTTCTTACGTGAGACCAACAACTGCCATTTTTTTTACGTCATATTGTAACACTTTTTGTTACCTAACTAGAATAGAACCTAATTTTGAATAAATTTAATTCCATTATAAAAAAAAATGTATATAATGCATTAGGTACTAAAATATTTTTAACAAAATCAAATTTGAATTATGATCTGGATTTTGATTAAATATATTATCTGGGTTTTTTTAGTAATATTATTTAACTCTTGTGCCTAACTAGGAAATGACAAATGAAATGACTCTAGCATTTTGGTTATTGTCATGGTCCGGTCTTGGTGACAAAAAACGTTTGATTAGTCGCTCGCTTTCAAATGTTTTTTTTAACCTTGGCCTAAAACTGTTATTGCATTAATTATTGCAAATTTGCGATAAACTTCCCCATCATTCGTTAATCTTAACATTGTTCACCTGAAAACAAAGACATATGAAAATAATTTAAGTTTTATTTATAGCCTAAGTTCACTTAAATCACATAATCACTAAGTTTTTTTTGCTATGCCCAGTTTCATCAGTGTTAACAAAAATTGAAAAATATTTCGCTCCTTAAAAACTAAAGGGCCACAAATCAAAATTACACTTTTTACAGGAGAACTAATCGAAAAATAAATAAATTTTTGTTTGTTTATTTTTTTCTTATTAGATGTATATCAAATATATGCATATTATACATCGTTATAAGCGTATTTTTAAGTAGCATTAAATGTTTTAAGTACTTTTATAATAAACTGAATACTAGAAGAGATATAAGCATATATAAAATATATATAAAAAATGATCAAAATATACTAAATATGGAATAAAACAACCATGTCTTTTTGCAACATACAATATGAAGGATTGTGATTGTATTTTTGCATTAAAAACATTTTTGGATTTTTTGTTTTATGCCCCTTTAGTTTTGAAGCAGCTATTTATCTAATCTAAATCTCTTTGAAAGCGCGTGTGTAAAACTTATCAAGAAGACCCTTGTGCTTTAACAATAGTCGCATATCAATGATATTAATCCCATATGCAGCATTGATGATGAAGCTTACAAAACAAAGGCAAAACAAATAATAATTTACTTCAAGTGTACTTACAATATAGCAATATTATTTTTTATTTATTATTATATTTTTGTTTATATGCAGAAAAATTCGCAATTTTTTCTGAAAATTATATGCACAAACCTTCCTCGTTTATCGCTTTACCAGTTTTTAAAACTGTATTAGGATCCTTTGGGTGGTTTAAAAGAAGTTAATGGAGAAACAGACATAAATGTTCAACGGAATTTATTTTATAAAATAGAAGAATTGCGAAACAACATTTTTAGAAATAATACAAAACTATAAGTGTTATTGTGTTATATAAAAACGAAAAGTCCATTGTAATATCAAATCTACAAAGTGCTGTACTAGGAAGGAACAAATAAAACCGCGAAGCGAAGTGTATGGAATAGTTGCGGAGTCAAAATTGGAAAAAAAAAATCATGGTACCTCAATGTCTAGAATAAAAGCATTTTCTTGTCTTGACTTCGTGTGAGGTGCTAAATTGCAAATTAAAACTCTTTAGCGCGTAGAGGGGAACTTGAGAAAAAGTATTTAAATGAAATGTATTGAGAAAGTCGCAAGAGGAAAATGAGGTTCTTTCAACGCGAACTCATTCTGACTTTTGAGTGACTCTTTTAGAAGTCCACACCACTATTTTGTTTAGAGCCCTTCATTTTTTATACTTTTTTATATTATCTTTGAAAATTATTAATTTCAATAATAAATTTTAATGGAGAATCGTGAAATCTTATCAATCAATCAATACTAATAATAAATCTGTAAGGGTTAGTCATGGAGTAAGTTACTTTTTTTTCAGAGATATCGTGTTTATAGGCTCTATACATGATACTGATAATAAATTGTATGTATGTATGTATATATGTATGTATGTTCCTCCATAACTCTTAAACGAATTAACTGATTTTCATGAAACTTGGTAGATAAACATTTAGACGTACAGGACACAGGATAGGCTACTTTTATCTTTTTCAACGCGGACAAAGTCGCAGGCGATGCGTGTATGTATGCATGTCTCCTATAGGCTCCAAAACCGCTGAACCGATTTGGATGAAACTTTCAGACAATCTTCAGATTAGTCCAGCGGGTGTTCCTGTGAAGTTTGGTAGCGATGCCCGCGAATTCGTAGGTTTATATATCAACCCCCCCCCCCCCCCCCCCCCTAGGTGGGCCATGACCTTGTCGTGGTGGGGGGGCTTACCCTCGATAATCCGATGGGGTCGCGGGGGGCCGGTGATTCCTTTCCTCGTCCCATGGGATTGTTGTTGGGGACCAAGAAGGCCCACACCCGTGTGCTCCGAGCGGGCTCCGTTCAGCGGAGCTCGTGGCGGAGCGCACATTGTTGATGGTACCCCCGGCAGCTGGGGCGGGACTTGTAGCCCTCCATGCTTGTTTCGTCAGCTGTCGTCGGGGGTTAAGGTGGAGTTCAGGGGAACAGGGAGGCCTGGGGGGGTAGCCCCTGGTCCCCTGCTCGTTGAAGGTCGGGTGGGAGCCAATGGACACTTTTGGTGTCCATTGAGTCCTCCCTTAACATCATAGCAGATGGTCGGGCAGGAGAAGGCGGGTACTAGCCCGTCTTCAAATGCCCTTGGGGACCTGCGCACACAGGCTAGCTGTGTGTGCCTGCACGGGTCCCCCCCGTCTGGGGATTGCTCGGGTATCTTCGGGCAATCCGCCCCCAATTCCGCCCGAGGAGGGTGGGTCGGAGCAGTTGCCTCGGCAGAGCCCGTCCACCCCCCACTCAAGGGCAAGGAGACACCGGGGAGTTTTAGTGGGTAGGGGCCAGTTCTATCTGCACGTGCGCACGCGGAGTACGCTGGTCGAGTCCCACATACCCCTACCGCCTAGCCAGCGGTAGGGGATCAATAAGACGATTTCTCCTCAACAAAAAAAAAAGGTTTATATATAAAAAATAGTCATTTTACATCATTTTATTATGTAAAGTGCAATGTAGTCTGACGTTCCCCTAGTTGGTATGAGTTACCATCGCCTATTGACACAAGCAAAACCATAGGTGCTGTAAAAGCGCTGAAGATCTTTGTAGCATAAAGGATAATTAAGAATGGGATAGAAAAATGGGTTTTAACATCCCTTACTGACTCACCGAAACAGCACATCATGTTCTGTTATTTCATTGTGGTCTTCTGTAATGAGGTGGTTATTGAGCTACGTGCCCTATCACTACTAATTTATTGCATTTTTTATTTTATTTATATTTAGTTGAAGTATCTCGGTGTTTCGCAGATAAACCTTAGAACAAGGCCATCAAATGAACGAATCTAAACTTGAAAATCTTGAAAACGTCACTTAATATGAGTATTGTTTGTTGATTAATTTCTTTATTCCCTGATATACGTAGTATTTTGTTTGAACATTAAAAGATTAATTAATAATTGAAATCTACCGGCTGATCATGATTACTATGAACAGGCAATTCATTAACTGTGACGCCAAATATAATCACCGTTTATACAGTTGTTAAACATAAATAGAAATAGAACAAATATTATTTTCTGTACATATTTTCACATATGCAATGTGTTTAAATAGTAATTTTATACTTTGACCCATATTTTGAGAAGTAGCCTAAGTCAATGAATGTAGATAGGTTTTTTTTATGTAAAAGTAGACAGACTGACTGTCCACTTGGTGGTATGGTATGTGGCTACAGTCAGCTGCCTTTTAACACTTGCAAACCATGGGTTCTGCAAATGCGCTTCCGACCTTATTATAATAAACTAGCTGGAGCCCGCGACTTCGTCCGCGTTGAACGATGAAAGGTAATCTATGTCCTTTCTGGTGTCCCAGACAACGTGTATGCAAAATTTCATTGTGATCGGTCCAGTAGTTATTGCGTGAAAGAGTAACAAACATCCATATGTCCATACATCCAATACAAACTTTCCCATTTATTAGTACGGATAATAGCAGATTAGGAGATAGGAAAATGGACTTTTGCATCTCGAAACTCATCGAAAGACAATAGCACATATGCTGTTATTTTATGTTGTTCTTATTATAAGGGTTTTACTAATTAACACAGTAATATTTCATTTAAATTAATTCTTATGTTTTTATATTTAAAATGTGTATTAAACTTTATGTGGTTAAAATTATACAGATACTATTTTTAAATTAAGTTAACACTTAACTTTAACGCACAGCCAAAACTTCAAAGTCTATAAAACTGAAATTTGGATAATAGGTTTATTTTGTAATGTAAGCATCCGTTAAGAAAGGATTTATTTCAACTCGGTTCGAATCCGGGGGCGGGTCGCTAGTCTATTATAAATTTTCTTAAAAAATTTAAGGCTTATAAGTAGGCTTACTTCCTACTTGTGTTTTTAAAATATTTCTGAGTGTGAAATTGTCATATTGATTGCGACAAATATTTCACGTAGTCAATGAGTCAAATGCTTGTATTGATCAAGGTGACATTGATCAAAATGACACACTTGATGGTTTAAAACCTTTTTAGTGAGGCGTTAACAAAAGTGACTGTGACCTATTCATATTGATGTTGAAAATCAAAGTTGTTAAACCTTCATTTTACTTTATTATCTAAATATTGTCAATTGTTTTAGATTTTGAAAAAATAAATAAATTATACAGCTAGAATCGCACAATTTATTACCAATTCCATCATTAACATTAACTTTTGTAAAAGTCCGAGCGTCTTATATGACCTATTTCTGTGCTCACCGTAGATGAAAATATTTGTTTATTATTGTTTGAGTTAAAATTTTCCATTATTTCCATGTTTTCACTATGGATTGTAGGTATAAGACCTTCGCTTGCTGTAATATATAATCAGCTGCTATTTATTTCCGTTTTTATATTTTCGTTATTTAAAGAATTTTCCGTTCAAGGAATAAAGTTCAATTGTGAATTAAAAAAATATTAAGTATTGGCATAATATATTAGGTTCCCTGTAATTTTCTATTTATAGAATACTTATATCACTTTATAGAATACCACTACGAAAAAATTAGTATTTTGATTTGATGATTTTGATGATTATAGATGATTAATTCATCGAAATTTGGTTGGGTGAGTTGGGAAGTATTTTAGTTTTTTGCTGAAATTACTCCCAAAATTCATAAGGAATGATTTCACTATGAAAGAAAGAAAGAAAGAAAGAATTTCATTCACTCAACACAAAGACACAAACATAATACAAAAACAATAAAAAAGAAATTAATAATAAAGATGTGTGTGTCCTCGCGGCAGTGAAAGGGATACTATGCGCTCGTTTTATAAATTTAGCAGAAAAATAAAACAGCGAATTCAAAAAACTTATTATTGTTGCAAAGGAAAAACGACTTGGGAAATCTTCTTGAATACCGGCAGTGTAGGTGTTATGCTAGATTCGTATCGTAAAAACCCAACGAGTTTCTAGCACTTCCGTTGATGGGCGGAGTCGCGGGGACGTTATGACACGACATCGGTGCCCCGCTCCGGCTATCCAGCGTGGGGAGGGCTACGCTCCCTGTCAGAACCTCGGCGTACCCGAAGGTACGCCGGCCATCTCGGAGGACCTTATGACGGGGGGGCAGTCTAGCAGTGGACGTCATACGGCTTAGTTAGATGATGAACAATAATAATTAGTAACAAGTGGCAAAAAAGTAAGCTTATGCGGTTTTATGTTTTAATGTTTTACTTAGTGGATCCAATCTCGCATGCATGTTTTTTTTTTAAAGGAATAATGCAATGTTACTTTCATTGAGGAATAGCATTGGCAACATTCTTGCTGGCTAGCGATTACATTGGTTATACTATTTTTTAGACAGTGCATGATAGATTGTATTTATTTGTATGTATGTATTTATATGTAATATGTATAGTTTGTTTTTTATTAATTTTTTCTTCTCGTTATTTTTTATTATTCCTATTGTACAAATGTAAAATTTGTAGAGCTGTGGATTTTGAGATAAATAAATAAATAAAATATCAAATCAATTTGTTTTGCGCTGTGAAGTGTGTCAGTTGGTTAACAAGGCGTACAGGTCGTAGTCCGTCACATATTATGTGTGATGCATACAAATAGGCGTACACGAGTTGGCTTGCTAGTTTCACGGACGTGAACATGTAAAACAGCGATCTAAATCGTTGTCACGCCGACGAAATTTGGAGAATCGTGTGGTTTACTTAATTCAAAACTAAATACACTACTTAATTCTGACACGGAAACACTATTTATCATAATAGGTAGGTCATTTTAGAAAAAAATCATCGAAGCATAAGATACTAATACAATAAATAAATCATACTGTTCGTATGTTTGTTTGCTTATTTGAATGAGCGATTTAAAAAAGCTAAACCAGTCAGAGTTAAGAAATATATTAATTATCCTGTTATATATATTTCTGTTATTTATTTGAAATATATTATATTTTTTTCTGCAAATTAGGTATATACAGAAACTTAAAAAGATCCAGGTTTTATAAATTATAAATTTATACCTACCATTTATGTCTGTGTGTGTATAATATTTGCAATACGAATGCAATTCAAATTCTAATTTTATAAAAATTGGCATCAATTGAATTTCAATTTGCCTCAGGTGACTCGATATAATTAACTAACTATAAATGAAAATTTGGCTATCACAAGCATTTTAATAATAAATTTCAGCCACATCTTTTTTTTTCTAAAATAATACTCGTCTGAACTCTTCTATTTATAAACAAAATTATAAATGCAAATATATTTAGCGTATGCAAAAGAGTGCTTTTGTTTTCGTCATAAATACAAAGACTTCATATTTTCACTACTAATATCATGAAGCTGTAAAATTTGTTTATAGTCTTGTTGTGAACCTCTGTAACTTCTAAAACGTTTCTAAAAATACTTTTAGCAATAGATAGACTACATTATGTTTAGATAATATGTATTTATAATGCTATAATGTCGGATGAAATAGCATAGTTTATTTAGATAATTACCTACCTAAACTTGTTTTTGTTGTGCCTCAACCAAAACATTAGTTAGAAGTTTGAAATAATTAATTATAGAAGAATATTAATAGTAAATCTAAAAAAAATAGGGAAAAAATTTTCAAGACATTTGAGGAGCCCTTTGGTAGAGCGGTTTCGATACCATACCCGGGGGCACAATGCTGGGAAACCATTCTGGTCTGTCATTATGATGTTTTAGACAGGATATGCATGCATGATGATCAAATATGTTTCTAGCTATCTTTTGGAAATTATTTCAAAATATTTCGTTTACTTCAAAATAGAAATGGTCCTGATCTTGTAAAATGCCTATACCAAACCCTAACATTGGCTCGTTGCCAAACAAATTCGATAGAGCTCTTGACCTAGAGTTACATTTATAAACAGAATACTTCGCGCAAAACAAGAATAGTTGTTGATAAAAACGGAGTATTTATGGAAAATGTTAATATAATTAATTTTAATAATGTTAATATGTTAATCACAAGTTTACAATGAAAACTTTTGTTTCTATGATGATAACATGAAAACTAGAGATATCCAGTATTTGCCCATTGAACCTATTTTTAGTAGTTCAAAGAAAGGAATAAAACTTTAATGTTAGGTTAACTTTGGGTTAGCACAGTAAGCCATTGATGGTAAGCCATCATCGCCTATAACACAAACAACGCCACAATAGTTATACGCAAGTACGCTGTCGACATTAATATAGATAAAAGTAAGGCATTAGGAAAGGACAGAAAAATGAGCTCTGGCATCATATACTCAGTCACAGAAAAACCACAGCACACATTATTGGTCTTCTCTATAAAAATGGTTACTGCCTTGACTGCCTGCCTAAAAATGACTGCGAATCGCAGTGTGCCCTGACACTAAAAAATAAAATCAAATAAGTAACATTTGCACGCATTATTATAATATAGCTTATATGGTATAACTAGCTGGCGCCCGCGACTTCGTCCACGTTGAAAAAGAAAAAAGTAGACTGTCCTGTGTCCTGTACGTCTGAATTAAATCAGTTAATTCGTTTAAGAGTTATGGAGGACAAACAATACCTACACTTACAGATTTATTATTAGTATTGATAATTACCCACATATTATAGATAAAATTCTTGATCACCTACATTGCTATAATATTCATTTCATAATGTTTGACGTGTCAAGACACTTCGAATCAAGTTTGACTGACGTTAAAGCATAATTCTGAAGTTAAAGCTGACGTTTGATAAGTAATTGAGATGCTCATTTCATACGTGTAATCTATACCTTAATTGTAATTCATAACAAGCGTTATGCAAATACTTCCGAATGGTATTGTATGTGAGTCGACAATATCGATTGCCTTGGCACAACACGAGATTCCACAGGTGTCGTCGCACCATCTAAATAATATCCGATGGCATACTTGCTAACTGATAACTAATTATCTGTTATTACCAATATTGTCTTGCGTTCGTATATTATATTTAAATGCGAAAGTTTGCCAAGATTTTTTGGTATGATTTTAAATGTCAATTGAACGTATAACGTATAGGTACGTATTTCCTTATTGTAAACAAACTATTTACCTGTAAATAATTTTTGAAGTTCAACTCAAAGAAATATCATTTTAATGTTTTAATGTAATAGAGTAATTTTGATTTGTCATTTAAAATACTTGCTTTGGTCTTTTTATTTACTTACTGGTGCCAGCAACTTCGTCCGAGTTGAAAAATAAAAGATAAGCGCCTGACATTACTTATAGGTACTTTTGAAAATCAATGTATTTTTATTTTTACACAGTGCTGGTTCCCGCGGCGTCAAAAAAATAAAAAATACCTAATGAAATCGTCTAAGAATTACTCAGACATGTAAAATTGTCCTTGTGTTAGTATTAGGATGTTACTCGTAGAGTAGTCACCTACAACCTACAACTAAATGCTCTCTAGAGAACAAGCCGTTTGTTTCAAACTGTAGACACATTCGTACTTTTGTTACGCCTACACTACTAACAAATTATTCTAAAACAGCTTATAGTTCATGTAGAGTCGTTAGTCATTCATTAGTATTTCCATCTACTGTATTAAATTTAAAAATTATTTAAAAAGTATTGTCTAAATTATACGAGTATCTGTCTTGGGACCCGATCCTGTCAGTCTTTATTCTATAATATTTTATGTACCTATCAGTGACCCGCCCTCGGGTATTATTTTCTAATACTTACAAAAATAATAAATTCGCACTAATATATTATTTTCTGCAAATTAAATATATAAACTTTTCTCGTTTATCGCTCTCTCTATTAGTGAAAACCGTATCAAAATTTAAATGGTTCAAAAGAAGTTAGCCGAGAAACAGACACAACCGGACAGGTGCTTTATTTTATAATATGTTTAGATTAGATATTAAATATACAAACAGTATTAAAATAGTGGGAATATATTTTTTTTATGTTGGCAGGCTGTTGGTTTTTTTTAATGGTAAGGTGGCTACCGTCGTCAATAATACAAGCGACGTCACAAGTGCTACAAGTGCGCTGCCGAATACAGTATAGGAATAAAGATGAGGGATTGGGAAGGAATAGGGAAAATGGGCTCTCGCATTCCTTACTCACTCATCGAAACACAACAGCACACATGCTGGTATTTCACGGTGGTCTTCTGTAAGGGGGTGTAAGGGGGGACGGGCTGCAAAAATGGTTGCAAAATGCAGTTTGCCTTGCCACTTCTCAACCAGAAATTTGAAGACCGGACCTCTGAGTTACAATCTAGAACAAATATCATCCAAAGCCCTTGACCGAATACTAAGAATTTTCTCATATATGCAACATTGAAAAATTTAATCACTCTCAGTGAACATGACTCACTTTGTGGGCAATACAAAATGCAACATTAAATTACAATTGAGATAATGATTGTTTACAAAACATTTCTTGAGTTGCATGTCAAGTAAGAAAATTTTCTTATACATCCTTCTGAAATGCAAAGCAAATAATTGAAAAAATGCATACAGACATGTTTCGTTTCGTACATTTTTTTGAATTTGTTGTTATATATACGAGTATGTTGTCATAGTATTGAGCAGAGGCCTTAATATATAATATACCCTTAGAGAATCAAAGAATTCATGAAGAAATTCAAAACGTCACAATGAATTGCCTCCCACTATGAAAGCAAATTTAAAGACGTCATGTCAAAAGTAATATAGAATAATAATATAAAAACACATTATTTGTTTGGTAACCTCGATTTTTTTTAAAAGTGTATTCAGTAGAAAAATTTTAAACAATCATTCGTTTTGTACTTTCATAACACGTTGTTCAAAATTCTCGAGTTCTAAAGTTGAACCTCTCGAGTTATGAGCTACATAACTCCTGTCCGGTCGGACGAAGCCTCCGGCTATGGTTGGTAGGTAAACAGTAAATCTGAAACGAACAAAGACTACATAGTCTAAAAATAAAGTCGCTTTCCGCGTCTATCTGTCTGCCTGTCTGTCTTTATAGCCGCCAACTTCTTCTAAACTACCTAACAGATTTTGTTTGATGCTGTTTTCACCATCAGTTTTTACGGAAGGTTTATGTATTTATAAAAATAAATATACGTATGTTTGATGATCCGGTTTTCACTTATGGAAAAAGATAAACGAAGAAGGGTTGTGTATATAAAAATTACATATTCCGAGCGAAGCTGGGAGCCGATCATATAAAGTTTTTATGTATGTAGAAAAAAAACCAGTATTTTGCAACTAATTTACATGGCTGTAGGCTAAACCTTAAGAGATACAAAAAATAATGTACTTGACAATTTGTAGTGTATTGTAATTGAGAATTCTTTAATTAAATTCATGCTGTACGCATCTGTCTGTTTCTCTGCTAACTTATAAACCACCCATCGGATTTAGATACGGTTTTTAATAATGGAAAGACCGACTAATAAAGAAGGTTTGTGTAGGTACACAATTTTCAGAAAATAAAAATGCCGGGGGCCAGGCTGCTGGTTTAGTTTGAAAAGCGTCAAAGCCAAGGTCAAGTAGCTGCACTGTCTCCTCCCGTAAACAATGTCTACAGCGATTTCATTGTTTCACTTTCTTTCGTGCTAAACAATTTGTTGCGCAAACGTTCCGTTGAACGACTATCGGCCGTAGATACGAATCGCGTGCGAAAATTATTCCGCTTCCGACATAGGTATCGATTATGTAGAAGCGTGTGAAAAAATTAGCTATTCATTTATTACTGTTATGCATAGAGAATTGAGGTAAGGAGGGCTAACTTCTATGGGGGTCAAACTGAAAAAACAAGTCTAGCTACAACCATTACTTACCATGCAATCTACTTTTGACGTGTCTGAAATTTGCTTTCATAGTGAAAAGCAATTCAGGAAAGTTATGATAACAAAATCGCTGTATTTCAAAATCAAAAAATTTGTATCCAAAATTAATTACACCCTTTCAATAGCTAAAGGATCGAAGATTTTTTCTGGTATATCCAAATTCGTCGGATAATCATATAATACGCTCAAAGAAAATTTTACACTTCAAAATTCCAACGAATCGGATTTTGATGAAACTATGAATATTCAATAATATATAGTTTATACTTTATAATAACACATGGGCTAAAATTTAAAAACTTACACGTACAGTCGGCCGCATAAGTCGATTAACACATTCAAAAATGCAAAACAACTGAACACTCAACTTACTTACTTAATTACATACTTACTGAAGCTTTTTACGATCGTTTGTACGTGAAGCTTATTTTATTCTCTAGTCGTGACAACGACTTGTGGCTCGTTGAGTGTTACGTTGTTTTGCACTTTTGAATGTGTTAATCGACTTATGCGGCCGACTGTACAAAGTCATGGGACAAAGTTACTATGAGTTATTTACCTAGAAAAGAAAAATACAACTTCCGTTCAACCTTTTAATAATTCAATTGACTTATTCCGATATTACTTATTACACTTGATAAATAAAAAATAAAAATAAAAAATAAAAAAGAGGTCAGCCTAAATCTTTTTTTTATTTGTTTAAGTTCCGCTTCGAGAGTCCATTCTATCCCGTCCGTGTCGCAGATTAGATAATCGTTTGTCCGAACTACTTAGAAACGAGTAGTTCCCCGATGTCATTGTCGTTATGAATTAAGGACAGACAAATGGAACTTCCTTTTGCAACCGACATTGAACAGTAAATTACATATCCTACGCTTTAAAATTTGAACACGGAAATTTCTTTCATTCTATACGTAACCAAACCAATTGGTATTTATGAATCTAAATTTAATTTAATGAGTAAAGTGTTAATATTCTTAGGGCCTCTTACACAAACTACATGTAAAGTGCTGATTAGTTACTTTTAGAAATCATTTTCTGTTATATTGAATTATGCACTCGGTTTACTGCATCATTTGATAGCCGAATTTTTATTAAATTATTTTCTATTTAATGTTTGGGACGTTTACCTAACCTACAAAGGTATATCAGCTCCATTATCCTCGGTTACCGGTGACTTTAAATGAGAGTTTGGCTTGACGTTTGTGAAAGAGGCGCTTAAAGAGATTACTTTGATCAATAAATTAGAATCCTGTCTATGTATGTATCTTTCTTCGGTTTTAGTACATTTATTTGTATTTTATTTTAACAGAGTCTCCAGCGCATTTGCATTTCTCTGCTGTGCGATGCTAGCCTGCTTTTGCAGCCCATTCTTTAAAAAAAAGTGATAATCCAGGTCACGGTCGTCTCTGTGCTAAGACTCATCGAAAGTCGTTTATTGAGTAACAAATGTTCAAATATCTTCGCAAACTTTCACATTTATAATATTGTAAAGATAAATCTAGTTAGATTAATACAAATTATATATTTTTTTATGTATAAAATATAATATATAATTTGTGTTTTAGACTGCGTTTGCCTTTTATTTTTATCAAGAAATATAAAAAGTGAGCTGTGAAAACAATGAAATACATTCTAAAGGTGTATCATAACATAGTAATGGTTGGTTCTGCTTTCAGTTTCAACGACGATTTTAACATAGAAAGCAGACGTAGGGCACTCATACGTGAAATAGTCAACTTTCCAGAAAATTATACTGCAATTTTCATTGCTTTGTTGATGTACAGAAACGTTCAACATTGACCTTCAATCAAAGTTGTAATTGTGGCATATGTATAGATACCTATGTAATAATAATGGTATATAGACATTTCCGTTGTGATTATGTATAGTTTACTCCATCATCAATACTAATAATAAATCTGTAAGGGTTGGTCATGGAGTAAGTTACTTTGTTTTTAGAGATATAGTGTTTATGGCTCTATACACGATACTGAAACTAAATCGACGATTTTTAGAATTTTTTTCTGTATGTATGTATGTATGTATTTTTCTATCTGTACATACATATGTATGTTCCTCCATAACTCTTAAACGAATTAACTGATTTTCATGAAACTTGGTAAATAAACATTTAGACGTACGGGACACAAGATAGACTACTTTTTCTTTTTCAACGCGGACGAAGTCGCGGGCGCCAGCTAGTTATCAATAAATGTTACGTGCTTGCTTTGCTTTTCTAAAAATATTTCGAAGAGCCTCTATGCACTTAGTACTTATACTAAGCCACTCCTTGTATCTAAAATTTTTGTCCTTTAGTAGTTTGATGTCTAAAATCGTCAAATATGACTCGAGTTTTAACGTGTTCGAAAATCCATACAAATTTTCTTTTTTAAAGATTTCGAATTTCACAAACAATAATAAAAGGTTCGAATTATAAACTTTGCTTTTGTTTGTTTTGTTTTTATTTTTCAAGGATACTTGAAGTATTTTTTTTTTTGAATCAAAAACTTTCAATATAATAATTACAATTTACCGTTCCTACTTACAACTCTCACAGACCATTAGATATACAGGGGTCAACAGGCCTTATTAAAACTTAATATTTGAGTAAAAAAATATGAACTACGTCATGTCTTTGCCCGTTATACGTATCCTCGTGAAATCAACTTTGCGTATACTTAATTAAGACATTTAGAACTTAACCGTTAAGGGGTTCCTAACTAAAAATATAATTTATTATAAACGTGTGATTAAAAAACTTTGGTATCCTAAATCAAAACAAAAGTTAATCAAGATTATTTTGTTTAAGATACATTTTATGTAAGTATACTGTTTTGATGTATGAAGATAAATTCCAAATAATATTAGTTCTTACTATAATCCTAACTCGGAAAATTTTACATAGAGATATTTTGTGCAATTTATATTGCAGGCATTTTCTGTTAAAAACCACAAAAATTTATGCGTTCCGAAGAATCTCATGTTAAAAATGCAACTAAGGCGTGATTAATGGACGATTTTATGAGTTTTCCTTCGTAGTAAAATTTATATATTTTATGTAATGCCTAAAAATACTTACCCGGTGCAAAAATAGAATACAGCGCCAAGATTTCTGAAACAAAATAGAACGCAATTTAATAATAGAACTTATTTTTATCTATACTATCTATATACTAATTTTTTTAAACAGACAAGTTTTGTATGTTTGTAATAAATAAACTCAAAAACTACTGGACCAATTTTAATTTTTTTTTTTTTCACTTATAGAATTATCACTTATAGGCTATCATCAATACTTATAATAAATCTGTAAGTGTAGGTATTGTACTCCTTATGTATGTTCCTCCATAACTCTTAAACGAATTAACTGATTTTCATGAAATTTGGTAGATAAACATTTAGACGTACAGGACACAGGATAGGCTACTTTTTTCTTTTTCAACGCGGACGAAGTCGCGGGCCACACTAGTACCTAATATGTAAGGATAGCACTCTCAGATCCATGATGCTAAGAAACACCACTAACATAAAAATATATTAATTGGCCATAATAATTTTAAATTTGTATTTCAAAGACCTTTAAAAGAAGTACTGTATTTGTAAATTTTAGATCTAATACTAACTAATAATCAAAATACGAGTACACATAACAAGTGAATTCAGTTTACATAACAGTTAACCTATTTTGTATATCAATTTCAACGCGTGTCGATCAAGTGTTGATGTTGTATTAAGATTATCTTTAACCGTCACCTTAGGTTATCATTGAATAGTATTAAACAATGTATACAATGTGCAACAATGTATATAACCTTCAGGATTGAAGAGGCACAGAGAGAGAGAGAGATATACTCGTATAATATACTAATATTATAAATGCGAAAGTTTTTATGGACGTATGGATGTTTGTTACTCTTTCACACAAAAACTAGTGAACCGATCACCAAAAAATTTTGCAGACACGTTGTCTGGGACATCAGAAAGGACATAGGTACCTTGCATCCAGAACGCGGACGAAGTCGCGTGCAGCAGTTAGTAATATATAATGTGCGTCCACAGAATAACCTTAGCTCTTTTGAACTCGACAAAAAAAATATTTTTATTAAACTAGCTGCTGCCCAAGACTTTGTATACTATATATAATTATATACTAAAAACCTTGGTCTATCCATTGGTGGAAACAGCATGAAAATCAGTGCAGTAGTTTTTGAGTTTATCGCGAACAGACATACAGAGTTTTATAATATGTAGTGATAAATATTATAATTATTTTTATGGTATTTTACATCGATCAAGAAGTTGAACTTGGATTGGAATTCATAAACGGATGTAGACAAAAAATCTATTATTTTCAGAAAGCCGGTTCATTTGAGGGTAGTTTACATACACAAACAAATAGGAATGCAAGTGCGCTGCCGATTCTTATTACGATTGGTACGTAGCGTCTCTGGCTTTCCTTACCCAAGCACCGAAATACAACAGCAACATCTAAGTACTGTAAAGAAGTGGTTACTACTGTCAGACATGCTGACCAGTTTATTGCTGTGGAGTGCAGTGTGCCTCATTATACTACTCTCGCTAAACCTGAATTACATTGTCCATTTAATGTTAATTAAAATTCCCCTCTAGTTACTCGCACCTGTGCATAGCCGGATCGCTTTGACAGTTATCTATGTAGCTCTAAAACAATGTTAATACTTGCTTTTAAAACCAGTAATTCCACTAACGGCACCCTATAAAGGTCACGTTAACCAGTTCAATTTGTAGCAAAATATGAAATGGCAATTGTAATAAACATTAATAACTAGCAGTTAATGTCAATAAAGATCCACCAGCCACCATTAAGGAGGGCGGGCGACGAACAACCCGGCAACAGGATCGGTCATTAGAGGAAAAACATTTCAAATCAAACACGAACTCGGTTCCCTGAAAGTGCTCCAAACTTTCATCTAATTGCTGTCAAGAACTCTTTACAGTTAAGTACCTACTGTTTAAATATTCTGTGAAATAAATGTACTTTATAAATTATGAATAGCAAAAAAACTTTGTGAACTTATTTTTTCTTCTGTAAGTAGTTGTCGAAAGTGTAAAAATTTTCTGTTCTACAGCTCAATCTGTCACGTCGCGTCGTCTATTGAAATTGATTAGCATATGACATTGTCTAGACTGATAGGCCTCTTTACGGAGAATCGCGTGAAGCGCACCGTGCCATGTCGCATAATTAAATACACAATGTATGTGATTTTATACATGTCACGTGGCGCAATGTCGAACCTTCTACATTTTTTAAGCAATTTCGCCCGCGTAGACTAGGTTTGCGGCGATAGGTAAACACCGTATGGCGGTGTCGGACCCTTTTGACCCACTAGTTTTGACCCGCTTAGTGCCCGTTTAACCCACTTAGTGCCCGTCTGACCTGTGGGTCAAAACAATATTTTATTAATGTTATTTTTTGATTTTTGGGTTTTCTGACCGATTACTATTAAACAAAGGATACAGTCAGACTAGCTCTATTTAAAAATGCAACATGCGTAAGATACTCGTATTTAGAAGGTCACAGATAAAATTGTTTGCATAAACATTTATGAGATAAATTACAATATAAGCATATTTAGTTTATACCTGCTCGTATAATCTTATGTAATTTATATTATCTGGTTCAATATGTTATATCGAACTATAAAAAATATAAAAATACGGTGGAAGTATTGGTAGAATAACAGTTTATTAGGTTAAGTTCTTTTCCAAAGTTGACGCTTCCGAATCGAACCCGGGAATACTGGAACAGAGCATTAAGGCAAGCACCCTAACCACTCATCCAACGAGCTCGTCAAACCCTTACGCTTAAACTGTTAAGGACAAACTCTTTGTCAGTATGTATTTATCTTTTTCTTGGAATCCAAAGCTATTTAGGAAATTTTGGGAATTAACTACATTTTTAGAACATTTTTTGTGATCATTTTTTGTTTTTATACCTATTTGGGTTTATATATATGAAAAACATACTTGTTTTATACGAGTATAAACAACAAAATGAAGTTATTGCTATTTCATATATATATTTATTACTATTTACTATTGTTTTATCATTTTGCAGCGATACAAAATATTAACGTGTGTGACAGCCCTTATTAAAGTTACTTCTCCCGTTTAATGTGAAAGTCATTGTTCAGCTACTGTTGTGTCAATTAATTGGCAATATACATACAGCTGTCAGTAAACAAATAACATTACATTATAACTATATGACCGTATGACCTCGACAACGATATTTAATTAAAAAAATTAATTTAGATTTAGCAACCTTCAAAGATTAAGATTTAAATACGAGCACAGCTCGGTTCAGTTAGTTGGTGCAAGAACATTAAATGTTTATTACTTGAACGTTATATTACTTCGATGACCTAAATTAGATACAATAAATGTTGTGATGGCCGTAATTGATAAAATAGATATTGCGAATAATAACACAAAACAACGACCTTAATGTCGTGGGTGATTAAAACGGAAAGTTAAGGAAGTTATTTTAAATTCCGTACCGTAGTGACAATGACCTGATAAGGCAAGGTCATTTCTTTTGTGAGTGTAAAGTCAAAGTTAATGCCCATATAATTTAAAATTATGCCCATATAATATTTACAGATTACTTAATTTATGGTTTACTAATTGATATATATTATTTACTAACATGAGAATGCTAAAAAACGTAATGCTTATATTTAAGAGTTGATATACGGGCTAGTGCTCCACTAGATGACAGGCGAAGGTAGTGTTTTATGTATACTAAAAACAAAAATTAAAAGAAAAAGGATGAGGATACGGGTATGGCTTTGACATCCCAGAAAATGTTTAACACAACTTGGGTTGACTGACCACTTAACAACCGTGAACCGCGATGTGTCCTGCCACCATCAAACTACTACAACATGGAACCCGCGTGCCATACAAAACTCTACGAATTTTATGGAACATTTAAAAGTGACATATACGTAGAGCATGAACTGTCATTTAAAACAAAACAAACATTAACATTAACAAACATAATTTAAGGAAAATGTGAATTTACGTCAACTCATTAGAGTTTAAAATGAAATAGTAGAAGTTGATCGTTACTACCTTTTACCATTGACGCGTGAAGGCAAGAGTCCGCCATGATTCTGTCAAAGGCGTTCTTTTTATGTGCCGCTTTGGCATTAGTGACGCAAATTGCATTGTAGTATTTCGATGTTCTTATGGTACAGATATGAAATACTTAATATACTTCGTTCCATAATTCGATGGAGTAATTTTTGACATTTCCTGGGTTGCAGGTTTATGACCATACAAAAATAGTGATGTGACCTACCTAATAGAACTTATTAAAAAACTTGCGGTTTTATAAAACCGTAATCAATGCTTTATAGAACAATAATTGGTTTAGAATTAATAATTATTATTATTTAATTGTTTAAATTATATTTTTTGCAAAGTCCGTTCTATAAGTCGCAATTCTTTTCGTTATTATAATTTTTATGATAAGAATATTTTTATAGGTGACATAAAATTATCCTATGTAATGCATTTACCATTTTTTATTTATTTTACTTCACATATAAATTGTGAATTGTTTTTTTATTCATTCCAAATCGACTTAGTAATCGTGCTTTAAACGAAATACAAATCTTGAAAATTTTTAAATATAAATTTTAAATATTTAATCCTAAAATAACAATAATACGAATGTTAAATCAATAAAACAAGATCAAAAATATTTTTACCGTAAAATATTATAACTATTTAAGTAAAACCGATATTAGCACAGCACTACGGATAAAATGTGGGTCACATTATTTTAAAATTTGACATTAGAACCTGTCAAAATACTTCATCGAATTATGGAACATACTATAGATAGATATAATGTGGTTACAGGCAAAAGTTAAAATTATGTTACAAGAAAATCTAAGTTTATATTTAACATGTTGGAAATATTTAAACCAGTTATCTTTTATGTTTATAATAAGTATTACCGGTTTCTTGGCGGTTATTTAAGAGACAAGGTCGGAGACAGGTTCACGACAACGACGTCTGTCAAACGCGTTCGCAATATCTAAACATGCACAAAGCAAAACTATTTTATTATTGTTTCTGTTTATTGTTAATCTTTTTTATAACTTTTAACGGCTTTGTTATTACACTTTTAACAGTCAGTCTTTGATATTACATATTATGATGTAGGTTTGGGATAGTAATACAAACCTTGAGGTGAATTCAACGGCTTTGATAGTAGAATTTAATTTAAAAGAAAAATTTGCAAAAAAAGTGCAAATTGCAAAATGCAAAAGTGAAGCCGGGGGCGAGTCACTAGTGATGAATATTTCTAATTATTCAGATATGTTAGAATAGGACACACTGGGATAAAAACTTGAGCCGCATGTTTCGACGTCATTCGACCCACTGTGTACATTTTAACATAACACAAATAGTAATAACACAGTTTACTAAATGAAAATGTTATTGCAAATTATTTCATTTAAAATTAAAAAAAAATACATTATATTATGTACAACCATGAAATAACATTGGCCTTATTTTATTGTTATAAATTCACATAAAACGCATGTTGTGTTTACATCATGAGGCTCTATAGTAAGTTGTTGAATGTCGAAATGCGAGATGAATACAACCTTCACAATATTGTAACTGTACAGTCCGCAACAAATATTTCTGAGCAGAATATACGAGTATATCATTATTATGTAGGCAGTTACCTATCAAGGCATTTTGCGTTTAAGTCGTTATACTATTTAGGAAATATACTAACTAGTCGTTTTGCGTTTTTGTCAATAAAAGAATTGAGTATTTTACATAGTAGGCATATTGCGATGTAGGCAAAACTACAATTAGTCAAATTGCGTTATAGACCGTCTGAGACCCACCCGTTAAATTTCCGGTAGACTTATTCCATAACTAACACTATTCATTGAAAAGTTCATTAGGTACTCAAGTTGACCCTGCCGGGAATCGAACTCGTCACCAATGTGACAGAGCGTTACGGCAAGCTTCCTTAACCACTCATCCAATGGGCTCGTTTGAATTAAATTGATTATTTACAAATTATATTGACTTTTAATATGCATAGCTGACTATATTCTGTTTGTTAAGAGTTTTACCCGCATTATTTAATAATTGCGAAGGCATTTTTGAAATTTATTCCAAAGGTCGTTGTTTAAAATTCATGCCACCTGCTGTTTCCTTTACTTCGCTCAAGTGGATGTCGCTTATTGAGTTCTCGTGAAAACGCAACAGGCGGATTTCGCATTTATAACTATTATTATAAATTGATTATTTTCATTTCACAACCACAAATCTCATTGCAGTCTCATGAATATCTTCATAAAATATTCAATTAAAATTTACAATGTCTGCTAACCATGTGCACCTTAATTTTAATTTAAAATTTATTAAATAATTAAACACCCAAATTACCTGTACAGCAGCAATATGCAGAACTGCATGTATCTCATTATTACTGGATTAGAGATGTTTCAATTAAACAACACACAATTCACAAATACACAAACAAATCCGAGTGTGTTTCTTGTATGCGAACAAGAAAAATGTGTAAAAACTTAAATATTGAAAAGAGCAGTGTAAAATGATACACTCACGTATCGCGACTCGAGTGTTTTGAGCGGAACTCATAGTAAAAATCGCGTGCGCCCACGCATCGCGGCGGCTATTACGAGATCTTTACTGTCATTTCGGCAGCCGCGCCGCGCGGCCCTGTGACAAGGTTGCCTGGAATAACATCTCTACTTTTACCGACTCTGTCTTTCCCAGCTAACGTCTTCTAAACCACCCAACGGATTTTGATACAGTTTTCACTAATGAAAAGAGCGATAATCGGGAAAGCTTTGTGTATATAATTTACAAAAAAAATTCATCCGTGCAAAGTTGGTAGCGAGTCGCTAGTATATTACAAAATGAAGTCCCTGCCTGTCACTTTGCTAACTTTTTTTAAATCACCCAACGGATTTAGTTACGGTTTTTACATATGGAAAGGGCGAAAAACTTTGAATGTTTGTGTACATAATTTTCAGAAAAAAAATGCAAATGGTTTCTCTTCAGCTAGATTTTTTGGTGTTGTCTCCGTCGTCAAAATTTGTTCCAAAATTGTTTTAAATTTTGTTAATTTATTAAAGTTACCAAAATAAAAATACATTTTACCTAGCAAATTTGTCTATATAGATCTTATATATGAATATATTTTCAAAATAGATTTTATTTGCTACTTTGTCAGCCCACAAGCTACCTCTCTCTTGAATACATAAAATTACTCACTGGACAATTTGATTAGGAGATAGCCTTGAACCATGTTAATGAAAGCAAGATTCCTTTTATTTCTTACATAATTATATAGGTATTTCTTTAGAAATGTTCTATGATGGTAGTAAATGAAATTTGCAAAGAAAAAGCAATAATTACAACTAAAAATCTTAATAAACCCGTTAAAACGAATGGCCATTAGAAGCATCCTAACAACATTGTTATAAGTAACAATTTGTGTTAGCTTATGAAACTGTGCTTTATTAAAATCTTAACTCTCAATTTCTGTGAAATGAGATTTGATCTCGCCGAGGTAGAGAATAATTGTTAAAATAATGTGCGTGCAACCATGAAAATTTGAAACGATAAAATTATTTTCATCAGCGAACGATGCTTGATTAATTTTCTCTGAATTTGTACGAGTAAATCCTTCAGATATTGTAGGTATTTCTTATTTATGCAATGGAAGGAATTATTGTCTTGGAATCAAGTTTGTTACTAATCGATTTGGTCTATTGTAATGGTTTACTTGTCTTTCTAATACTTGTCATAAATATAATTATTACTATTTAGGCTTGAAGGCCTGGAAGTCGAAAATATTTAATATACAAAAATAATGTGACAGAAAAAATGTTATAATAACAGTTTTTTTTACTTTAATATTTTTGCATACAATCGGTTGCAACAAAATTTTATGGAATATATTCATCGTAAAAGTATTATCGTATATTGAGTTTTGCAATGGAGCTGTGTTATTGAGAAATACTTTTGATTTGATATAAAAATGTTTTGAAAAAGAATTACATGCATCGCTCCCTGTCAGAACCTCGGCGTACCCGAAATTGGAGGTACGCAGACCATCTCGGGGAACCGGTCAGAAGCAGTATAGATACAGCGTCAACTCGCTACCCTTATTTGGGTCATCTTTTTGGTGGACGTCTTACGCTCTATCTACTTGATGGTCCATGATCTCCATTTAAAAACTTTCTGGTTCCAGCGGAAAAATAAGATGTATATTAAAGTAGATATAATGAAATCAAAAGTCGTTGAAAACTATTTTTGAGCTCGTACATTAATCGTAACGACTTTTAACATTTAATGTGTAGATAAAAAAAGTATAATTTTAATTAACTGTAATGCTGAAACTCACTGAGTTGCTACATAATCTAAATAAGTTATTGAGTAACTAAAAATATTCTTTAGTAGTCAAAATAGTGTTTTATTTAACATTTCATAATACTAAGAACGTATCAAGTCAGCTTTTATTATTCAAATGCTGATTTATCGAAAACAAATTGATTTTCCGTGCTGCGCTATCCAAGTCACAATTATTACGCAACGCCTGCAAACTTCAGGTCAAGCGTTTAATGGTTAAAGAAAAAAATATTTTGTTGCTAAGCAAGTACTGCAATGTATTATTTGCATACAAATACATGACAAAAAGCAGATGGACATGCGAGGTGACGTAACCAGAGTTCATGGATGTAACAGTTTACTTGTAATATTAGGACGAGCCGCGAAAGTTGTAAAGCCGGTCTATGGTCGGGTAGACGCCTTTTGTCAGGGCTGCCTCTGAATTAACAAAGTTTGTAACTATAAATCTAAAATATTATGTACTAGCGCCATGTGCCGGCTTCGCACGTATGCAATTTTGTCCTGAAAATTAAATACAGATATATTTTTTTCTATCTCGTTTACCACTCTTTCAGTTTTAGTATCAAAATAAAAATCAGAATGGTTTAGAAAACCTGTGCGGTTAAACAGACAGAGGCGGACAGCAACTTTATTTTATAACTAGCTGGCGCCCGCGACTTCGTCCGCGTTGAAAAATAAAACGTAGCCTATCCTGTGTCCCGTATGTCTAAATGTTTATCTACCAAGTTTCATGAAAATCAGTTAATTCGTTTAAGTGTTATGGAAGAACATACATACACACAATACCTACACTTACAGATTTATTATTAGTATTGATATGTTAATAAATTAATATATGTATATTTTTATGGTAGAGTGTCATAAAAGCTAACAGTCCTCTTTGTTATAGTGGCCTAAAGGGACAATCAACACAAGAGTACTTTGGCTATAAAGGCTTTTTATTAAAGTAAGTTTTAAACACACGATAATAACAAAATACAAATTCAATTACTGACTGTTATGTTCTATGGAATAAAAACAGCAAGACTAGTTTTCATTGTGTTTGTTTTTTATATAAGACCAATGAATCAAATTCTGTATTACACTTCAGCGCTTTCTCTCACGGTAATTATTTTATAATTAACATGATTTGATAATCACTAAGACGCCCTGTCCTGCACTTTTACTTTCGACATAACTTACAAAATGTTTAAATTTTTACTGAAAAGTTTTGAGTTAAAACATGTTTTATTCAAAATTAAATCATGGCAAATGTTACCAATAAACTCATGTATTTTTAGTAACCTTTCTCTGTCTGTTTAACGTTTTTGTTTCTTAATTAAGTATTTTGTTATATTTCTCATGTAAGTAGCTATAAATTTTAATGTGAATAAAGAAATATAAACCTAAAAAAAAGCTATTGATGATATTATTTTATATTACAAAAATATACACAATTATATTTATAAATCATTTAAAAACTCCCCAAAATGGATTAATTCTAAATAAAATTCATATTTTATTACCACAAAAATACATTCGTAGGATCATAATTTTTTCATAGTTATTGATGAACTTTACTGTTCGAGTGCTACGTAGTTCATTAAATGGTCGATAACCCTAGCATTATAGCGATGCGATGCGACGCGCAACGCACCAACTACCTAGTCGATTGGCCACTGTGTCATCGGAGCAAGGCGAACGAACCGCGAATAATTCCTAATTGCCATTACGCGAACTTTTTCTTGGCTTCCCGAAGAAATTACACTTTTTACCTAACGTCTTTGGTTGCCGTTAGCATAACAGTTCTTGTGTGCGTATTGTGCCGTTTTATTATATTAATTTTAATTTTACGTTAAGATCGACAGACAGGCTGACTATTGATGGTAGGTGGCTACCGTTGCCAAGCAATGCTATACAGGTGCCACAAGTGCGCTGCCAATTATAGTAGGTTTAAAGGGATACAAAAATAAGAAAAGGCTTAGGTATATGTAGAATGAATCGACATGATAAATTATGATGCAATGCAATTAAAAATTAATTGTAACGTGTTCGTATTTTAGGTCAATTATCTGCTATTTTGTTAAAAATAAGTACAAATTTGTCTAAATGTCATCGTCATTAGCCAACCGAAGTAAATACACGCTCCGAAAAGCTTGATCAAATAAATAGACTTCGTCTGCTTTGAAAATTCGTGTGTGTCTTTGTGTATGGTTGTGTCTGTGTCTGTCTGTGGCATCGTAGCTCCTAAACGGACTTTGATAAAAAAATATATTTGAAAGCTGACGTATTCTAGGATCTAGAGATTCTTAGCGATAGCTTATGAAGTTCTGTTCAGGCGTTTGAACATCAGCCCATTTCCTAGTTGCTAATTTATTTACTAATTTCCACACGTACGATTGATGTTCATTTGGCATATTATTACTTCGATGGTATTTCCACCACATGGTAACCTTGATTTTATGCTGCAGCATCTAGTAATCTGCAGGATAACAAACTCCTCAGCAACTTACAGCAGATAAAGCGTGTCTTGTGTCAACTTGAGAATTGAGTGTTACTTTATAATTTTAATTATAACTTTGTTCTGTAACTTGACAGTGATATTGATTTATATTTATTATTTCCATAATTTTGAATTGCCTCTCGTTTTTATTTTTTTTAAATAGTTTTAAAAGTGTTATGCCAGTTAGATAGTGAACGTTATATTTTTGTATTACTCGTAGTTCCAGTTACGCCTAAATAAGAAAAATATATATAAAGAAATAGATTTTAAATATATATCACTTTTTGGCAGAATTCCCCATTTTCTAGTTTTTAAATTATAAGCTGATACAAACTGGAAACATAATTGTATCTATACTAACTTTTATAATTAACGAAATAAGAGGAAGATATGTTTGTAACATTTTAATGTTCTCATAAAACTTAATTGGGTCTATTTAATCTGTATTTACTTGCAGACTTAAATGTAAGGTATTCCATGAATTACCAGATTAAGGTACCCATATAATAGATATAAGAAGAACCTTAAAGTGAAAACAAACTAATGTAATAATGTAGCCTAATAATGTAGCTTTCTATGGGTGGAAGAATTTTCGAAATCGTCTAGCTTACATAGGTTTGTTCGCATAAGGACAGATTCGCAAAAAGACAGAATCACTGTAAGACAGATTCTCAAAAGAACCGAAATGGTACGGGTGCATACTGCGTACATCATGTTTCGTTATCAATAATGTTATAAACCGTGGCTGGACAAACAATTTTATCATAAAAAATAATAAAAAACATGGAATTAAAGAATTTACTTAAAAAAACCTCTTCATTTGCTAAATGGCACATTCTTAGTACATAGAATCGTGGACTGACACATTATGTAAATTAATCTTAGATTGTTCTTTTGCACAATCTTATATTTTTGCTTCGTACTAACAAAATGCCATATGTTTCTAAATCGTTATATAAAGTTCAGCAAAAGACGATTGTCGGACACTTTAAGAACTTAATTTTTCTTTGGCTGTTCCATAGCATTATTTCAGAAAGCTAAAGCTAGCGTGTAAAATGTGTAACAGGATACAAAAGGCGCTGTATGAAATTTAAATCCATTAGGTCGTGAGGCCGCTTTAACCTTTTACCGGTCGTGCCACAATTGCATCATTTATGAAATGTCTTGAGGTTTTATCTATTACACTAGTATCGGTTTTAACTAGTAAACGATTTTTTATAAGAATCAAAACATTTTTCTTAAAGTGAAGATCGTCAGACAGGCTGACGGTAGGTGGCTATCGTCATCATTAACACAATTCACAACAAACATAGCCACACAATAAGAAATACTGCGTAACAATAAAGTATTGATTAACTTTAATTTTTTTTTAACAAATAATGTAATGTAATCTGCGAGTAGTGTTAGGAGTTTGTGAAGAAAAAAATTACAACAGAAATAAGCCGCATTTGTTGCGCACGAATAAATCTTATTACGTCGATGGTCGGTGCGTACAAGTTCTAAGGTTTCACCGACTTAAACGCAGTTAGAGGCCATGGACAATATAAAGACAATAATTATTATATTTACAGGAAAGAACTCTCCAATTAGGAACACTAAAAGATTGTCAAGGAAAATTAAAGTAATTCGCATATTATATGAAATTATATGAACCTATACACACATAATATATATTAGTTATAGCAGTTTACTAGGTTAAAATTCCCATCTTGTCAAAATTCCTCTTTTTTGGACTAAACGTTTTAAAAACCCTTTCGTAATAAGCACTGAGGATTGGAACTCCCTCCCGCGCTTTGTGTTTCCCAGCTCATATAACTCAAATATTTTTAAGGTTCGAGTGTATTTACTTCTGGCCATAGATGATTCTGGCTCTTTCTGGTTGCATTTTCTGAGTTAGATCGCTCTATGGTCGGCCTCGTCTTTCCTGTACCGCAAACCCATTATATTAATAAAAAATATCATTATTGATTACTCAGTATAGTATAGTATATCGACAGTAGATTGAGGCTGCTTCTGACCGGTTATTTTGGAAAATTGTGGGGGAGGCGAGGCCTATGTTCAGCAGTGGACATCCTACGGCTGAGATGATGGTGTTTTATCGGTGCAGTAGTTTTTGGGTTTATCGCGAACAGACAGACAGACAGTCGCGGCGGAGGACTTTGTTTTATAATATGTAGTGATAATGTTTAAGTCTAACAAAATATTGCCTTGTTGCTCTATGTGACGCATGTAAATACTAATGACGTACAGACACGCCCCGTAAAGACGACGGGAATAGGATGTTTATTCTATTGGGTACTATTTTCGGCCTCAAATTAGTGTAGAGAGAAGAACTATATCTACGCATTTACATTTTTATTTTTTGCCCTATCTCACTTAGGAATTATCTTCAATGTAATGAAGATGCATAAAATAGAGGCAACTGCAATCAATATTTTTCAAGCAGTTTTAATGGCGAGTAAGTCACACAGTCAAAAAGAAGTCAATCGAAACATTTTATTATTGTCAGCTATATAGCATATAGCATATAGCAATAGCTATAGTATATAAAAATACAAAGACTTGTAATATTCGCAGGGGATACTTTATAGGCAGTCTTGAAGAAGATTACTAGAGTGAGATCTCAGTCACCCCAGACTTACGTCATTTTAGGAAAGCTGAAATTTTCAGGATCGGTAGTATAACATAAACTACGAAAGGAATGGAAAGCGGGGCCGTTTTATGGGTTGCCAGGTATCAAAGGTGGAAAAAAACCCAGTCACCCCGATTGGGATCTTGGTCCATACTATGATAATATAAGAGAACTTGTGATTGGTGTGTTAGGAAGCCCACTTCCCTCCTAATTTCTTATCCTTTGTCTAACTAAATACCATCAATGGGCAAAAGTAGACACATATCATCAGGTGGATTGTCACCCTACTTACCAGCCAGCTAGTAGCAGGGCAAGGGCCCAAGCTACCGGTGGTTAGGGTTGCAGAGTGAGGAGCCTCCTGACAATTCGTGCCGTGTCAAGGAGTACCGCTTTCTGTATCTGTCCCTTGACCCATTTAGTGTGAGCCTCTTAAGAGTGGGTATAAAGCAAACAAAATTAGTAATTTCACCCGCGTGGCCCCTTGGACATGACAGTGACATAAAATACGTACAACTACGCACAACATGCGACGGAAGATAGCGCATCTCGCTCAATAAAAATGTTATACATAAATGCCAAAAGTATTAAATATTAATTATTCGTATTAATTATTCATTATATTATGTTTTCTGTTACAGTCGTCACTTTCATTTATAATGTATTTATTCTATTTAAAAAAATTAATTAAATTAGACTTTGTTTACTTAGATAAAATTCAAATCTAGGATTGGCTATTTCTCTTTATGCTCCGAGGCTCTTCGCTATAATTATTTTACATTTAAAAAAACATGTACCTATGCAAGATATATACGCGTTACTAGAACTATGCATGATATATAATTTAAATTATAATTTTGCATCGTTCCGACATTTACTAGTCTACTTTACTATACTTACTTACTATTACGTTAATTTATTAGTTTGCAAAAATATAATTAGATCACTTAAATGGTAATCGATATAAAAATGAAGTGTCAAATATGTCGATCGATCTTACTAAGTTACTAAGCTATATATTTTTGAAAATCATAAAAAATATCTTTCATTTGATTTTTAGTCAACTTTACTGGCATTGGAATGAAACAGGCAAGGTCATTTGTTATGTAGCAGTAATTACACGACGCATGCTAAATTAAATCTTATCTGAAGTTGGAAGTACTAGATGAAAATAGCTAATAAAATTTAATATACACAAAGGTAATGTTTGGATATAGAAAGTGTACAAAAAATGTGATTCTGTTTTCGTTTAATAACGGGACATTTTAAAAAATACACTTCCAAATTAATTGTTAGCATGAAATTGTTTCATGTTTGTCTCTTTTTTTTTTGTTATAATTTTCAGTTTAATGAATTATACGAACATTTATTTGTCTGTCCACTTCAGCAAACATATAAATATTATTAAGATAAGTACAGGAATTGAATTAACAGGACTTCACAAATCTAAATATTCAGGAAAAAAAATGTGAATAAAAATTCATATTCTCTCATACATTTTGTATGGAATGAGTTTTATTCTGAGGCGGTAAAAAGTTTGCAGTCAACTAGTTTTGTATAAATTCTCAAAATTGTAGTAAATACCACGAATAAGGACAAAGGCTCACTTAAAGGTTTTTGTCAAAGGTCTTGTTCCACATCAATAAATTTATATTTTATATAATTTGTTTAAAGTGCACCTAAACTGTGTACCATTGAAACTGTGTGTAAATAAATAAATAAAAAAAAATTAATTTATATGAAATGTGTCTAAAAAAATTAATATTTTAAATTAACAATATTTTTTTATTTACATTTTTCTATTTTTAAACTACTAAAATCCTCATTTTTTTATCCTTATCATATCTTTTCTCTGAGGCTGTTTTTCTCTCGATCGACTCAACCACTGCGATTACCTCCTTAGGAAGTTGTTTGAAATTTTAAAATGCAAATGTCAATTTTAAAATTTAAATAGGTAAATGTTCAGGGTTTTTTTTCGTATAGTTTGAATAAAAATCATTTCACGTGATAGTTCCCTATGTTTGGTTACTAGATTTATAGTTGTTTTCATTATTTATAAGCTCATTATGCGGTTACACGTATTCGTCCGGAGCTTGTTATGACTGAATACCAAAGCGAGTCGAATCCGTTAATATTGGTCTTATGAATATTATATACTAGCACAAAATATACTAGCTAAGAGATATTGTTATCAGATTTTAAATGGATATTATACAAAATTGTGGTTTATTATAATTAGCATAACTATTGAAGATTATCACTTTAATTATCTTTGGTTATATTATTTCATTAATACAAAATTGACAACAAGTTACCTGCAAAATCCCAATTCTTTAAATATTTTCAAAGACCTTATTCTGCCCAAATGACTACGAAACGCAGTGTCCAATAGTAATAGAAGGTTTCAGTTGTAATCTTACTAAAATTTGTAACAAAAGTACAAAGAAGAGGTTTTTGCTTCTAAATTTTATAAGAATTATAAGCTTACCAATCGCAGCATTTTATCTACCTATAGTTTTGTATTTGTGTCATTATAAACTATGCGTGCAATATGCATACATTTATTATTGTAGGGTAATGCATGCTATGCTAATTCCATGCTATGCAATCAATTGCACAATTTTACATGATTGGCAAATATTTCTTTTATGCACACGTAGATAAGTAAGTAAGTACCTTACTTGCCTACTTTTATACGAGTCCAAAGGTTGTATTGGCTGACAATTACAAAACATGATTTTCGCATAGACGACATTACTTATCGTTCTAGATACGCCACCGATGCAAAATTTTGTTTAATTGACATGTTTTGTTGTTTTTAAGAACTAAATTACTAATAAGAATTATAAGAATTAGTGCGTCTTTCACAAACTACAAGTAAAGTTTTGATTAGTTACTTTTAGAAATAATTTTCTGTTATATTGAATTACTGCATCATTCGATAGCCGAATTTTTATTATTATTTTCGATTTAATGATTTAATGTTGTTTAAAATTTGTATACGTACTGTTTTTTTTTTTGTAAGATAATCTTCTAAACTACTCATCCGATTTAAAAAATTCTTTCAACATTAGTTGGAATAGAATTTCAGTCTTCTATTTTTTTAACACAGACGAAGTCGCGGGCACCAGCTAGTTATAAAATAAAGTCGCTGTCTGCCTCTCTATCTGTTCCGATAACTTCTTCTAAACCACGCAACCGATTTTAATACGGTTTTCACTAGTCGAAAGAGCGATAAACGAGAAAGGTATATGTAATAAGTAATACTTACATGATTTCTACTATTATTTATTAAATACGTTTTACATTTATATTGTATCTAGATATATTTGTAATATACTTATGCCTATTTGATTTGTAATGTATCGGACGTATCGCATACATATTTGTTTATAGCTTGACAGACAGCTGGCCATTTAGATCGTCTCAATGAATAAATTTTCTCCGAATGACCCCGTATGAGGCTGGACTAACAAATAGCCGGTTGAAGTCATCGTTTGCTCTATAAGTGATTCGTGCGACGGAATATTTTAGAACTCAAACATGCTTCATAACAAAATCACTTTGTTTCAGTTATATAACTATAAACTATATTATAACAATATTATAAACTAGCTGGCGCCCGCGATTTCGTCCGCGTTGAAAAAGAAAAAAGTAGCCTATATCTACCATCAATATCATATATCATCAATATATTTATCTACCAAGTTTCATGACAATCAGTTAATTCGTTTAAGAGTTATGGAAGAACATACATACATACATACATACAGAAAAAAATTGTAAAAATGGTCAATTTAGTTTCAGTATCACGTATACAGCCTATAAACACGATATCTCTGAAAACAAAGTAACTTACTCTATGACCAACCCTTACAGATTCATTATTAGTATTGATATTGAATATTGAAAGTTTGTGGGGATGAATCTTTGTTACTCTTTCACGTACAAAACTATTGAACGGATTTGGAATTTGGCACACAAATAGTTTACCACCTGGATTAAAATATATATAGTATACTTTTTGTATGTAAGTAGTTACTGGAAAAATGTTGGTTTCCCGAGGATCTACTTGGTGAAGAGGGCAGCCCATTCGCAACTTCTATGGAATTTCAAACTGCAATCATGTGAACCGTCATGTGCACCGACTTTAACATTAAAAATTAACATATAAAGTTTTTTTTTTTAACTGAAAATCGTGAAAATCGCATACTTGTAACTGATTTTTCTTGTTCCCTTACTGAGTTTAAGGCAGCGCCACTAATAGAAGGAGATATGAGAAGTCTTGCAGAGGCTAACTAACTCATCAGACTTTCCACGTTTAAATGACCACTGCGTCAGGAGTGTACGAATGAGGAAGAGTCTATTACTTATAAAGGAGTTTATACGTAATAATTCTGTGGTATATCATCCTTGAAGACATTACTGACAGGAATAGTGAAATTAATCTAGCTTTTGACAATACACTGACAAAGTTTCCCGGCATTGAGATCGTGCAATCCTGATAATGTTACAATGGTTCTAGAATTCACTCTATTGTTAACACGAAAAGGCATGCGTGCTTAATATTATAATTCGCGTCTTGTTATGCGATAACATCTTATTTCGTATAGTGGTCGTGGGACGATTTTAATCAAGCACATTTAAGAGCGGGTATAAAGAGAAATAGCCAATCCTAGATTTGAATTTTATCCAAGTAAACAAAGTCTAATTTAATTAATTTTTTTAAATAGATAAATACATTATAAATGAAAGTGACGACTGTAACAGAAAACATAATATAATGAAATTTTCTCGATAGAAAAAAATCACCAAGTGAGCTCTCATTTCCATCGATTTTAGTTTTATTTTCAAAATGACACACATTACAAAGCCAAAAGTGTATCAATAATTTCACTTCACAAGTTATCTAAGGCTGTACGAATAATTAATATTTAATACTTTTGGCACTTATAACATTTTTATTGAGCGAGATGCGCTATCTTCCGTCGCATGTTGTGCGTAGTTGTACGTATTTTATGTCACTGTCATGTCCAAGGGGCCACGCGGGTGAAATTACAAATTTTGTTTGCTTTATACGCACTCTTAAGTTGAACTCACTGAATTTACACCCGTTTGACTTAGGAGACCATTGTTTTAGTTCTGTCTCAATTTTATTGCAATTCGCATTATTAAACTCTTTTGTTATTTGACCTTTAATCTTAAAGTTAGTTAGTTAGTTTCTTTATGAGACGATAACTCGATTGCAGCGTAGATGACGCTGCAATCGCGATACAGTTCAATCGGGTCCAATATTTTTACATAATATAGATAACAAAATAATAATATGTTGAAGTGATGTCAATAAACTAACTTACACCGCCATCTTTTAGTAACTTGTGGAACTTATGGAACTCGTTGCAATAAAAAAAGTCAGAAGCCCAAAATCAAAAATCTTCAAAAATTGCGTTATGTTAATACTTGAACGCCTCCTAAGTCTAGAATGCTGAAATTTGGAGCATATGTTTATTTTATAAAGTAAGCATCCGGATCACCTGCGTACGAAGCTGGAGGCGGGTCGCTAGTCTAGTAGTACAAATAGTTGATGCTAATTTTAATTAGCCGCGCGCTTTGTAAATACATATGCAATAATTGTCTTAATCCGTAAATGGACTTTACAGAAATGTTTAAACACATCACGATTGTATTTTGGGAATCCTAAATATTTTATTACTCTCGTGATATTTTCAGTTTTGGCTTTCTATTTATCTATCCAGTTGACACTTGTTGAAAATAACATGAATCCGATATCAATCAATACTAATAATAAATCTGTAAGGGTTGTTCATCATGGAGTAAGTTACTTTGTTTTAAGCTCTATACATGATATACTGAAACTAAATTGACGATTTTTAGAATTTTTTCTGTATGTATGTATGTTCCTCCATAACTCTTAAATGAATTAACTGATTTTCATGAAACTTGGTAGATAAACATTTAGACGTACAGGACACAGAATAGGCTACTTTTTTCTTTTTCAGTTTATTAGGTATATAATTCCTACGGGAGAAATCTGTAGACATAAAAGCGAAATACTGACTGACTGATTTGAATAATCACGAAATCTGTAAGAATAGAATTAGGAAAAACCCTTTTGTTCGGGTCCAAGGCTGTTTTATATTGGTCCAGGATAATGATGAATGCGTAAAGTACCTACTTAGTAGCTTTTTTGAACTATTTTTTTAATTCACATGAACAAGCTACATTTCGCATTTAAATTATTTAAATTTAATTAAATGTGTGCATTTCGCAGTCATCATAAATTAGCAAAGGCCAATCAATCAAATGCGGAAGACCTAAGTTGAAATAACAGCATATAATGTGTGATGTTGTTTTTCGATGAGTGAGACCTTTAGGTACATAAAAAACGAGATAGACGTGTGAATTATAACTATAACAGAACGAGATGAAAACTGTCGCTCTGTTGCGTCTGAAAACTGTTAGAAGTCTAAGGTATTATCTAAGTTTTAAATTGAATATTAATAAGATACGATGAGGGTCACGAGACCGCAACCACAAATCTCGTGCTAAAATAGGAAACGCAATTATCTCAACTTTCCTTTTCTTATTTCAAGCTACAGTTGAATACTTAACTGTGTTGAATTGCGTCAGTTAAATAATATTACAAATTGGCAGAACTTGAAAAATTATTTCCTGTGCCTACCTGTTAGTCTTGTGAGATAAGTTATTTTTTTATGTTAAGGTCAGCAGACAGGCTGACAGTCCACTCGATGGTAGGTGGCTACAATCGGCTATAACACAAGCAACGCCATATTATGTGCTGATGCAAGTGCGCTGCCGACTACAAAATAGTATTGTATTGGTAACAAAATAGTAATTGGGAAAGGATAGGGAAGTAATGGGCTCTGGAAATTCACAATTATTTATACGAGAACGTATAACAGACAAGCGGAAAGCTTATTAGATGAGATGTCGTCAGACCAATGCAACATCAAGAAATTGTTGTGTTTCGTGGCAAGTGGCAATGCTATATTTCGTCACACAGGAAAGGTGTAGGCAAGAGAGTAAATAGGATAAAGTTATTGGACGAGATGTTAACAGGATAATAGGCTCTGATTGGGCATCCTAGAATTGGAAGAGGAAAATTAAGATACATCGAATAAATTATTTACTATCATTTTTTTTATTTACTTATTTTAAATTGCACTCATTGCAAACAGTTGGTGGCCGCTATTTGTCGGTAATCTATACCAATATATAAAGCTGAAGAGTTTGTTTGGTTGTACGCGCTAATCTCTGGAACTACTGGTTCGAATTAAAAATTTATTTTTGTGTTGGATAGTCCATTTATCGAAGAAGGCTTTAGGCTATTTAGTGTGATCTAAAAAGCTAATTTAAAAAAAAAAAATATATATATATAATTATCCTTATTTAGATTAACGCCATCTATCGTTCAGTGGCAGAACTATTAAGACAAACAGCTTTGATTCAAAAAGTCGGTTACTCACCGCGAGAGGGCGCGATAATCAAAGGCTTCAGGCTATATAACATTTTGAACGCGGACAAAGTCGCGGGCGACAGCTAGTTATAGAATAATACTCTTATTTCTAAAATTAACTCAAACTCCATACAAAAATTCAGTCTTACGAATAGGCACACTATTTCTACCGTTGGGGAAGGAAAGTTCGCTAGTGGTGTAGCCACAACCTTAACCATGGTTTAGGAACAGGCGAAAGCGTACAGCGACTCTTATATTCTTTACATATCATTTACTATATGTAAAGATATAAATACAGATACTAAAACAAAAAGCGCTGTAAAAACTTTATTTGGTACTAGCTGGCGCCCGCAATTTTGTCCACGTTGAAAAATAAAAAAGTAGCCTATCCTGTATCCCGTACGTCTAAATGTCCATCTACCAAGTTTCATGAAAATCAGTTAACTTGTTTAAGAGTTATGGAGGAACATACATACATACATACATACATACATACATACATACATACATACATACATACATACATACATACATACATACATACATACATACATACATACATACATACATACATACATACATACATACATACATACATACATACATACATACATACATACATACATACATACATACATACATACATACATACATACATACATACATACATACATACATACATACATACATACATACATACATACATACATACATACATACATACATACATACATACATACATACATACATACATACATACATACATACATACATACATACATACATACATACATACATACATACATACATACATACATACATACATACATACATACAGAAAAAAATTGTAAAAATGGTCAATTTACTTTCAGTATCATGTATAGAGCCTATAAACACGATATCTCTGAAAACAAAGTAAATTACTCCATGACCGACCCTAACAGATTTATTATTAGTATTGATTGATGATCATTGTTTATTATTGCATTTAAATATAATTACTCACTAGTCCTGAAAACGTTTTATTGGCTTTCATTACTAATAGGTAGCCATTGTACGGTAAGAAGCCTAATTGCACCATAGACATTGCCAATTTGCTGTGCCAAGTGGAACGTAAAAAGTATAGTATACGTTCACCATGTCCAGTCATTAGGCACAGTAGTTAACGACTTCTTACCTGGTTTTCACATGTAATTAGCATGATGCTTGGTTCAACATGAAATTAAAAAGAAAATCAACATTTCTAATAGAAAGGGTTAATTTTATTAAAATCATAGAAATTACCTATGTATGTATCTAAGTTGGGTCGTTAAGCATTTTCTGTATATTAATGATATTTGGTCATAAGTACGTAGGTATGAATTATTTTTATACTTTATACTAGCTGGCGCCCGCGACTTCGTCCACGTTGAAAAGCAAAAAGTAGCCTATCCTGTGTCCTGTACGTCTAAATGTTTATCTACCAAGTTTCATGAAAATCAGTTAATTCGTTTAAGAGTTATGGAGGAACATACATACATACATACAGAAAAAAAATCTAAAAATCGTCAATTTAATTTCAGTATCATGTATAGAGCCTATAAACACGATATCTCTGAAAACAAAATAAATTACTCCATGACCGACCTTTACAGATTTATTATTAGTATTGATATTGATTAAGTACTGTACCTATGTACTGAGGAACTTAACAACACAACACAAGCTTAGGCAAATAATAATAATAATAAATACCGTGAAATAACAGTATGTGTTATAATACTGTTTGGTTTTTCGTCAGTGAGTAATTACTACCAGAGAGCATTTCCCAATCCATTCCTAAATATATTATCCTTAATCCTACTAATATCCGCATCGCACCTGTGCTTGCAGCATCTTACAGCACTTGTGGCTTTCGAATAAAAAACAGTCGATTAGCAACGGTATCTACCAAGTGGACCAAGTTTTATTTTAATTCACGCTCTGTAAAAAACGGCGTCAAATAACAGCATGTCGCTGCTTAAAAACTAAAGGGCCCAAAAAAATCCAAAAATGTTTTTATTGCAAAAATACAATCACAATCCTTCATATTGTATGTTGCAAAAAGATTTTTGGTTCTTTTATTCCATATTTAGTATATTTTGGTCATTTTTTATATATTCAAAAGTAACTTATATGCTTATATCGCTTCTAGTATTCAGTTTATTATAAAAGTACTTAAAACATTTAATGCTACTTAAAAATACGCTTCTAACGATGTATAATATGCATATATTTTATATATATGTAATAAGAAAAAAATAGACAAAAATAATTTTTTTTTTCGATTAGCTCTCCTGTAAAAAGTGTAATTTTGATTTGTGGCATCAAGCAGCGATGTGAGTGAATGAGTAAGAGAAGCCAAAGCCCATTTCCCTATATCTTCCCAATCCCCTATCCTTAATCCCCACTTGCGGCACCTGTGGGCTTGCTTGTTGTTATAAGGCCTATAACATCAAGTGACCTGTTTGCCGAAGTTAACATAAAAAAAAACATACACCTGTGCTTTGGAGAATATCGAGTTACCTTTATAATTACTTCGTAAAAAACAAGGTAACTGGTAATAAATTATTTAAATTCTTTTCTTGTCCTCGCATAATCGGAAACGGAACATACTTTTTAATGCTTTTGTGAATTAATTATTTTTTTATTAAAAGACCTTCGAAAGAACTGACAAACTGATCATTATCGCTATTAGGAAATTCACATTATGTCAATTATAATGTTCACTATAATTAGCTCATTGTTCTTTCGTAATTTCAAAACTATTAATGTAACACATGTAATTATCCTATATTAATTACATTCTCGTTTTATTTATTTAAGCGCCTCTTTCACCAACTACAAGTAAAGTGTTGATTAGTTACTTTTAGAAATTCATTTTCTGTTTTATTGAATTATGCACTCGGTTTACTGCATCATTCGATAGGCTATTTTTTTTAAATATTTTCTATTTAATGTTTGGGACGTTTACCGTACAAACAAAGGTATATTAGCTAAATTATTCTCTGTGACAGGTGACTTTAAGTAACGGTTTAGCCTACTTGACGTTGGTGAAAGAGGCGCTAAATCTAATAAAAGCGATGTGTAGGAAATATAAACTGAAGGCTCTTTTTAAGTAGGTTTACAATGAAAAAATATAACAATTTTATTCTTTATCTAATTCATAAAAACCACGTTAACACTTTTTGAAGCTGTCAATGCAAACGTTCAATATTTTGTCATAAAGTTATTTGTAACCTTACAAAGATAAGAAACAAATACATACATTTCTAAAGATAAGATTTCAGAACAATGTACCTACTTGTACCTCTATTAACCAAACAGAACAACTTGTGATAATAATAGCTTCTGTATGTAACACTTGATTTATTAATCTATATCTTTACAATTATATAAATTTATATTTGACTGGCTGGTGCCCGCGAAAAGGTACCCTATGTCCTTTCTGGCAAAATTTAATGGTGATCGGAGTAACAAACATCCTTCCATACAAACTTTTACATTTATAATATTAGTACGGAAGGATTTAGTACCTCCCACGTAATATAGACCCTATCTATTTACTTTATACCTTCTTTTTTATACACTTTAGATTGTAAAATTCTTTTTGTCATCTTTATAATAATAATATTTATCCCATTGTATAATTCTAAATAGATGCAGGTATAAAAATCACTATCACTACATCATCACTACATATTATAAAACAAACTCCCGCCGCGGCTGTCTGTCTGTCTGATCGCGATAAAATCAAAAACTACTGCACCGATTTTCATGCTGTGTTCACCAATGGATAGAGTGGTTCTCGAGGAAGGTTTTAGTATATAATTTACAAAGTTACTCGGGCGATCTTATAAAATAAAAGCCGCTCTCCGCTTCTGTCTGTTTCTCTGCTAACTTTTTCTAAATTACTCAACCAATTTGATACGGTTTTAATGAAAGGGCGATAAACGAGATTTCTTTTTATAATTTGCAAATAATATTGCATCCGTGCGAAGCCGGGAACTGGTCTAATAATATTATAAGCCGCACATTGATTGTGACGTGACCTTTTAGAAAAAACTACGACTATGTATACAATTTCTATGAACAAACAATCAAATCGCTTGTTTGCTATCGAACGTCCCCTGCGTTTGTTGTTTTTTATTTGATTGCTATATTGCGAGATTTAATTTTTTTCTCTGGTTGTAATAGTTGGTTTGCCCACGGCTAATATTGTGTGTTTGTCAAACGACAAGTTAAGCCCGGCCGCATACGTACGTTTTCCGAATTCGATTTCCGAATTCGTTTTCCGAATTCGTTTTCCGCGTTCGGAATTCCGTGTGCCTAGCGCACACGTTCGGAATTTGCATTCGGAATATGATACTGGCAGTACGTTCAGTGGTGGCTTCGTGAACGCACGACGATGGAGAACGACGATTTAATTGCGATTACATTTGTGTTATCATTATTAAAGAACAAAAAGATACGTCAGTATTAGGTTCATCCGTTAAACACTCGGAGAATCAACGAGAGTCCATTCAATAGCCAATATTACACATCCAACATGCACAGCCCGTTGGCGCGTTTCCGAACAAATGTATGGAAGTGCTGCGTTCCGCATGACGTCATTAGGTTTTTTCTGAATGCGGATTCCGAACGCACGGGCCCACATTCGAAACGTACGTACGGAATATATTCCGTCCGTACGGGGCAGTCAATGTATTTTCTATAGATTTGATGCATTCGGGTCTCCAAACGCGGAAAACGTACGTGTGCGGCCGGGCTAAATCAAAAGAAGTGTAAAGACGTTATTATTTTAATTTATTTCAAAAATTAGACACATTTTGAACTTATGTTTTCTACTAATGCGTGTTTTAAGTGACATGGCGTTCAAACGTAATTTCTAACTATGGGCCGCTCAAGAAAACTCAACGTCGCTTAACGAGCTATGGAGAGGGCTTATGGTTGGGGTTACACTGTGAGATCAAATCAGGAATAAGGAGATTCGTAGTTACCTACATAAGTCGGGGGATTAGCAAGTTGAAATGGTTGTGGGTAGGAATCCTGGCCACTGCCTGTCTTGCGGCAGGACTTATAGTACCGAGAAGACGGCCGCTTGCGCCGAAAAGTTTTCGAGTGGAACCTTTCGGCGCATGGTTCGCCTGATGGACAGACGTCCTGATAAGGGCCGCGGGTCGACAGTGGACCAAGGCTACTTCTGACCAGTCCTATTGGAGTATTATGGCGGTGGCCTATGTCGGCGAACGGAAAACTTATCGGTTTACCTTTACAATATACTTAAATTTAAAAAAATCCTTATGATTTCACTTAGTACGTGGCTGAAATGTATTATGTTATTAGAAGTTGGCTCTTTGCATTTATATTTTCTTTATGTAAAATTAAGCAAACATTTTATATAATTAACTATATTTAGTATTTCAACATAACGTTGAATTTGATAGCATTACAACGTTTGAATTTTTGATGGTGTGTAACCATAATTGTAGAAAAAGACGTGTACAATCCACGGTTATGTACAGGAAATGCGATAACATTGGAGCGTAACAAAGAAATTTCTGAATTATTAGAACAAACAAATCGTAACGAACAATCGTGAAATCGCTGGTAATGCAATAATTTATAAACACTATCGCCGTCGTGTTTATAACAAGTCCACGAAAAATCACAACCTGAGGCCTGATTAATTAAAGGCATGCGCTGCATTCTTTTAACTGTATTATATCTACATCCCATATACCTAGAGCTTTATTTTGTTATTTTGTCAAAGGTATTAATTAGTATTAATCAATCAATACTAATAATAAATCTGTAAGGGACGGTCATGGAGTAAGTTACTTTGTTTTCAGAGATATCGTGTTTATAGGCTCTATACATGATACTCAAACTAAATTGACGATTTTTAGAATTTTTTTCTGTATGTATGTATGCATGTATGTATGTATGTTCCTCCATAACTCTTAAACGAATTAACTGATTTTCATGAAACTTGGCAGATAAACATTTAGACGTACAGGACACAGGATAGGCTACTTTTTCTTTTTCAACGCGGTCGAAGTCGCGGGCGCCAGCTAGTATGTTATATAAACTCTTTTTTATATTAAAGTCAGCAGACAAGCTGACGGTCCATTTGATGACAGGAGGCTACCGTCGCCTATAACACAAGCAAAAAGTGACAGGAGCTGCAGCTGCAAGCGCGCTGGCGACTACAGTAGGATTTTCCACTTCCGGAACACGAGGCGCGAGCGGGGGTTTCATCCCTTCGTGATTGATGATCCTCGGTCACGCACGAAGCGTTACAGTTCCACCTTCCTTGTCCGAACTGCTAAGGAGTGGAACTCATTGCCTGCGTCCGTGTTTCCTCAAAATTACAACCTCGGGGTCTTCAAATCAAGGGTAAATGGGCACTTACTAGGTAAACGTGGTCCACCTTTGGCCGCATCTGTACCTTTACTTACATCAAGTGAGCGCGGCCAAGCGTTGCCTTGATTTTATAAAAAAGAATCAAAAAAAGGATAGGATTAGTGATAGGGTAATGGGTTCTGTCATCCCTTAGCACTCACTCACCGAAACACAACAGTAAACGTAGGTACCTACTGTTATTTCACGGTGGTATTAGGGCTTCTAATTTTGACAGATACAGTTGCATTTATTTATTAGGGCATCTGATTTTCTCGTTCCAAACAAAAAAAAAACATTCTGTAGATAAAGATTTGTGCATTCTAAATAAAGCAAAGCTTTGAAATTACTAAAAAATATCATTAGAATGCAAAATACAAATTTTTCTCAATATAGGTTTTCTTACCTACTTACATAGGCTTTAATATCAGAATTTGCTTAATATGAAATTAATTGATTCGAAATTTACTTATGTACTTATTGTACATGGAAATAATATCCAAAATATTGTAACAAACAAGGTTCTTTCAAACAAAGTTCTCTTATTTCAATTTAATCATTCATCCAGATACAGGAAATACGTATTAATAGGTATTTGTATTAAAATATAAAATAATATGAATTAGGTATTTAAAAATTTTAAAAATAATATATTATTATATTTATATATTTCTTGTTATTCTCTTTTTAATTAACTTAATATACAATAATTAACACAAATTATACTCATAGTAAGTACTAAAAGTGTATTAAAAATATAACATTTTCTTGTTTTTTTTTTAATTCCCTAACTAATTTTAAGTATATAATTTTGATCGCAGAATTTGACCAAATGGTGTTTTTAAAAAATATTACCTAAGTTATTTCTATGCGGTATCACTACGTTTACATAGTAAGTTCATAAATGATTAGATAAACTACATGTAATCACGCAACTCATGACAATATGTTTATTTTTATATCTATTCTATACCTATACATAATATAATATTATAAAATAAAGACAAGTAGCTGTCCACTTCTGTCCGTTTCTCCGCTAACTTCCTAACCACCCAACGAATTTCGTTACGGTTTTCACTAATGAAAAGAGCGATAAAAGGGGAATGTTTTTGTAATTTACAGAAAAAAACTGCACCCGTACGAAACCGGGAGCTGGTCGCTAGTATAATACATGACGTTTTTATTAAGTAGGAAATAAATAATAATTATATCGCTGCTTAAAAACTAAAGGGCCATAAAACAAAAAAATACAATCACAATCCTTCATATTGTATGTTGCAAAAAGAGTTAGGGTTGTTTTATTCCAAATTTAGTACATGACATATATTTTGATAATTTTTTATATATTCAAAATTAACTTATATGCTTATATCTCTTCTAGTATTCAGTTTGTTATAAAAGTACTTAAAAAATTTAATGCTACTTAAAAATATAAGAAAAAAATAGACAAAAAATCATTTAATTTTTTTCGATTAGCTCTCCTGTAAAAAGTGTAATTTTGATTTGTGGCCATTTAATTTTTAAGCAGCGTATAAACTCTTCGAATATTATTCTCTCACAAATAAGTACCTTCATAGTGGTTAATTCAATAAAATTCCTGTGGTTAAAACCTCAAGAATTTATTTATTTGCGTCGCAAAACATACGAATGACAACTTTTAAACAATATCAAATGGCGTTTGAATATTGTATGCTTTTAAATATCTGTAGTAAATTTAACTTTTATTCCTTTTTTCTCAAAAATATTATAAGTATATATTATTTGCCGAACGAATTCTGGTTTTATAATGAGGAAACATTCGATTTTTCTATAATAAATAATACTTCCGTGTATCTGCTTTATTTCAAGTAAGCGAATAAGTACGAATTCTGTTTCAAGTTATCCACAAATACGAGTAAATATCATGACATACCTGTGTCAGCGAAAACCCAAACGCAATGATGACTCCGAACGTTTCCTAATCAAAACAAATGACAGTCCAGGGATCGTCTATCTTTTTCCTAAGTACGTATGTTTCACTTGAAAACTACTAGAATATTAATTTTTTAACAAATAGAACACTACACCGTAAACGAAACGAGTATAGATGAATGTTTAAAAAAGTTTATAAAGTTATCGTAAGCGTTTACGTGATATCAAATGGAAAACGCGCGCGGTCCGTATAACCTCCCAGTTATTACTGAGTTACAACGTAGTTTTGCACCGAGTTCCTGCCGACCCACACTACATAACGTAGTATATGAATTGTTGAAACTATTATACTATGTTCCAAGCTATGTATTGCCCCTATCCTTTTAAGGAAATTGCGATATTGTGTGTCCTTTCCCTATTGTCACGTAACTTTTATTGGATTTTTTTTTTGGTTTTTCAAGACGAATGAATAGTCCGAGAGTGAACCACTGATGAAATTTTAGTACATGTGTACATAGGTTGTGGTATAGTATAGACGAGGAATTTTCTCTGCTTACCTTACTTTGTTTTGAAATGTTTAACTAATTTAAAAAATATTTTTTGCTTTCGTAAGCAAAAAATATTTTTTTTTTTAATATTTTTTTCTTGGGTATTAAGACATTGATTCAATTTTTATCGCTCATATATTTTTATAGGGTCTTGATTTTTTTATTTTTCATGTTCCTCGGAAAAAGTACTTTTTTCTGAATAAAGGTACCTATGATAATGAATGTGGAAAATCTCATGATGATCAGTTGTGTAGCTAATGAGTGGTTAGGAAGCTTGCCTTAACGCTCTTTCTTAGGAGCTCCGGGTTCGATTCCAGGCGGGGTCAACTTTAGAAATGAAAATTACATGAGGCTCTGATTTGGAAAGTAGTGGCAGAGAATGCTGGCAGAGCATTTGGGCAACCCGTCTAGCGCCAGTAATCAGGCAGAACAAACTGTCCCCTTACAGAAGACCGCCATTAAATAATAACATGTGAGTCAGTAAAGGATGCTAGAATTGCCAGAGCCCATTTCCCTATGCCTTCTTAATCCTTCTATTGTCGGCAGCGCACTTGCAGCACCTGTGACGTTTCTTGTGTTATAGGCGACGGCAGCCACCTGCCATCAAGTGGACCTTCAATAATTACAAAAAAAGAATATTTAAACCGTACAACCATCGAAATGCGTACAACCCATTGAAATAATATATGTATGATGTATTCTTTTTTCATTGATCAAAAAGGTAAACAAACAATTCACGATATAGAACTAAACAAACAATACGAACAAATTCTAAATGAGTTAATCACTTAGTCAACTCTCTTCGATAATGTCTAATGTACAAATCCCATCTTTAAAACAGTCCAGTGACCATGGCGACGCTATATTTGTTTACGTTTTTGATCAATAGAAAAAGAATAGATCATAGTAGTTTGATGCCGATGTACCCGATATAGGAACTCGAAAGCAGAACCTTTGCTATTAGAAATTCGAAATTTAAATCGTATAGTGACAAGTAAAAAAACCGCGTTTTACATATTGAGGAATTTAATAAAAGTTTTATAATTGAAATTCTATAGTATTTGTATTAAAATGGTGGACTGGATCTTCATTATGCATAAAAGTTCAAATAAAAAATACCTAAATAAAAGAAAATATTTTTTAGTAACAAGTAACCTATGAATCGAAAACTTGATTATATAAAATATAAAATGATTATATAAATAAAATACTTGATATTTAGTAGGTACTTAAAAATTAAATGACTCGGTCGAAATTCTACCATGGGGTGACCACCAGTAAAATATTATTATACAAAAACTATTATTTTAATTGTATTAAAAAAAATGGTAAATAATGTAAAAATATGCAATTTAGTATTGTTTTACATTTAACATAAATTAAGTGTAGTTCAGAACGGATCTAATGCTTGAAGCCTAAATTACTGAGGAAAATCAATAAAACACAATACCATATTTAAATATACCTATTTTTATTTACGAAATAGTTTCACAAGACTTGTACACAATATAAATTGTATCAATCACTTAAAAATAGCTGACAATTTTATTAATAAGCATGGAAATCATAGATCAAGTGCATATCAAGTGCATTACAGTCAATATTATTACATTTTAGTAAATTGATTCGTTGGATGAGTGGTTAGTGGGCTTGTTTTGACAATCAGTCTTAGCGGTCCCGGGTTTGATTCCTGGCATCAATATTCACATTCACAACAACACATACAACAATATGTATTTACGGTTACTGTAAAAATGTAAATAATCAGCACGAAAACAAACAAAACAACCCACATTCACATTATTAGACTAACAAATAACAAATCTGAAAGTTCATTCTGACAAACCAACCAACAGAAAAAATGCAAAATTACTTTCTTAAATGCATGAATTTTAATTTTTTATGAGTCATATTTTATTTATTGTTAAAATGTGTGTAATATTTTTTTATGTTTTTTTGTTAAAAACAAATATACGTTTATTGAGTATAAAATTCATTTTATAACTATTTATTTAAGTATTTAAATTATACTTTAAAGCCGTTACTTTCTTTATCATATTCTAATATTTTTTGGCGCTTACTTTAAAATTTACTCTTTGTCTACACTAGCGCCACCCTTATTTAACGCCTTTCAGCGGACACTTTTAGATGCTCCATATCTATGCACAAAACCAAGGAGAATTGAGTAAGGAGCGCCATCTTACATGGGTGTTAAACTGAAAAAGTGGCAACAAAACGATAAATATAGATGGCGCTACTGTGAACAGTGAGAGTTTGAGAGTATGGAGAGTATGGAATGAATGTAGTAGTAGTTGACGGAGTGAAGTGCGCCGAGTTGAATTTTGGTTGGACACTAGCCTCACCAGCGCCACCAATTTATCGGTTTCGACGGACACTTTTAATACTCAGAGATTGTCCTCCTTACTCAATTCTCCTTGAACAAAACACAAAACACATGACAAAACGAAACAAGCCTTGGGAGTATATAGTGTTCTGTGCTGACAACTGCAGAGGCTCTGGTAGTCCATCTCTAGTGTGAGTTTATAATTCTCTATGCGCTAGCGAGAGCATAAATACGGAAGTTGGAAAAATGATATAGAAAATTGTCAATTTGACATTAACAATTGACAATAATTGTCCATACAATATATTTTATGCGGGCATCCAGCGATCATACAAGAGTCACAGTACAAATTCAATACTAGACTGTCACAGCACAGAGTACCTTAACTTTTCCCATGATAATAGAATATGAATAGTGTGTAGATAGTTTTTTTTAACTTTTACACCCTTGATATATACATATGATTATAGTTCAAATCAATTATATTACAACGTTAAATAAAAACGTATTTTATTATGTTGGTCACATTGCGAATTGCGATGCGGCCATGACAGTTTTCCTGAAAAGGGAAGATGTGTGATTTTCGTATGATGTGTATTTCACTTAAAACTTTATAGCAAAATAACGAAAAATTTTATTTTTTGAAATAGTTAAGTAGATTTACTAATTCGAATTCGGTGTTAATTTTACGTCTACCCCTAATTGGTGTTAGTTCGTTGTAAACAAGAGTGCAAATAAAATGTTATTGTGTGTTAAGTTCCATAATGGCGGTCCGTCGCGTCCCCCGCGCCTCCATTTTGATGACAGTCATATTATGACAATGCCGATGCGTAAAGTTTAAAAATGTTGTGTTTTTTGTAAATATTTGTAATGTTAGTTTAATATTTCGAATAGTGATGGACTAAAAATGAATCCAGAACACCACAGTATAAATACGGGTGGTGGCCAACCGCCTGGAAATTCTGAGGTTTGCAATATTTTTTTATGTATTTTTCTATTGAACTTTTCAATTAGTCATCGTTAATGTAACTTGTAATTATTATAGAATCACAGTCAGAGAGTTCAGGTGGCCCAACAGCAGCAGCCAACGAATAGCTTGACACCGACAACATCTGCTACTGACCTACGAGTCAACTCAGCTGCCGTAAATGTCGCTTTGTCTAGCGTCGCTAAATATTGGGTGTTTACTAATTTATTTCCTGGTCCTATACCACAAGTATCCGTGTACGGGTTGCCCACTGGAACAAGAATTGAAAATGGAAAGCCTGTTCAGGTAAATTTTTCATCCACTATTGCAAACTGTTCTGTTTTATTTGATTTTAAAAATTTTTGGACTCTTTTAGTCTTAATTTGACTAAAGACGTAAGTACGTCTGGATGCCCAAATGACCACAGTGTGCCATGTTACTACTAAACATCTAAAATAGTTATCATTTTTTTTTTTCAAAGTTCTCTTTTATTTCTACATGATGTACAGTTTAGTATGCTTATTTTCATTTGTGCATTTCTAGGATCTCGGACAGCATGCAAGTATATTAAATGGTGACCCAAATATCATACTTGGACATCATGCAGGACAATCACAAGTTACCGTGTCGGCCGCAGGTCAACAACAGATTCCCGTTTCGCAGATTATTGCTACTCAATCTGGACAAACACATGGTAAATTGTTATTAATTGTTAATGATAATTTAAGATTGATCAAGTGCAAAACCCAAGTGTTGCAATTATTCTAAACAAACTACTAACAAAATCAACATAAAATTACAAACAGAATAATTGAATAATGATCAAAATGTTCCAAAATTAGGTATATATTATTATAAGATAATATAATATAATTTTTTGTTAACTAAAATTTTGTCCTTTTAAATTAAATGAAGGATATTTGTTTACAATGATAATTAAAGTGGGTTTCATAATTGACAGCTCCTAGTGTCAAATCAATCAATCAATACTAATAATAAATCTGTAAGTGTAGGTATTGTATGTATGTATGTATGTTCCTCCATAACTCTTAAACGAATTAACTGTTTTTCATGAAACATGGTAGATAAACATTTTGACATACAGGACACAGGATAGGCTACTTTTTCTTTTTCAATGTGAACGAAGTCGCGGGCACCAGCTAGTTTTAAAATAATGTTACCAGCATTGTTTTATATTGGTTCTGATTGATTACGGTTTTATTTAACATTACAAAACCGTAAGTTTTTTAATAAGTTTGATTAGGTCACATCACTATTTTTGTATGGTCAAAAACCTGCAACCCAGGAAATGTCAAATTACTCGTTCGAATTATGAAACGCAGTATAGCATCTTACCTTCTCCAGTAACCTTATCTTTTTTATGTTAAAGTTGTCAGACAGGCTGAGGATGGTCTATTTGTTGTTGAGTGGATTTTTATCGCCTATAATACAAGCAACACTACAAGTGCTGTAAAGTACACAACAGATTAGCGTGAAACCTACTACTTAGACTAAAAATAACCTTGAACAGTTTAATTTAAATTCAACTTGCCAAGTATCAAACATGGTAAAATGTGAGCAAATTTTGTTGCAGAAGCATTGGTGGCGCACAGTCAAGCTCAAGAGCTTGTCAACGCGCAGCAGGGGAACGGAACTCAGGCTCAGGTCTCCGCAGGCCAGAATCTCCACCAGCAGGTACCCAATAATCGGGTCGAATTTGTTCAACACCATAACATTGATATGGTAAATCATGTGGTAAATCCACTCCGTTTACTAGAAGGAATGCTGAACGTTCATTGCTGTTGTGTAGAACATAGTTTTTGATTAGGTACTACTTGCATGGTAAGATACAAGATTTGTGTAACTGTCTGAGAGTCCTATGAAACGGTGTAGTTTTTTTTTAAATTGCCTTTTTGTAGAGATGTTACTGAATTTATTCTTTGTCAGCGCATGTAGCTACAGATTCTGTCTAAAGAGTGCATGTGCTTTTGTAGTTATTCATTAAAATAACTACAGTAATTTAGAATAATTTATTTACTTACTAATAAATGAAGAGACTCGAATAAAATAAAATTATAGTTTACAGAACTTTGTAGCTATGTAGAATATATTTTTTACTTGAATCAATGTGGGATAAATCCTTTGTTCTATCTACTGCGTTATTTAGTAAGGGGCATCATTACTCACACTTGAATTTAGGTCCAGTTAACAGTTTCGATATTTAATAAGATTAATTGTTTATTATTATAAACTACACAATCTAGCTATCGCCAATCACTACTTATAGTTCATGATATTAGTATAAAAACCATATAATTAATAAAAAAAAATTTAGATTTAGATATTTATGTGTGTATGTGTGTTCAAGAATTAAAATGTTCGTCAAAATGTTCCCAGACTAGATGTTGCTGGATGCATAATTGTGTAGCAAAATTAGAATTACATATTTAAATTTTTCAAATGGCACTGCAAACATTATATAGTTATTTTATTTCATGTGTGTAAAAAATGGGTTTAATGTGTTTCTGATGTGAAACTGTGGCGAAACAATTTTCAATGTATGGAAATACAAAAGTGTGGCAAAACAACAACAAGCCTTTAAAACAACTAATGAGTTATAATGAATAACGTGCAATTTGTGGAATCAATGCAAAGTTTTGTTAGTATATCAATAAAGTAACATTAAATTGTGTTGTATTTGTGCTGTGTCAGTAAATGTCATAATATTATCAATTTTAAAAGTAATTTTGCATATACAGGCACACCATTCCCAGCAACACATAATGCAACAACAACTAATGACGTCATCACGTCCCGACCACGCCAACCAACAGGTATGTTATGTTATTGCATATTAATTTGTAAGTATTTATTTATGATTTTAAAATTGTTTATCACACAGTCAGAAATACTGAGACAAAAAAGCTGACATTTTATAACATAAGCATCTGCTCTGAGTATTTTAAAAATTTGAACTCTGTGCGAAGCCGGGGGCAAGTCGCTAGTTGTGTATGAATACGTTGGCTTTTTAAATAGTAAGCCGTAACATTGTTACGAAGAAATGTTAAATTAGATTTGAAATGTGTTTAAAATGTGGTAATATAATGGTTACTCTACTTCCCGCTGCAAACTTAATGATATGCAGCAAGTCAGTGAGGTAAGGAGATATGTTATAGAATCGCCATGACTGTAAATGTTATATGTTGTAATTTGTATTTGCATACTTGTCTTATATTACCAATTATATAGGTTTATTGCATACTTATTGGTTTTAAATGACTACATTTGGTGAAAATTCCCATTCAGAGGTTACAAGAATATGATTATGATATTAATATAGAGACACCGTTTTTAATATCAATAGTTGTTTTGTCAAATTCAACTCAAAAGTATCCTATGCATTAGTAACACATTTTTCTTTTGACAATAAAAGATAAGTTACAGAAAATTGCATGTCCCATACAAAACGTATTTAAGTTTTGAGCGAAGTTTTGGTCTTATCATTATCAACTTAAAACAAAAACGCTCAAAGAAATTTTAAGAAGTTTTGCAAAACCAAATTGGTGTTTTAGCATTACATTCACTAAGTACCGTGGTACAAAAATGTGGACCAAAAACATGTAGTAAGAATAACATGTTAAAATTTCAATATCACTTAATAGGAACAATTTTGCAAGTTGGCGTTTCGCCTTTTAACGTTACACATGATTGCATCACGATTAGCATTTTGTGTAATTGTTAGTTCAATATTGCAAAATGCCATAAAAGCAAAATCTACAAAACGTGTCACGAAATTGGATTTGCATGGATGTCTCTTTATTATATTATTTGTGAAAGGATTTAGTCATTCTCGCCAACTTATTAATTAAATATTTTCTGTGCATGATAGAGCCATTGACATAAAGTATTGATAACTAAAGTCTGTCATCTTTTATGGGTACATATTGGTCAAGATTTAACAACACTATGGAAATTGATGTTAAAATTTCAGTTTATTGTAATAATTACATCAATTCATATACCATACAAAGTCAAAAAGATTTTTTCTTACATTGTGTTAATTTTATATTTATGTGGTAGAATGTACCAATTTCTTACATGACAGAATGTGGCTGTTAATGTGATATAGACTTTTTTAAAATATTATTATGTAGTGCATGTTAAAAAAAAAATAATTAGATATATGTTTAAATATTCTTAATCCTGCATAATACTTTCCCAACTCTTAGAATTCTAGTCTTTTTTAAACTGCTTCTTTTATGACTTGAAATAATCCAGAATTAATGACAACTGTAATTGTAATTTTCATGACAAAGCGGCGAAACAATAAACTTATGATTATATTCCAATTTTTAAAATGTTTATGAACAAATAACAAAGCAATGTCATCATATTATTTGGAAAGATTATTATATTCCACAGTTTTTTTTTTTTACATCAATTTCTTAAATAATTATGTATACATGACCATTGACCATACATTTTATTCAAAGAGAATTACTCCTGCTTAATAAGTTTAGGACGAATTTAAGAAAGTATACTCTCAAAATACCTTTCCCAATAAACTTTATTGAACTGCCATTATATTGGAAACTTATTAAGTTTTCCCTATGTATGCCAGATCCAATTAACGGTCAGTGAGGACGGAATTGTCACTGTGGTTGAACCTGGTGGTAGTAACAAACTGGTGGACAAAGAGGAACTTCATGAAGCCATAAAGATGCCGTCCGATCATACCCTTACCGTTCACCAGTTGCAGCAAATTGTCGGACAACAGGTACGGAGTATTATAGTATTTCTTGTAAAAATTCAGAATCAAACAATCACACGGCTATAATATCTAAATGGATGATCGCCTTTGGACTTGTGCAACGTTAGGGTGTTGCACAATTTAAAAAAATATTGATTGAGATTACCTTTTTTTTACCTCTACGCCCGACGCAAAAGAGGGGTGTTATAAGTTTGTCGTGTGTGTGTGTGTGTGTGTATATATATCATAGCTCTCAATCCAGTGGACCAATATTGATCTTGTTTTTTTTTGCGTGAAAGCTGACGTGATCCATGGTATAATATAACTTATGAAGATATGTTCATCTCATTTTCTAATTGACGAAGGGATTTCTCTGACTTCCATTTATGTTGATTAATGGAATATTTGGTATGTTGTTACTTCCGGTAGTATTTCTATGGCACGGTAACCTTGATCTGATACTGCAGCATTTAAGTAGTCTGCGACACACCTAACTCGTAGGCAACTTACAGTGAGTTCAATATAAAGTCGGGGGTTTATTATTTTTAATTTATAGCTTGTCGAACTTGTTTTTTTTTTTTTCTGTGTAGTAAGTAAATGAGTGTTTTTAAATGAAAATATAAATGTTTTCTAGGTGTTAGACAGTGTGGTACGGATTGAACAGGCCACAGGCGAACCGGCCAACATTCTGGTCACTCACAACCCGGACGGCACAACTTCCATAGAAGCCAGCGCCAGCGATCCACTCATTGTGAAGGACGAGAAAGCGTCCAACAAAATCGAGACGGCACAGTTTGCTATACCAGCGGAAATTAAGGACATCAAAGGCATTGATTTGAAGGTACGCGTTTCTTATTTGTTTTAGCCTAAATGTTAGTGTCACATAGTCATAACAATCTACATAATGTGTGAGACACATCTGTGTTATTAATGTTTTTAATATGCTCAAAGGGAACATTGAGTCATTTGTTTGTTAATGTTAAGAGATACTTTTATGCCTTTGAAACATTTAAAAAAATTTCAAAAAAATGACAATTTTCACTGCTATGACTGCAATATGACGACACTCGCAATTATGTCTTTAAAAACTAATTATGATTAGTTTGATTTTTTATTTGGTTGGTACATTAGATATTTTTTATGGTCCCCACTGGAGATTTAAGAGTGTGTGACACTATAGTAAAAATTAGGTATTTTTCAAAATTTGATTACTGAGGCCTGTGAAATTATTCTGTAATATTTTTTGTAGAGTGTGGGAACAATGGGTATGGAGGGAGCCGTAGTGAAGATATCTGCGGGTGCTTCTGAACACGATTTTCACCAAATGTACAAAGTGAATGTGGAGGACTTGTCTCAGTTGCTAGCGTACCACGAAGTGTTTGGAAAACTTAACTCCGAGGGACAACAGCAGGCCAAGGTAAGCGCATTCTAGAGAGAATTACTTAACGCATCAGACTAGGCATGTCTTTCATATTTAGCTATTTAGTCTACTACGGTCATCATTAGTCATTAATCTATACTAATATAATAAAGAGAGATATGTATGTTTGTAATGAATAAACTCATAAACTACTGGTCCGATTTTAAAAGTTCCTTATCTATAGAAAGCTACGTAATTAGAGAGTAACATAATATATATTTTATAAAGTAACACGGGCGAAGTCGCGTGCAACAGCTAATTAATTAATAACTACTAGATGTTCCGGTGAATTTCAATCCCAATCAATTTTATCGTTAGAAGATAATTTTTTATTTATTTTATGAAATTGAATAAATTGTTTCCTTTTTAGGTGATGGAAAGCATTGAGGTGGAAGTGCCTCCGCCTTCCACAAGTGCGGCGATATCGGAAACAGAGTCCTCCTCGCCGGGACACCACTCGTGCGACCTCTGCGGGAAAATATTCCAGTTCAGATATCAACTCATTGTGCATAGGTGATTGAAATTTTTATTAAATTAACAACAACTCTGTTTGACACATCACGAAATTACTATTTTGTCATACTGTACTGTTCCGTTCTAATCATCAAGTTGATAAGAAAGGGACGACACTATAGCAATGCCACTTTTTAATTTTTGCATAGCTTTAAGACAATATTATTATGTATCTGCTTTCTTAGGGTGGGTTGCACCATCTAACTTTAACGGTAACCATATCCAATCCAGCCGTTAAATCTTCGCTTAAGCATAATATGCGTTGCACCATTTTTACAACAGTTAAAATGACGTCATAACTTTATGATAACCTTAACCGCTCGATATTGGCCGGTCAGTGTTATTGTTTCGGTTAAGTGTGATTTGAGACAGGTGACTTTGAATGTTGCCATATTAAAAAATGTATTAGTACGACAACCTAGGAAAATTACATTATTTTATAATGGCAGCCCCTTTAACTTTGACAGTGACGAACAATATCATGGTGCAACAAGCGATTGTTAATTTCGACTGTCACCGTTAAAATTACTTTTACGTCAAGTTAACTTTGACCGTAACAATAACCAAGTCTACGGTGCAACCCACCCTTAAATATATAAAAAGCTATTCTGGTACAAAGAAGGCTAACAGATGGCTAAAGGCTACATGTGGGATATATTTTATTCTGAAAAAAGGTTATATTCCCGAGGTGATCGTCTGAAAATATAAAGGATTCGACGCCACCGTCTTCACAGCGGTATATTTCAGGTGTTATATTTTTAGACGCGGACGAAGTCAGAGCCCAATACTAGCATTCCAGTTAAAGAATATTTTTTGTTTAGAAAAAATGAAAAAAAAAAAAACAAGTTGTTACATTGTGAACAATATAATTGATAATGAATGATTTTTATAAGTTTATATACTATTTGTAGGCGTTACCATGGAGAACGCAAACCGTTCACGTGCCAAGTGTGCGGCTCGGCGTTCGCTAATCATGTCGAACTATCCAGACATGCGAAATGTCATCTAGGTGAGTTTATTTATTGTTTTATAATGTTAATTACCAATATTTGTTGCCTAGGTATGTTAACACAAGAACGATTATTATGAGAGGAAAAACATATTGCTAGGTCTAAATTAAGAAAATGGAAAAGTTTTTGAAAATAAATAAATTAGTACAGTTAAATTAAGCCGAAAATGGGCAATCAGGGAAATACTGTTTCTAGTAGTCTCTATAATAATGAGTAATTGTTGTAGCGGGAGATGCAGCCGAGCGTCACGCCAAAAGGGTTTCCCAGGATAAGCCGTACGTTTGCGCTACTTGCCTCAAAACTTTCGCAAGGAAGGAGCATCTCGACAACCACACTCGGAGTCACACAGGGGAGACACCGTACAGGTGCGTTTTCAATCTTATTTCGAGACCTATCTAAGGTCTAAAAATTATTTATTTACCAAAAACCACATGCATTTTGCTTTAGAAATGTGCTCAAAATATTTATCACATATTTACTTAATGGAGCAACAGATATGGAGAATGTGAGTGAATCTTCTACATTTGTGTCTACAGATGCCAGTACTGTGCGAAATCGTTCACCCGAAAAGAGCACATGGTGAACCACGTACGGAAACACACGGGCGAAACGCCCCATCGCTGCGACATATGCAAGAAGTCTTTCACGCGCAAGGAGCACTTCATGAACCATGTCATGTGGCACACGGGTATGTAGTATGTCTTATGCCTGATGCCATGCTTTACTCGCGTCAAGATACTCTTCATCAACCAAACTTTCTCTATTGAACATTTCAACACATCTCTCTAACACACAAACCACACATCACTTATTTTTCGTATTCACACGTTTACTTCTATAGAAAATACCGGCATAAGTGTAATTATTCATCAAAATAGTGTAGAGAAAGAAATGTCTATTGATTGAAAACTCAATGCTGAAATTTAATACAATTCAAAATCGACCTATTTTCGAAACAAAAACAAATATAATATAGATTACGAACCTTAGAGACCTTGGAGAAGTATCCTTCGAGATAGGCGTTGCCAAAAGTTAAAATGTTCTTAAAACAAAGCTAAAAAAATTTGGTTGAAATCTATTCAGTAGTTTAGCTCTGAAAATTTATGAGTTGCTGTTGCATTTATAGTTTACTTTTGTCTGTATGTGTAAAAGAAATAATACTCCTAATCATGTTTATCTATAGATATAATAATTAGACACATTCACACTGTACATTCAATTTGAAGAGTATCTGAATTTAGTTTTTATTTTATGTGTTTGTTTGTTACTGATATCTAGTGTATATAATAAAGTGAAAGTTATTTACGTAGATTTGCATGCCTTAATGGTTTTTGATTTTTCATGACACACCATTTCTAATTTTCTAAAGTTTTGGTAATGCTTACGATCCTAGTCATTTAAGTTCAGAACTGTGTGTTCTGATCGTAAATGTTTTTTTTTTGTTTTGCGTCATTTGGAAACCGCAGGCCTTGCACCGAAAACAATCGAAAGTCTAAAGTGGTGCAGAAAGTAGAATATATTTAATGATTCAACTATTTCACCCAATGAGTCGATAAATTGTGAGTTTTTCTAATCTAACACAAATAAATGTAAGTAACATTACTTATAACATCTCGTCTCCCAAAGTTATACTTCTCTTCGTTACGAGCCGTTAACGAGAATCATTTGTCAATTGGAATATATAAATCGGGAGACAATGTTTGGCGAAGAGAAACATAAATTGGGAGTAAGAATATATAGTTGCATCATTGAATAACATTGTATTTTCTGCCACCCACTAGGTGAAACGCCGCACCATTGCCAAATATGTGGCAAGAAGTACACTAGGAAGGAGCATTTAACGAACCATATGCGCTCGCACACGAACGATACGCCTTTCCGATGTGCGATGTGCGGCAAGTCATTCACCCGAAAGGAACATTACACCAACCACATACTGTGGCACACCGGTCAGTATCGCTGATGTCTGTTGTTTGATAACTTGTTCCATTTTCTAGATTTATAATTAAACTTTTAGATTCGACAAAACCAACTTTATTTAATCGATGGTTGGCTTGCGATTTCATATGACTTGCTAAGTATTGGAAACTGTTGTGACTTATTTCTTATAACGCTATTAATCAAACAATGGTGCGTGGCATCATCAATGACGGCGAGTTGACCACTCACTAGAAAGAGAGAAAGCAATCGTTAAAGTAAAAATGCTTACTGCGCGATAGTTGCAAATAGTGTAAGAGGTTATCGTGTTTTGCAGGCGAGACGCCCCACCGCTGCGATTTCTGCTCGAAGACGTTCACCCGTAAGGAGCACCTGCTGAACCACGTGCGGCAGCACACGGGTGAATCGCCCCACCGCTGCAACTTCTGCTCCAAGTCCTTCACGCGCCGCGAACACCTCGTCAACCACGTGCGTCAACACACGGGTGAAACGCCCTTCCAATGTGGCTACTGCCCTAAGGCATTCACCAGGAAGGACCACTTGGGTAATGTTAAATGTGCTTATTACCATTCTAGACTGAGAGTGAAGGATAGGGTTTTTATAATGTTAAGGTTAGACAGGCATTTTTTATATAATTTACGAAATGTCTTGAGATTTTAACTATTACACCAGGATCGGTTTTAACTAGTAAACGATTTTAAACGAATCACAATTTATTTATTTATTTTTCATGTAAAGATCGTCACGTCATAACGTAGAAACGTCAAAGATTAAATAAAACAATTGAAATGTGGTGTAAAAAAGTGTCATAATGACAGTTTTAAAAAGTTTTGTTTCACCTTGAAGGATAAATAAATAATCACCTCGTAGGATCTTAGGATAATGTGACAGGTACGTTATGCTCATCCATAACTCAATTGAACCCTGTCTATAATAATAATTTATTTTCACTTTATCAGTGAATCATGTGCGTCAGCACACCGGCGAGTCACCGCACAAGTGCTCATTCTGCACGAAATCTTTTACGCGCAAAGAGCACCTAACGAACCACGTGCGACAGCACACGGGCGAATCACCCCACCGGTGTACGTACTGTGCCAAATCCTTCACCAGGAAGGAACATTTGACCAATCACATCAGGTGAGCGACAATCACTTCTTACGTTATTTGCCACACATGCCACACTCAGTGCTGACCAAAAGTCTTCCAAATGTTGCCCATCCCCTGGTTGAAGATAATGGTTTAAATAAATTAAATAATTTAAAGTGATGCACTGTCTATACATAATATGTCATTTGAGAATTGTAATAAAATGGAAAGTTGAAAAACAAAAAAGATTACAATATTTTTTATTCAATTATTAAACCCATCTGTTTATTGTGCAATGAGATTACTACATGCTTATTTTTTTTTTTTGTTGCACATGAAAAATAAGGTGTTACTTAAATTGAATATTTGTTCATATTCATTTATTGCGTAATGAAATAAACTCAAAAAATAAAAAAAATCATTAAGAATAATCTTTCTTCTTAGAAATAAAATAGAAAGACAAGTTACAAAAATCTATGTTTGGTACCATCTGCCATTAAATTTATTTATGAATACTAAAAAATCTTTGAAAATCTACTCCCAATTTCACTCAAGTAAAACGAAAATGCTTTCCAAACAACCTTATAATAAATTGTCTCTTTAATGTAAAAAGATTCCCTAACGGTACGTAAACTGCGTTGTGTGAAAATTTAAAGAATCGGTTTGTGTTTGTAGACAACACACGGGCGAAACTCCGCACAAGTGCACATACTGTCCGAAGGCGTTCTCCCGTAAGGAGCATCTCACCAACCATATCCGGCAGCACACCGGCGACTCTCCGCACGTGTGCTCCTACTGTCAGAAGTGCTTCTCGCGCAAGGAGCACCTCGTCATACACATAAGGTACACATACGGGTGCACATTATCCCTAACATGGCCCTGTATACCAAGTTTCATACAAATCCATTTAATAGCGATTTACTCACATTTATTTATTTATTTCATTAATATGGATATTGATGAAGCTTCAAAAAAAATTCACACACTGTTTTGTACTGCTTTTGTACAGCGTTTGGATTGGTCATGAAGCAATCCGTAATAGTACGTACAACTCTCAAATATAGTTCTACTACATTCTACTAATATTATAAATGCGAAAGTTTGTGAGAATGGATGTGTGGAATTGAGGATGTTTGGCGTAAAAATCAATAGGATATAATTATATAAACACAGTCGCTGCAAAAGCTTACTGTCAATACATTTATATATTTTCAATAACACATCAAAGTAATGATGTTTAGAGTTGAGGTTTTGAACCAACCTGAAGTGCTGAGCTCTATTTTCATACACTAATATCATTCCTACCAGAGGGTGGGCAGCATAGTCTGAAGACAAGCGTGGCTATTTTGCATTATTTTTTAAACATTTTATCGATAAATTAGTGGAATTGTGATTAGATGTCTCCGACACCTATCACACTCACGGATTTGTATAACCTTCCAATGAAATCTTTGTTTCATTGATTCTTGCTCCCACAATTTGTTTAACAAAGGACTAAAGTTTGTACAGAAATAAAGTAATACACAATACACATTCAGCATAGGCAAGTATGTATATTTTCAATAAAATACTACATTATATAAAAAGTGAATTATTTAAACAGAAGTCTAAGAGAATGTTTAATAACATATGTTTATTTTGAAGTATTTATATCACTTGTTTTACGTACAAATAGACCAATTAACCTTATTTAGAACTAGCTGGGGCCCGCGACTTTGTCTGCGTAAAAAAATTTAAAAAACATAAGCAATATAACGCCTGTCATCTTTATTGCCATTAAACTTTTGCGAGGCGTTAGTTTTCTTAATTTTAGATGATCCCTCGTGGACAGTTCAGTGGACAGTTTCAGGATTAAAAAGAGTACTGTCCGGTATCTCTGACAAGGTGTACGCAAAATTTATTATAATTGATTGAGTATTTAAAGCGTGAGAAGGTAGTATGGATAATTGGCATAGTTTTAGAAGCTTTCTGCTTAAATTTGTCTTTTCATAATATGCCAATTACTGCCCGATTTAATATGTTCGCTTACACTGCCTATGTAAATTACAATATTATAGTAAATAGAAGCGTTTTGTATGTTTGTATAGGCAACACACAGGCGAGACGCCATACAAATGCACGTTTTGTGCTAAGTCGTTCTCGCGCAAGGAGCACCTCACCAACCACATCCACCTTCACACGGGAGAGACGCCCCACAAATGCCCCTTCTGCACCAAGACCTTCTCCCGGAAGGAGCATCTCACCAACCACGTTAGGTATGTTAACTCTTGTAAAGCGTGAATATATACACATTCTACTAGCAACACTCAAATCGCCTTACAACATCATTAATTTTGTACATTAAAGAAAAGGTCGTTATGTTGCCATGGTATTTGCATAGTTTTCATCACCATAAATATTCGCCAAACCTGTTTGCAGAATCCACACAGGGGAATCTCCGCATCGGTGCGAGTTCTGTCAGAAGACCTTCACTCGAAAAGAGCATCTCACGAACCATTTCAAGCAGCACACTGGCAACACACCACACACTTGCAAAGTTTGCTCAAAGTCTTTCACTCGCAAGGAGCATCTCGCTACCCATATGAGGTGAATATAGTAGAACAATGAAATTTCATCCGATAGCCAACAAAATATCTTTGAAATGTATTATGAGGTACATATACCTTAAGTACTTTTTAATTATAAAATCGATTCAGTCCAAGTGTAGTTACTGCGTTTTACTTCCAATTTGTAATGTGCTTCCTATACAAATCTAAATTAATATTATTGTCATATTAGTATGAAAATATTATTTTTAGGCGCTAATTTAAATGGCGACCAAGAGCGGGTCCAGTTTTGTTTATTACTTGTTCATTACTGAAATTATTAAGACTTGAAAACCTCTTACTGAAGTGGGATGAATAACATTATTTTTTTAAATAATGTTATTCATTTTTGTGGGGGTATGTGGAGTTACTTTTTTATATTGTTTACTCACCTAAATATAAGTTCACGTTTTATTTCCAAAGAAATTATTTTTTTAAACAATAAAAAAATAATTAACTTCTATTTTTTCCTCCTTTGAAACACAGTGGCAAGGAATGGGGAGGGGGTACAAAAAATTATGGACTTACGACTTTCGAGAATTAGCGTGCCCCCAAAAAAAAAGTGATAAAAAAGTGACCTATAAACAGCTACTAAATAATTATCAATTTATTTTTGTGACAGGTCTCATAGTTGCGGGGAGCGTCCTTACATTTGTGGAGAATGTGGGAAATCATTCCCACTTAAAGGAAATTTATTGTTCCATGTGCGATCGCACAAGAACACTAATGCAGAGAGCAAATTATTCCGGTGTGACGTTTGCAGTAAAGAATTCTTATCGAAAAGTATGTATCATTTGATTTTGTGGCATATAGCATTTTGAATAGTATTGTAAAACCAAAAAGATGAACTGGTAAAAACACATTTGGGTGATATTATGTTGATATTATGCCAAAAGTTAAATACAATATGCTCAAAAATGAGATGTAGAGACTAGGTGGAGGGAGAGGGAAACAGTTTTACTAAAAGTGTGTGATTTGCAGCTCACCTGGCGAGCCACCGGCGCATGCACGAATCAGGTGAGGCGTGCGCCGAACATCCGGAGGAATCGCACTGTGATAATAATTGTGACAAGGAGGAAACCGACACCAAGCAGGAGTTAAGGTTAGTCTCTCACTATCCCTCTCGAAGGACCAATTCTCCTTAATCGATCCATCTACTTACTCCTTGGCTACATTAAAGCATTACTATCGTCATGCAGGGTCTCACTTCCTTCAGAATATCTATACTAATATGAGATAAATATGTCAAGTTTGTATGTAGGCGGGGTAATCTTCGAAACTACATAGTTTAAAGTAGTTCGATGTTTAGTACATAGTTTAGTTCGAAACTACATACTGATTTAAAGAATTCTTTCATCAATAGTTGGAATATAATTCCACATTATTTGGATTTATGGCTGCGAAAAACTTATTACATTTAATACATTTTGTTTTTAAATTATTTATGAACCTGTCTGAGCCAACTATACATTTTGATTAATGTTGAAATTACTAGTTTATTAGATTCAAGTATTTTATTTAACTATCTATAAATATGTTTGTATGTCATACTGTTCTACGATGCCATTTATCTCATTTAAAAATAATACAAGCATATTTAAACTTTTCAGGACTGTGGTCACGGAAAACAGCTCTGTTCCCGTTGAAAGCAATGACGTGAGGCAAAATCCTCAAAACAATACAAACACTGTGATGCAAATTACCAGCCAGGTGAGCTAATAAATGTTACGGAGTACTCAAACATAATGAATTATCCACTTGAACTTTAGCTAAATACTATCTCACCCGACCCTAATGAGTGCTAGGTACACTTCTTGAAAGCGCGAATCCCCCCCGGCCCCCCTTTGAGGAATTCGCGACGCCGGACTCGAGACCGGGTGCAAAATCCGCCATTCATGTGTGATTTGTATAGAGGGCGGGTGAAGGGGGGAAGTTGGGGAGAGGGCGACGGTCCCGGGGGGAGTATTGGATGAATACACTCAAATGAATGGTGTGTCATTGCAGGCGGTTCGATCGGCGCCTCCAGCTGCGGGTACCGTGGGCAGTGTGGGCGCTGTGCCAGGCGCATTCGCCCACGCGACCGCACCACAGCATCACACGGGCACCCATCACCCGGTCACCGTCAACTACTAGTGCTTCTGGTTGCGACAAGCCAACAAGCTTAAGCGACTCGTCAGGGAGATATTCAATTTTTTGTTCGTACCTCGGAGAATAGAGTAGAGGTAAGGAGGACTGGACTGTCATATTCAATGATACACAGAAATGTATGTACGCGAGCTCGCAGAAGAATAACTTGAAAAGTGTGTTGCCACTAAATAAACAATGTTTCATAAATTGGCGAGAAAGACACTTGTGTAGCATTATTGTTTGTGCCTCCTATTTAATTGTGGAAAACGGGCACTTTCTCATGTATAGAGTTTGTCCTCCTTACCTCTATTCTCCGTAGTTCGTAGTTTATCCTCGTTTAAATTGACTACATATTTGACAATGTGGAAAACGTCATAATTATTTATATCAGCATTGATTTTTTCAGTTGTAAAATACCTAAACTATACATAATACCAAAATACTATCCTATACAAATAAAATTTTATCAGTATTAATTTGACAGAAAAAAAAAACTAATTGCAATTTGCATTGGCTGAGTGCCAGTTTTATCTTTTTCCCGTTCGTTACACTGACGATTATTTCATTTCTACAGCTAGGTGACGTTTGTTGTTAACAGGATACTTTTTTTTTAAATTATGTCGACAATCTTGACATGTTTTTTTTTTTAAATTACAATTGTAAATTGTATAAATACCTACATATATAAAAAAAAACATTCGTGTCGAATGCTTATTTATGATTGTGAATTTAATGTGTTTAGTGTAAATTTTAAAAATTAGAAATGTCAAATTTGACATACACAAATAAGACGTATGTATATAAAAAAGTGAATGTTTGGCAGCTAGAGGGCGACATTTTTTTAATCTTTCCTTAAATTGATTAAGATCTTTAATTGGTTTAATTCTTGTATCATATTCATGATGATCTATATGGGTTCTCTCAGATCTCTATAATATAATAATTTGTACACACGGCTTGTTTGTCTATGTGAGAATTGGCTCGGCCTATTTTGTATTTTGTACAGTATTTTAAAACAACAAAAAAAAAATTGTTTTATTGTTACTGTCTCACAAAAACTTACAAAAAAATCATGTGTTGAATTCGGTTAAGTTTGTAGAAATAGTTAGTGTACTTGTTATAAATATTGTAATATAGTTAATTTAAAAGGACTATTTTGAGAAGTGAGCTTGCGAGCGTGTTTTTTTTCTCAGGAAATTAGGTTTCGTGAATATTTGAAGTTAATCTTACCTGTTATTGTTTATTGCCAATAACATTTTTAAAATGTGTTTCAAGATATTACAAGTGAACCTAAAAAAAATATTTATATAACTATGAGTTTTTAGTGAATTTCGTTTTAAAAAATGTTTAAATTAATAGTGATCAAGTGAAAACGGTATTTTTAATATACATTCCCTTTTAATAAATTTTAATTTCACGTGAAATATTTTCATTTGTAAATGCGATTTTAAACATTTTTTTTTTAAATAAAATGTTGCTTGAAATTGACGAGGGACCACAAGAGGCGAGTGTCTTGCAGTTTCCCAATAATTTTTTATTGTCCGCACTCATTTGTTTGAAAGAAAAAAAAAAGCTCACTTTAGGTGAGAGCTTTGAAAAAAATAGATCATTTTTAATAAATTCTAGTGACAAGCTTTTAGACTTATTATAAATAATGTATAATTTGCCATGTATGTACAGTACAAGTGTGATATGACGAATAAAGTTAATTGATGATTATTATATTTACAAATGGAAAGTGGTGTTTTTAGTTCGGCTCCCTTGCCAGCGGAGTCGAGTGGTGTTTTAATAATCACTTCAGCTTGTAAGTAAGTAATTAAGTCTAATTTAACTTGTACATAATTATTAGTTGTAAATTCCTAAATGTAACCCTGTAGCGGATTTAAGACTAATCGGAAGTATATCACTACGTTAAAGCGGCTGGACGGTTTCGAGAATATAAATAGTGTCGTACGGTTCTAAACCGTGTGATAAATAAAAAAAATAGTAAGATTTTCTTTTAAACGTGTGGTTGTACGTAACCGTTGGGACAATTTATATTGAAGCCAAAATTGTAATTTGTCGCCAATGGTGCCACGCTATTTATATTTTAGAGGAAATCTATCCCTAACTATAGTTATATATGTACTAAATTATGTTCTGTAATTTGATATAAACGAGATTTAAAAAAATGTGTAATACTTGTTTTTATAAATGCCCGTATTTCCATATTATTTATTTACTAGCTGTTGCCCGCGACTTCGTCCACTTTGAAAATGTTTGGCCTTTCTCGATAAATGGGACCAACACAAAAAGAATTTTTCAATTCGAACCAGTAGTTCCTGAGATTAACGCGTTCAACTAAAACAAACTCTTCAGCTTTATAATATTAGTAATAGAAGATAATTATTTTTAGAGGCGATATTCGGATTAAATTATTTTTTCCTCACCTGTTTACATACCTATTTACGGTCCACTTGATGGTTGGTGGCTACAGTCGCCTATATAACACAAGCAACGCCAAGTGCACTGCCAACTATTAGTAAGGAGCGCCATCTTACATGGGTGTTAAAATTGAAATAGTGGCAACTAAATGCGATAAATTGAGATGGCGCTGGTGTGCACAGAGAGGGATGGTGAGTATGGAATGAATGTAGCAGTAGTTGACGGAGTGAAGTGCGCCGAGTTGAATTTTAACACTAGTCTCACTAGCGCCATCAATTTGTCGTCTTTCGACGGACACAATACTTTGTCCTCCTTGTCTCTACCCTCTTTATATATTAAGGACATCCTAAATTATAAGGAGGGTGCCAAAATGACTGGCCAACCCCTTAGAGTTGGGCAGTCATTTTGGCAGCTTGGCTTACTGAAGACCACTGAAATTAAATATAGCATGTGTTCTGTTTTGTTTCGATAAGTATGGGTATTAATCCCTATCTTGTATAGCACTAGTGGCGTTGCTTGTGTTATAGGCTACTGTCAGCCTGTCTAGGGCAAAACTTATTACACAATAAAATGGCAGAAATTGACAACGGGGTTATTTAGATGGACAGGCTGTTTAGAAATTTTTAGAACAAAGGACATTTCATAAAAATATTTTGTCCGTAACGCAGAATACTCAATTTTGATAAATATAGACTAATAACATATCTTGTTCTGTGCCTAATGCAAAACTAGCGATGGTGACATAGACAACTTTGTCTTTAATTATCGTGACTTGACAGTTTGACAGTGACAGTCAAGTCAGTCCGTCCGTCCAAGTGACAAGACCAATATCACATGAAAATTGTGTTTTGTTTAGGAAGTTTTTGAAATTAAGATTTATTGATTTTATAATCTATTTAGTATTTTATTTTTACTTATTTAAATACTTTATGTTACTTGTGTTCAGTCTCTATAAGTTCTATGTGTTAAAATGGGAGGTTTATTCGGTAAGCATAAAAAACCCGTGAGCAGGGTGACTGAACAAGATAAGGCTGTTTTACAGTTGAAACAACAACGAGATAAACTAAAACAATACCAGAAGAAAATAGAACTAAATTTAGAAAGAGATCGGCAACTAGCGAAGAAACTTCTCAATGAAGACAAACGCGATCGAGCGAAGCTTCTTTTGAGGAAAAAGAGATACCAAGAACAACTACTACAAAACACAGATGCGCAGTTAGAGAAACTAGAACAGCTGACTCACGATATTGAGTTTACTCAAATTGAAATTCAGGTAATTATCAATTTTCCTCACTACATCTTATAAAACAAAGTCCTCCGCCGCGTCTGTCTGTTCGCGATAAACTCAAAAACTACTGCAACGATTTTTCATGCTGTTTTCACCAATGGATAGAGTGGTTCTCGAGAAAGGTTTGAGTATATCATTTACAAAGTAACGCGGGCGAAGTTGCGGGCAACAGCTAGTTATTGATAAACATAAGTCTCACGTGTTTGCTGTTACATTCTTTGTGCTAGTTTCACAAGATTTTATTCATGTGTTTTTAAGTCACATAATTAAATATCTTCGAATTTTCAGGTACTCGATGGTCTTAAAACTGGAAATGCTGCACTTAAGATGGTCCATGATATATTAAGTATAGATGAGATAGAAAAAATTATGGATGAGACGAGGGAAGGAATTGAAAAGCAGAGAGAAATAGATGAAATTATATCTGGTCACTTAACGGAAGCCGACGATGAAGCTGTAGAAGCAGAACTTGAAGCCATTTTGGATGTCAAAGATGAGCTTCCTGAAGTGCCTACTGATGAATTGCCAGAATCTACAGAAGACAGTTTGCCAGAAAAACCAAGAAGGACAAGGACAAAGGAGAGTCCAAAAAAAGTTGCCATGGAAGCTTAATTAACTACACCTATATGAAAAATTGTTTATAATAAGTGATATTTTTAAGCACTCGAAAAAGTAATATATATAGAAAATTATTTTTTTCATATAACTAGAATTACTCATAAATGATATAACTAATATATATAAATTATTTCTTTCATTTGTATTTAACTGCTTTTATAGTGCCCTTGTGTAAACCAACCCATTTAAAGTTACATTTCTACTTTGAAGTATGAATTTCTTGGGGTTTTCTAATTTGAACAGATTTTAAATTTTTAATATAAGATTATGTATTTAATAAGATATATATTTTTAAGAAGCGTTTTGTGTAATCAACAGGCCTTTAATTTAATTTTAGCCAAAGAAATTTTAGAAATAAATTATATGGGTTTAATAACAGCCACATACCTGGTTTTTGCTATGATTAAGGTATATGATGAAAGTAATCCTTTTACCTTGGTAAAGATTTGCCTTATTGACAATATCTCACTATTAGGTTGGCAAGTGGCTTGACTGCTGAGCAATTGCAGTGTATATAGTATGTCTAGTCTACAAGAAAGGTGGATTAAATGACCTGAGTGAGGCTGCTGAATAAAATTGATTTTGTATGTGGCGTTCATTGTGAGGGCAATATACAGCAGTAGACAGGAGATGAATGATAAATTACTTTATGACTTGCAAATGAAAAATGTTTTGCATGTATATTTCGAAGAAAAAGACTGCTGCTTTAACTTTATTCTTGATATATTGGATTTGACTTGTAGCCGATGTTTGTATCTGAGTAACTTTTTTTCGGTTTGGTAAGATAGAAACACTAAAGGGGTGGTTTTACTGCCGTTAGATGGGCTGCCCAATTTTTAAAGCAGTGTGCCCTGTCACTACCAGGTTGAAGTGTAATGTGCATTTTCAAAGTTGGCCTCGTCGGGAATCTAATGTAGAACGCGCTAAGACAATCTGAACCACTCGATCAATGGGCTCATCAATTCAAAAATGAATCTATTGTATGATCTATCATTTGCAGATTGTTTTATTCAGTCATCTAAAATATAAAAAAGAGGGCGCCACTTTCGTCACAGCGATAAAGGTATCGGGCGGAATAATACATATATTTTCTCACGTTTTATATTTTTCATTTACCAACACAGACTAAGTTTCTCGCACCAGATTGTAATTTAATATTTGAGTTGTGGTCAAATGAAACAACATTTTTATGTTTATGCTTTATTTTCCTATTTAAAATATCTAACCGTCATAGAGCACAATAACAAAATCACACCGAAACAAAATAGCCTTCACGCATAAATAAAGAATCTTCATAAAATAATTTCTTACACATTCAAATTACACTTGACAATGTCAAAACCTAAGTTGAATCGAGAAAAAAAATATATAAATACCTTGAATCAATCCTCAGCGGATACTGGTTTAGAGTAACAATCTTCCTAGTTTTCTTTTAATGCGGAGGTTAGCTACAATTTACATTAAATATTTTCATTCAAGAGCAAGAGTATAATATATATTTATTATAGAACAGAAAAGTACTACATGCATTCATTGTGTGATATATCATGAGAAGAAAAATTTAACATTAAATCCCCTTAAAATTAGCGCGTCTATTCTATGTCACCTCGAAACCGATGACAGGTGCGTCGCGACGATCTTCTGTGGTTAATGTTTTAATTTTTTTTTTTTATATGTACCTCATTTTCTACTGCAACACTGCTGCGACATCTTGCTTTGCCAACTGAAAAGTCCATAGAGGAAAGCTAGTAATATGGGACGCTCAAGTGTCAATCAATTGGAACACTCACGATCAATGATCAGATATTATACAAATATATATTAAGAGATTGATAACAGTTTCAACGCTTACACGAATTTCTCAACATAATATAAACAAAACAACACTTTTGGTCATCTTATATAATATGTACCTTAGAAAAATTGTGAGAGATATATTTTAAAAAATATTCCAACTACAAACACATTTTATACTTTTATGTGTTGCAAACAATTTTGCAAGTTTTATCCAGCATCAGTTAAAAATAATAATGAAATGTTGCATTCTGCACTATTTTTACATATTCAAACCGTTCGTTAAAAAAAACATATGTGTAAAATAAAAACTTTTTAATTACTAAGGTTTATTTTTATATGATTTAAAAAAAAAAAAAAGACACTAACGCTCGGAGCAAATACTGCTACGGTCGTTACAAGCGCGTAGCGTTTTACTGTTAAGCCCCCATTAATTAGAAAATCATTGAAAGTCATTGTTCCAATGGACTTAAATTCGGGTTTTTGACAGCAAGCTTAGACTTGTACATTTTATTTTTAAATGTATCTTAAAGTAAAGGAATCCAGTCCAAACTGGCTGTCGCACATTACAATGGTTGGGTTAGGTACCTGTAAACATATGGTAGTAACAGCATCCTTTTTTGTTTATTTAGAGAATTCATTGTAGGCGCGCTCCTCTCATAAACCCGATGACAAAATTCGTCAGCATTCAATTTGTATATTTAAAATTGCGTTGAACCTATGATAAGTTGTGTTAGACTGAACATGTGATAGATATTATATTATATTGTGTCATTTACCGCAACTGTGTTCGGATTATCACTCGACTCTATTAAAATGACAGCATAATATTGAAATTTAACACAAGGCGAGGCAATAGAAAATACCTAATGGATAATTTTTTCTTAAGATAATATTTAACAAGCAGGCATAAAATGCTTGCTTTTTTATAATTTTAGGGTGCTCGATGTGTACTCATTTTCCCTAGCTAGATAAAACCGAGAATGAACACTGCCTCAATAATACTGCAGTGCATCTGATAATCCTGCTTTTACGAGATAAAAAATATATTTAAGCTTTTAAGTATTTAGGGTGGGTTGCACCATCTAACTTTAACGGTAACCATATCCAAACCAGCCGTTAAATCTTCGCTTAAGCATAACATGCGTTGCATCATTTTTACAACAGTTAAAATGACGTCACAACTTAACGATAACCTTAACTGCTCGATATTGGCCGGTTAATGTTATTGTTTCGGTTAAGTCAACTGTGACAGTTTTGTGACAGGTGACTTTAAATGTTGCCATATTAATTTTGAATTTAATTTTCATTCAATATTTGCTGTCATTTTAATATAAGTTAGTAAAGAATACACTCCCATTTCGCTTTATTTATATCAATTTTGATTTTGATACTATATTACGCTTTAAAGAAATAAAAATGACATGTGGCTTTTTGACCACATTTTATGGTCCCACGTCTTATCTAGATATTAAATATAAAAATTTAAGAAATCTTTTATTTTTTCGAGAAAATCACTAGAAAAAATTTAATCTTATTTCGCGTACTATTTTAGCCTGGCGTTTTTTTTTTCATCCTATACTCATCAATTTGTGTGCAATTGTCCTATACCTAACAAATACCTGACATTGCAAACGCAATCCGCGCCGGACGATCAGCCTTCGTTTAACACGGCAAAATAAAAAAAAACATTGATAATACCTCCAAACGATGAGTTGCTCATCTAAAACACCCAATAATCGCTTGTGGACGTGTCACCGCCAAAAGACAACGCCACCGACTGACACAAATAAAAAAAATGGCTGTGTTCGTATGACCACACGATAAAAGCGAAAAATTCCAATTTTAAAATTCAAAGAGTCACCAATTCGAGGGTGACGGTTCACTTACGTTCTCTACTTCTCAACAATAAACGCGCGTAAAGAAGTTTCGGTTTAATAAAAGGAAAGTATTTAAATTCAATTTCAGAACTATCCTCAATAAAAAATAAATAAATAAATAGAAAATTGTCCAAGAGGCTATTTGGCTTTGTGAAAATATTTGTATTTTACAATTTGAATTGCGCAATCTATAATTTAAAAAAAAAAAAACTGTATACTTCTGTTTGAGGTGTTAAATATAGACGTATTGAAACCTTGTAATTTATATTTCAGTATGCACAGCAATTTGTCATGGTAGTAGTGTAGAAAAATGACATATTATTCACAATTTGGCAACAAAAATTTCACAAAAATTAGTGAACCAAGAAATCGATCATATTACCATATATAATATAGGATAATCAAAGTGTAACTATATATTTATTACTTTTTTTATTATTTATTTATTTATTAATACCAATATAAAGTTTTATTTAATTTAAAATTGGTGTAAACGCATAGTTTATTTATTACATTCAACCAAACGAATTCTATGACATTGTCAGTTTGTAGTCAATTACTTCAGTCTTTTAGCCAATACAAATAGCCCCACGCAAGTTGCTTTTTCAGTGACATTTGACGTTCAAACGTCATCCGTGGTGCAGTGGCGCCATCTGTTGACGCGACATTGTAACCCCATTGGGCGCACAAAGCGACTAAGAATAGGGGCGTTTTGTCATATGTCGGCTTGCGGGCGATTATCAAAATACCAATAAAATACCTGCCAAGTCCGACGGTGTGACGACAACTACCGAACGAGAGTGCAATTGGGGTGATCATTACACCCCATACTTAGCCATAAACTGATGTTTTATTTTGGTATGTTACACTAGGCTGTAAAACAAGTGTCATTATATTACTTGTCATAGTATAACAGAGTTTTTCTCATGGATGGGACAGACAGACAGAATAGTTGATGGACAGAAAAGGGGCGGGGGGGATAAGTGTGTAAGCTTGGGCGGTATGGGGGGGGGGGAGGGGTCTGTGGGTAGTTTTCTATGAAATATTTTTGTACAATATAATACAATACTTACCGGTTCGAGGAGCTAATGTGATACCTCAGTCAAACTAGTGGCGGTCCCGAGAGCGACGACGCGACCTCTCGTGGGGTGATCCTGTAATGCATAAAACACATGTTACTTTTTTTTAAAAAAGTAGGTACTAAAAGGCTTTGTGCAAGTAGGTGTGATTATAAATAATCAAGGGAACCAATATTAGTCAGCGGGAGTGTCTAATATTTATTAGACTTGATTAGAAAACATCGCATTTTCTCTACTAAACAGAGTTATACTAAATATTCTATTAAATGGTAAACTTTTAAAAACAATTTCCACACGGTAGTAAATTCTTTGTCTATTAAAACTTGTTTAAAAATATTTATTTTTTTTTAGGGAAACTTACAGGTATTATTATTACATAATAACAGTTTGAATAGCTTACACTTAATAAAAAAAAATCCACTTAAAGATTACAAACTAGTCTAATAACAATGATAATAATTCGTAAGAGTGTTATTATAGTAGGCCATTGAAGAATTTTAAGGACTATAATATTTTTATTTTTAACTATGGAACAGGTTACTGTCCCTATATTGCTAGGAGGATTTCTAAAATTAATATGTATAAAAATCTCATAGTCCTCAGTACTATCATAAGGATCGTCGGACTGCCATGCCATTATTATCATTAAAAAAAAAAAGTCTGGTATAGAATTTTTACACGTAGGTTTGTTACTTGCTTATTGCCAATATACAAAATAGTAGATTTTTGCTTGAAGATGTAGTGAATGGGTATCGTCACTCACAGCTTTACAATCCATACAGTTGGGCAACGCCTTTGATGACGGGCGACGCCGCTACTCACGGGCGGATGTGCTAGGGTTGTCACAATATGGAAAATCCGCCACCGCTCACTTAACTCAAAAACATGTACGCGCCAGCCTTGAAAGTTATAAATGCACTGTGTGAGTTCGCCGTGGTGGCCCGCGCCGCCCGCTTCCCCGCGCCAGCCCCCACCGTTGCTCTGTGCAAGTATACATTCGTTGCCCAACTGTATGGATTGTAAAGCTGTGGTATCGTCCTCACTAATACTCACGTCTGTCCTTGCGATGCCTGCGATCACGATCCCGTTCGCGATCACGGTCTCGTTCTCGCTCTCGGTCGCGATCCTCATGACGTCCAACCCTCTCTTCCCGGTTTGAGCTGTTCAAACAACACATAAGTATTAAAATAAACTGAATGCCAGCTAATATGTTTAAGCCATTCTCTCTCTTTCTCGAAATCGTATCAAAATCCGATGGGTGATTTAGAAGAAGTTAGCAGAGAAAGCAAAGAGAGGCAGAAGACACTTTATAATGTGTGTACGTACGTACAGTCGGCCGCATAAGTCGATTAACACATTTAACGCGCCATAAGTCGTTGTCACGACTAGAGAACAAAATAAACTTCACGTACAAACGATCGTAAAAAGCTTCAGTAAGTAAGTAATTAAGTAAGTAAATTGAGTGTTCAGTTGTTTTGCACTTTTGAATGTGTTAATCGACTTATGCGGCCGACTGTACATATTTGTAAAACAACAAATTAATCATCAATCAATAGTAATAATAAATCTGTAAGTGTAGGTATTGTGTGTATGTATGTATGTGTGTATGTATGTTCCTCCATAACTCTAAGGGCCTCTTTCACCAACTACAAGTTAAACGTGTTGATTAGTTACTTTTAGAAATCATTTTCTGTTTTATTGAATTATGCACTCGGTTAACTGCATCATTCGATAGGCGAATTTTTTTTATTATTTTCTTTTTATTGTTTGGGACTTTTACTGTACACACAAAGGTATATCAGCTCCATTATTCCCGGTTACGGGTGACTTTAAATGACAGATAGCCTACTTGACAGTTGGTGAAAGAGGCGCTTAAACGAATTAACTGATTTTCATGAAACTTGGTAGATAAACATTTAGACGTACAGGACACAGGATAGGCTACTTTTTTCTTTATCAACGCGGACGAAGTCGCGGACGCCAGCTAGTATACAATATGTTTGTGAATAAAATCATTATAAAAAGTATTTAAAATGGTGTGCAGTACAATTTTTAAATACAATAAAATTAGAATAATATTAAAAAATACTGTCCTCCAATATGCGCTGACCATAAATTGCATATTAAAACTACCAACTTGCAACTATGTTTAGGCTATGACTACCAGTGTAGAAGAAATGTCAAGACGATTACCATAAACCCAATACTTACCGATGTCGTTCCCTATCCCTTTCCTTCTCTTTATCCCGGTCGCCTCTGTCCCGTTCCCTCTCTCGATCCCTCTCCATACGTTCCCTATCCCTGCGGTCCGAGCCGAGTCCACCGGCACGAGACATTCTATCCTTCTCTCTCTCCTCTCGTCTCCTCTTCTCTTTCTCCTGAGTTTCTTTCTCGCGAGCTTCGACCATTCCTTCGTAAGCTTGGCGTAGCTTGAAGTACCTTTGAACACACACTTTTTATAACTAAGGTATAAATTAAAGAAATTATATTCAAGATTCTTCAAGTCGATCTCTTCTTGAGTAGCATAACATTGAGCCTGATTTAAAGTCACACCAAATTTCTAAGCTTTTTTTAAGGTTAAGGTCATCCAAAAAACAGGTGGCTACTATCGCCATCCACAGTAGGATCAAGGGAAAGGGATAAGAAAGTTAAAAATCTTAAAAAAAAGGCAATGGGATCTTGTATTCCTTACTCACTCACTGAACCACAACAGCAAACGTGCTGTTATTTACATGTACTATGTACAAATGACTGTGAAACGCAGTGTACTCTACTACTACTAAAAAGGCAGGCCATTGTTCTACATATTCATTAATTTTTCACTAAATATTAACTTATAGTCAAATGAATGTAAAGTAATATCAGCTTTTTAAACATAATATAGTAATAGAATAGAAATGTGTGTTACCCGACATGTTGTTTCCCGGAGAGGTGATCGTCAATGCGCTGTTGTGCGTCTCCAACGATAAGAAACGCACCACAAACTTGACATACTTCCATCTGCTTCTCTTGGGCCGCTGCCAGTTCCGCTGTCATCGACCAGTGGCTGAAAAATTAATGAGTCGTCAACTTTAAGCAGATCGTTTGCAAAGTCGTGTCGAGTAGGAGAAGTCTTCCAAAAAAGATTATCTATATTTACAATACCCTCAGTGTATATTATAGGGTAAGGAAATGACGTCTTTTTACCCTTGTAGCCATTGGTTGGGATGGTTATTAAGCCTGTTTCTAAATGAAAAATTAATATGAAAAATACAATTACTCTCTTTTCGCTACACCTATAATGAATAACTCATTGGCTGATTGGTTTAGAAATACAGTCATGTTATGCTTCAGACATATCAGAAAGCTATAATTAATACACAAGGAGAAAACTGCAGCAATTATTGGTTTGTGATGTGGATTAATTACCTGTTCTCCTGTTGTTTTAGGAGTTGTTCTCTTTCTTCCTTTAATCTATCGCACAATTTCATGAGACCCTGAGCTTGTTCCACGTCACCGCGGGTTCCTGCTTCTTCCGCCTCTTGTACCAGGCCTGTTATTTTCTCTGAGAGCAATTGTACCTGAAAAGTGATGTTAATGAAGCACTGTAATCTTTCTACTGGACTTTGTGCCAGTTTGGTCAAAACAATTTATTAGTCTTTTCATCAGGTCGTCAGGACAATAAGTTATATAACTAACTATGTTGTAGGCAGATGGCACATGTAATCTATACCAATACAATAATTTGGAGTATTGTTTTTAAGTTTGGCTGCTCAATAAAAATTAAATATTACAGAGAGAACAGATAGAATAGTTACAATTTCTTTTAAATTTCACAGCAGGTGAACCACCGGGTACAGCTAGTTTTTTTGAGAATCTTCAAGACCTTGTTACTATTTTTTTTTAATTGAATTTTTAGAATCACTTAGAAATTTTATTAAAAGACCCATTTGAACTTGTGTTTATTTGTAAACTGCACAGGTTTTCACAATTGATTGGCAAATGATAGTGATACACAAGTAAGTACTACTAGCAAATGAACAGATTTGAACTTGAAGTAAGTAAATGCAGGTTACCTGTTCTTGATTCTTTTCAGTTTGTTGTTGAGTCATAGGAGGGCCTTCAGGTTTTGAATTCATCAATTCTAATCTTTGTTTGCCCTTTTGAATTTTTCCTGAAAATTATAACACCATTTATTTATACTATAACGAAGACGAAGATGTGGGCACCAGCTAGTTTTCTATATAAATTAAAATACATAAAGTAAACATAAAAAATTGCATTTCTAAATAAAATTTAATTTTGAATACTTACTTTCAACATCGTTGATCATGTGTCTACAAAACCTGAGGAACTCTTCAACATATTGATTTTTTTTATAAGAAGATTCAGCTCTATCAAATAGATCTTTAACCTCATCATCGTGAACTTTGGGACAAACACCAAGGTCTGCTCGTGTGTTCACAAATAAATCGTGTGGACAGAACTTCACCATGTAGTACTTGCAATACTGTAAAATAATGAAACAAACTTATAAGTATCCGATATAAATGCTCACCCAACAAAAAGTACTTTTTGTAGGTCTGAGTATAAATGTGAAAAAAATGTTGACCAAGCTATAATGCAATAATATCTATATAAGCAAATATTACACTAACTACATGTATCAGCCTTGTATGACATTGTCATGGGCCTCAAAAGGTGGTTCAGTATCCCACTGGAAACGGGAAATAAGGTTAATGTGATTTTGATATCATAATTACCATGTAATACTTACCTCGGGATCCTCCCAGTTAGGCTTCTTGATTTTTTCATTAGGATTAGTGTTGCGGTGTCTACCCATCAACTCGTCTAACAACTGAGCAGCCGCTAACACCGCCATTATAAATTTAATTTAATTTTCTTAAATAACATAAAACTAGTCAATAAAGATACAAAATAAACTAATTATATTGATACCACTAAAATTAATACGCTACGCAACGCATGCATACATATTCGCATGCATCATTGAATTGATTGAACGAATGAAATGAATGAGCTGAACAAAGAAAAGTGTCACAGAATAGAAAACAAAGAGTACCAGGGTAAGGTCCATCCATAAAGTATTGATCAAAAACGTAAACAAATATGGCGTCGCCAGGGTCACTGACCAGTTTTAGAGATGGGACTTGTACATTAGGCATATCGAAGAGAGTTGACTCAGTGAGTAACTCATTTAGAATAGAATTAATATGATGAATTTTGTCTTTTTACTTTTTATTTGACACAATAAAACAACATTAACAAATTTTATCGTCTTAACAGTAAAATAATGTTTTTAGTTAGTGTTATTGTACCATTTTTATTGAACTGTGTAAGCTTTAAATGATAGTATGTGGCAAAAAAATTACAAAATTGTTATTTGCTAGTTAAATTCAATATTTTATTCAGTGATTGTACGTCATTGTATTGTGGTATTACAATGATTAAGTTAGAATTTCGATTTCACTTTCTCTTATGTAAAAGTCGGCAGACAGGTTGATGGTAGGGTGGCAATAAATGATAAGGAAGGGATAGGGCAATGAACCCTAGTATCCCTAACTCACTCACCGAAACACAATAGCACAAGTTTAACCTTTTTAATTTAAAAGTATATTATTATTAATAAGTATAATAAATAAAATACGAATTATTAGTAGTAATTTTAAGTACCTAATTTATTTAATGCTATTTAATCAAAAATAATTTCATAAAGTGTGAATTTCATAAGAATTGTGAATTTGATAATTTATTTACGAATCAAAACCTCATGTGACTCCAAATGACTTCAGTCGTGTTCATGTCCCGTCTTTAAAAACCATAGACTAAATCCGTATGATTGCTCTGTGACATCTATTAATAGTATAGGTTATGTGACGATTTTATCGAGTTTTTTTCATTTTCCTCTGAAAATATGTAATAATTTTGGATACGTATCGTACAGAATATTATGTTTAGTGAGTGTAAATGAATACGTGTATATATGAATGTGTAATTAAGGTTAAACCTGGAAAATTCTATGTCGTGAATTGTTTGTTTACCTTTTTGATCAAAACTTTGTATTCTGGTTCTGTGTGTGTCTCCCTCTGCGGTGTGTGCTAATGTTGTTGAGGTTTTATTTTTTGTATTTATCGACCTCTATGGTAGTTTATTCATCGACACTCGTCTTATGTCATATAATTGCAATTGTTCTAATATAAAAATACGAAAAACAAACATGTCGTTTGTGCTACCAATAAATATTAATTTAAAATTGACTCGTGCCTATAATTTCACTTCATACATCAAAAAATGTGGGAAAATTTTAGAATCCATGGCCAAACTTTTGGAGTATTTATAGGCTTCATCAGTTAGGAATGGATGTTAGTTTTGTAGAAATATAGTTTTAATGGCGAGAAAATTCATTCACAACTAATTTTATAAACATTTTAAAACATAACCTAAAATTGGTTTAGCACAATTGTTCTGCTACAACCAGTATTCCAGTACCCAATCTAACCTATTTTCTGCAATGCAAAGTATTGTAACACATTTTGTAATCGGGTGAGCTCGCTCCGCTCGCATTTTCATAACATTCCTGAACCTAACCTAACCTATTTGTTTCCAGTGCAAATAGTCTTGTAACACATTTTGTAATAAGCGCACAACGTTCTGCTACAACAGAGTACTAATATTAAATAAATAAACACTATTTATTACTCTATGTCTAATATAGTAAATATTAATAAACAATTTCAGAATTCGTTTTAAAATGTTTATAAAATTAATTGTGAATGAATTTCCTCACCATAAAAACTATATTTTTATAAAACTAACATCTATTGCTAAATAATCACGCTTCCAAACACACTACTGGTATGTACATATTTATTTGTATTGTAAACAAAATCAGGTTATGTTTTAAAATTAATTGTGAAAAAATTAATTTTGAATGAATTTTCTCACCATAAAAACTATATTTCTACAAAACTAACATCCATTCTTAACTGATTAAGCATATAAATACTCTAAAAGTTTGGCCATGGATTCTAAAGCCAACCCAAAAATGTTACTCTACATACTATTAAATAGTATATAGTGTTCTGTGCCATGTAAGGTGACATGTCATATGTATGACGTTGACGGCCCTATCTGTTTCATTGTTTATTTTCAAATATTTTTATAGTGATAGGATGGATAGGAACCGGGAAAATTATAGGGAAGAACAAACAATACCTAAGAGTTCGAAGCAGAACAAGAGAGTAGCATAATAGACTTTAATTAAATAGCAAATTTGAAATTTAAAAACAATGACAGAAACAGCTGTACAAGAGAAGAAAGATGATGTTCCTTCTTCACAGCAAACAAAAGCTGAAGATAATAATGATGATGTTCCTTCGGCACAAGCAAGAACTTTGCTTCGAGAACATTTTTTAAGAGCCATACAAGTATTTAGCGGTAAGTAGCAGTTGCATGTTAATTGTTAATCTTGAGCCTTTTTAAAGGTTTTTTTTCTCCATACCTACTACAATACCTAATTTAGCATAAAAACACCTTAAAAAACGGATGTACATAATTCAAAACCCAACCCCATATGTTTTCTTGTACAATTTTATTTTTATAGAAGTTTATTTTATTTTGTTTTATGTAACCAATGTAAATAGTGTGAATAATGAATATTTTGATTTATGGCAGGTTTATGTTCCACTCAATAGTAGGTGGGTACGATTGCCTTAGGACACAAACAACATTGTACATTTCTGCTGCCAACCCTGGACCAAAATTAATCTCTTCACTTTAAATTATTGCTGATATTATATTTTGGTCAGGTGTTGAAATTTAATTTTTTATAAGATGGATGATATCATGGACAAAAACTATTAAGTATCATAATTTTTTCATGTTTCAGATGAACCTTGCAACATTGTCACATATGAACTAAGCACAATTCAATCAAATTTTGGTGGATGGAACACAAATGGATCAGAAATATTTGTACGGAATTTGAACACTCCTGCTGGTATCACCTTAACATCGGCCTTATTAAGAACAACAGATGTCATAGCGATAAAATTTGAAAATCCATTGAAACTACCATAAATGCATTTTTGATTAACTAGATTATATTCACTTACTTATTTTGAATTTTGTTTTTAATTTATTCTAATAGCTTTACATTAAGACCCGTAGTTTATAAACATTAAAAGGTATATGATTCATAATTAATTTTTGTATTCATGCATGGTTCAACACCTTTCCATCCCTGCAATAGGACCTTGGGTGCATCGGGTAGGTACTAATGTTGGCTATACAAGCAACACTTTTTCCAATAAAGGAATAGAGGAGCATGCTCTAGAATTTGTACCTGATACCTTCATGAATGCCGTGTTGCCAATGATGACATATAGCCCTGAAAAGTGGTCTCTAACTATGGGTCTCATAAGAAAGCTCAACGTCTTTCAACGGGCTATGGAGAGGGCTATGCTAAGGGTTACACTGCAAGATCGAATCAGATATGAAGAGATCCAAGACATACAAAAGGTACCAACATAAGTCGGGAACCTGCGGCTACTGTTACTTCAACTTACTGGGCATAACACATAATTATGTAGTGCAGAGAGGCAAGCACAGCATAAGATGTCCATCCTAAGGGTGGACAGATGACTTTATAAGGGCCATGGTTTGACGTTGGATTCAGACTACTTCTGATGAAAAATTATGGGGGAGGCTTATGTCCAGCAGTGGACATCCTGACATGATGATGATGATGACCGTATATTTAAATAAAAGCAAGTATGATGGAGGCAAATATCGTCAGAAATGGAGTTGCTTATAAGTGAATTAATACTTGATCTTATTTTAAAACGTGCCAGTATTCATTATTGAAACAATAAGCTACTATGAATGTGACTGCAGCCGTGTAGACTGTCTATTCTGAATGTTCAAGGGACTTCTGGCTCAGCCTGTCGCGTGGCCCGCCTCGGTAAGTAATTTATCTGAGACTACCACGCGAGCCTGTTCGCCTAGTGTTGACGCAGCTATATGGTTATCCTTAATTTTTTAATACTTTCGACTATGGAGTAATGGATACTACACCTGAAATTGGCGCTGAAGCTGAAGCACTTAAGCTGTCAATTTTGCATCGATCAAAGAAATTAACGTCGACACCTGAAGGACAACAAACTATATTAAGACGAGGTCGGTTTATCATTATCGCAAGCCTACGTATACGTCGTCTAACTTCAGTAATGATCCTGGAAGACAAGCAAGCTTCGTGGCCTCCATGGACTGATTCTTTGCACTTGCTGTTAGAAAGAAATTCGAAATATGCAGCCACTCATAAACAAACTCACATGCTGAATGGGAATGACGAACGTACTCGAATGTTCTATTTACTGTATTGAATTTGATGAGCCCTTTCGATGAGTTGTTAGGGCTCTTGCCTTAAAGCTCTGCGCTAGGGTTCTCAGGTTCGATTCCGACAGGGTCAACTTTGGAAATGAACTTTCTAAATAAAATAAAATAAAAAACACAACAGGAAAATTAGGAATTAATCATAATTAGTACTTTATTACTAAGGGCCTCTTTCACCAACTACAAGTAAAGTGTTGATTAGTTACTTTTAGAAATAATTTTATCTTTTATTAAATTATGCACTCAGTTTAGTGCATCCTTCGATAGGCGATTTTTTTTTCTTATTTTATTTTTAATGTTTGGGACTTACCGTACAAACAAAGGTATATCAGCTAAATTATTCCCGGTGACAGGTGACTTTAAATGACGGTCAGCCTACTTGACAGATGCTGAAAGAGGGGCCTCTCTTCATTTACCTACCTTTGTACCTACTTTAAAAGTCGCAAATATTAAAAAGAAAATAATAAAAAATATTCGCCTATCGAAGGATGCAGTAAACTGGGTGCATAATTAAATAAAACATACAATTATTTCTAAAAGTAACTAATCAACACTTTACTTGTAATTGGTGAAAGAGGCCCTTCAACATAAAATTTACTACCGGGTATTAATAATAAATATTTTAAAGTGAATGCATTTATTTTATTTTGTGGCTTAGGGCCTCTTTCACAAACTACAAGTAAAGTGTTGATTAGTTACTTTTAGAAATAATTTTCTGTTATATTGAATTATGCACTCGGTTTACTGCATCATTCGATAGCAGATTTTTTATTATTATTTTCGATTTAATGTTTGGGACGTTTACCGTACAAACAAAGGTATATCAGCTCCATTATCCCCGGTTACCGGTGACTTTAAATGACATTTGGTCTACTTGACGTTTGTGAAACACTCGCTTATACTCGTACTTACAGTATATTGCATTTAGTAGCCCGACGACCGACCTGTTGCTCAATCGATCGCGCGTGTTCGTTCAGTCAGCGCATACTCCAGAGAATGCTTTTTACAAGGCCCCGGGCCCACATTTGTTGTAAGTAGCTTGCTTATTTATTATTGTAAAATATTTCTTATAATCGGCAAAGATTTTTATTTTTTATACCATATTTTATGGCCTCTACTAAGATATACTTATATTATTTCAATGCATCTACTTAGCTTCTTGAGATTTTTCGAGCAGGTAGATAAGTATTACTAGCACCGTAAGTAATTAAAATAGAAACATTATTCCAACTAAAAATCCTTTCGATTTACAATTATATCTAGAGTTTTTAGAAAATTACCGAAATGAATTTCACGGACTGATAAACTTATATGAATCCAAATTTTTATGGATTGGCCTGTAGTATAGGTCTCTGGTCTCTACAAGACGGATTTGTTGTCATTCATGTTATTTTATACTAGCGACCCCCCTGCTTATCATCACCATAATTATCATCACCAATATCACCATCATCAGCCTGTGTCTCTCCACTGCTGGATGTAGTGTAGTCTACACTACGCCAACGCAAACGTCTCCCAAGGCTTGCCACAACGCACAGTCTTCTGCGCTTCCCACGGACGCAATTTTTTTTAGCTAATTTTTCTCGTTTATCGCTTTTTCATCAGGGAAAAACCTATCAAAATCCGTTGCATGGTTTAGAAGAAGTTTAGTGAGTGACCGCTCCTCCTTCTAGTTTTTTATTATTATTCCTAGTTAAAATACTTTTTATATCTTGGTATTTTTAATGTACCTACATCAAAGACCAATACAGAAGTGTTTTTTATAAAAAATATATAATGTAGGTAGGTAGGTATAGACATGGCTCGTTTACGATATTGTTATACCTAGGTATCTATGTAATAAATATTTCATTAAAATGCTCCCAGTCACTTCAATTACAGGTTAAAGGATCCGTCTCGTAACTTATTAGAATTTATTCAGTCCCAGACAAGACGGTTGGGTAATTACCCAAGTTCTTAACCAGATTAACAACTTTGCTACTGAAACCTTATTCAGATATTTAGGCAACTTTGCAAGGATACGAAATAGGACGAGTACGTGAGGGATTGATGTTTCCAAAAGAATTCGTTTGGTTTCAACGGATAAAGATGAAAATGAATTTATGATCTGAATTAAATTTGAATCGCATTTTCAAAAATTACGCTCATTAATCAGTCTTTGTCGATTTAGGTACTAGGAAATAAAATAAAATAGTACTTACGTATACTTAAATTGTCCTAAAATTGTAAATACAAGCTTTATAGAAAGACAGTGAAAATTGGTGAAAATTGGCACAGAATAGGTAAATAATGTTCTGTTGGTCAAATAAAATAGTGCGCGTTCTATAAATCCCAACTTCCTGTAACACGTTTACCAAGTTTCATGAAAATTACCTAATTCGTTTAAGAGTTATGGAGGAACAAACATACATACATACATACAGAAAAAAATATAATAATATACAATATTATTATTAATAGTGGGTCAACTGAAATCAACGTACCTAACTAAGTACCTTTAACAAGACAAAGCTAGAAATGTATTGTTGAAATTTCAATTCCTTAATTAAATAGGTCAGTCGTTCTGTTTACCTGTTGTGAGAGAAGAAAAACGGACTATTTTTCTTCAAAGAAAGTACAGTTGTTAAATGAATTAGGGAGCAACTTTTATGTTAGCTCATTTCAACTGCTTAATGCTATTGACTTTGAGGCTTAGCGGAAGTTTTATCTCACAGTGAGCTTGGCTTGTTCTCTACATATATTTACACAGATGATTGAAGGTTAAATGATTTGAAGTAATAAGTTTTTTATGTTAAGATCGGCAGACAGACAGATAAAAATTACATAAAGATGTAATTTTTATCAATACACCAAGTAAAACCGCATTCAAAACGGTTAAGCAGTTTCTGAGATTAGCTTGCACAAACGCGCAGACAAACACAAGAATTCTAAAGACAATTTTTTTGATATTTTTTTTATCTGTACAAATTTGTTTTCTTGAAAAATATTTTATGTACAGAAAATTTGGGTACCTTTCTACAGAACGAATGCAAAATTAATTCTGGTCTTCATACATTACTTAAAAATATTAGTAGGCACTACTTGTAGATCTATTATCACATGATATTACTAAGAAATATAATAATAACAAAATATAAAGCTCAACTCGCCTCTAAATTTTTATTCCCTTTTACAAAGTATATGAAGCATAAAAATTGCGCTATTTTCGAGGCGAATTGTCGACATTTTTATTACTATTTTCGAGAAACTCCTGACTGACGGCTATAAATTTTTCCCTTTACGATTTACCAGCAACGAAATGATTTATTTAATAAAATTGTAGTATACAAAGTAAGTAACTATACTTACTCTTACCTAATTAAACCTTAAGGGTAGCAGGCAAGCTGAGGTGGCTACCGTCACCTACACGGTACACACATAAGCATTACTAAGGGAACGCAAGCATTACCAAGGGAAAGCAAGCATTACCAAGGGAACGCAAGCATTACCAAGGGAATGCAGGAATTTGTTTACTGCTATTTTGAAGAAACCCATATTGTAGCTAGGTGTAAATACCTAGCTCATTGTAGGTAGGTCATTCCAATCGGTTTACAAACAAGAAAGCAGGCGAATATCGAAATACCCAAGCCTACGAAGTTGCAGTCACAGCTATAGTTATTAAAATACCAAGATTGCAAGTAAATTATTTACCTTTACCGATTCTAAGGTATTAATGATTTTAATCATTAATACCTTAATTTATAAATTATTACCTATTATAATTTATAAATTTAAAGTAGCATTACGGGTACGCTCGCATTTTCATAACATTCGAGTTTTTTATTGGTATAAAAGTGATAAAAGTGATATTTGCTAGCAAGTAATACTCGTATATTGAATTTTGTGATTGCATAACTTTCATTTTATCAATTCTTGATTGATTTAAGCAATTACCACATAATTAAACCTGACACTAACAAAGAAGCTTATATAATTATACTTACGTTGTTTTGTTTATTATTTTTACCGAAAACGGTAGAGAAATATATATTAATAATAACAGGTAAAAGTGATAAATATAACGGTTTTCATAACATTAACCAAATCATGAGGCAACTGAAAGAATTCTGCCCGTTGTTTATTAACGCTTACCAAATTCATTTCATTCACTGTAACGGTTACGGTAACACACGTAAAATTACGGTAAAAGGGCAGCAACCAATATATTGGCATTAAATTAAATATAAATTAAATATCAGCGTTTAATTGAAAAGGAATAAAATCGGCTATAAAAAATATACAGCGTTTATTACAACGTACAGTAGGTACAGTCGGCAACGCAATTCCATTTATAGAATGTACCCATTTGAGAGCTGGCTGGCTTTCATTGAGAGAGCCGTTTCTTGCGCTCATTACGTGAAATGGTCACTGAGCTTCGTATACACGAACTTTTTCAACCTTCTCTAGCTACTGTAAAAGATTTGTGAAGGACTTTTCTAAAAAGAAGTAGCAACATCATAATTCAGTGGTTTACTTAAACACTCCTGTGCAAGAGAGTTTTTAACTACTTTTCAATGGACTTTTCAATTTCAAAATGAGTTTACATAGTATAAATATCTGCCACAGTTTTGTAGGTATTTAGATTTTATTGTTTCATCGGTTGCGAAAGATATTGCTAACAGAACCTGAACAGTATATTGATATTTAAGTATTTGTTTTAAGTAATATTGGAGTTCAATTTAATAAAAAAGAAACAATTTCTTTCGAATACATTGAGCTGCCTATACGTTATGCCTATATGTATAGAGGATAGAAAGTTCATTAAAGCTTAAAATATTAAATACAATTCGTAACTTGCATAAATTAACTGTTTATATTGACTTTTTTAAACTTTGTAACACAGAACTACTTAACTAGTCTATTAACATAGTGATTATTAAACAGGATGCCGAAATTTGATAGAAAACGGTCGAAAATTTCGAAGGTGACCGGAATTTAACATTTTTACAACAACTGGGTAGGTAATTAGGGTTTTTTTTTTATAAATATCATTATCGTCATTATAAAAGACAATTATAATTTACCATACAGGATAAATTATGAAATAATAGCATTTTCACACAAAATGTAAAATTTGTGCAATAAATCTTGGAAAATTTTTGCAATTGTGGATGGATAGAAGTGTCATTGATTCGTTTATGAACCGTAGGTAGGTACCTAGGTAGGGCTATTCATTACCTCGTTCCCACGTTTAGAGCGAATGAACAACGCCGTATCTTCGCTAATCAGCATTGTCATAATACTAGGGGCGCAATCGCCGCCATTCACTTGTTATCGACTGCATACATAAAGACTACACGTTACCCAGATTTCTGTGAAAAATTCTATTAACTTTTGACATGCTCACTTGATGTTACTGCATTCTTAGATCCCTTATGTAAAGAGATTCTTTACATCCCCTAACGTTTAGGGAAACCTTTCTATCCTACTTATAGAGACCAGGTGGAAAATATTTTCTTCTTTGCTTTCTTTTTTTAACCACCAAAGCCCGACACAAAGGGGGATTGTATCCGCTCATTTCTTAGTTTATTCGACAGGTTCGATTGATTGATTGACCTGATGCTGCAGCATCAAGTAATCTGCGGGATACCCAACTCCTCAGCAACTTACAGCTGACATAACGTGTTTGGGCTCATTACAATAGTCTCAATATAATGTTTATAATTTTTAGTTATAGCTTGTTTATTCTTTCTTAGCTTTTGTTAAACTTCTTATTTGAAGCTGCAGACCTACTAAAAATATCGGCGTAGTTTAAATGCTGTACATAACGTTTGACAGCGTACTTAGTTGTAGTGACATTTGACATGACTTCACTCAGGTGAATGGAATTGACAAAGTTTGTACGCCGTTATTTCAAATATGACATTGTAGAAGCCTCTATTAATATTACACTCGGAGCGGAGTATAAATCATATCGCATCAAGGCAGGTTAGGCGAATAACTTTATGGAAATTGAGTTATAAACTTTTAGCTAAAGAAACACAAATATAATGTTTGGGTACTGAAATTAATTTCGTTATTTTCGGTTTCATTTTCAGCGACTCCGTTAAGGTAAGTTTAAAATTAGAAAGTTAGACACTTCTCATCATTAAGCCATGTTGTAATTTGTATTTTAGATCTATGATTCGTCTGGTTTACATTTGTTAACAACTCTTAGTTCCAACCATCGAAATACTACAATGGAATTTGCGTCACAAATGCCAAAGCAGCACATAAAAAGAACGCCTTTGACAGAATCATGGCGGACTTTTGCCTTCACGCGTCAATGATAAAAAGTAGTAACGATCAACTTCTACTATTTCATTTTAAACTCTAATGGGTTGACGTAAAGTCACATTTTCTTTAAATTACGTACTTATTATTATGTTTGTTTTGTTTTAAATGACAGTTCATGCTCTACGCATATGTCACTTTTAAATGTTCCATAAAATTCGTAGTGTTTTGTATGGCACGCGTGTTCCATGTTGTAGTAGTTTGATGGTTCCAACAAAAAAAAAAGGTTAAAACCTAGTTAAAACAAAAATGAGCTATAAAGTATTTACATGCAATCGTTTTCAAATGTTTGTATTTAAAATATCCATGTGAAATGTTTCGTTAACTTTTATAATTCTACAAAAGTTCACTTACATCAGAAACTTATAATAAAATTAATGATATTATTATTTACAAAAAATAAAAAAGTAACAAACAGCAATAAAACAAGTTTTTATTTTTTAAGTAATTTCAACCGAAAATGTCCATTTAGCTCAAAAAGCTGTATATCCTCTATAGTCCAAGAGTGATAGCCCAACAGTTCATGAGTCATTAGCGGGTCGGCCTTTAACGAAGTTTGAAGTACTCGTTAATTATTTCAGTAATTTCTAACACTATGGACAAGGCCGATATTTTGTGGCGAGTATAAACTTGTACATTATCTTGTAGACAAATTCAGTTACGTTTAAATTTGACCTGTTAATGGACTAGCTTGATTTGATATGACCTTTATGTTAGTTTGTGTGGATCAAGCTAAAGTTTCATGGACGCGACATCGAAAGTCAGACTAAAATTAATATGTAATTTAATAAAAAAAAGAAATTACTGTCTCTGTTTATGACATAGAAAATTTTTTGTAGGTATTCACAAAGACCTCTGAATGTTTAATTATAATAAAGTACATATAAATATTTTTTAAATTACAGGAATTTGAAAATTCAGGATTTTTTTATGTTAAGGTAGACAAGACAGGCCGTCGGTCCACTTGATGGTAGGTGGCTACCGTCACCTAAAACACCAGTAACGCAATAAGTGCAAGATCATAGTAGTGTTAAGGATAAGGCAGAATGGGCTCTGATATCCCTTACTCACTTACTGAAACACAACAGCACACATGCTGTTATTTCACGGTGGTCTTATGTAAGGCGCTACCAGACGGGTTGTCCAAGTAACTGCAAAAAGAATTGTGCCTGGTCACTAAGTAAATCATGTGCCAGCATCAGAAAACATGACAAAACGACTTAAGAGTGGGTATAAAGCAAACAAACTTTGTAATTTCACCCGCGTGGCCCCTTGGACATGACAGTGACACAAAATACGTAGAACCACGCACAACATGCGAGGGAAGATAGCGCATCTCGCTCAATAAAAATGTTACAAGTGCCAAAAGTATTAAATATTAATTATTCATAAACTACAATGTCAAATGAAAAATTGTTACATACAGCCTTAGATAATATGTGAAGTGAAATTACTGATACACTTTTAGCTTTGTGATGTGTGTAATTTTAAAATAAAACTAAAATCGACGGAAACGAGAGCTCACTTGGTGATTTTTTTCTATCGAGAAAATTTCATTATATTATGTTTTCTGTTACAGTCGTCACTTTCATTTAAATCAATAAAATAAAATAAAATTCAAATCTAGGATTGGCTATTTCTCTTAATGGTCGATTTTGCGACAATTATACAAACGCGATAACGGGTTTTAGGACAATTCTAATCTATAGATTAGATACATGAAAAAGTAAGGGGTTCAGGCACGAAAGGTTTTCGAACCCCGTCGTTTGTCACGGTGTAAATAAAGCATACAACTCCCAAACCCTGTATCAGGCTAATAGGTACCTATATCTATCTGAGTTACAAATTAATCTGCGGCCGTTTTACGAGTACATAGTGTGTTTGTAGCGTTGTGCGGCGACCCAGAAACTTTAAATGGCCATTCTACACTACGGTTTAATTAATTTTCACGTTTTACTATGCTACTGTTATTAATTAGTTTGTGCTATGTTATTGATGCGGCTCAATTTTATGTCGATACTTAAGTACTTGAGCGATGATGCAATTTAGACTTTTATGGAGATTAGCATTGGAAGGACATACCTAAGCCTTAATTTCTTACATCTTCTGAGTAAACGAAGCCTGAGTGCTGTCCTTCTATCCTCAACTGTCTTCTTTGTTCTGCCAACTTTCCTTTTTCAGGAATGTTTCTCGAATGAGTCATCATTTAGATTTTTATTCACAAAAGTAGCGTTTCGGTATATATCATGACGTAAAGCATGTCATGTAGCACATAACACCAGAGAATTTGGACATCAAAAAAGAAGATATAGAAATGTTATTATTATTATCTGCTAGTAGCTATTTCTGTCCGCTAAAGAACCAGTATCACTTCGTCCATTGCTGAAATATTGTAATCACCACGTAAACTAAAGCTCTACCTATACCTACCACGTTGAGAAACTGTAGAAAGTACTTTTTGATAGAAATATTGGCTCCCTTAGTAGAATAAAATTTGGTATATAGGTAATATCTAGAATACATATAAGTGCCGATATAGACTTCAAATATTTTTCACTTTTAATAGAAATTTGTTTTTTATATGTAAGTTATGTAATGTGTTATTTTTGGACAGTTGTGAAATGTAAGCCAGCAAAGAAAAAAAAAAGCGTTCGTTATTCTATATGTATAGTAAAATGGACAAATACAATGAGTGTATCTGAGATGTATCGCTCGTTAGCGCCCCACCGATGCCAAGCTCCGCGGCGCTCACTCGGCCGACGTAATGATTTATAACCTGTCTCCAAGGATATACCTACACTCACTAAGTAAATGTAACTCCATTATAAACTAAGGGTTTTACATACGCACAATGAAGTATTTCATGTTCATCTATCTCTATATATACTATACATATAAAAATTACGTATCACAATACGTTTGTTCCCGTTTATTGAACCGATTTAGATAAAACTTCGTAACTATCCACAATTTGGTCGAACTTAAAAGATAGCATATTCATATAAATATCACCCCGGGCGAAGCCGGGAGCGGGTCACTAGTAGTACTATATTTTTGAATGTCGTAGGTAGGTAACAAAAAGTACCTACTCATTTTTCCTTTGGCAGATCTGTGGCACTAGAAGTCATGAAATGTCCTGGTCCATCGGGATGTTCCTGCGTCTTCTTCTGGAACGAAGAAGGGCGTCATTATTTCTATCAATACTCACACACGTCAGTACAGCAGCCTACTTAGTTCATAAAGTAAAGTCAGTTTGGTTATCAATAATAACTAAAGATAGAGCCCTGTGGATGGAGTTTAGATCACATTTCACACGTAAATAAACTTGGAAGCCAATGTTTTCAATAAAAATTTCAATACAGTAAAAGACATACGCACACATGTTTATAAAACCGGCTTCACTATGTTGTCTACAAAATTATGTCTATAGTTCTTATTTGGTCTGAGCTCCGGTGTATAAAAAAGTGTTCCGTGGTTACGACTCATCCGTATTTGAAAAATTTTTACTTATACTTGTATGAAATTTTGTAGACACTGACATCATATTTATTTAGCGCAAATACAAACCAATTGTAAGAGTTTAAAATTTCTTCATTATACAAGTCTTAAGAATTTATGACAGTATTAAAAGCTATATTAGGAGTCGTGAAATTAAAAAAAAGAATGAAACCTTTTTCCTCGAGCGTTAATTAAATTAAAAAGTAAGTTGTCACTGTCACTTTATCTCGCACAGTCAAAAGGAAACTTCACTAGGATATTTTTTTATTAATTTTATTTTCACAAGCTTAATTTTATATTAAATTGAAGAGTGATTTACGCAATATGGAGATTATTCGCTCAGCGAGACATACAAGGGAGATGATCCGTCATTTGTTCCACAATGTCATATTTATGTTCTAAAAATTTTGAAAGAAAAGTTAATCGTGAACAGTTTAATAATGCAAAGGATGTGCCGTCATATTGTTATGAGCAAATTACTAAATGTTTATAGTTTTTCTTCCTAAAACTTTTTCCCTTGTAATAATTTTTGAGTAAGTTTTGAATTTGTAATTGACACTGAATAAAAAAGAAACGCATAATATTTCTTGAAACAAATATTTTCTTCGCTAACTTTTCCTAACCTTATTCTGATACAGTTTTTACTAATGGAAATAGTGATAAACGAGGAAGGCTAAAGTATAATTTGTGAAAAAAAAATGCATCCGTGCGAATCCGGGAGAGAGTTGATAGTTGTTTTTATTGTGGATATATTTAAATAGTACAATTAAAAGTAATCGCCTTGAATAAGTCAATAAAATCAATAGAGAAAAAAAGGCGGTCAAATATAAATGTCAATTTGCAAAATCGACGACAATTTAGCTAATGGTATTGTGTATTTTTTTTTCAATTTAAGCTACTATCAATTCAAATAATGTTCGCAATGGAGTTATAAAAATTCACATAAAAATCAAATGTGACAAACGGTTACTTTGTATCGATTAGAATCCGTTTAAAATTTATTACTGTGTATTGACGTAATACTACGAGTATTAAGTAAAAGACATTACAACGTTTATATCTACTGCCTGTTTAGTCATTAGTTGACATGAGAGCTTGGTGCGGTCTAACGCAAAAGGTACGAATCTCGAGTCGCGAACGAGTACGCAACTGCTATTGATATGAAAGGTGTACTTTGTTCACCTGGGTGGACCCATCGAAATAATATATCTCTGGCAATACCCGGCTCTAAAGCTTGTCAATATTATTTTTTTTAATAAAAAAAAGCACGACGACCATTCGAAATTTGAACATTGGTTGTCTGTAGTCGGTTTAGGACGATATTTTTACGTGATAACGTCATATCGTGCCTCTCTATCGCTTGTTCCTCGCTCTCGCTTGCACGCGGAACGTGACACTTTTTCGTGCGTGCAGCCGGTGTTCATCAATTTATAAGACGTTATCACGTCAAAAAAGAAATTGGTTCACAGACAAATAGGAAAAAGAGGTCCGAAAGTGATATTTTCGGTATTCATAATCTCAGCAGTAGGACGTCTACTAATTTTCCTTTAGGACCGGTCAGAAGCAGCCTGGATCCACCGTCGACCCGCGGTTTATATTCTGTTCAACTTTCGGGTGGACGGCCTACGTTGCGCTCGCCGGTCCGTGGCCTCCACTCGAGAACCTTCCGGCCCCAGCGGCCGTCGCGTCGGCTTTCCGTACTATGTCTGTCTTGGCTAGTTGCTGCAAGGATAAGAAATTAGAAGAGGACAGGGAAAAGGTTCTAGCAACCCTTACTCACTTTTCGAAACACTGTAGCTATGGTTTCACGATGTTATTTCACGTTGGTCTTCGATACGCAATGTGGTCTGCCACTACTATATTCCAGTTCAATTAGATTCATTAACTGTATGTCGCGTCACCATACATACCATGTCAGGTCGCTTCAATATCGATTTCGGTAAACGAAGTCGGCTCGTCTATTTTGTTCGGAAGTGATATCGTTATCTGCCGATCGGTATGTCGCTCGATCAGAGGCTGTGGAGCATTAGTAAATTTCCGGAACGAAGGGTGAGCCTTTTTTATTACACTGGAAATCGGGCAGATTGTTATCGGTTTTTCAATTTTGTATAGATAAAATGTTGCCATTTCAGTTGAATTGCTTATTACTTTCAATATTTCTACCTGGTCTTCAATATATTTACTTAGGTAAATTTGATTAATAAATGAAGTCGCTTTCTACCTTTGTCTGGTCTCCGCTAACTTCTTCTTAATAACCCAAAGGATTTTATTACTTATTTTATTACATTCTGGTGCCCGCAACTACGTACGCACTGAAGTTAGTTTTTTGAAAATCCCACAGGAACCTAACACTTTGTTTTATAATAATTGTATAGATAGATATTATTATAAAAGAGTGACGTTACTGTACCATATTCCACGATGAAGTTTAAAGTATTGTCATTGTTTTAGTTTAGATATTTGTTTGGAAATTCAGAAGTCGTTGAGAAAGAAATTATGAAATCATATCTAACTAAATGGTTAACATTTATTAATCAAAATTTTCATGAAATTTTCATGAAATAACATGAAAGTTTTGGTCGTGTAGAAATATTTTGTGGAAACAGTTTTAGGTACTTAAGTGTCTCTACAACATCTTTTGTTAAATACCTACATTTTGTTAATAAGTGACGTTAAATTTTGTTAAAACAAAAATATAGGCTATTAGTACACAAATTTGAAGCCAAGACGAGCTAAGCAGTTAATAAGTTTTGTGCCCTTAATTCGGTAAATACATTTAAAATCCCGCTTCGCAAAAGATTTAATTTCTGCCTCTTCGTAGCCCTCAAACTAGTCCCAAGTGGTTCGGTTAATTAAGTGTTTAACTTTAGCGGATTTAAAATTGGGTAAACATTTATTTGACTCGAAATAAGAACGTCTGAATCTTTATCTAATCTCAGACTATTTTAGTCGTTAGAATTCCATAATGAGTAGAAAAACATAACCAAAATAATATATGTTTCAACAATCCTTTTTATAGGAATGGGTGAATTATATTAAAGTTTTGAGTATTTGAGGTTGTGCTTTAATCGTTGAATCTCCCACATAGTTTTTTTTTCAATATTTTTCATACTGTTTTATGCAAATTTCATAATATAGACAGTACTTCCGAAGAACCAACATAAATGCGTTTATTTATTGTGTTGATATATTGTGCAAACTATCCTGTATTCCGATCTGAACCCTTAGTAATGTTTGCGTAGGTCGACGAAGTTGGAAGCTGTGTTTCAATATTTGCATGTGCCCTTATTCGCCTTTTTAATCCTACCCCATTGTGGGTACTGTTTGCTCTTTAATACGTACACGTGACTCCGCAATTTTCAGTAAGACTGTGAAATTCAGAAAGCGTAAATGCGTATTTTGTAATACGATCACTGGTAGAGATCACTGATCTAGAGATTTTTCTTTTAAGGCAACATTCTTTTTTAAATGTCTCTGCCCACTACACCGTACCATACTATGACCGTGCTAGGAACGTGTCAGGCAAAAATATATTCTTTGTATTGAAAAGTATGAGACTACTCCCACTAGACCGTTCCGTCACCGACCAACACCGTCGCGTGCCATGCACGGAGCGTCAACAAACAAATTGCACGTTGCACGTTCCTAGCACGGTCATGGTATGGTACAGTGTAGTGGGCGGTGACCTTAAAATGAGAGAGAGACCTTAATATGAGAAGAGTAAGAGAGAATAAGGAAGCCCAGTCTTGACTATCTTGACTGGCATTTACTTTATATAAATTAGGTCTGAGCTTAGTGCCTCGTCCGCGAGGGACAATCTGTAAATGTGATTTTCCCTTTTCAAAAAAAAGTTTAGCCTACGGTAAGCCATGTAAATTTATTTATCACCGACTTGGTAATACTTAAAAACTTAATTAGATTTCATTATATTATACCTAATGGTGACAACCACATCAAAATCCGTTGCGTATTTTAGGAGGAGTTAGCGGCCATATAGACAAACGTGGAAAGCGACTTCAAACCATAACTATAAATTATAATCATATACTCAATACTAATAATAAATAATAAACCCTGCAAGGGTTGATCATGGAGTAAGTTACTTTGTTTTCAGAGATATCGTGTTTATAGGTTCTATACATGATACTGAAATTAAATTGACCATTTTTAGAATTTTTTTCTGTATGTATGTATGTATGTATGTATGTATGTATGTTCCTCCATAACTCTTAAACGAATTAACTGTTTTTCATGAAACTTGGTAGATAAACATTTAGTTAGACGTACAGGACACAGGATAGGCTACTTTTTCTTTTTCAACGCGGATGAAGTCGCGGGCGCCAGCTAGTACGAGTATATATATGTGCTTAAAAATGGTTGATCTAGAATGTCCAAGGTGTCAGAATGTCCATTGTTCCAAAATAACGTCTATCAAAATGTCTAGTATAGAACGTTCAGTGTCCTAAAATGTCTAGCAACAAGTGGATCGTTTTTATTCTTTAAATAAACTTGTGCTGTCATTTGCGAGTGGAATGTTTCCAATTTAGTAGGAGCTACGTGATTTTATTTATTTGCAAGCTAGTATCCGTATGTACTATCGCGGTTAATGGAGCAGACCCACTTTTCATACAAATTTGTCTAACGTTGAATTGAGGTTGTCATAGTAATGTAAATGTTATAAATACGAGTAGGTATTTGAAGTAGGAACAAAGATAAATACAAAATGTGCACACGAAATTGTTCCTTACGGTGGGACTGCTCCCTTGACCGCGATAGTACCTACGCCTCTTATAAATCTAAAAGTGTTCGCAAAGCTGTCGGATAGTTTCGGGAGTTCTTAACTGTTCGACAGTTTAATCTTTCCCCGCTTTCCCTTTGTGTCCTCGATGTCAAAATAACTATTGGAAACAATGAAAATATAGGTATAAACAATCACGAAACATATAACAATAGTAACATGAAAATATTTGCTACTATTTTGAATATTCATCTTTATCATAATCATCTCAACCGTAAGACGTCCACTGCTGGACATAGGCCTTTAGATTAGGATTAGGATATTAGGATTTTAGAAAAAAAAAGATAGTAAATATGTAACAAAAAGGTAAATATTGAAGTATCAAAGTAACCGAATGGAAGAGTTAATGCAAGCTAATCTGTTGGAATAAGTATTGAATTTTGTAATTTTCTCGTCAAAACGAATATAAAGCCTTCTTGAAAGTTGTTGATCCTAAGAGTAAAAGCGATTAATTTCTTAGATGAAGTTAGCGAGGAAACAGACAGAAGCGGACAACGACATTAAGTATAGGTATCATTACAATAGGATGAATCTTCAGTCAATGAATGTTCAGTCAACCTTTCGTCTTCAGTCTTCAGTAAGGCTTTTTGGGTTTTTTGATCATTAATGGCTAGGATACAGGGGCTTTTGGGCAGTTATGACATGGGCCTATGTAGTCAGTTGTTAACAAAACAAGTTGATTGCATTCTTTTCTTTTTATTCCTGAATAATAACGTTATGAACGTTTGAGATCTATATTGATTATTGATTTTATGTAAGTATCCATACACAGCGGCTATTCTAGTAATTGAGTGAAATGGGGCCTTAAAATTTTATATGCCGACGGTAACGTGTCCATAAGGCCGCTTTGTTTTAATACGATGTAGTTATTACTTTAAATGGGTACTCAGAAACAGCGGCGGCACATGATTTATGTAACCGTTCTGTGCTAAAGGACGAATAAACAAAATGACTTCTTGTTCCCGCCATAATGTGGTTTTCAACTTTTTCACGCTCCATAAGAGTGAAAAATCCAGTGTTTTCACAAATTAATGGGCATAATTCACAAGCCACATTGTTCTATTCAAACTTTTGTTTGAGTATAATGGAAAGTTAATTTTCTGTTTATTTTAACAATGCTTATAATTCAAAGTTTATTAAAGTAGCCTACATAGAAATTCGTTATGTACCATTACATTTATAAAACATTTTTATTAATATACCTATTGACCCGGCCCCGGCTTCGCCTGGATTATCCTAATTTTTATAAGTGAAGCGAATTAAAATCGTTTGAGTGGTTTTGGAGTCCATAGAGGACAAACATACTTACATATTTTTCTACTAGCTCGTGCCTGCGACTTCGTCCTCGTTTAAAAAGGAAAAGTAGCCTATCCTGTGTCTCGTACGTCTAAATGTTTATCTACCAAGTTTTATGAAAATCAGTTGATTCGTTTAAGAGTTATGGAGGAACATACATACATACATACATACAGAAAAAAATTCTAAAAATGGTCAATTTAGTTTCATTATTATGTATAGAGCCTATAAACACGATATCTCTGAAAACAAAGTAACTTACTCCATGACCGACCCTTACAGATTTATTATTAGTATTGATGATGATTTATTACTAGCTGGTGAACACGTCTTCGCCTGCGTTGAAAAAAAAAGCCTTATAACGTTTGACCTCGTATTGCTATAACACTTTGGCCAGGCGTTAGTTTTTTATTTTAGATGATCCCTCGGGATGAGGATCCTTTTTGTCTGGATGAAAGATACCCTATATCCTTTCCTGTGTCCTTAACAACATGTAGTGCAAAATTTCATGATGACGGTTGAGTAGTTTTAAAGCATAATATGTAACAGATAGACTGAGTTACTTTCACATTTATAATATTAGTATGGACTAGTATCATTATGTTGCTACTATGCATGATTGAATTTTGGTATTATGCGCGGTTGGTATTTTGCTTAAATTCATCGTTCCATTATTATAAGCTTGAGCTTTGCTAGTGGTTTTGCGTTACTGGGTTTTATATATCGAAAAGCTTATATGCACCGGCGGCGGGTTCTATGAAAATTGAAGACTTGAGTCGATGAAGGTGGTATGTCGCATAATTCCAATTTTGAATAAATCGAGGTTAAAGTTTTACTTTTAATTTTTGAGATAAGACGCCACGGAACTGATTTTTGTACTAAATTATGATGTAAAGTTGTGTAAACAACCTAAAATATTAATGGTATGATAGCAATTAAACACTTCTATTATTTAATTTAAAAAAAAAAGTGAAAATATACGAGTAGCTCCCTCTTCAATTGACAAAAGTAAACTTTTCTGCACTCTGCTTTTTTTAAAATTAACTGTACATAACACCTTTTTCAACTTTTTATTTTTCAAAAATGTCTTAAATCGACGATCTTAAGGTCTGTAATCATCAACGCAAAAAAAACGAAAATCCCCAAAAATGCGACATAACGCCTTCATCCACTCACGTCTTCAATTGTGTTTTTACAAGCTTTTTATTAACTTGCAATGTATGTATGTATGTTTGTCCGGGTGGAATCTTGCAACAGAATTTTAAATCAGTTATATTTAACTGATTGAGCTGAAATTTGGTGTACACGCTTATTTTGGATGAAAATGCATGCTTAGCTATGTGACGTCATTGTAATTCCAATATGGCGGATCATCCGAGATGGCGGACTAGTTTCTTTTTATGCACTACCACAATAAGAATATGGGTATCAGATGAAAGGGCTTGCTGAGGAGAACACGAAAAACTAATAGCTAAAAAATAACTTTTTAAAACAATCTTTTTACTTAAGTGCCCTAAAAAGAAGAAAATAATCTTTAAATTAAATATAAAAGCATGTCGCGAGATTTTTTTTACCATTAATTTATACTCTTCATTCCGCTCCGCTGTGCGTCGATACGGCAGATGGTTCTCGATACTTTAACGCGGCGGTCGGTCGACGTCACGTTTTGGGGTAATGTCCGGCGACCTTTATCGCAAATTACCCCGCTCATTAATCACAGACGGCAGCTTCTTTACAATATACGTACAATGCTATAACGCATTACACAAAAACATTTCAATTCGCGTTTAGAGTATTTTGCGTTTTAGTTAGGATTTGAGGCATGAGTAGGGATATAAAGATATCCTCATATTGCAATTATTATTGCAAAATTGCAAATGCGAGAGTGAGTTTTTAAAGTTAAAAACAATAAAATAATAATGTCCATTTGCTGGAAGACAACGTGACTGCGAATCGTAGTGTGTCCTGCCTCTACCAAATGAATCTTGACCAAATCTTAATTGATGATGGTTATCTACCAAAAGAACAAAAGTAATTGGAACATAATTTGTAGTTACATCGTGTAAACGAAATCTTTATGTTTTCGCGCTGCAGACCCTGATAAATAAACGGCAACAAGATAGGGGAATAGGCCCTGGAAACACTGTTACAGAATACCCATAATGTCTCCTTTTATTTCTTTGTGTTCTTACTTAAGGTGGTTGTTCCTTAAATATAAAGAGGCTGTTTGCTTATGACTCCAAAATGCCGAATTTTTATTCACCAGCATATAAATAACTCAGTAATAATACTATACTATCATTTTCTTTTACACAAATACATTCACTCGACTTTAATAAGAATAACAGGTTGGATATTGAGACACGTGTGTTCGTTTTATTCAACCGCACAGCCTGAGGCTCTCACAAATTATGTTTTCGGTGTCGACAAGCGTCGTCGTACTGTCTCAACACAAGGGGTTTGTGATATACATATGTGTCGTTCATTGTAAAAGTGAACTATCTCCTTGTAACTGAATTTTAGAATAACGAGCTTTTTGCGAATTATAGTGTAGGAAAAAAAATATAAGCATTCATTCATTGTTTTCATCTATGGGATTTTTATGCAACTATTGGAGTTACTTCACTTTTATATTGAAAGTTATGACTAAATTTGATACAATTAGGCAAGAAAAGATGGTTTTAAAAATAGGGAGTTACACCACTTTTACAATGAACGACACATATATTACTCATATGTCTAATAATAATAATACCTACTGTTCATTGACACATATTTGTCTGAAAATGCTGAAGGAGCTAGTAACAAGTGACAGCTCTTCAGGTGCATCTTAATTTCCAAAGTTGAGGTCGGATGGAGATTGAATTTCGATTGCCATCCACTACAGCCGATTTTTTGAAGTTAATTCAACGTTAAGCCTAGGTCTTCAGTCCCACAAATTGTGGCTATATTGAGAAGTGGTCAGATGACAAGAGTGTTTTCGTATATGCATCTGATATATGTAAATATGTATACGAGTATATATTGTTTGAACTTTAATATTTTTTAGTGGCTTATGTATGTTGTAATTAGATATAGATCTATTTATGCCCTAGCAGGTAAAGAAATATATATAAAAGGCTTTGTTTACTACTAAGAGAAATAATAAATCAAAATAAGAATGAAAACGGACGCGTTGATATTGTAGCTTTTTTTAAATTTCCTAATAATTTTTTCAGTTAAGGCGATGATACCTTAGAAAAGAAAGTTCCGCCTTCTGAAGCCCCTTTTTTCCTGTGTACAGGAAAAATAAAAGCAGTCTTTGTACATGTACCTATAAATATTATTTTATGAATTTAGGTATTCATTTTCTTAATTGTTATTGTTTGGCCAAAAATTTTAGATTTTTTAATATATAAAACGTCAATATTTTTAAACCGTGGGGTTATTAGGTTAATATAAATATGCTAATCAGATAAACATAAAATACTTTTTAAGATTTATTAAGAGCACATGAAACATTTTACCTTCGCGGTAACAAAATTGCTGAATATTTCATAAAATATTCAACAGCAAATGAATTTAAAATTGCACCCAAGAGATACTTGATATTCTGTTTTTCAAACTCAAACAATAAGATTTCTCTGCATAAAATACTTTAGAGTTTCCACATTTGTTCTTTTGACAAATGTAGAAATGAAAATGTTTTTCAACATTCGCAAACATACACAGTGATATACACAGATAAAAAGATACAAAATATTTTATGTTTGCATAAAAGAACATTAGTAATGAGCAATCTTATTCGAGATACGAGTAAATCGGATTTCTAAACATAATATCGCCAGAAGCCAGTAATTTTATCTAATGCAGGCAAAGAAAAAATGAATTTGTAGTGTAATTTAGTTTTATTTTTCCTTTCAGAAAACTGAGTTTATAGAGCCATTTCTCACATACTCCTAAATTCAATAACTAGCAATAGAAAATTTAAAAAAATCCAACACTATTTTTAGTTCGTAATATCGCTTGGTATCTTATGAACAAACATACAAAATCTGTCGTCTCTGTGTATAATATTAGTTTAAATTAGAACTGTTGTGGCCAAAAAGAGGTTCAATATTTTAATGTAGATTTTTTAATTAATGATTTTTTCATTCAAACTCTAAAACTAAAAACTTTAAGCTTTAAAACAGCTGTATATATTAGCTAGTTTTGGTGGAATTTAAGTTAATTGTTCTTATCTTTTATAAACACTACATTCGAAAAGACAATGCTGAGTCTAATTCTAGTAGTTTGTATTTTTTATAAGGCCGGGCAAGGGGCGCCATGCCCGCTGAATACGGCGGCCTTTTCATAAATTTTTAATACTGCGCTCTTCCGCTCTGAAATGAAATGAATAAGTAATATTTAGAAATCTCCGTTGATCACCACCACTAGTTCTATCTCTTTCTTAGCAGTTGTTAATGTTCAGAAGATAAAAGATTTGTTAAATTAAAATTGATAATTTTTTTCAATCAGGTATATATTTTTATTTATTCTATAGAAAAAAAAAGGATTTATAAACTCATTGCCATTCTGAAAGGAGAAGGTGCCAATCATGCATGTATTAACATAATGTAAAATGTCGCTATGAACTCACGAATAGTTTTCAGAGATATCGTGTTTATAGGCTCTATACATGATACTGAAACTAAATTGACCATTTTTAGAATTTTTTTCTGTATGTATGTATGTATGTATGTTCCTCCATAACTCTTAAACGAATCAACTGATTTTCATGAAACTTGGTAGATATACATTTAGACCTTTAGGACACAAGATAGGCTACTTTTTCCTTTTCAACGCGGACGAAGTCGCGGGCGCCAGCTAGTATTAAAATAAAGTCAGTGGATAGAACTGTCATGAGCTCTTCGTAAAGAACATGGTTCTCGAAGCATTTTAACATATAAATAAGGCAACCTATGAGTCCTAGGGATCACAGCGAATCGATGAAAATGTAGTTCATTTGGTGGCTAAAATTAGTAAACCCAATAAGTTTGCATGTAGTACATTGCGGTGTCTTCACAGTACTCGGCGCACGATCGAGTTAGGCACGACTTATAATTTCCGATTTCGGAGCAGCTAATCGCAACGTTTGTTTCAGGGAATTAATACTAAACAGTAGGGTTATTTGTGTTTTGACTAGTTATTTGAGTAATTTCAGTGAAGGCGTGTTCTAGGCTCACGACTTTCCTTTTAGAATGAAAATTCATTGCACTTAGATATCAATACTCAATACTAATAATAAATCTGTAAGTGTAGGTATTATAATATGAATGTTCCTTCATAACTCTTAAACGAATTAACTGATTTTCATGAAACTTGGTAGACAAACATTTAGACGTACAGGACACAGGATAGGCTACTTTTTCTTTTTCAACGCGGACGAAGTCGCGGGCACCAGTTAGTGGGTTAATAAAACCAAATTAGTTCAGATATTTTTTTTAACAGTTTATAATTTTTTTTACATTAGTACAATCTATTAAAAAGCTTGCATGTCAACATAGAATTTGGTTTAATTGTAAAGAAAAATATCTGTTTTAAAATAGAGTTCTATTTATCTGAATGCTAAAGATGACTCATGTTATGTTTATTTAGGGTAAAATCGGAATAAAAATTAAGTTACGAAAATTAAGTTCGGTACTCTTAGGTACACTTTTTGCTACAATTGACGAACTTTGTTTTACGATTATTTTTTGTTTTTTTTTTATAAATTCAATGTTGAACTCGATTTTTTTTTAAATGTTTTCGTGCTATCTCAAAGGAGACTCCATACTGATATTCTCTTAGTATTAACGTTTGACCCCGTAATAGATTCTGCCTACGTTTGATACTGAAGTGATTTTCTAAATTTAACGTTCTGCCAGTTAATAGGATTTCTTATCGCTTAATTAGACAAAATTGTTATATATCTATTTATTTAAGATTTAGATTAAATAATAATAATTAAGATTAAGTAAATTTAAGTACATAATATTATGTCACCACGATTTAGCTGTTCAGAAGGTTAGTAGATATACTGACCATGTGTCAAAACATTATTTCGAGTTTATTTTTTATTTATGTATTTATTGATACAGTAATGTTTACATTTAAATTAACATTGGTGTAAACATAAACTCATTAGTTTCAGCGCACACCATGTTCAGTTTACGGAATCATTAAATTATTAAATAAATTATATAGTAACTATAATAAGTATTATATATTATAGCTTCTGCTCCTGACTGACTCATAAATCACAATATTTAATGCGTCGGTCCATATAAAATCGAGTTACTAGTTACTTTGTATTAATACGTATATTGTCCATTTATTGTGATTGTTTATGATGACAAATTTTATTTCTTTGAATAAAGACTTAATATATTAATAGGTTCCAAATGGACGAATCCCTATACACGTAAACTCTACTTGGCTGTAATACGAGTATACGCGAAATAAGTAAAGAAATAAATAAAAAACTTTATTGTTTAAATCCTAAGTATTAAAACTAGGTACTTAATAAGGCTCGTTTTAAAAAAAGAAAACTTCTTATTTTGTTTTATTTTGTCATTCGATCATTCTAGAAAAGGAACAAATATTAATCTATATATTAAATTACATGTAATTTAGGTTTTGTCTCTTTTTATTTGACTTTCTTTACAATGGAAAAATAATGGGATGCACCCGTAATTTTTTTTATTAAAATAATAATCAAAAAAGAAAATTGCTATAAATAATCATCTTCGCTACACGGCTAGATGCTGGCCATGAGCAGACTCATCTTTAAAAAAAAAAGTCTTTTATTTTTCATTTTTATATTCTACTCAATGATATTATAATTGATTCTACTTCTACTTTTTTGTTTATTACATAAAATCCAAGATAAAATATAATTGATTGTGACCTCTTTTGTAAAAGATGATAATTTTTAATTTTTTAATAGTACTAATTTAAAAAATAAACTTGTGGATCGGTCAATATTAACTCGGTTAATAAATAGTAATGTATAAGAAAATATGAGCGTATTCAATCCATAATCTAATCCATACGATAAGCTCTCCCAACGGCGTGACTCGACTTTGGAACTTTATCGGGTTCCGGGACGGACGAAGTCGGGGCCACGAGCCGTAATTTCCGCTCGAGTCGGCTTTTATAGTGCTCCGATTTATATCGTTCCATACACCTTAATTCAAAGCTTGGATAACGACAACTAGGTTACATTTCGAATTTAATTTTTATTTTATTTGTTGATAATATTTTGTCATTTATCTATACTTGTGATGTTTGACGGCTTTAACTAAGTTTCCCAATGATGCCCACCCCAATAACACTTTATACGTTGATTAAGAACTAGACGACTCTGCTTGAGTCAAAAATTTATGAGTGTCTCAAAACAAAGGTTTTTGACCAGTATGTGTTGCCCAATGACATTGTGTTGAAACATAAATTTTATAAGAAATCTCAACTTAATTCGTACTGTGGTAGTAATGCCGAGTATAACGGGTATAACTGCAAGATCGAATCAGAAATAAGGAGAATCATAGACAATATTTGTCTACGAAACGATCTAATAAAAGCCGGGGGTCCACTGGATTAAATCTACTTTCGACCGGCCCCTATTTGACCATATGGAATAATAAAAATTTTAAAAAAGAAGACATCTGATAACTTCATAGAATATTTTCTAATATTAGGAACTATGTAACTGCAGTGACCTTTCGTAAAAATTTATTATTTTCATTTTGATGGCGATGTGGACGCGATGAGCAATATTCAGCTGATGCCAATAAGTGGTCACAAAAGTTATACAATGTTTTAATACGTTTACAAAGTGTGATTTATGTTACTATGTTGGATAATGTTGTTCTACAAAAAGTAACTCCGGTTTCGATACACATTATATTAATCACGTATGTCAACCGTCACCAAAGTTCATTAAGTTGTCCCTATTAAATATATAAAATTAATTCGTAGGTATACATTCAATCATCATTCGAATATTTCAACAATATATATCAAACTAGCTGGTGCCCGCCACTTCGTCCGCGTTGAAAAAGAAAAAAGTAGCCTATCCTGTGTCCTGTACGTCTAAATGTTTACCAAGTTTCATGCAAATCAGTTAATTCGTAGTTATGGAATACATACAGCAAAAAATTTCGTTAATTTAATTTCAGTATCGTGTATGTATTACTCGTACTCCAATACAAAGTAACTTACTCCATGACCAACCCTTACAGTTATTACATAATTTATTACATAAGATATAATACACATATCAAATAAAATAAAATAAAACATTTAGTTATATTAAAACAGTGCATCAAGTGTAGGTACTCTTTTTTACTATAAAAAAGATTCAACACCGCTAATTATAAAAAATATTTATTATATGAATTATTTTAGTGGTCATAATGTACTAAGCAGGTAGTTATTATAGTCATAGATGTATCTAACTCAATAGGTGATTGTTTTCCCAGAGAAAGTAATAATAAAATCACATTTTATAACACTAACAGACATGAGTCTGTTCAGGTTCAGAGAGCAATGTTCCCCACATTTTGTTCCGTTAACGACGTATTTTATTGCTCCATTAACGTTGGCTACGTAACAGGGGACGATACTTTTACGAATAATTGGAAAATACTTTCAAAGCTGCATTATATACGAACTTCTCGAGGAATAATACTCGTTTAAAGTTTTCTTCTTGCAAGTTTATCGGTTTAATAACGATCGAAAGTTGAAGTAAGCGAATTAATTTAAGTCTTGTATTGTGAGAGCAGGTCGCTACGCTAGTCGATATACTATCCATAAAATAAATCTGTCTGTCTGTTTGTTACAGATCATCATGAATTTTTGCATATTGTCAGGTAGGGTTTCATTTCTTACAATACATACATACTCGTACAGAATCACCTTTCAAACAGAAAAAAAGTAATGTTCCCAAGGGATCATCATCAATATCATCAATACTAATAATAAATCTGTGTGTGTGTGTGTGTGTGTGTGTGTGTGTGTGTGTGTGTGTGTGTGTGTGTGTGTGTGTGTGTGTGTGTATGTATGTAGGCACAGGATAGGCTACTTTTTTCTTTTTCGACGTGGACGAAGTCGCGGGACCGGCTAGTACTAATAATAAATCTGTAAGAGTTGGTCATGGAGTAATTTACTTTGTTTTCAGAGATATCGTGTTTATAGGCTCTATACATGATACTGAAACTAAATTGACGTTTTTAGAATTTTTTCTGTATGTATGTTTGTTCCTCCATAACTCTTAAACGAATTAACTGATATTCATGAAACTTAGTAAATTAAACATTTACACGTACAGAACACAGGATAGGCTACTTTTTTCTTTTTCAACGCGGACGAAGTCGCGGGCACCAGCTAGTCTAAAGTAAAATAAAAACTAACGCCTGGCCAAAGCGTTATAGCAACAAGAGGTCAAGCGTTATATTGCTTACATTTTTTTTTAACTCGGACGTAGTCGCGGGAACCAGCTAGTTATCAATAAATAACTATTTTATGGGGGCGTGCGTGCGGGGGCGCGGGTCGCTACTATAATATTATAATGATTGACCTTTGAGTCGCTATTCCTGTCGTAATCTTAAAATGTTACCTTAAATGTAATCTTAAATGTTTACCTAAGGATTAACCTTTGATTTTTATTTGTGTGATTGTTTTTAGTTTGTTAAAAGTAATCAAAGATTGTTTGTTATTCACAGTCTATTAATGGTCTTTTCAGTTTTAAAAGATATCTAAGTTATATAATGTTAAAGCATCCGTCAAAGGTATAATCTTCACATAAATATCAAATGAATTCCACCATCATTTATATTCTTAGAATTATACACAAGCAAGGTAATTATTATCAGGCAATGACTGCATTATAAAACAACGCATTGCAGTCTTAAGTAAATATTAAAATACAGAAATAAATTGCATACTTAATTTCTTTTATAAGTTTACTAGTGGGTGCCCGCGACTTCGTCCGCGACCAATTTTTTTTTACATACAAACCATTCCTGATTATCCCTCTATTCATAAGTGAAGACAGAATTAAAATCGGTCCAACCGTTTAGGAGGAGTTCAGTGACATACACACGCACAGAAGAAATATATATATATATATATATATATATATATATATATATATATATATATATATATATATATATATATATATATATATATATATATATATATATATATATATATATATATATATAAAGATTGCGGTAATTGCTTTTACTGCTGAAGATAAATTTTGACAATCGCCTTTTTGACGATAACCTAAGACTCTGTCATAAATTATGAAACTAAATAGTAGTTCTAATATATAGAGCTTTTGCTTTATTTAATTTACGAGGTGTGCAATGTTTATAATTGTTTTGAAAATGTCAGCTATCAAAACGTACTTGATTGCAGTTTAGCTGGGAGTTATTTTTTTTTTATTGCGAGAGGTTGTATCATCCCTAATTGTTTTTACTGATAATGAAATTATTAGATCTGAGTATTGAAAATTTTTAATCTTACTATTGTCGGTAGCGCACTTGAAGCACCTGTGGCATTACTTGTGTCATACCTAAGCGACGGTAGCCACCTACTATCAAGTGGACCGTTTTAATTATTATCCTAAATTAGAATTATAGAAAAGAGCGGTAAACGAAGAAGCGTTGTTTATATACTTAGCAGGCAAAAATTGCATCCGTGTGAAGCCGAGAGCGGTCTAGTACATAATTTTTGAAAAAAAAAAAATAAACTTAATACACTTCTAAGAATAAAGTGATTTTATTTTATTTTACTCAAACACTGGGTATAAAGCAAACAAAATTTGTAATTTCACCCGAGTGGCCCCTTGGACATGACAGTGACACAAAATACGTAGAACTACGCACAACATGCGACGGAAGATAGCGCATCTCGCTCAATAAAAATGTTATAAGTGCCAAAAGTATTAAATAGTAATTATTCGTAAACTACAATGTCAAATGAAAAATTGTTACATACAGCCTTAGATAATATGTGAAGTGAAATTACTGATACACTTTTAGCTATGTAATGTGTGTCATGTTGAAAATAAAACTAAAATCTATTGAAATGAGAGCTCACTTGGTGATTTTTTTCTATCGAGAAAATTTCATTATATTATGTTTTCTGTTACAGACGTCACTTTCATTTATAATGTATTTATCTATTTAAAAAAATTAATTAAATTAGACTTTGTTTACTTGGATAAAATTCAAATCTAGGATTGGCTATTTCTCTTTATACCCGCTCTTAAATAAAAGAAGAAACAAGTTTAAAAATAAAAAGATAAGATAGGAAAAGGTGTGAGGTGTAGTAAGTAGAGAAAAAAGTCAACTACGAGACGAGAGACGCCAGCGGCAAACTTTTTCTAACTTAATGCAACCTAACATTACTTACATTTTAAAAAGTTTTATTTCCGAGCTTTTCAATAAAGCTGTCAGTTTGACGAGATAACGAATTATAAGTGAATTCCTTCTCTACGTTCTGCCCGAGTTCGTGAACACGAAATGAAATAATGACTTATCAAGATTGTCTCTTTTTGAAACGTTCACCAGTTTAGATTGATGTTTTCTTAAATACAATTATTCCTCCAAAAGTGGCTCATTTATCCGAATGAATATTTAAATTTTAGACAGCAAATTTTGTATTTTGATCATGAAATGTTATTTTTAGATGTTTGTACATTTTTTATTATATTTAATGTAACCCAATTAACAGGCTGAAAGATAACTCATCAAGCTATCCATTCTATGCTTGGGAGATGCGTGTACAGTGCTAACAAATGACTAAGTATTGGAGACATTTCAAAATTTAAATGGTTCATTTCTGCCGAGAATCGAATCCAGGATCCCTAAATAAAAGCGCTTAAGCAAGCAATGGGTTGATCAAGTAATGTTAAGTTTATTTCAATTTCGCCTTTACTTTCAAAAGGTCAGATTTTCAAAAGGACAGACTTTCCTGGCACGTTTGGAGTTGGAATTAGATATAGATTTTAAACTGGAAAGGCAAAACTTAATTCAAATTTATAATTGATACTAATAATATAAGAAACAAATTTATTAAATTTATGATAAAAATCGGAGAAACAGTAAGAAAACTAAATAAAACAAACTAAAGTACTCGTAGTAATAATAATTAAAAAATCCTGTACTGGACCACCCCCCACCCCCTTTTTTTTTTAATCCACCCCAGTAATTGGTCGTAAAATAAAAAAAATATTAATAAATTTAAATACGACACTTTGATACAAACCGTAAAAACCGAACAAACCGTATAAATCAAAGTAATATAATAAATATTAGTGAATAATGCTATCGTATCCAATTTTCAACTTGGAAAATCTCTTCGCTGTATACAATTACTTTCAGTATTAGAATGACATCCATTATTTGTAGAAGCTTTAAGTTATAATTTATTTCATAAATTTGGTAAACAAGTGGTACAGGGGTTCGGTTTACATATTTCAGTTTAGACTGTTAAAATGGTTAAAAAATATCTGAATTTATTTTTTAGATAATTTTTAACCATAATGTTAAAAATTATCTAAAACTAGCGACCTGCTCCCGGCTTCGCCCGCGTTCGATCGCTACTAAAAACCCTCTAAAGTTCATGTCGTCCAAGCAATAAGTAATAAAAAATGCATGAATGAATATATCAATATAATTGCATCTTTTCTAATATTAAATAACCATATATATATATTAATATACCATCAAGTGGACCGTCAGCCTGTCTGTCGACCTTAACATAAAATAATAATAATAATAATAATGCTTGTTGACATTACTGTCCCACATGACGAAAACCTCGTGAAAGCCGAGAAAGACAAACTTACCAAGTACATAGACTTGGCTCACGAGGTGACCGCCATGTGGGATGTGGATTCGACAATCATCGTCCCGATAGTCGTATCGGCGAACGGTCTTATAGCGAAGAGTCTCGACCAACATCTTAAGAGTCTCTCGCTAGATGGTTGGATCAAGGGTCAGATACAGAAGGCGGTACTTCTGAACACGGCACGAATTGTCAGGAGGTTCCTCACTCTGCAGCCCTAACCACCGGTAGCTTGGGCCTAGCCCCGCTACTAGCGGATATCTAGTTTTAAGTTTTTTATGATATATATTGTTTTTTTTTTTTTTGTTTATAATTTATATTGTAAAAAATTTAAAATTAAGAAAATAAAATAAATAAGTGAATAATAATAATAATAATAATGCATTAACATTAATAATCTTTTCAAATATTTGGGCAGCCGGTCTTGGAGCAGTAACCACCCCCTTACAAAAAAACCACCGTGAAATAATAGCATAAGTGCTGTTGTGTTTCGGTGAGTGATAAGTAAGGGATGCCGGAGCCCATTACACATTCCCTTCCTTATTCTTTATCCTTAATCCTTCTATGATTTGCAGCGCACTTGCATGACCATAACATAAAAAGATAAAATTAAACATATCGCTGCTTAAAAACTAAAGGGCCACTAATCAAAATTACACTTTTTACAGGAGAGCTAATCGAAAAAAATTAAATTATTTTTTGTCTATTTTTTCTTATTAAATATATTATATCAAATTTATATGCATATTATACGTCGTTGGAAGCTTATTTTTAAGTAGCATTAGATGTTTTAAGTACTTTTATAATAAACTGAGTACTAGACGAGATATATAACTATACTAAATATTGAATAAAACAACAATAAGTCTTTTTAAAACATACAATATGAAGGATTGTGATTGTATTTTTGCAATAAGAACATTTATGGTTTTTTTTTATATATGGCCCTTTAATTTTTAAGCAGCGATATGTTTAAGTAACACCTACACAATATGTTACTAATTTAATACACACATTTCTCCTAATAATAGTCGATATGTCGGTAATATCATTGGATATGAATCAAACACCGTCTAGATCCCAGTTTACACAATACACAAAGTCCTATTGTGGAGGGCGTGCGTTACATATGTATCGCTCACAATACGAGTGGTTCGGGATCGGTATTCAATAATGTTCAATATGACGTCGAGGGTAAAATGTCTATTTTCGAGATATTCGAAGACTCCACGCCCTGACTTACGGGTATTGACGAGTCCAATAGAAATGTTCAGAAGCTACGTTACGGCACAAGCCGTGTGGCCTTGATATAAATCTTAAGGACAGGAGAAGCGTAGATGGAAGTAAAAAGAAAGATACGGTACATTCTTTTATTATGTAATATATAAATGGGCTATATAGAACTATAGACTAAATACTTATACCCACGACTAGGTACAATTCAAATATCGAACACGTGTAGTATAATAGAGTATTTTCTCTTTAGACTATTGTTTTGGACGAAAACTAATGTAAACTCGACAAATAAAGTGCTTTATCACCTTAAGATTGAACATTCTTTGTATGTTGTAGAATGATAAGGTCTGTTTTCCTTTGAAAATTCAAAGTGACAACTATGTCAATCAGTAATCAATTCCTATTTCAAATCTAAACCTTAGCGAATTTTGAAATGAATGGAACTTGTTATCGAAACTGATAAAACACTTTTCTGGTCACGCAAAATAAAGCACACAAAAACATGAAGCAAAAAACATCTGACAATTGCAAATGTCAGATGTTTTTATAGTCGAAAAATGTGAAGTTTTTCGGATGCAATTTTCCCGATATCTCCTAAAATCCATGTTTCGAATTTCCACCGTTCTTTACTTAGAAAACCGAATGGGAACAATAAATTGGAAGTGGAAAAGTACATTGTTTGATATATACTCGTAGTAGATACTCAAATTTATACCAAAGCGTTGGTACGAGCGGATACCTGGCGGATACACGATAAGAGATGACTTCATTAGAATGTTGGCATTTATTATTGCTTAGTTCAGTCACTTATGTAACTGTTACTTAATAGAAGCGCACTTGCAGCTGTGGCGTTGCTTGTGTTATATACGACGGTAGCAACCTAACATAAAGTGGACCGTCACAATATCTGTCGAGATTACACAACAAAAAAAGAAGCTTAAACGAAAAGTCAATTTAATGAGATTTTCATTTTCGAAGTAGATGAGTAAATGAAACACAACAATCTATATTTAATTGTTTTTTTTTTATGTTGAATATGCTTTTGAACGAGCGTTTGCAAAATGGATCACAATTTACGCCTTCAGGCCAAATCAAAGGACTGATAAAAACGACAACGGGCAGCCTTATTAGAGAGATTATTTCGCTCATTGTCATCGTGAATAGAACAAAGAGAAGGAAAACTTCTTTTCATCTTCTCTAATGAAATATTATTAAGAAAAAAATATATTTATTTGTGAATATTAGAGTTTTTATAGAGTTAACTTTGTGATGTCAGATGAAATCGCTTTCTGAAATGTACCTACCTACATTTTATTTTGTTTAGATTTTATTTTTTAGAAATTAGAATATTAAAACAATATTTCACATGCCAATAGCAATTACCTCGTTATGTACAAAGAGCTTACCAAATCATTCACACAAAAGTTGTATTATAATTACGGTTGACCATAATTTCTCACACCGGGCTGGCCAAAATACTCTCTAATATGAAGCTAGTATGAATTTATGAAAGTTTGTAGTTCTTTGTCCATTTGCAATAATCTGTTTACATTTGGTACAGCTGGGTTAAGGTCGTTTACTATTCAAATTCGGAGTCAATACCAATAAGACTTACGACTGAAATTTGTCTTGGTCAGAACTAATTTAGATCTGTTTGTCAAACAATGCCTATCAATTCAAAGTAAACCAATTAGAGAGGAAATTGAGTACCGTTTATAGATGAAAGGTTTATCCACAATCCGCAGAAGTGACAGTAGGTGTTGTAAAACCGCAGGATTATTCGTAAAAAAATGTATTTTAACATTGAACTAGTCATGTTCATCATATCAAGTCATGTAACATTCTTTGTTTGTAATTCTGGTTTGACGAAATAAAATCACGAAACTAAATAATATGATAAATGATTTTATATTTTATTTGTGGATTTTATATCTATCAATAAACATATTTTAATCAAGAAATTTGAGAAATAAATCTAGCAATTTCGCAGAAACCTGTCAAATGATCCATGACCCTAACAGGTAAAAACGCTGAAAGTTAAGACTCCAGGACAAAGAAAGGAATCTAATAATCTATTTAAAATTAGAAGTAATATTCTAAATTGATCGTTTACAACTTGATTTAAAAGCCAATTAAAAAGCGGAGAACCGGCTTCTGTCAGACGGCGCGAACAATCAAGAAAATAAAATAAATAAAATGCTTGTGTTTGTAAGTGACAGTAGTCTAACATTCCACTCGTGTCCAGTGAAATCAGTAGCGAAAGCGAGCTTTTTTTTAGTATTTCTTTTAATAAAGTGTTATTCTTTCGTTCCTCACTTGTGACTTAGAAATACTGTGTCTTAATATCTAAGCGATAACTCGAGACAGAGCAATGCTGAATTAAAACTGTTTGGAGAGAGTATTTTGCGGAATTGACTTATTATTAAGTAAAGTCAGATAAAGCAAAATTTTGTTTGAAAGTTGTAGGTTAAAGTAATGCGAATATTGTTAATTACTAAAATCTAATCTTAGCGATCTACATACATTTCAGTGAACAGAGTAAGAAACAATTGTGATATTTCTTACAGTTTTTCTGGGTCAGTAAAAAAAATAGAGCCAATTATTATTCCGGGTAAGAAAAGTTTAAATATCATCATTATAATCGTCTTAGCCACAGGACGTCGACTATTGGACATAGGCCTCCCGACCGCCTATGTGTTCTGCCCACTGCCACTTCAACTTTCACTTTTGTACATACCTGAGTCATAGATGTTTGTATATATAATATGTATGTATTTACAAAAAAGTTATGTATGTAGTATAGTATATCAACTGTCTGGTATCCATCCATAATATCTATAAACAAGCCTATAGTTGCTTAAAGTGGAACTAGATGGTGCTGTGTGGTATGTGTGAAGATATTTATTATTATTGGTCAAAAAATTTTATTTTGAGTCACTGAGGAATTTTGGATGAGAAGATGTCTCTGAGCCTCCCAAACGCATCTGAGCTGGATTCGACGAATGACCTAATTGGACTATTTGTCCCAAGTATTATACACAAACAATATATTATTTGCATAGCGAGGCTTTTAAATTGAAAAATGGAAACAAGTGAGGATTTGTAATGGAATATTGAAAAGATAAATAAAAAAGAGTGTTCAATCAATCGCTAGCTGAACCGGCAATTATCCTTTCGGATATTATTTGAAGTGCAAAACACGCTATCTCAGTTAAAATTACTTTCAATATGTTCTATACTAACCAATTTGATTGTAGTTATAAGTAAAACATGGTATTTTTTGTTATAAGGATTAGTTATTACAATTATTGATCTGAAAAATTATAAGGGCATTCTTCTTTTGGTGACTATTGGGATGCAAAGATAGTTTTATAATTTTAGTCAACAGGTTTCATACAATGACTAAGAGTCTTCGTTCGGAATTTGTTTCGTATAAGAACAAAATAGTTTTCGATCGCAACTGGTTTCGTACAAGGCCGAAAAATAAGTCGATCGTAACTGGTTACGAAGCTCAGGTTACGTACGCGGCCGAAGGGGTTTTTAGGATATATAACTTGAGGTCAAAACTTTTTATTTAGCGGAAAAGGTTGTTTATAAGGGAAATTTGTGTATTATGAGATACTTTAACAATTAAGTTTCCGGCAAATTTCTCGTTTTCGCGTCCTCCCAATGGCTCCAGGCAGGCGCGACTGCAAATACACTTGGAATAAATCACGGAAACCAAATGAATGTAAGCAGACGGATGTTTTCTTAAAAATTGGACAAAAATAAGTATGTTTGAAAAATTGTTGCATATTATGTAAATAAAAATATTGTAATTTTAATAAATTTTTTATGGTGTGAATTGAACACAGAAGTAAACATTTGTCTTAAACTAGGTTGTTAAAGGCAATTCTTGAGACATAATTTAGACTAAATTGAATTCAGTACATTCAGCAGTATTGTTTGTGACACTAATGGTTGCGTTTATTGACATTCCCGGAATAAGATCGATTAATTAATTATAGGCAGGCGAAGTCTCTATAGCGATAACGATTTGTCTAATTTGTTTAAAACTGATTAAAGAGACAAAGTTTGTTTTATTTTTTATGTTCAGGTCGGCATACAGGTTGACGGTCCACTTGATGGTAAGTGGCTACCCTCGCCTATAACACAAGCAACGCCACAGGTGCTGCAAGTGAACTCCCGGCTACAATAAGATTAAGACCAGAGTCTTAATTTTATCCATTACCTATTAATTAATATTAAAATTAAGCATGTTTAAGTTGAAGTAAGTATTCTTCGAAAAAAAATTAAAAAAAAAATTAAGATCCTTGAAAAATACTCGTACTAAGCCTTACTCAATATTTTCTCAACTTAATTGATAAAACTCCAAGACCTCTTTCCCTTTTATTCGTAAAGCAGCACCATCTCAACCTTTTCGTGAAAACGGCATTATGTTGTTGAACACGATAAAGAACCCATTAAAATTCGTTTCGAGGAATTATGCAAATGAGATTGTAAGCGCTCGCTAACAAGATAGGATGCTCACAAAGATTGTTGCTAAACTCAATTCAGCTTGCCTGTTGCTCTGCCTTTTGTGCCCTGACGACGAATTGTACGTCCACTTTGTGCCGTTTCACATTGCTACGATGTATATATTATTCAACATCATGAATTATTTAATATGCACGCGACTTTGACAAAGTTCTCTCGTAACGTACCTACGTCTTGAACGTACATACGATAGGTATATTCAAAGAATTAAAAAAAAACCAAGTGAAAGCATTGATTTTGAGATATTTTTTTTTGTAAAAAGAATATATAGAAAATAATTTTAGTTGTATAGATTGATAGGTGTCAGTCGTAGACTAGTAGATGATCGCATTGTTTTTTTTAATCTGGAAAACCTATTAAAATCAAGTTCAATTTTTTTACGTTAAGGTCTTTAGACAAGTCGATTACCCACTAGAAGGTAGGTGGCTACCGTCGCCGTGTATATGTCGCAGTATAATCGAGAAGAGCGGATTTTCGCAAAAATCTTAGTAAGATTTACTAGGTTTTTTGCGAAAATCAGTTCTTTTCGATTATACTGCGACATATATAACACAAGCAATTCCATAGGCGCTGCAATCATGGTAGTATTATGGAAGGGATAAGAAAATGGGCTCCGTCCATGGCATTTTTTAATCTCAATAAAAAATGTGTTTCATTTAAAAGAGTATGAATTAATGCTTATATATTTATTTATATTATTAAACAAACAGTGACAAAACTTTGTAGTTAGGTGTACTTAGATTTACCATAATATTTTTTTACTAAACATTTCAATTGCCTTTCATTCGTATACTATCTGCGTCATGATAGTAACTAGTATGAAATAATTTAGATTTCTCTATGTGAATGAATTTACCATTTACTGTTTTCGCCTCCACCCCACACTGTTTAGGGAGGCGGCTTTTAACATGGAATTAATCATGTAAATTAAGCCTTTACTAAACTTACAGCGTTTTATAGAGCATCACTGAATTAAATTTTCCCACGCACTTTGATAATAATCTTTATAGCAGTAATTTTAAATTAACTACAAAATTATTTAAGAGCTCACCTTAAGTCTCGAGCAGCTTACCAATTCCTGACTACGTAATTTCATTATTACCTACTCATTAGTTATTGGTCGTAGCAATACAACTTACAGAAAATCATAGTGATCATAGTAAATTGTTTCTGTAAGTAAATTTAAAAAAATAAGAGCCTATCCTTTAACTTATTAAGATCTAGATGGATAGTAATATAAGCCAAAATGCAAAAATGCACACGATATGTAATAGATGTGTTTCGCGGTATGCCAACCATCAAGCAACTCGTCAACATGTCTGCCGACATAAAAATATATATCGCATTTTCGGTACGTAACTAAGTTTTGAATCATGACAATTTTGTCTACGAGTGACACCTGTTACTGCGTGTTAAGGGCAAAGATTTAAATCGAGAGATGCGGCATTACTAGCGAAACTGTGTTACAAAATACAACATACATTATACTAAAGAAAAAAGTATAAAATACATATACTTTTGTCTAAACACACTTTTAAACTCAGACAACACATTCCTTACTTCAAACGTGACTGTGACGATAGCGACGCTCTCAACAAGCGACCGTCACTCACTGTAGCTGGCGTGGAACTGTAGTTCGGTGTAGCGCCTGCGCTACACCCATTGTTGAGAATTTTCGGTGTGTTTTTAGTATGGCGCGAGGAGATTACGCCGCATCTTTCGATTTAAATCTTTGGTTAAGGGATGGAATAAAATGAAACGCAATCTTGACTTTAAATTTATTTTTCAACCTAACATGTTTTGTAACTTGACAGATCACCAGCTAAGATTAACAGGTGTACTTCTAATGAACGTCGTTCATACATCTTAAAAATTATCATACAATCAGTACCGAAAACAAATATTCATCATTATCACGAAATTTACCTTTTATCACGAGAACGCTATTCTTAATATTACTAAATTCCATTTAATTCAATTCTTTAAATGAAGATTAAATGAAGTAAGAATCAGGTTTTTACAAAGTAAGATTTCAACTAGAATTTTTACATTAATAGTTTATGTGAGAAAAGTTTGGAAGACATTGTGTCTCAAATAGTTACAATGGAAGAATCCTTTTCAAAGTAAGAAAAAGAGGATATAAATGAATCTTAATTGAATAGTTTTTTATTGAGAACACAAGAAGAATTGTAGACAATTACTAATTTCCTCTATTATACGGTCTGCTGTCTGTCTCACGCATCCTTCGACTGCCCATCGGAGTTTCGTAACTGGTTACGAAATGTCATGTATCACCTTGTACTCCCGAAAGAGTGAATGGTTAATTAAATTGGTGTGACAAGAACGATAACAAACTTCTAATCAATAACAGACGTGATTTGAAACTTTGAATGCTGTTAATCTTAATTTTTTCCTGTACGCATGGCCTTTACAGGAGTAAAGGCCATGCGTACAGGAAAAAAATTTAGGCTTCCTAGCCTCGTACGGCATGTTTTGTAATTTAAATAATTACTTAAGAAACGTATTGAGCAACATTAAGTGCGTATTGTATCGCAACATTCTGCATAATAACATTTCAATGCACCACGAATTTTAAGTGCAACATATCATAAATCCTTCCAAGGTTTTATCGCTGCAAAAATGTGAATTTTTTATTTAGTGTATGTTTAATTGACACGATGCCACTTGCCTTATATTTCATATAGTAAAGTAAATTGGCAGGTCAGTCGAAGAATGGATAAACAGTTATTTAGAATAAAAATTATAAAGTTTAAAAATGATAAAAAAAATCTTCACACTTTACATAACTATTATAACTTAATAGAGGTATAACAAGTATTTTAATATGTAATTTAAACTACTTTTCAATTCCTAATGTACATGTTTCAAGAATCTACCGACAATTAACTTCACAAGCTAATACGTAGAAATAGGAAAGGCACAGTTGAAGTATAAAATTTATTGCTGACGTCTCTAACTACGATCTTCTATTGTTACTAGAACCACATCACTTCAGTAATAACACATTAAAGCCCATTTAAAACAAAAGATAAAAAGTTAATAAACGCTTAAAGCGCCTACACAGGGCCCTAAAATAGGTGGCAATATCGGGGCAGTGGTGGGGAGCTCCCTAGATCGCTCACTTGGTCGCCTCATCTGTAGGCAAATCGTAAACAATTACAGGCGATTTAGGGAGCAATCTAGGTGGCTTCCCACCACTGCGCTGAAATTGCTAGCTACCCATTTTAGGGCCGTATATAGGCGCTTTTACTTCTTTATATGGCTAGAATCATACAAATAAAGCTGATTTCTTTGAAAAAAAAAATATAAGAAAAAACTTGTGATCTTTTCTGATAGCAATTATTTCTCAAATATATCCCTTTCTGGAAAATATTAATATTTGCCAAATAAATCGATTTATCTTAAAAAAATATTTTAATCCATGATTTTAAAGAAGATGAAACGCTATCGTAGAACCGACAAAAATGAAATTACTTTTTAAAAACACATGCACATGCAGTCAAAGCTAATCTTAATTATGGATTTCACAATAGATAATAATACGTTAAGTTTTGGCACGGCAAGATGCTAAATATATGGAACTTAATTAATAATTCACATTTTCATTCCAATGTCCAGAACAGACTACTATATTAATAGATTTAACACAGTCCATTCAACTATTTATTTATTGCAATGTTGCTGTTCATTAGTCTACGTATCTACCACTTTCTAATTCCTTATGTGCGTATTTCCAGTTACACGTCTAAATTACGTACAATGGCTCTGTAAGAAAATAGGATTCATTTTTGTTGAGAAAATACTCTTTTTTTATTCTTAAGAGAGAAAAATGTTCAACTGAGAACGTTTGGTTCCGTTTTAGACTCTTATTAGATTGTAAACGTTCCTCTAGCTAGTAACAATTTCACTACGATCCTACAAAGTCGTTGAATTTTAGTTTTAATGGAAGTAGGTAACTAAATATACATAATAAATCATACTAGCACAATTATAGGCTTTTGTCAAGTCGTTCGATTACATATAACACTAAAATTCAATGATTCGAAACCTGACCTTAAACGAGTACATAACATGCTTAATGTAACATCCGAATTGACGTCCAATGAAGGTATTTAAATGTACGCAACAAATACAACTTAAACTATTACCATTTCTATAAATGAAACAACTTCGTTGAGGTTCTATGGAATCTCCTTTCATCAGCTATTTAACACATAACGAATAAACTTCAACAGCAAGCACCGTAAATATAAATTATTTCATAGAATTACAAAGTAAACTTAAGCTTTCGTAGAAAATATCTCACCACAACAAATTGACTAGATCTAAATCCTATCTAAGTAAATTTTGTACATCTTAACTTAAAATTGTTTGAAGTCCTTTTAAAATTGTTGAACCGGCCGCAATAGGGAAAGTATAAGGTATAGGTTTTGAGTAGGAAGGTAAAAAGGTAGGAAAATCAACATCCATAACACACACATCTTAATCCGATGAAGTTAACACAACACAAACTTTCAAAGTAATGAGTCCATTTTATAATAATCTTTTTCACTGTTTCACTTCACTGTCGTGCAACCGAGTTCAAATTTTCACCGTTTACTTTATCACACTTTTCACTTAGACTAGGATAGAGCAAGGTTGAAAGATGGAAGGGATCCGGACGCCACTTTGCAGTAGCATCTAGATGTAGACTTCATGGTGTTGCTGCGGCCGGCCCCGCCGGGACTAGGAGCCACGTTCCGACAGCTCTACGATTTCGTCTGGCTCGGGTTTGGTGGCGTCAATTTTTCTTCTTTCGGCGATCACTATTCTTATTTTTTCCTCCTCGCTAATTGGTGGATCAACCGAATCTGTCGTTAACTGAGATCGCATTGACGCACTCTCTTCACTTCCTGGAGCTGATTCTGTAGATATTCTCCTTTTTGTTACACCCAATCTTGCCGTTTGCCGTGAATTCGGTACCGTAAGAAGGACCGGTGCCGGTCGCAGCAGACGAGCTTCTTCGCCACGCAGAGAATTTCTTTTGTCTACTCGCTGCCTTCTATTGTGGGCGTAGGAATCCCTTCGAGGGGGACTGCCTGGCTCGAGTTCTTCGATATCGTCAGCGTCGATGAAGCGAGCGTCTTCCTCGTAGAGGGCTGCTGGAGTATCGGACGTCGAATCCTGCCGACGACGTCCGAAAGCATGAGGTGATAAAGACGCTCTTCTCGGAGGCAACGCCGTCGGTAGTAAAGCGTGGTGTGAGTGCATCGTGCGACGTCGACGGGCCAGGCGTGCAGGGGACGGTGCGGGCGGGTGCTTAGGCTCGCTGTAAATGAAGTTTGCCGGCAGAGACGGTACCTTGTTCAGTGGTCGCGGCGGCGATGTGCACTGCTCTAGCGCATGGCATAACGCTCGGTCTTCCTCGTCATCGGCTTCTCTTTCCAACTCGCGCTCTAATTCTACATCCATGTCGATTTCATCTTCCATTTGCTTATGAGATTCTTCCAAATGTTTCATGAGTACCTATGAATTTAAAAAAAATGACTAAGTAAACAGTTACTCTTCGGAGACTTATAGCCACTAAGTTAATATTTTATTTTTATTTTAACATGTGTTACTAAACAAAAGATACCAAAAAAATTAACACGTGATGTTTGCATTACTTATAGCAACAATTTTATTATTATCCACAAACTTTTCCCATAATCATTGAGCGTTAAAGGCATAAACGATAGAAAACAAATAGTCGTTGTTCTGATCAACAATACTTACTGCAACTACCACGTTGACGAGTACAAATTGAGCCATAAGGACGAAAATAACGAAGAATATTGGTGCAATGACTGTAGAAACGCAGCAATTTCGCACACAGTCCACTGAGCTGTCGCAATCTTCACGAAGTGTGTCTTTCATGATGCCATTCCAATTATCGCCGGTGGCTACTCGGAATAACGTTAGGAAAGCCATACCAAAATTAGCGAAGTGGGCGTGTTCTCCTAACCCTACAATAAATAGATCAAATTTTAATTAAAATATTTAAAGGGTTTGTCGAAATTACTCGTAAATGAAAATACGAGAATTTATTTGCGTAAAATTTACCTTGGCAGGGAATTTCATCGGAGCATTCCAATCTTCCAAATAACTCGACGCCAAGGGCAGCAAATATGAAGAATAATAGAAAAAATAAAAGACCCAAATTTCCGACCTGCGGAAGGGCTTGCATCACGGTATCTAATAATGCCCTTATTCCTTTTGCCATTTTTAATAATTTCAGTACTCTCGCTATCCTCAACACCCTCATCACCCTCATGATCGTTGGGTTTATCGGTATTATGTTAGTTTCTAGTTCTTCCAAAACGATTCCTACTATAGATAATATCACAATTATCACGTCCAATTGATTCCATTTGTCTTTTAGATATATTTTGAAACCTAGTGCAACTAGCTTCATTATTGCTTCGAGAATAAAGACCGCGGTGAAAAAGTAGTTGAAAATTTTCAATGCGTATTGTAGAGCTGGAGGCATTCTATAGTATTCGATAGCCATTGTGACAACGTTTAAGCCGATCACGCCAGCTATGGCTAAGTCAAAATATTTGGACGTAACAACGTTGTGCACAAACAGTCTGGTCTGACAATAATCCGAATAATAAGGTCTTTGGTGCATTTCTGAAATAAGGAAAGATTAACTTTTAATATTAGCTTTTAATATTATTAAGCGCGTCTTTCACCAACGTCAAGTAGGCTAAACCGTCACCTACAAGTCACCTGTCACCGGGAATAATAATTTAGCTGATATACCTTTGTTTGTACGGTAAACGTCCCAAACATTAAATAGAAAATAATAAAAAAAATCGCCTATCGAATGATGCAGCAAACCGAGTGCATAATTCAATAAAACAGAAAATGATTTCTAAAAGTAACTAATCAACACTTTACTTGTAGTTGGTGAAAGAGGCGCTAAGTGTTACCTACTTTTATTTGGTGAGTTAGTTAGGAATATTCTTTTGAGGTATTTTTACCTCGGAGCAAAATACAAGGTAAACAAATTATAACAAACATGTATGCAGCGCCCTTGAATCCATCCTACTTGTGTTTTTATTGCTCCTAAGTGATGGCGCTGTCTCTTCCTCCAAAAACGAAATTTTTGGAACGCTTTAAATACTTACTTCGTCTCTTTTTTTCCATTTGCAAAGCTCTCTTAGCAGCTCGTCTTACTCTCTCTTCCTTTTCCTGTTCTTCTCTACAGCGGTGGAAGTTCTCCACCACGACTCCCACAAACATATTTAGTACAAAGAAGCCAACTAGTAGAATGAACGCTATGAAGTATAGGAGACGCCACTCGGAGTAATTCACTATAGGCTGAATCAAAATAAATTACAAAGGATTTTGATTTTTTTTAAAATTTTACTATATCACTGATGGAACTCTGGTAAGTAATTCGCAATTCAGCAATTTATGAAGTTAGTGCAAATAAATAAAAGGAAAAAAACACTAAAGGTATGTTTTGTCAGCTTCATAAACGCAGAATTTGTAATATTAAAAATTGAATTGACTTACTCTAACATACAAAATTATAAATTGTTACTGTTGGTTGAGTAGTTACTAGTATTTTTGTTTTATTTTGTTATTTTACTTATAAAAAGTCATCAATCAATCTTACCTGTTGATCTACACCGACAGCGTCTAACCCTGTGTACATTATATTAACCCAACCGTCTCTGGAACTCAACACAAACAGCGACATTAGAGCTTTGCCCAAATCGTCAAAATTATACTTTCTGTTGACCCACACGTTGCCTTCAATGGCAAGACAATCAGTTTTATTTGTAACATTCTTTATTTTGGCTCCTTCACAGTAGAAAAATGCTCCCTTGAAAAGCTTGAAAAAGAAAAATAATTAGTACTATTTGTAGAGAAAGCAGAAAATCTAGGAATGACTAAAATTACAACGATGCTAAAAAAAAATCCGTGAATTTCTTTAAGAATATATATAATATAAAAAAAATTATAACGTTTGTTGTTAATGTGGAAAACGATTTATTTTCACCATTAAAGTTTTATTGCTTTCATTAACCATTCATTCCTTTTATGAAATTATTTCATTGCGTTGTATGAATTTGGTAGGTAAACCTTAATTAAATAAATGTTAAATTTACACGTTTATATAAAATATTATCAAGACACAAACCTGCACACCCAAAATACCAAATATGATGAAGAAGGTGCAGCAGATAAGCACGATGTTACCAATAGGTCTCAATGAAGAGAGCAACGTCTGTACGACCAATTTCAATCCTGGAGCGCGATTAATAACTCTCAGCGGACGTAAGGACCTTAGTAATCTGAATACCTGTACAATACATTGACATATTAGAAACATGTAGACGGATCACATGCATACACTATATTTATTCAACATCATCATAATCATCCAGAACTTCTACTGCTGGACATAATTTTCCAATTCAATAATTTCAATAGGATCGGTCAGAAGCATCCCCTGGATCACTATATTTGTCAATATCATAAAAATCAGTGAATAGTCTAAGAAGATAATAAGATTTATAAATTTTAGGTACTTACTCTTAAAATACCAAAAATTCTTGGACTAGACTCTGAGACCAGAGACATTAGTAAATCGATTATGGATATGATGACGAGCGATCCATCCATAATATTCCAACCCGATGTGAAATAAGCTTCAGGGCCATAAAACATTCCTGATGCAACAACCTAAAAACATTTGCACTGTCAAAACAATGTTTTTTTTAATTTTTTAGAGCGCTTTGTCCGAAAAAGAGGGATTTCAATTTATATATTTCACATATACAAAATATTTGTCTTAGAGTCGGATAAAACTGTTAAAACTTCGTAGATCTTCGCCTTCTACTATTATTCTTGTAGATACACACGACAGATTAGGATTCGTTTCGACGATACAGACATAATCATTATACGGATGGAACACTTAAGATCTGATATTTCTGGTACTTTGATTCAGTGACATCCTGTCTAGTGCACTATCACGCAGAAGTGACACTTCTGCGGAGACAAAAGACAGATCAGGGTGCGGTACCCAGCGGTTATCAGAATCAATTCGGTACTTACTTGTATATTGAATGAAATTATCTCCTTTTTACGAATGTACCAGTATAATTTCAATTGTCAATTAATTTTTTCACTATAAATTACCTACAGAGTCAATATAACATTAAATTCAAGTAACAAATAGACGAGTGCATTAAATTCTGAGTTTTAGTTTGGTCAATTCGTTTTAAACTAAACAAATCAACTAAATTATAGTATGTTTGACCATAATAAGTATTCTGTAGAGAATGTATTAAAATTTTAAATATTAATGCAATTTCAGACCACAATTTGACACATATTTGCTACGAAACATAAAGCTACGTCGTGTTATGGCTATATCTGCAATATCAATAACCATTTAATTATGATTGTCATTTGACTTTTGTTTAAAATAAAGTATTTTATTAGGAAGCGTAATAAATGATTTTTAGCTTTTTAGAGAACCTGAATTGGCAAGAATCACCACTTGCTAATCCCACGATTAGCAAAAAAAAAAAAAACGCCAACAAGGCGACTACATTTAATTTCGAATAATTTTAATTAATTTTCTTATTACAGTTCAGTTTCAGTTTCGGCCGGCATCAACAGAAGAGGTGTGTGTATAACAAAAGAGCAATGATTACAATAAAACTCCAATTAAAAAGTAATTAATGACTTGCCTTAATGAACATTTCAACAGCGAACACAACGGTGAATACATAATTGGCAGACGATAGAAACGCTCTCTCCTTGGAATCGGGCGGAATGTTTGGACGCTCCATTGCAAGTGTTATGCAATTCAGCGCAATGAAAAGCAACACGATGTTGTCGAACCAACTCCGCGTCACCATCCACGTGCAAAATCTTCGGATTCTGTTAAAAATATATTGATTTTATTGACACTTTATTGACGATTTAAGAAAAATGACATATATAAGAAAAAGAATCCACCAATATTGTGTAAGTAATTTAATAATAAATGCCTAATGGTAGGCATGCTGAGCTTTCATTTCATGGTAGGTGGTTACCGTTGCCTCAGGACACAGCACTGCTACAGGAGATGCAAATAAATGCCTAATGGTAGGCATGCTGAGCTTTCATTTCATGGTAGGTGGTTACAGTTGCCTCAGGACACAGCACTGCTACAGGAGATGCAAATAAATGCCTAATGGTAGGCATGCTGAGCTTTCATTTCATGGTAGGTGGTTACAGTTGCCTCAGGACACAGCACTGCTAGAGGAGATGCAAATAAATGCCTAATGGTAGGCATGCTGAGCTTTCATTTCATGGTAGGTGGTTACAGTTGCCTCAGGACACAGCACTGCTACAGGAGATGCAAATAAATGCCTAATGGTAGGCATGCTGAGCTTTCATTTCATGGTAGGTGGTTACAGTTGCCTCAGGACACAGCACTGCTACAGGAGATGCAAATAAATGCCTAATGGTAGGCATGCTGAGCTTTCATTTCATGGTAGGTGGTTACCGTTGCCTTAGGACACAGCACCGCTACAGGGGATGCAAATATGATGCCAACCTTGATAAGGTTAAGAATAATGAGGGGCCTTGATAAGGAAGGGATAGAACAATGGGGCCTGAGTATTCCTCGAAACACACAAGCTGTTATATCATATTGGTATTCTGCAAGGTAGGGCTATATAGATTGCAATGTCATGCTTTTGGTGAAGAAAATATGACAAAGAATTCTGCGTTTGCAAGACGACTGACATCTTCAAAGATATATATGAAGTCCTTGTTGATCTGGAGAAATGTAACATAAAAAAATCCGTAACATTTTGCATCACAAAATATGCAGTACGTAAAAATATATATCACTTACTTATTGTCGGGAGGAAAAATGTACAATGCATAATCTTCCTTCTCTTTGAGACACCCTGTTGGTTCCATAAACCTGAACAAGTCTTTAAATCTAAATTGTCTTGCGTCCGATCTTAAGCAGGCCATTACATTATTGTTTATTGCCGCCTAGAAACAAGAAGAAATAAAAGAAATAAGTAAGTATATTATTTGTAGTTTCTACAATCCTATAGGGAGCTCCGTAGTTAGTTCGTTAACCCGTTTTGACAGGACGTCGCGCGTCGGCCTAAGTTTAGATATTCATAAACAATGAAATGAAACTATACACTATACAAGTTGCTTATGTAACAATTTGACAGTACTGGAAATGGTTCATCATATTCAACGAATAATAAGAATTTGAATATAGGTAAAATTTAGTTAGTATATTTATTGCTACTATAAATCACAACTAATCTATTAAGATTTTCATTTTAATGAAAAGAGAAATATTCTTTCATTACTGTCCTTAAAAGGTTTTTCAGCCCGTCGGAGTCAAATGCTTGCCTATTTTCCTATTAAAACAAAATTCCAATCTTATAGAATCCTAATCCTAAAATAAACACAACTTACCCTTGGTAAATAAGTTAGGAAGCACTTACCTCTTCATTGATTTGTTTAATGAGAGGCAGAGACTGGTTGTTGGGTCGTGTTGTTAATGTCGGTTCTCTGGGCGGTCGAGTAGCTAAGTGCGACATTTGCGCCGCTGGTGGCGGCAAATTACTCGCTTTTACTTCTGATATCGACGTTACTGTACAAAGAAATTTGGCCTTTAGTGGTTGTTCTATCATTAGTGTGAATAAACAATTTTATTTTATCCTAACAGCGTGGGTAACTTTATTTCGTTACTAATAGTAAACAGCCTTTTTCTTTAATTCTAACCATTTACGTGTCATTTCAAAGTTTCGACCAATACGACCACACAGTTTAGGCAGTTGGAATACATATATATTTAACAAATCCACATGTATATTCACAGCTTTAAATCACAGACATTCCACTGTTCCTTAGATCTTTTTTCCGGAAAACTCCAGTACATACCTGTTAGATAATCATTCGTCAGAGACAGCCGGTGTGGTGGTGATTTAACAGTTTCCAGACGAACCGTGGAGTCCGATGAGAATCCAGCTTCGGGTGCTTTCCATGATACCTAAAATAAAACTAAATGTCAACTATACCTACAATAAACTGACAGTCCACTTGATGGTAGGTGGCTACCGTCACTTATAACACAAGCAACGCGACATGTTGCTGCTGACTACAGTAGGATTAAAGTAAAGATAAGGGATTGGAAAGGGATAGGGAAATGGATTCTAGCATCCTTTACTCACTCACTGAAACACAACAGCACATTTGTTGTTATTTTATGGGACTCCTGCGAGTAACTTGGTGTGGTAACTTCTGTGGTAACTTCTGCGAGACGGGCTGCCCAAATGCCACTTCTTTTCAGATCCAGACCAGATCTGACTTAAAAGATCTGACTAAAAAACCGGTCAAAATCTGACTTGACCCAGCTGGAAATCGTACCCACGACCCCTGAGCACCCTCAGAAAGAACTCATCCAACGGGCTCGTCCCGTTTAACATTAATATTAACATTAATGTTAATAATTATTACATTATTAACAGTGTCAGTCAATCTTAAATTAAGTGACGACAAATCGACCACACATGCTTTTTTAAGGCCATTTTCATACATTATAATTAAAAGAACTTACTTTTTCATACAACATTTGTTTTATTGAGAAGAATGTCAAAGAACTTACATCAGGTAGTAACGGTGCTGTGTGCGCTGAGACTCGCCTCGCTGGCGCAGTCAGTACTCGAGGTGCTGGCAGCTGAGAACGGGCTCGGTTGTTGGGTAGTTCCGATTGAGTGTCGTTCTTTATAACCATCGACGACGATAGGAGAATTTCGTTCTTCCTGATATTCGAGCCTGAGTAATTAATTTCTTTTATTTATATTAAGCACATGTTACGAAACATTATATGAATGATTTTCATTGTGTTGTATAAAGAAAAGAAACCAACATTAAATTTGAATTTGGAACCTGTTATTATCTAAAATTAATCTTTATAGTGTTTTCTTACTTTCGTGCCAACCCTTGTTGAGAGTTCTTTTATTTTAAAATCGATTGGGGTGATAAAGAGAACCGAATTGCTATGATAGCATTACACAAAGTTGGTATGGAGCCAAACGAAATTTTATAAATTCTTTATCCACTTGGTTTTAGTGCTGGATTGATGGGTACAATGAATTAAAACAGAGAAAGAAAGAATCCTTAAAAATATTTTATCACGAGACATGAATTTTAAAATATGCTTTATGATTTGCAATTTATTAGAGATGTACTTAATGAAATTAAAATCTAATGGGGTTATAAATTCAAATCTGCTTCTTATGCGGCACGCCATGGAAGGCCTTAGAAAAAAATATAAGCAGAATGACCAAGTTTATTCTCATATCTTCAGAAACAGAATCTTCAGAATCTTCAGAATGATGACTAATTCGCAAGCAATTATGCGACTTCAAAACCATGTCAGGAGTACAGAAAAGGGCATATAGGCACCATTCATCCAGAGAAACGTACCGTTCCGATCCGTTCATATATTTTTACAGGGACCTACTAAACACTGTTAAAAAATTATATGAACAATGAGGAAATAAGAGAAAGAGGCGCACACGAAGGCGCGGGCAAAAGCTAGTAATTTACAAAACGGCTCTGAACATAAAGACTCATTGCAATCTTTTTTTCAAACTTTTTTCTTTAAGCGGAAAGCTTAAGGAAGGTGAACACAACTACTAAAAGACAAATGCGAGGATGTCACAAATGACAAAACGTATAATATATCACAAGTAAGTATATATGAAACACCGCTCACCATTACAGACGGCATGATCACGTCCGTTGTTCAAGACAACCGCGTCTGAGTCTGAGCCCGACCTGTGCTTTTGTTTCCGCCTCAGACTCGGTCGCGAGAGACGCCAACTGTACCCGCGTTGTACTCGGCATTTATCCTCCCCATTTGCAACGCCGCTTGACATACTTACGCTTCTGCAAGGACACGGGATTACACTATTCATGCATTTCTTCAGACCAATTCTCAAGGAAATCATAATGGTTGGCGATACATTTTAACAATTTACCGGTACGGTAAAATTTTTTTCAACATCCTAGTACAAACTAGAAAATTTCGTTTAGGGTCCATGGCACCACCGGCTTGAACCACTGGTGGAGCAAAAATGTACCGCCAGTGGTGCAAGCCGGTGATGCCACGGGCCCTAAACGGAATATTTTGTCAGCTTTTAAAGCTTGGTTGAAGTGTGATGTTGTATCTAACTTATAGGAGACGATTGGACCCCGCAGGGTTAAATATCACTGAATCATATGATACACTGAACACTGAACACTGATAGAAATCAAAAACGTCCATTCACTAGGTGGCGAGATGAACGTGTTGTTATTTCACAGTGGTCTTCTGTAAGGGGAAGATTGTCTCTCTCTATAGACGTTTCAAGTTTCACTAAAAGCTGTACCTGACCTTAATCAAGCTGGGATTAAAGTATATAATATTCTCTGACAACAATACTTACACACAGCTACCATATTAAAATTTGTTACCTAAGCTAGGGGTTGAAAATTAAATATTGTTACGTGCGGGGTGAGTTAAAATGCCGTTTAGGGTTGTAAGAACACGATTTATTACGCAGACCAAGATGACTTCCAAAATATCAGAGCTTTTCCAATTAAACCGTAAAACTTGCCAAAAGTCGTAAATAATTCACTCTATGTGTCAACAATGCACTGTCGCAAATATCTTCGCAAAAGCTCCCAAGAGTTGTTTTCGTATCGCTTGTTGTCGCAGAACTGTCCTACTCGAGCGATGGCACCCGTATTTATACACGCGCAGTCAGCCGCGATGTTTTTGGAAAACACTAGAAACTTTAAGGTAAACAGGCTCGTACACAAGTAAACAAGTCATAAAAAACAAACATCGTAAACAACTTTCTGGCTTAAGGGAATGTGAACCTTATGTCGCGAACATAAGGAACAGTTTTCTCTGAGACAGGAGGGCTTCCTTCTACGTATGGAAATTTCTATACGCCCAGGTCTCATGATAAACAACATCACGCTGTTTGTTTATGATAAACAAACGCTTCGAGAATGTTCGGTCGTAACATTACCCCCCTCTTAGTTATGATCGTCCCGATCATCATTCGTGCCGTGATACTTTGTCAAACGGTCAATGTGTACGACCTTCGGTTTTCCTCTTTGCCCCTTTTTGATTCGATAGGTGACGTCGTTGATTTTTGTAACCACATTGTAAGGTCCTTCCCATCGTGCTTGCAACTTTGGGCTTTTGCCCTTTTTCCTGAAGGGATTATGAAGCCATACGAGAGTTCCCTCTTCAAAACCGTTGATGTTTGATCTCCTATCATAACGGGTTTTCATTTTTTCACCGGTCTTGAGACTGCACTCGCGAACTAGCTTATGCACTTCATCCAGCTGTTCTCGAAGATCGCTGACATAATCCGTCACAAGTCTTGGGCTATTCGGCGGAGACCCTGTTATTGCATCGACTGGTAGTCTTATTTCTCGTCCAAAATTCACTCTGGCAGGGGTAAAACTAGTACTATCATGTACAGCGGAGCGATAAGACAGCAAGAAAAGAGGAATGTACTGGTCCCAGTCTCTCTGATGTGAGTCGACTACTTTAGCCAAATTATTTTCCAATGTTTGGTTAAACCTTTCGACCATTCCGTCAGACTGAGGATGAGCTGGTGTCGTACGGGTCTTATGTATACCGAGAAGGTTGCACATTTCTTGAAATAGGGCTGATTCGAAATTTCTCCCCTGATCGGAGTGTATTTCCAGAGGTACGCCATACCGACAGATTACATCCTGAACTAGCTTCTTGGCAACAGTTTTAGCTTCTTGGTTAGGGGTCGCAAATACTTCCGGCCATTTGCTGAAATAGTCTTGCACTACAACGATGTATTTGTTGCCATCCTCAGTTTCAGGAAATGGTCCGGCCACGTCTATAGCGATACGTTCCCATGGTGCTCCTACATTGTAGAGCTTCAGTTTTCCCCTACTTCTTGTCTGTGGTCCCTTGACTGAAGCGCATGCGTTGCATTTACGACACCAATCTTCTACGTCTTCCCGGCAATGGACCCAGTAGAACCGCTGTCGCACTTTCAAAAGTGTTTTCTTCACTCCAAGATGACCACCAGACACCCCATCATGGATATGACGTAGTAGAGGAGATACCTTACTTCGAGGGACTACAACCTGTACAGTCACCTGATGTCCGGTATTAGACTCCCATTTCCTGCACAAGATTCCGCCTTCCAGGGTCAAACTATCCCATTGAGCCCAATAGCTTTTTGTAACAGGACTGGAAGCTGATACATCCGCCCACTCAGGTTTCACTCCTTTTTTTATCCAATCTAAGATCAATCGCAGGTCGTCATCTTCCTCTTGCGCCTTCCTCATATTTTCTCCAGACCAGTCATCGTCTAATCCTTGGGTACGGATAATTTTTACTGATTCCTGAGACTCTTGTTTCCTGCAGTGTTTACAGATTTCAGGACATGGTCTTCTCGATAGAGCGTCAGCATTACCATGACCTTTACCACTTCGATGTTCTGTTGCAAAATGGAATTCCTGCAATTGCTCAATCCACCGTGCTACCTGTCCTTCAGGACTTTTAAACTGAAGAAGCCATTTAAGTGCAGCATGGTCCGTCCTTAAGGTGAACTCACGTCCAATGAGATACTTGTGAAAGTGCTGCAAGGTCTTCACTACAGCTAACAACTCTCGACGTGTAACACAGTAGTTTCTCTCTGGCCTGGAAAGCGTTTTGCTGTAGTACGCAATCACAACTTGTTTGTCTCCCTGCACTTGTGACAACACTCCACCAATACCCGTGTTGCTGGCATCCGTATCCACAATGAATTTTCCATTCCGTGTCGGATAGCCCAATATCGGGGACTCACATAAACGCTGTTTCAGTTCTTTGAAAGCGTTGTCACAATTTGCGTCCCAAGCAAACACCTGTTTATCTTCAGTCAGGCGATGGAGGGGTTTGGCTATTGTTGAGAAATTTTTGACAAAGCGCCTGTAATATGCGCATAAGCCAAGGAAGGATCTGACTTCGGTTTTATTCTTTGGTGTAGGCCAATCTTTTACAGCTTTGATCTTTTCTGGATCTGTTTGAACTCCTTCTTTAGTGATTATGTGCCCCAGATAGCTAACTGCGTTGCTGAAGAAGGTACACTTTTTAGGACTTAGTTTTAAGTTTGCCTCGCGTAGACGGTTGAACACCTTTTCAAGGTTCTGGAGATGTTCCTCGAAGTCACGACCCATGATGATTACGTCGTCCAGATACACCAGGCAAACATCTCCCAGAAGACCCACCATAACTCTGTCCATAAGGCGCTCAAACGTTGCGGGAGCATTACACAAACCAAACGGCATGACATTGAATTGCCAAAGTCCATTTCCGATGCCCGTAGAGAATGCTGTTTTCTCCTTATCCTCTGGACTTATTTCCACCTGCCAGTACCCACTTTTAAGATCAACGGTAGAAAACCATTCCATTCCACTGAGCATATCTAAAGTGTCATCAATACGCGGTAGAGGATAGCTGTCTTTCTTGGTAACGTCGTTCAGCCTTCGGTAGTCTACACAAAACCTGGTTGTGCCATCTTTCTTTTTCACCAGTACCACAGGTGACGACCAAGGGCTTGTAGATGGTTCGATGACTTTGTTTGCCGCCATATCCCTTATCATATCCGCAACTTCAGCTTCTTTTGCCCACGGGATTCGACGAGGTCTTTGTCGTATAGGTCTTGAATCGCCGGTGTCTATTCTGTGCTTCACAAGTCCTGTTCTACCGCAATCATTTCCAACGGCAAATATGTCTTTGAACCGCATTAAAAGATCCTGAGCTTGCCTCAACTGAACTGACGACAAATTTCCTTTCAGCGAATCCAATAACTGCGATACCTGGTAGTCTGTGCTATTTACTGCGTTTGTTGTACTGCTTATACGTCTTAAATACTTCACTTCCTGACACTTTCCAACTACGCTGTTTCTTCTGAGCTGTACCTCTTCATTGCTGAGATTTAAAATTCTTACTCTGCCTATCCTGCTTGTCATTAGTAGTGTTCTGGCCATTATCCAATTAGGATGTGTTCCTTCATCCTCCGCAATGACACATAACCCGTTCTTGACGTTGGATGAGAATTTCGTCATTACTAGATTTTCTGATCTGGGAGCTAGTTTGACGTCCCTTAAACAATAGAGTGTACATGGGGTCGAGCCTTCTAAGAAAACTTCTTGATCAGGAAATTCGAGTACTCCTTGGTCGACGTTCAAAATACAACGGTGATTTTTTAAGAAATCCAGTCCTAATATGCAGTCGTCAGTAATATTGGCAATCAGCACTGAGTTTGAGTACAACTGACTACCAATTCCAATTTCCACGTCTGAGTCACCGAGGACAGGTACTGGCTGGCCCGTTGCTGTTCGTAGCTGACATGTTGGAGATCGTTGCTTCCATGAGATAGTTCGTTTTAAGAGTTCAGGTCTTACAATGGTGCGCGATGCTCCTGTGTCTATTGTGAACCTGCACTTTTTACCGTTCAGCGTACCCTCGATGCTTAAACTGTTTCCGTTAGAAGCTTGTCTGATAGTAATAGCAGGGGCTTTCCTTCTCCCAGCCAGCGCCTGCCCCGCGGCCCTGGCAACGCTTAGTTTAACTGCCCCTCGTCAACTTGGGTCTCCATCTCTGAGACCCTTTTTCTCTTCTTCTTTGGGCAGTCCAGCCTTATGTGGCCTTTTTCACCGCAGCCATAGCAGGTCGGGCCATAGCGAGGCTTTCGCTCCTCGGCTACCAGCTCCCTGACCTTGAATGGCCTCGTGTCACGCCGCACAGCTTCCACTTCCAGAGCATGTGCCAGTGCACTCTTCAGGGTCTGGTGGTGACCCAAACGTACCGCTGCGCGAACTTCGCCGTCCCTTATCCCGTCCACAAAAGCTTGGAGTAGAGTTATTTCTACTGCATTCGGTGTTGATGTATAGGCGCGACGAACTAATCTCTCGATTTCGTCAGCCCACTGCTGGAGTGTTTCCGTGGGCTTCTGCGTGCGATCGCGTAGTTGAGCCCTATACGTGTGCTCCATGTGCTTGTCACCATATCGTGTCTCTAGAGCTTCCAGTAGGGCTTGCAGAGATCTTCCTTCTGTAGGGAGTCGCTCCAGAATCAGTTGGGCGTCTCCTCTTAAGGCTAGAGTCAACGCCATGAATGCTTGATCCTCAGTCCAGCCGCTGCAGTTAGAGAGGGTTTCGAACTGGTACTTATAGGCTGTCCAGGAAGATGTGCCATCAAACCGTGGCAAGTCCAGCCTACCTTGTGTAGGTACCGGCGCAGTGAAGACTGCCTCCCTCGTCACCAACTTCTGCACTTTCTCGGCGAGCGCCTGGTGGCGAGTGTCGGTTTGGTCGAGTCTCTCTTCCAGGCCTTCGACTTTCACTGAGACCCCTTTAACTTCGGACTCTACCTTTTTAACTTTATCGCAGATGACTTCAAGGCTTGTGTCCAATTTCGAAAGCAGCATTTGGCTAGCAGATTCCTGTTCACGGCGAGCGGCTTCCTGTTCACGGCGAGCGGCTTCCTGTTCACGGCGAGCGGCTTCCTGACTGGCTTGTATGCTCTGCACAGCAGCTTCCTGACTGGCCTGTATGCTCTGTACAGCAGCTTCCTGTTCACGGCGAGCGGCTTCCTGACTGGCTTGTATGCTCTGCACAGCAGCTTCCTGTTCACGGCGAGCGGCTTCCTGTTCCCGGCGAGCGGCTTCTTGACTAGCCTGTATGCTCTGTACAGCAGCTAGCAGCGCAGCGAGGTCCATCGACGGGCTCGATGTAGGTACTGCCGTAGGAAGCAAATCAGCATCGGTGCCTTCCTCCGGCTCCTCATGTGCTCGTTGTCTCGCAGCATCCATCTCCACTTGCCTCCTGGTCCGTGGAGTACGAGTTCCTTCGTCCCGTGGCATTAACGGCATTCCGCTTCTGACACCAGTTGTTACGTGCGGGGTGAGTTAAAATGCCGTTTAGGGTTGTAAGAACACGATTTATTACGCAGACCAAGATGACTTCCAAAATATCAGAGCTTTTCCAATTAAACCGTAAAACTTGCCAAAAGTCGTAAATAATTCACTCTATGTGTCAACAATGCACTGTCGCAAATATCTTCGCAAAAGCTCCCAAGAGTTGTTTTCGTATCGCTTGTTGTCGCAGAACTGTCCTACTCGAGCGATGGCACCCGTATTTATACACGCGCAGTCAGCCGCGATGTTTTTGGAAAACACTAGAAACTTTAAGGTAAACAGGCTCGTACACAAGTAAACAAGTCATAAAAAACAAACATCGTAAACAACTTTCTGGCTTAAGGGAATGTGAACCTTATGTCGCGAACATAAGGAACAGTTTTCTCTGAGACAGGAGGGCTTCCTTCTACGTATGGAAATTTCTATACGCCCAGGTCTCATGATAAACAACATCACGCTGTTTGTTTATGATAAACAAACGCTTCGAGAATGTTCGGTCGTAACAATATCATTGATCATGATCTAACTAAACAAATACAAAAACAAAAAGAGATTTAAGATCTCTTTCACCGCCTTTAAGTTTCGATTAGTTACTTCGCGGTTAGTTGGTATAACTCGGCAAGTAGTTATACTTGTCGAGTATCTTTTGTCAATTTCACAATCAAAAGTAAGCTTGGCGGTTAACTAATGATTTAGTATAAGTTATCCCATGCATTCGTGCAATATTCTCTTTAACCACTTTGTTTTCAATACATTTTGAGAGCTGTAAATAAATAAACATCAAATGTTATTGTCATTTTGTTTGAACTAACATTTTTGCTTTTTGTATGTTAATTGAGTTTTGAGTTCGTTTATAAAATAAATTATGATGGAAAATGGTAAAAGAGAAATAAGTGTCGAATTTCTCTCTAAAAGCTCTTGAACTATTAATATCAGCGGTACAAAAATATCGAAACATGGATGGATACATACAATATACGAATCCTTGGAATTCTTGGTAACAAAGTAGGTACTTATTCGTCGATTTGATGATCATTTAAATTTAAACCAAACAGATTCATTATCAACAATATTTAACTTTGTTACTAAACACAAAACCTTACTCATTAATTAAACCTGTTAATTGACATATGAGTAACAATTAACTTAGCCAGCTTAATCCTTGGTTAGCACTATTTGGCAAAGGCGAAATTCATTGCAATAATTATGAATTTAACTAGCCAACCTACTTAACACTTTATTTGTAGGTGGTGAAAGAGACTTTTACATTGTTATTTCACTCTGGACTTCTGTAAAAATGTGGTAAATGTTGCCAAACGGGCTGCCCAGTACATTGCAAGACTCAGTGTGCTCTACCATTGTTAAAGAAAACAGAAAAACTTACTTTTGCGAACTGAGCAAGCTTGATTTGTCACTGGTGTTGATGCAGTTGTCGTCTTTCGCGTCCTTTACAATAGTTATGTGGACGTTTTTCTCTGTTAATAGTGGCGATGGTAAAGATCTTGGCGTGGATGGAGACAGGGTACTGGGCGATGATGGCTTTAACGGTGTTAAAGGAGGTGGCGCTAATGTCATAGGTGGAAGCCTGGCCTTTTCCGAACCTAATTGCGCAGCAGCAGAGTGCAGTGTTAACGTGTAGCTGTTTGGTGGTTTTAAGAGGCCAGGAATGCTCGTGCACTGAAAAAAATCCAGATATTAGCATTCGTTCTAAATAATCAATACTAATAATAAATCTGTAAGGCTTGGTCATGGAGTAAGTTACTTTGTTTTCAGAGATATCGTGTTTATAGGCTCTATACATGATACTGAAACTAAATTGACCATTTTTAGAATTTTTTTCTGTATGTATGTATGGATGTTCCTCCATATCTCTTAAATGAATTAACTGATTTTCATGAGACTTGGTAGATAAACATTTAGACGTACAGGACATAGGATAGGCTACTTTTTCTTTTTCGACGCGGACGAAGTCGCGGGCGCCAGCTAGTAAATAAATTTTATTTTATGTTCGGTCCAATACACATTTTAATTAAAACATTCATTTTAGCTATTATTGCTTTAATTATTGTTCTGTGTTTTTCTCATAATAATTTTAAAATAATCTTTATTAAAGTGTGACATGGGAAAGAGTACAACAGAGTCTATTTTGAAAATCATTTGCAGTTGTGAATACGTACTGAAGTGCGATCAATGGAGTCAAGACTAGACAACATAGAGGATCTCTCCAAACTCAAGGCGACATTGAAATCTCTAAACGAAGCTCCCGGTTCTAAAGTGGTCGAGGGTGAGTCTTGTGGTGTGGCCGCAGTGTGGGTGATCATTGGAACGATTGTAGTGTCTGATGCTGCGGCACTATTCGCTAGCATTTTTGATTCCTTCAAACACAAATTTAAATAATTTAATTGTTACAATTACACATAAGTTTAATATTTATATGCATTTAAAATATTTAGTGTTTTAGCATAAATATTTTTAAGACAATTTGAAGCTTTTCAATTAATAAAAAAAATTAAAACACATTTTCAACAATGTTAACCACATACTTTTAACAATAGCAGATGTAACAAAAACAGTGGCATTATTTAAAAATGACATTGTTATAATTTAAACTCCGCAAAAAAATTTTTTTTTTATGAATGTCGGTAGGTTGTGTGAAGGTTTACTTTGTGGAAGGTAGCTACCGTCGCCGATTAGCACCAGCCTTGAACTATTGGGATTAAATACTTGAAACCATAGCGATTTTAAGCACGCTGTCGATCTAATAAGGATATAAAAAGGCGGTAGGAAATAGACTTTACAATATTACTTAATCACCTATTGCATGGTGGTAAGTTAGTTGGCCACTGCGAACAGACTGTCTAGTCTAGTTTATGACTGCAATACGCAGCAAAGCACAACAAAAATAGCATACTAGATAGCATATTAGGTAATGATCACGAGATCACAAATTATAAAAGAAAGACCAGATTTGTTTCAAATGAGAACTATTATTAGAATAAATTATTATTATCATTTATAAATAAATCCAAACATATTATGAAAATAAGTTCTAACTTCTTCTAAATCACCCAACGGATTATGACACCCATTTTCACTAATGGAAAGCGCGATAAACGAGAAAAATCTGTGTGTATAATTTGCATAAAAAATTTCACCCGTCGCCAGTAAAAAGTAATAGAAAAAACTTAATAACTGATTGGTTGGTGAAATGACAAGTATAACAGTGACACCACAAAATTATTCAGGTACAACATTGCCTCTGTGAAACTTGCTCAAACTCCCAGAATTTGTAAGTTTCGTCTGCTATTGTTCATGAAGTCTGTGTATATAATGTCATCGAAAAATCCAGTTAAAATTCGACAGAGAAAAATATTCATGTTTCGTTCAAGTGTTTACAAATCTCTTTAATTTGAAATAATTATGGTTTTAGTATGATTACAGATATTAAATTTAATATGTCATCGAAAATTGTGTTAAATTATTATGTTTGTCGACTTCACATATTCTTCATTAACGATGTTCATTAAACTCATGTTAAATATTAACCAAGAGCTTTAACGAGCTTTAATCAGAGTTCGTCATATAAAATTTTACATGCTATAAGTTTGTGATGAAGTACTTGGAAATTAAATTACATACATACCTTTTGTAAATTACATTTGTTGGACTGAGCACAATCTTTACAAAGAGTGGGGTGGTGTGATGATTTAGTTTTCCTGCGAGTTCTGATAACTTTATCTTTATGACCATTTACATCGTCCTTTGCTTTACGCACGTCATCCGCTGAACGCCAATAGTTTTTTATTTCATTCTAGAAAATACATTTTCACATAAATGCATTTTATATTCACATAAATATCTGACCCTGACTATGATGGCCCATTAAATATACTAAGAGTCAGGGGTCCAATTACATAGTGTTTGATTTGTACATAGCCTTAAGATTTTGTAGTTTATTTTTATGTGTCTGTACAGGATAAATGTTATGAATAAATCGTTATTATTGTTAAAACAACAGAATTTTGTTGATAAAAATGGAAGAATATAAAATTTGTATTTAAAATATTTTTCTCTTCGAATGAAATTTAAATTCTTATAAAGAAAGCTTCTTTTGCATTCAATTAATGAAAGCGTACCTATTTCAGTTTTCAAAATTTAATCATTGGGCTAGAAATTATGTGCAAAAATCGAGACGGGTACAGCGGAGCTGCGATCACAATCGATTATATCGATGCACTATGGGAATAAAAATGTTCGGCAAGAGCATGGGGAAGAGCTAGACAATTCTAAAAGGCCTTTGTTGTTTGTTTACCAAATGAAACAGGTTTCAATAGAGCTATGTGAGTGTCGTGCGTATAATGTATTTCATATATCAATCACTATGTCAGAGATAAAAGGCTTCACCTGGGAAAAGCTGTCGCTGGAATGCGATCCGGAATTGGTGTCGTCGTATTGTATTTCGTTGTTGTCTGAAAAACACTCACTAGACAATTTCGATTTCGCCAATTCTCGCTGTTCGCGTTCCCTTCTCTCGTTTCTCTACAAGAATCAAATTACACATAAGTGATTGTTTACTACCCTAACTATATATCTCTATAGCAACACTGAACGAACTTACTTCGGAACTAAATCCCTCAACAAGGATAGCTACAAGTAAGTTGAACAATACGTAATTCCCAAAAGTCATTAGAGCCACAAAATAGAGTGCAGCCCAGTGACTAGTCTTTTCCATACCATTAAACAAGACCACGTTCCAATCTTCCTGTGTCAATACCTGCAAAATCAAATTGTACAGTTACAACAACGTCCACATAAGCAAACAACGCTACCACATCAAATAATTCTTTCATTTAATATCACTTTAATAAATTAAAATAAGCAAGGTGTGCTGTCATTAGTGTTAAGTTGTGCCTTTCAGTGTCTGTATTAGTGTTTACATTTAACGTCATAAATAAAAGTAAATGAAACATAAAAACTTACGTCATAATGAACGGTTAAAATCAGCGTGTTTGTGTGTTTGTAAGTGTCGATTAGTATTCACAAATGTACGGGATAATGACAGGGTAACATAAACGGCAAGATTGAGTACACAAGCGTACAGAGGGTCCAGCATTCCCAAAACAAATTGTCTATTAAAGCAAGATGCACTAACTACAGAGCGCTCCATAATATGCAAATACACTAAATCTAACTTCTAATAATCTAATCTAACTAACTTCTAGACTAACTAGTTTACTATTGCGAATTTCTCGCTATCATGTTCAATTATGTACACACAACGAATTAGATTCTAAAGCTCTCAAAGACAAGGTGTGTTATTATCGGTTTGCTTTTGGTCGGTACGAGAAACACGCGATGGCTTCTAAATTACTCGTAGGATTTGCAAATAAACCAACTTTGGTGGTAACTAGTGTACGCGTAAAATAAACTCTTACCTGGAATACGGTGACAGTGGCCCAGAGGATGTTATTAAAATGTTTCCTGTCGCATTCGCACTTGGGATGATGTGAGATGATCTCGGGGCAGGTGCAATCCCGTTCGGTGCCATTGTCCTCCACGTACTTGCAAAACTTACCACCGAATAGATACATGCCCAGAATACTGCGTCACGAGGCGATGTAAAAATGAAAGAAAAAGAAAATGCTATGCCCACACGACGCGACCGACTTCACTGACGATATGCGATTCGTATGCAACGCTATCACTGCCTTTGACTTGCTTAACAAATAACTTTATTCACACTTAAGGCGCTTGGAGTCGTCAATGGCGTTGGCCATCTGGGCTTAGTATAATATCTCGATCCGTCTGAGAATCCGGAATTAGTATATCTCGATCGTTTGAATGAAAATGATAATTGATTTACATATTATGTTGTGTTTAAAGTACAACAGATTCTTAATTTTTTAGCGTGTAAATAATTCCAATCGTCGTCGTAACTGCTTAGGAGCAGTAGGGAATTGAACCCAAATAACACTGTTTGGTTAAAATTTTATTTTAATCTAGAAGTTTTGGTGCTACGAAAAAAAAATGTACTAAATGTTGTCTAAACATTGAAAATTCATATATTTTTATCAAACATTTTGTTTTAGCCATAACTACTTAAGAGTTAGGCTTAAGAAAGTACCCATTAGACGGCACTAAGGGCCTTAAATATACCTAAAATGAACAATATCTTTCAATTAATTATTTGATTTTAGTTAAAGTACTCTTAAAAAATGGTTACTATCGCAAGTGGCGGACTAAAGAGGGTGGGACCCTCCCCGACTTCCGGAGCCTGCAGGGCTTAGTGAACACTTACGCCATGTCTCAAAACTGATTTTTAAAAATACACACAGCTTGTAACTTATACAACCTTTTACATATTCAATTAATACAAAACATTATACATCTTCAATTAATCTGTGGTTCACAATAGTAGCTTCGTTCGAATTTTAATCATAAAATCATGACAAAACATGTTGTTATAAGATTAAATAAAATCAGTAAATGTTGTGACCTTTAAAGCTCTTTGTTTTAAAGGTCTTTGTATTTTTAATAGATGGAATAAATTCACTATCATTTGAATTTTTCATTCTATTTCTCATAATAAATTTTGCACTAGGCCGGGCCCTCAAACAAAGCCTTACATATATCCGGCGCTTGGTCCTCCACCTACTTATAGGATATTAGTCCACCACTGTGTTCATAATGAAATTAATGCAGTGATAACGCCGTTGGAATGCTTAACCAACCAACTATTAAATGTAGATTATCGAAATGGTAAATTTATTAGGAGCGTGTTACATAGTGCAATTTAGTTCCGGTTTACAGCTATCTTTTAAATAACCTGTAGTATTATCATTCAATTTTAAATTACTGCTTCATAATCATTGGAAAAGTAGTAAAATAGAATGCAAAAGAAAACATAGAGAGAAAAAAAGGCAGACAGAATGCAAAATAGACAAGATTATAAGAAATAAAAAACCACAAATACTCGTACCTACTTGTGATGTGTCAAATCATTCATTATGCAGCCTTTGATTGTAAATTTTAGATTTATGCAAAATTAAATTTAATAAGAGATAAATCAAGTGAGTGAGCCGATTCATTAAGCATTTACAAATTAAAAGAAAAATGCTAAGGAAAAGAGAAAGTAATCGGTTAATTAGACAAAATTAGATTGTTGTCGAAGTTAAAAATAAGATGCCGGGTCTGGAACGCAAAGCATAGAAAACTTTGGTCGAAAAGGAAATTGAATTTGAGGTAGTTAAAGAAAAAATGAGATTAATTCGACCATAGAATTCACTGTGTATTTGCAGGTAGATTAATAAAAGCAGCATGCAGAGTGGTAGAAAAATCGTATAATGCGATTGTGGAGTACTGAAGGTAGAAGGACTGACGAACAAGTTAACCCACGATTCGTTTCGGATCGACCTAAAGCTAACCTACAACTCAATCAAGCTCATTGACTAATGTGCTTTCGACAACTCTTAATGGGAGATCTATTACTGCACAACACATGGTGAAAGTGACGCTAGATGATTTTGGATAAATATAATTACGAATGTTTCACTAGGTAAGGCGGGTACTAGGATAGCGGTTACGCGACTGAACGCCTGATGACGAACAAAGCACAATGCTGCAAGTAGCTCCTCAGTGTCGTCTATTGTATGTAATGCTCTTAGTGTGGAGTCACCCTTGCAGCAAAGTGAAAGGTCGTTTGTGTACTCGCCATGTTAGTCGATTAGCCGACACAAGACAATGATACTATGTTACTGGGAGTCATATTGTCGTAAGTGCTGACTGCTGACGAACCCGTATTTAAGCGATTTAGTAAATGTTGCAAGTTCAGTCTGTTCTGGATTTGTTTGTTAGATACTTTAATTGAAAATAATACCTGAAACACCGTGACAAAGGCCCACAAGAGCGTATCAAAGTTTTTTCTGTCGCAATCTTGATCGCCCTCTTCATCTTTCTCGCAGAATTTGCACCCGAAGAGGTTCATACCGAGGATGCTGAACGTTATCACGCAATATACGATTAGATAATAGTGACGTTGCTACAGTCCTTGTCACAGTAGGGAGGAGACAGTAGAAACAAATATTGATATAGGACTGAATATTATGGTAACTGAGACACGATCTAAGATGAGGATTGATGAAGTGCAGGTGTAAAGAAACTTAAGTGGACACAAAGCACCGAAGCGTGAAATACACACATACTAATGAGTAAAATAAGAAATAACAGATATAGAAGAGTATAAAGTTGTAGATAGTGTGGATAGTGACAGTGTGTTGTGGGTAGAACGTCAAAGACAGAAGTGATAAGACACACATAGGATAAGATTGAAAAGAAAAAGGAAAAGTCACTCACAGTTAGGCAGTGCACGGGGAAGGGATGCGGGTGTGACAGTTAAGTAGTAGAAATATTCATATTTTATCGAGTTGATAAAATCTTCGTGGCTACGAAAAAATTAAGAAATTTGATTGAGCAATCGACAAGATGATTGCATAATATACGTACTAGGTGATATTGAAGAGAAGCTTTAGAATTAAGAAGTCAAATAACACCTAAGAAAAATGACGGTTTTGAATTTAGAATTATGTATTAACTTACATACATATAAAAACTTATAATTAATCCATGTATTTTTATTTATAATTGGTCTATACTCTTGAAAGTACTCATCACAATTATAAGAAGAGAATGTATACAAGAAACAGAGTCGGGAAGAGAAATTTGTTCAGACATAAAATTATGAAAATAAGATAGCAGTATCGGTGGTTATTAACGATTTGTTTAATTTGAAATAACTTACAACACATTTAGTATTTTTATATTTAACATGCATTTTATCACTCGAATATTTAAGTCGAAAACTGCTTTAACACGTATTTTATGGAACGGTAAATTATTTTATAAAATCATTAAAATTTTCATTAATCTAAAAATGGATTATTATATTAATAGTTACCTGAATATAAAAATAAAAAGGACAAGTAGCGAGAAGAACACAGCGACGTTGTCCATAGTTCGGAGCATCACGAACAGTTGTCGACGCAAGTTTGGCATGAATCGTACCAGTTTCAATATGCGCAAGAGTCTAAATGTGCGGAGCACCGACAAACCTGAGCTACCGGCCAGATCCTTTTCGTTTCCCATGCTTTGTGCAAGTTCGAAAGCACTGTTTAAAAATAATCTATTATTACTTTCAATATTAAGTAATATAAATCAAACAAAAAATTAGACGTTTTGGTATAATTTTGTACTTTTTTTGCCTTTCTTTTGTGCAACTTTTAATAATATTTTTTCATATTAAAAATTGCACTAAGAGCCTGTTTCACAAACGTCAAATAGGCTAAACTGTCATTTAAAGTCACCGGTAACCGGGGATAATGGAGCTGTTATACCTTTGTTTGTACGGTAAACATTAATTAAATAGAAAATAATTAAAAAAAATCGGCTATCGTATGATGCAGTAAACCGAGTGCATAATTCAATATAACAGAAAATGATTTCTAAAAGTAACTAATCAACACTTTAATTGTAGTTTGTAAAAGAGGCCCTAAGACGTTTAATATTAACTGTAAGTACATGAACAAATATAAAATGGTTATTGTGTTGTTATTTTTATATAAGAAAAAAATATGTTACCTTAAAATTACAATTACACCATCAAATACGTTGAATCCGTTAGATATATACTTAAAAGGACCTTCAGCTATTATCTTTAGAAACATTTCAACGGCGAAAATTGCCGAGAACACAACGTTACTGATCTCCACTATTACAGTGAGCTCTTCGGGTTGATTGTGATATTCGATACCCATTGATAGTGTATTTATGAGTATGGCCAATAGAATACCTGAAATTTAGTTGCAATTAAAGCAATTTCGCAATGAGCTTATATTATAGGGAAATAAAATATTATGTAACAAAGCAGCGACCCACTTCCGGCTTAAGACTCCTCTTATAACGCGTAACGCTCTATCCATTAGTAAAACTACGTTCAGTAGTTTTTGAGATCATCGCGTACATACTTTCAGAATTCATTAATTGAAATTTAGGTATATTATTATTAACATTTATTTATTACGAGAGGGTCCCGGATTCCATTCCTGGCTAGGCCAATTTTGAAAAAAAAAACTTTAAAGTTGGCTCTGTTTAGTAGTTTTGCACTATATTTGGCAGTCATAATTCTGGTGGAACTGTCCCACTCCTTTGCAGAAGACGAGCGTACGAGAAGACAGCATATGTGCTTTGTTTTCGGTGAGTTAGTAAGGGAACCAATATCCTTTTAATTACGATAATAATTTGAGTTACAACTTTACATACCCTGTTGGAAATACTTGTGATTGACTATATTTTTGATATGTTTCCTTAGCCCGGATAAAAATTTCGACATCCGCCTCCATAACATCGAAAAAGTATTTATAAAACGATTCTTTCTCAATTCTTTTGCTGCTGCTTCCGCTGCCAGTAATTCAGCGCAACATGAAAAGTCTTCAATTTCTACAGTCTAGGTAGAAAAAATATAGTAGTTATTATTTTGTTTAAGCCTTTTGTCTCTCAATGAATATGTACACTAAATTAATGTTACCTTAGAATCGGATTTCTCTTCGCCAGCTCTCTTGCTAATGCCTTTTGTTAGTTCTTCAAAGAATGAGTCTAAAGCCACTTGTCCAGTTGGCAAAGCAGCAGATAATGCTCCAGATAAAGCCAACAGTTCTTGACAAGACATTGTGCCTCCTGCAGCCGCTCTTTCCTCTGCTGTTTCCCCTGCTGGTAGGTCGAACTCTACACCCCAGTATAGTATCGTTACTCATATTACCTCAGTACATACGCATATCTAAACAATTATGAAGTTGCTTCGAAAGCGTCTATGTTTTATTCGTATGAGAATCTTTATGTGCCGAATTATTAACTTTGGTAACAGTTGCTGTACAGTGATTCACATACGAAGTAGGTATTTGATAATGCTTTTTGACACTTTCGAAGTACTGTTTACAAGTGAAGAAGTGGTACACATTATAAACATGAAGGAACTAGTATAGGCTGAAGGGTTCAAGCAGAATATATCCTAAAAGACATGTTTGTGTTTTTAATTACAAAATTACTTAGAGTACACCTAGACCTAACCACTATTGAAGTAATAAAAGACAGTGAAAGTGAAGTAAGAAATTTAGACCAGATTGAACATGCCCCTCTAATAGCATCGTCTAGAACTAGCGTATCTAGACTCACCGCTTTGGCTCTTAAGCCAGTCGCGCTGACACAATGAATCTGAATAAATATTTATTGGATTGTTAACAAATTCCTCAAACAAGTTAGATTTACAAGTGTATTGGAAAGTTTAAGAGAATGTGACTTCGAACAAGACAAGATTGAAAAAGTTTCGAGTGTGAGCAATAAGGTTAGCTAAGGCAGTTTTTCTTTTCGAGGCTATTGATATAAATTTTTGCTCGTAAAAACTTTAAAATTGGTTTAAGTAAAAGCAGTGTTTTTCTTGGCGGTGTGACAAACCAGTATCTTTAAAATTTATCCTTACCTGTTTGTGTCATTTTTTCAGAAGAGCAAACATTGTGGGGATGGCCTAGGTGTGGCGAATTCGGTGTATGGAGTAATACTGTGTCACTAAACATCACTGATGATCTGCGACGGGCGAGAGATGGCGGAGACAGCAGAGAAAGGTTTGAAGCATTCTGTTTTATAAATAAAAACGAATAAATAGGAACCATCTTCTGCTACAAATTATCCATTAATTATAAAGTTGTTTATATATATACTTATCATATAGTATGTTTATATAAATTTTAGTTATTTGAAGCATTTAGACATTACTATCTGGTGCCCGCAACTTCGTACGCGCTGTAGTTCGTTTTTTAAAATCACACAGGAACCTAACATTTTCCAGAATAAAAAGTATGCTTTAGTTTAAACCAGGTAATCATCAATATCTCAGTGAAAACCGCATTCAAATCGGTTAGTCTATTTCTGAGAGTAGTGTGAACAATTTAAACTATATAAAATCATTTCCATTTAACAGCAGGCCTAGGTTATATGCCTACATTTTTTCCAACGGCCTTTCGTTTCAATTTTATTATAACTTTTCCTGTTTTCCTTCCATATTTCAACATGATGCTTCTTATGTCGTTAGCTGTTTCCGAACTCAATTTCTGAGGTGTGTTTTCTAACACAACATTACCTCGAGATCCGCCGCCGAGAGGGAGGGCACGCGCAACAGGCTGGGCCGGCTGATGGGCTCCTCGCACCCAGCGCCCCCCACTCCATCCTCCCCACCGACTTTCCCCCCATTCGCCTGCCACAACCAATACAATACATCCGCTAACACGGCTTTGTAAATCCTCTAGGTGTATTTTAATTAAAAACTCCTTGTGAAAACCACGTTCTTTAAACTTGATGAATATTTAAATTGTTTGAACCTAGCTCTTAAAACAATATTTTTCTCAATTATATTATCATTAATATCATCAAATATTATTAGAAAATTATGGAGTAGCAGTGGATGTACTATGGTTGAGATGATGATGATTATCATTAATATTAAAAACAGATTAACAACAATCGTAAGACCACAAACAAAACAATAGAGAACATTCAGTCAGATTAAGATCAAGACTATTGCTTACCAGGAATCAAACCTGGGATCCTTGAGCCAGGAAATTAACAAATTAACCATTCTAGCGAACCGTTGCTTTTCAACATAATGAAGACGTCAAAAGCATATCAAAACAAAGAGAAGTATGTAGTTTCATCAAAAAGCGATGAATGATCACCTTGTAAGTTTGTATAAATTAAAACTATTTGAAATGGAAACACAAAAGCGAAAAGTTTAAAATATTCATAGCTTTGCACAACTCGGTTAAACCGTTGTTTTAGATGTACAAATAACTTCGTTAGTTCAGCAAATGAGTCAAGGTAAGCAAATATTCAGAGACCGCATATTTATTTAAGTCACTTGTGATCTATGATTGACATTTGCTGATTTCAGAAAGACATCTGTAAATAATTATCTGGTGCAGTTGACTGTACTACGTCTACTGTAACACATTTTAAGCCATAGATTCAGGATACCTCCGATCTTTACATTATGTTTATTATTATCAAAATATACATTGTTTTGTCATTAATATAGCAATTAAAAGGCCAGCATACAGGCCTAATACAAAATTTTCAATAATAAATTTACAATAAATTGGTATAATAAAGGACATGACGTGAAGTCTTGCCGTTCTTCTACGAACTAGCGTGAAGAACTATTATAGTCGAAGTAACTAATGGGCACCACCCGGTATGCAAAGAGGATGCAAGGCTACTTGCGGAGATTAATCTTGCGAAAGAAATTAAAATACAGTCAAATACAAATCTGATTTACCTGTGGATGGGAACGAGGACAACATGGATGATGTTGCTTCGGCTTATTTGATGGAAGCTGAAGGGTTTCTTTACTTGTTCGCCATCGTACTTGAGCGCGCTGATACCGGTAGACTCTTTGGAAAAAAAAAAGTAAACTTGTTATTAATGAGGACAGACGTTTAAGGTGAATTTAGTCTTCTTCCCGAACAATTTTCAGGTGAATAACTTTGTAATTTTTGTACTGGTAGTTAGTTAATAAAGAAACACACAATGATTTTTTATCTTCATCAATTATAACAACACAAAAGTTTGGGAGAAAAAAAAATCTGTTTAAGATAACATACCTTATTTTCTTCGCCATTCTCCTTTTGAATCTTCGCCACAAATGCGCAACGTACTTAACTATCTCTGCATAGCAAGTGGCGGGTTCACTATTGTTAGTAGACGAGGCTAATGTTGAAGACGACGTAAAACGAGCACGTTCCACGCGCATACGTTCCATCTCACGCTTTTTAGTTTCACTGAACTGCGTTGCTATGACGACCAGGCAAAGGTTGATCATAAAAAATGATCCAATCTGAAAATGTGAAGAGAGTTCTCAAGTCGAGCGTGGAACGAAATTGAATGAATGTTTAACATTGTCTCAAGTAGGCTAGATTAAAATTTACAAAAGAAACGAGACTGTGAAATTCAATGATTGTTATATTTATATTTACAAAGAGATTCAGGTCGTTTGTAGCTACACTTTCGTTACATCTTAATTTAGTATACCTTAAATACTTACTACTATTAATAGAACAAAGTAGATCCAGTCCCAAAAGCTGTGTGCGTCTTGGACATAGTACATGATGTCGGTCCATCCTTCCAGCGATATTACCTGATACAGTACAATATTTTACAATGATCAATAAGTTGCAGTGATCATTAATCATCATTAAGTGCAAAATAATTTTCAAATTTCATTTTTAAAAATGTAAAATTTTACAGATGAAATACGACAGAATTCGAGAGATGAAATTAGTTTATTACAGATGAAATCACTTATAAAGCTAAGTTCTTAATAACAAAGTAATACTTAAGATAACAGCTATGAGGTTAACAAGTAAGTCTTTTTAACCTTTTTTGTTAGAGAACTACAGCTCTCAAAGATGTACACAGAGCAGAGATAAATGTAAAATTTTAAAATTCAATTTTTAGCTTCAACTTACCAGAAAAATGGCAACCCAAGCAAGACCGATATTGTCGAAGGAAATAGTGCCTTGGAAAGGATTTGATCCCCTCTGAGTGCAGTTCGTATAATATTGATTCCAGTTCACACATGAGGTGTTTGTTGGGTGGTTATATGAGAAAGGCTTTGCGGTTTCGTTGCACACTAGAGGTCCGTAACGATATGGGGGGAAATTGCCGCAATAATGCATGCCACTGTCTTCTGGCGTGGTGCAGATATAGTCCAACTCCTTCGAGAACTCGTAGTAAAACGATATGCTGTACAACAAAAAAGGAATGTGTTACAAACGATAAACTAAATTAATTGTCCTTGATATTTTAATTTCATTATATTAAGTTAAATAGGGATTTTGAAACTATTATGAATTCAATATTTGGTCTTAAAACTGTGTTTTTTTTGTTGTAAATATTGATTGATATTAATAATGACTGATCATTTGTGTAAACATGAAACTGTTGTTATTGTTGTTAAATTAGTTATTGAACAAGAATGTGAAATAATGTTAATATTGGTCACAAGTAATGATTTCTGATAACAATTATGGAATTACCTTGAGGTATTATTTTAGAACACATGCAATCTCTATTAGACAAATATAGCACAATTAGGTAACAATGCATGCAGACATGCCGAAGTGGCCGAAGTAGAAGAATCTAAAGCGTATAGGTTGAAACGGCGTGTTAGTAAGAGAGGCTTAGGAAAGCCAGGTAAATTATATTGGTGGTTGAAAAGATTAAAGCCGTCGCCAGTCGTTATGTTTAACGACAGCTGCCGTTACAAGCATCGGAATACGTAGCGTTGGCCGTAACCCACATCATTTGGAGCACCCGGTCGTTACGGGCCTTGTTCCATTGATGATCGCCATAAGACTTTATTGGTGGTCTTGAGCTTGACATAAAATTGTTACATTTTGTGGAACATACACAAATGATTCTAAATATATATAATTAGATGTTAATTTATTGTGAAGTGGTATCAATAATGGTAATGTAAATCATGTAGATACTGAAGCTTCAGTTAGTATGGCGCTAGTAAGTCATGTTGAACCCGTGTTTTATTCACAAATACCAGTTGTCCGAGAAAGAATGGTAGAGCGGTTTAAGAAAATTTCAAAGAATGATTTCATGTGTATAATATATTATTAAAAATATCGTGTACAGCTTCTATAATTATTGTAATTATCTAAAGTGTTTATGTGCAATCAAATTTTAGAATAATCACAAAACTACTAACTGGTAGTCTTTAAAAGTTTGACGAAAACAAGAAATGTACAAATGGTATTTAGTACACAAGTGTGAGAGGATAATATAGTTGATAGATCTACTACCCATATTTTGAACTGGTCAAAATAAACTGGCAATTTTTAGAAAACAATGACATAATGGTATGAGTGTTAAATAATGTTTCTAGGAGATGATTAATTTGTATTTGTTTCTATGGAACTGCCAGTTTATTATAAGGAAGCAATAGCACATCTGTACGTCAGATGTGTGAAGGTACACGATACAACAGATTTCAATGTTCATAATAGACAAATTAATTTTTAGCGCAAATCCTTACGAGTTCACTCTGACGCGCACTCTGTACCATTCGGACAGGTCTCTGGAACATAAATGGAGTAATGGTGACGAATGTCCAATGTACCTACAATAAATTTGTATTCATATGGGTATTCTAAAAATGTGGATGAAATAAGTTAAGCGATCTAAGGTGAATGATCACTGGTGATCTTTTTATGTTACATTATAATAGGCACATTAGGCAATGTAACCTTCACAAAGTTTGTTGGAGCTAATCTCTACTTGTGATTCGTTCACAAAATCAACCGTGCAAATGATCTGTTGCAGATAATTCTTCAAGTAATTCTTGGTTTGTCGAATAATTTCAATACCAGTACGAGTAATCAGATCGATATTTTTCGTTGCAAATTGTATTATGCGTGCGATTTTTATGGATATTACTGTGTAAATGAGGAGACAATTCTATTTTTACATGAGATGCGACTAGTGACTGGCGATAATCAACCCGTGTTAATCCGTCTTTAGTAATAGTCATTTTGGTGTCTGGCCCATTACCCACTAGTTTTGACGCGGTAGTCAACCATATTATATTCATAATGTAAAAAATTGTACTCTGACCGACTATTTAACAAAAATTATGTGGTTGCGGTTTTTAATTCAGAAGCAGAGTACGTTCAGCAATGCATATTTGTAATAACTACAACGAAATGTTGGCAATAATACCCGTAGTATTTGTCGGGCCCCTGTTAAATTTGAAATCACTTAAATTCACCACATTTTTAGATATTGTATAGATGAGGTACATGTACTAATTTGTGTTAAGTTTCTTAATGGAAAGTAAAATAAATTACTTGTTACTAATTTTTTTTAAATATACATACTCTACATTGTTATTGATGTTATTTGACTATGTTCTTCTTACAAGCAACACAGTGGTGTGTATTGGTCAAATACATTGTTATTTGTATATTACTGACAAAATGTTAAATGTAGCAAAAATTATGTAATGTTAACTAAATGGCTTACACTACTTTCGCCCAATCTATTTTTGCTACATTTTAAAATTAATATCATGCGGGTATTGTTTAGTTATTTTTTGACAGAATGCAATATTAGTCTTATAGCGGTATGTGGTTACTCAGTTTAACATGCGCGCTTGATATTTATAAATGAATTAAAATTAACTAATAACTTTTTATATTCTAATTTAATATGAAACGACAAAGTGTAGAATTTTGAATAATATGGAGCAGCAATGGATGTGCTCGTCATGGATAGAAGCGTTAATATATTGCATGCAGTCAACGTTAGCAATAGAACGTGCTGCTAAGACGAGCGCTCTCGAGCAAATTGAATGAAAAGAAATAAAAATTGTTTCAGTCGCATTTCATACAAAAAAAACTCTAGACTTTAAGTCGTTTTGCGTCGTAAACTTTTAGGTCTTTATTCGCTAAATGAATCGATACGATATTTAAAGAACAACCGAGTGGTTGAATTGTTAAATCTTTTGGCTACAGTATGTGATCGAACGTACTTGGGCCGCAGTACATTTGGCGGTAAAACGAGTTCACAGCGTTGTCTGAGGATGCCTTCCCAAAGCTGGACACCGACGATGCCGAATATGAAGAAAACGAAGAAGCAAAGTAGCAGGACGTTCCCAAGCATTGGTAACGTGTCCAGTAGCAACATGACCAGGATACGCATACCTGAATAATAAAACGTAAGAAAAAAAGAATCAATTTTAATTGCACACAATTTTTTTCATGTTAAAATCGACAGACAAGCTGATGGTCCACTTGGAGATAGGTGGCTACCGTCGCCTATTAATAAAAAAAACAGGTACTGCAAGTGCGCAATCGACAATAATAAGATTAAGAATAAGGGATTGGGAAGGGATAGGGCAATGGGTCTTACAGCACACATGCTGCTATTTCACGGTAAAGCCTTCTTTAAAGGGGCGGTTACTGCCCATATAACTGCGAAAGACGTTTCCTACCACTACTTTCTAGATCCAGACTAGAGCCAACTTTGAAAAGTTCATTTCAAAGTTGCGTACGCTTCAAAAACTCGAGTATGGGTAGATCGACTTAAATTCGGTTTTGACATGTCGAAATCGGAGAAGATTCTGATATACAAAAATTCAATCCCTGGCAAAGCCTGGAGCGGGTCGCTAACTGAATTGAGAAAAAGGAAAGGTGTAAATGCTGTGGAGTGTGTTTTAAAGGATGGAGGGAATGCGAATAATAAAGTGAGGAGTTATTTCTTTTTCATTTCATTTAATTCTTTCCGATTAGGTATATTATCAAGGGTTGACGATGTACTCGTATGTAGTTGTGAAATGTCTGGATGTCTCTGGCTTTTGTAGAGATGTTAGCGAGTTTATTGATTCAGTCTTCTTGTGAATTATTGCAATAAAGAGCATGAAATAAACGCGATTAAAAATAATGCATTTAATTGATTTTGGACATTTAGTAAAGTGAATAAAGAGACTCAATTTTACATGAAAAGCAATCCGCTGAGCTTCGTAAATATATTTATTGCTGAAACCAGATTCATGTGAATGAGAATACAGATTTCAATTAATTCTCCCGTTTCACCAAAATTGGTACTCCAAAAGGATTAAGCTCTGAGCGGACTAACTGCGAATTCGGTAATCCAGCATTTATGGTTACTTGCAAATAATCAGGCGAATATCATTGGACTGTAAATCAAAATTTATGTTTTCCCTTAAAAAGGCAATGCTCGTTGGATTATGAAGAATTCAATTTTTTTTAAAGGCGAAGTGAATTTTTTTTATAAAATAATGAGTGGAAGTCGACTTTTCAATATTTTTGTGTAATTGGTAGAACAATGGCAACATTTTGAAACACCCATGCAATAGATAGCACAACGCCTGCTTTTTTACTTTTCATAATATACAATGCAACTGGCAAACCTTTTGAAAATTCGATAATGATACATCGTGTTTACTTTAGTACAGTTACACTCAAATAATATTTATCTTATTTCCACAATTAGTAAAGACATACTACAAGGATCTAGATACTACTATAGTAACAAGATAATATATATTTTTTAAATTATTATCTTTTTACATAATTTTACATATACATAATAATCGATTTATTATTATTATTAATAATAGGTTTGCTCTTGGCCAGCATCTAGCCGTGCAGGAAAGACGAAGCCGACGATGGAGCGAGCTAATTCAGAAAATGCCTATTCACTCGAACTATAAAATGATTTGGGTTATATGACTAACGCATATAATATGTGCAAATTGGTAATATGCAGTTGCATAGATATTATTTGTTAGCAAACAACACAGTAAACTTTATTTCTTGACAGACTTTTGTTTGTATGTCAAACAAGTGAACAATTTGAAAGTTCAAAGTGTTCGAATTCGCTGACTTATTGCGTTCTCTTCGTTTCGTACTCTGTCACAGTTGTCAATTTGTAGTTATTGAATGCCGATTCATGAAATGAAAATTTCGAAGAGCATTCAAAGATATATTATTTCTATGCATAAACTCTTGTATATCATATTGTATATTGGCATTCTCTCTTTATCTCTATGTGCCTCTTCAGTCCTGAAGGTTAGCCGTCAACTTTCTGAACCGGTCCCTGTCAAGAGCCAACTGGAAGAGCTGCTCGACCGAGGCAATCCCAGTCCACTCTCGGATATTTCTGAGCCACGACTTTCTCCTTCGCCCAGCGCGTCTCTTCCCTTCCACCTTACCCATCATAATCAATTGGAGCAGACATCTATCGTGCCTAAGCACGCCATCTTGCGTTTTTTGATGGTTTTCGTCATCTTTTTGACCTTATGTATCCAGCTAATGCGAAGCATATATATGAATATAACTAGATAAGGGTAATATCGAATATTCTTTTGAAACAATATTACTATTTGGTTTCAAATTTGTATGGAGATCAGGCCATAAATTTGTTTTCGTTTTAACGATTGAAACTTGGAAAAAGTGTAAGTTAAAAAAACAATGCCCTGAGTTTGAACCTTTTAAATGACACAAATACTCGTATATAAAATTATTAAACTGGTATACCTATCTATCTGGTTATAATGTTAGCTGGCTTAGCGCCTCTTTCACCAACTACAAGTAAAGTGTTGATTAGTTACTTTTAGAAATCATTTTCTGTTTTATTGAATTATGCACTCGGTTTACTGCATCATTCGATAGGCGAATTTTTATTATTATTTCCTATTTAATGTTTGGGACGTTTACCGTACAAACAAAGGTATATCAGCTCCATTGTCCCCGGTTACCGGTGACTTTAAATGACAGTTTAGCCTACTTGACGTTGGTGAAAGAGGTGCTTATTGTTTTAATGTACACGAAAAAATTAATCCTTTTCACTTCCTAGAAAACATAACAGATATCTAAAAAAACGTGTCTTCTCTATGTGGTGGTGTTAAATATGACATTGTCGATGTTTGTGTAAGGAACTGAGGGCGGGCGGCACTTGTTGCTTGTGTCGATCGATCGCTCGGTTCGCCCACGACCTCTCAGTGCGGGGTTAATTTTTATAAGTGGCAACTCTCTCAGGATTTTTCCTCAACACTTCAACTGGCATTACATTTTACAATTGAAAAGACACTTGAGCGATTCGATGCGTTTGCTTTCACTTACAAAGAGTGTTGACTTTAAAGAAATCAATTATCTCATTAATGATGCTGTGTTTTTAACTTCAATTGCTAACAATGGGTTGTTATATATTTGATGGCTGTCTGCTTGTTGTGATGTTGTAGTTCCAAAACCAATGAAGCTATCGAGGTGCGTATTTTTAATAGAAAACAAGTATAACTTGGATTATGCTTAGCCACATATCATAACAGTTAATTCGAAGATTAACTGACTGGATATGTGCCTCACTTAAAGGCACTTAAGCACTGAACAATACGACTGTAAGGAAGAATCCGATTATTATTAGCACTGTTATTTATGGTGAAGAGATTTCAACTGAACAAAGCAGTAATGCGTTTCTACGTAATAAACTGGGATAATAAATGGGTGGCGGAGGTAGCCACCCCTTACAGAGGACCATCGTGAAATAAAAGCACATCAGCTGTTGGTTTTCGTTAAGTTAGTGAGTGATGTTAGAACCCTATTTACCTATTATACTTGTTTTTTGACCGGCGTTATAATATGTAGTGATGTAAGGATATTACATTTGGTTTATGGCACTTCACTTAAAATATAATTTTCAGATTAAATCTGAGAAATTTCAAAAATAAAATAAAAGCAAACTGTAGTGGTTCCGACTGCTAGTATTGTTCCGTTAAAATATTAATAATCGTAAATGGCCCGCTTTTGTTCCGTGTTGAAAACTGTCCAAGTCGCATTTAAATTAGTCGCATTTCCATCACAAAAGTTCCTTTTAAACAACATTTTATGTTTCTTCAACGTTGTTCTTCAAATAAAAGCTGATGACTGTATTTTTTTGTGTACCTATATATCTATCCAGTCCTACGTCCTAGATGATGATGTTGAAATAGGAATAAAATAACAACATTTAAAATATTTACTTATTGGAAACATCCATACTTTTTTAATATTTTAAACTTGTAAATAAGTCCATCTGTTTCATTTTGATTTAATAAAATTTATTATGAAGAACGTTCAAAATATTTTTATTTAAAAAGCAATTTATTGAAAATTAAAAAACGAAACATTGTTTATGACTGAAACATTATAATCAAAAATCTCAAAGTTCCGGTCAGTCTATTAAAGGGTACTCGTATTAAGGGCGCTTACTCCAAAAAAGCCTTTCGGTAACGCTTTGTGACGGTCCAGCTATTGTATAAAACAGGATATGAAAAAGTTTCTTTCATGTAACAGTTTCCAGACACAGGTTGAATACAAAACGCTGAATCAAGCGTGCCTTGGGATAAAAATAAGGGATTATTAGTGGAACCCTAAAGTTTTAATTTAATTGCTATCTTTCCAAAGTTTATAAGTAGAGCAAGATGGTTACTGAAACATATTATTATATTATTCTATGAAATCTTAAACGAGCCGTGTCTGTTACGTTAAATGTTTAAAAAAATATACACGCTGTACTTATTTTATCGAAGTAAAAAAATATGTTTTAGAACTTTTATCTGTTTGTCTATGCGTTTGTGCACGTTAATCTTACAAACGGCTTAATCGATTTTAATGGGGTTTTCACTGATATATTGATGATATTCTGGATTAAACCATAGTTGCTTTTTATCAGGAAAAAATGTTAGGTCCTATGGGATTTTCAAAAAAGAACTACAGCGCCTACGAAGTTGTGGGCCTGTGCAATGATAGGAGTAGGACACACTGCATTTCACAGTCTGAAATTAAACAGCCCGTATGGTGGTAGTAACTATAGAAGATCACCGTGAAATAATAGCTTACGGGAACAGAAAAACATATTGTACAGAAAAAGCTTGACTGGTCGATGTAAACGTCTAAAGGATACCAGAGCACATTTCCCTGTCCACTTCTAAACCCTTGTCTTATATTGAGTAAAAAAAACTTTAAATAAATTAGTGAAATCTTCAAAAGCACAAACAAACACACAAAAAGTAGTGTTCGTTATCAGATTTAAAGAAAATCCGAAACACAAATTGGTTGATGAAAATTGAAAAGAGTTTTTGAAATATTGATTTAAAAATACTTCAGTGAAACAAAACCTGTTTACTAAAACGCCTGAGGTCTCGCACAGTTTGAAGCAACGGAAACTTTTAAAAAGTTGAGAATTTTCACACAAATAGAAAGTTTCGCAGTGGTGTGTTTATTTTGTATTTGGTAACCGGGAACTCCGCAAGACCTACTTTTTCGATGCAAAGTACCCACGCCTTGGGAGGTCACGGTTTTACTGACAGTTGTCTCTGTAGACTGAATTTACATTCCAAAAGTATCGCGCAAATACAAGAACAAACTGCATATTCTATTGTGCATCTGATTTTAAGTACGAGGACCAAAAATATATTTCAGGAACTGATGGCCGAATATTGTCAAAAAACACATTTTTCACAAAAAATATATCCTGTCATAAAACAATACTTGACCATCTTTGTGAAAAATTATCTCTACTAATAAATATTAAAATAATAAAATTTCGTATTTGCGAGAATGCGAGAACTAACTGCATATTTAGTTGTGCATCTGATAAACATATATATATTTCAGTAACTGATGGCTGAATTCTGATGGCAGTAACTGATGGCTGAATCTCTACAATAAGTACGGATTTTCACACAAATAGAAAGTTTCGCGGTCGTATGTTTTGCATTATACTTATTTTTATAGATTTTGTTATAGAATTATAGCTCGTTTTGCAAAATCATAAAAACTGGCGCGTTTGGTGGCAGCAATCTCCATTTTTTAGAAGACCACCGTGAAATAGCAGCACGTGTGCTTTTATGTTTCAGTAAGCTCAGTGTAAGGGATGTAAGGGATAAGCCCCTTTCGCTCCTCGATATTTAGCCTATAATTAGTAAACGCCTATAAAGTTAGGAAGGAGTAGCTCCTACTAACAAGTGTATCGTTAGCCTGTCTGCCTAAGCTTTTTTTTTTAAAAAGAGAATCGTTACAGCGTAATTACTTACTTGGTATCCGGTTGATGGCTCTCAATGGTCGTAATACTCTGATTGTTCTGATAGCTGATAAATTGATATTCTCCACGTTCAACGAGTACTCCAGTGCCCTGTTGAAATTTCAATAAAAATTGTTTACAAATCTCTCAAGCTTTAAAAGGTTTCACATTAATTAAAACGGATTTAAGATTAAAATTTAAAACTTAGAAAGTAAGTTACACTTAGTAAGTAAAAGTAATTGGTGCTATCTTAAGATTATTTCATTAGGTGTGTTCAAATGTTTTCGTAACAAAAGTTATTTATTAAATGTTAAAGGAATTTACTTAATATTTTAATTTTGAAACAGGTCTTGGATTTACAACTGGAGTAAATTAGTGAAATCGACTATGAGGTCAAAATCAAAATGCAAGCAGTATCACTTTAATATGGAATTATGTAAAAAAAACTATTTTCTAGGAAAATTACAAGTCCAGTACAAATTACTTAGTAGTGCTACATATTTATGACAATACTAGCTTTTGAGCTTGTAAATTACATTTTTTTTGGTAAATATAATATTTTAATACGCCAAAATTAACGCTTAAGTATTGTCGCTATTATTCTTTTGTTTTGCATGACTATCTTGAAATTTTGTTTGACATATAACTAGTAGGTATATTGAAAAATTACTTCTCAACTCACCCAGCAAAAACTATAAAAAAGTCTAGTCTGTTCCATGAATCAGCGAGGTATGTCCCGTGTCCATAGACGCCCATAGCCACCATTTTGATTGTCATTTCCAATGTGAAAAATGCAAAAATTATATCGTCGAATACCTGAAACATACTCATTTGTTTATTAGGTAAACGCAATTTAGTTGTTTAGTAGAGGCCGTAATGACCTGTCGCTTGTCGAATGTCTTTAATCGCCATTTCAGAAAACCACTTTAAAAAGTTTAAAGCACAGAAGCTACTATTCAGTGACAAGGAATGTTAGAGCTCCCATAGTACCTTGTCTTTATAGGGGACGATAGGCGAAACAAGTGATTCAGAGACTTTATCTTAAAAACGCAACAATGCAAAGTTAAGTTTATTATTGTTTTATCATCTAACTTATTAGATGGTTATTTATTTTTACTCAGATTATTAATTTAACATGCCAAAACTGATTAATTTTAGTATTTATGAAAGTGAAATTTAGATAATTTAAAATATAAGTAAGGTACTAGGTAGTAATTTAATGTACCGATGATTTGTAATAATATTTGTTTTTGAACTATAACAAGACTGACAACTTTATATTAAAAGTATTATTTACTTCTATTCAGATTATTATTTGAACATGCCAAAACTGATTAATTTTAGTATTTATGAAAGTGAAATTTAGATAATTTAAAATATAAGTAAGGTACTAGGTAGTAATTTAATGTACCGATGATTTGTAATAATATTTGTTTTTGAACTATAATAAGACTGACAACTTTATATTAAAAATATTATTTATTTCTATTCAGATTATTATTTGAACATGCCAAAACTGATTAATTTTAGTATTTATAAAATTGAAATGTAGATAATTTAAAATATAAGTAAGGTACTAGTTAGTAATTTAATCTACCGATGATTTGTAATAATATTTGTTTTGAACTATAACAAGACTGACACCTTTATATATAAAATATTATTTATTTCTATTCAGATTACTAATTGAACATGCCAAAACTGATTAATTTTAGTATTTATGAAAGTCTAATGTAGATAATTTAAAATATAAGTAAGGTACTAGGTAGTAATTTAATCTACCGATGATTTGTAATAATATTTGTTTTTGAACTATAACAAGACATGACACCTTTATATTAAAAATAATGTGTAATATAGGATAGGAACAATCTCACCTGTAATATTTTACACCTGTTGGTAACGCATTGGTCGTCGACACAGGGCTGATACATTCCCAAAGTAATGCAGTTGAGCAGGATCACCAACATGGATATTCTTTCGAACCACGTGCAGTCATAGAGTTAAGGATTAAGGGGAACATTTGATTCACATTTCTATGGGTGTTCAGTATAAACCTTCTTCGTTTATAGCTCTTTCTATTAGTGAAAACAGTTTTAAAATGTTATACATTTCAGTTAGCATATTTATATACAAAACTAATATCTACATCTTTACATAGTATAATTAATTGTTACATAGTATTAACTCAAATAAGTTTTTTCTGATGGGTATCTGTAAATGTAGGTATTGTATGTATATGTATGTTCCTGCATAAATTAAACGAATTAACTGATTTTCATGAAACTTGGTAGATAACATGAAACATGAACGTACAGGACACAGGATAGGCTACTTTTTTCTTTTTCAACGCGGACGAAGTCGCGGGCGCCAGCTTGTATTTTATAAAGTTACGCGAGCGAAGTTGAGTGCAATAGCTAGGTACAATATAAATAAGTAATTAATACTTATAAAACGTATCTTTAGTTAAAAATAAGATGTAGGTACACTTTTTTTGAAAATCTGAAAATCAAATCTTACACCACATTAATGTATTTGCATTTAACAATGGCGTATTCATTGGTGTTTAAATAATGGGTCCTCTTAAATGGCCTTCTATTATTCTGCGTCGAATAATAACAGCCACAATGGGTAACGTCATTACCGCGGGATGGGCCCGACTGGGCCTCAGCTAGGGCTCTTACGTGGCGGTGTTCGTAATTTGATCCTGGATTACATTTGCATTGTACTCGTGTCTATGTTTTCATAGGATCTGTTCAAATTATAACCGCGAATACGTAAACAAAAGTTTATTTATACTAGGGTGTGTGTATAAAACCAAAATCAGATAATAAATCATTCGAAAGATAATTATTTTTATACGATATAGTTATCGTATAAAAATAAATATTTTTATAGGCCGCATCTTTCGAATGCGGCCTTTTTCGCCCGGGATGCATTTTTTTATATTATACACAAATATTCCTAGTTTATCCCTATTTTCATAAAAGAAAACCGAATTAATAGACGTTAACAGGTTTAGAAGTAGTTGGCGGAGAAACACACATGACTGATTTATATAAAAGAATGGTTACAGTTATTGTGAGTCTGCTTGATGGTTCAAACTTGATAGAACAAAGGATAAGGAATATGGAAGAATATAGAATAATGTTTTATTTAAAAGCCAGACAGGGTTCACTTGTAACGTATAACACAAGCAACGCCGTAAATGCTGCAAGTGCACTGCCGACAATAATATGATTAAGTATAGGTGTTAACCTAATTATACACACAAAACTCAAGTAGATAAGCCGTAAGTAGCGTAATAAAGAGCAACACTGCTTGGGCATTCTGGTAGAGTAAAACAAGCGAGACAGTAGTGGTAAATGATGGATAATAGTAGTATTAACAAATTAAGCAATATTAGTATAAATGAATTATTGTAAAATAAACTTTATAGGTAGAGAAGAATTCACTTTTAATTTGTTGTCTAACTGGACAAAATAAGGGGAGGGAAAATATAAAATACTAGCCGTTGCACGCGACTTCGCCCGCGTAACTTTATGAAATACTTTAGCTGCCTGCGACTTAGTTTGCGTTGAAAAAGAAAAAAGTAGCCTATCCTGTGTCCTGTACGTCTAAATGTTTATCTACCAAGTTTCATAAAAATCAGTTAATTCATTTAAGAGTTATGGAGGAACATACATACATACAATACCTACACTTAGATTTATTATTAGTATTGATTACTGTACCCGTGCGCCGTATACCTGTTACGCCATCTGTTGGATATTTATGAACTATACATACATACATACATACATACATACATACATACATACATACATACATACATACATACATACATACATACATACATACATACATACATACATACATACATACATACATACATACATACATACATACATACATACATACATACATACATACATACATACATACATACATACATACATACATACATACATACATACATACATACATACATACATACATACATACATACATACATACATACATACATACATACATACATACATACATACATACATACATACATACATACATACATACATACATACATACATACATACATACATACATACATACATACATACATACATACAGACAGAAAAAAATTCTAAAAATGGTCAATTTAGTTTCAGTATCATGTATAGAGCCTATAAACACGATATCTCCGAAAACAAAGTAAATTATTCCATGACCGACCCTAACAGATTTATTATTAGTATTGATGATGATGATGATTAGTATTGATAGTCTATGTTACTCGCTGATAATTTTCAAAATAGGTCCAGTAGTTTTTGAGTTTATTTTTAGCAATATATAGGCTTCAACTCGAACAGAACTTAATACCTAATGACAATAATTACATAAGCAATTGTTGAGATCAAGTAATGGAATTAGATATGTATGCTTAGATTGAAATAGGTAACAACGTTATAGCAATCCAGGAGTCAAGAGAAATACAATTAAGTCAAATTACTGCCTTCGTGATACGTAATCTGTCTACATTGTTTGGATATCTAACGTCGCACTGAACAAAGGAGGGGTAATTTGTGCCAATGTATAGGCCTTTCCCAATTGAATATTGAAATAAATTTCGGTTAGTATATTACATTACGTTGAAACAATAATAAATGAATCAAGTTTTGTTCTTAATTTACAGTTTGGTCAGGTAGGCTAACAGTTCTGATAGTGGAGGCAGCTATTGTCGCTTATAAACTGCCAAGTAACATAGGCTGCAGGCATTCTGCCGACTTTGAATGTGGGATAGGGATAAGAATAACAGAATAGGCTCCTTTATTCACTTACTGAATCACATGTGCAATTATTTTGTGGTGGTGTTCAGTAAGGGCTGCCTAATTTGTCACTTCTAAAAAAACTAGGCATTCGTAAAAGTAAGAAATAATATTACAATTTTTCTTTTAATAGTTTTGCAGGTGGGTGAGGCTAGCCACTAATAGCCACTAATAGTATTGTCACTTGACGGTTACATCTTTCCTAGGATAACCGCAAATAAGCTACTGATCATAATAAAGAGTATGAGACCGAGTAAGAGGTCAGAGTGCGGGAAAGGGAAACATTATGGCATAGATTCTGTTATTTTCCATTCTATGTTTAAAATACTCGTAAGAAGGAAAAACGAGGAACATAGAAAATAGTATTAAAAAAAGATTAAACCATGGTTCATAAAGAAATGGACTCGGTATCACGAAGAGGAACACAACAGTACACATTCTATTTATTAACGAACACTTTTTATTTTCCGAAATATATATACGTATTAATTTTTTGTTATAACATAACTTTTTATGATAATAAATATTTATTACAAAGAAAACAAAAAGAATTTCACAATATTTACACACATTATCTACAATGTATAAAAAAGAAGGTATAAAGTTATTCTATGTACAGTATAAGAGGCGATATCAAAAAAATTGTACATTTTGAAAAAGCTCAGTGTCCCCATATTAATACGGGTGTAAAAAAATCCTATGGTGAATAAATAAGCCGTATTTTTCAAAAAGGCGTTTTAATATTCATTCTTTGGTATATAAATACCAGATCAACTGAATTAGTCCAAAGGAATACAATAAAAACTAAATCTAATGAAGTGAAGTTTTTTTTGTCATACAAAAAAGTAGTATCTACCGTGAAACTTTTAAAAGAAAAAAATAATAACTTTTTCATAATCCATCGAACACAGTTTTTTTTTTATAAAGTGTACTTGGAAAACGATCACTGTGCATAAGAAACCTTTTTATTTCTTTAGAAACGTTGTAATAAATAAGAAAACTGAAGTAAAACTGATGTCTCCATATTTCATTACATTGTGTGACGACCGTTGTGTGACGATATTATGTGTCCTGTTATACACTTTCGTATTTTTTTACATCCGGAAACACTCGATTTACCACTCAACCTCACAAAACAAAACGTCAGCCACCTTACTTTTGCTGTATTGCTTTGATTGGTGAGGTTACCGTTTTGTTGCATTGTAAAATATTTACTTGTGTTACGCAATATCTCAGGTAAGTTTAATGATTTTACTACAGATATATTATCTTATGATACTATTTGTAATAATTAAATCGTGTGATAGACAAGAATTGTGAAAATCTTTTTACTTTGTTTGTAGCGCGTGGTTTCTTGTTTTGATAGGTTATATTTTGCTTCCATTGGGTGACGCCACACAAAAAGAGGGTGCATACACATTGGCAATTTTTATATTCCATTATGTTTCTTTCGTGTGACACATTTTTTCGTTTTAAAATGTACGTTGTAGTCTGAATATATTTACGTTGTATATTTCTACATTCAAAATATTAAATTTATATGAATAAAAATTCATTGTGATCCATTAATTCATGATAATTTTGTAATTTTTTACTTTATTTTAAACCGACTAAAAAAAAGTTGGTTCTCGTTTATATGTATCTTCGCGATTTTATAAAGAACTACTGATCCGATTTGAAAGTTGTTTTCGCCATTCGATTGCATATTTTTTCGTTAACTTATCGCTCTTACTGTAAAGAAAAACACCGTGAGGAGCACAGTACGAAATTGCCCATGTATAGACTTTGCACTAAAAAGCCTTAAATATAAAAAAGGAAAAGAATTTTTTTATATAAGAAATATGAACTTCAAAAACTTACCGAACTAAAACGAAAAATATAAAAACAACAATAGACTTAGATCAGTTTACATTACCTAACTAAATATATACTTTTTCATTTATGTTTAAAAAATCTATTTTGGCATTTTCTTTTCCGTTTTTAATGTGAAAAATTATATAATTATCTCTATTGGTGTATTTACGTGATAGAACCATAGTTACAATTTGTGCTTTCTGGAGCAGAGAGACAATGAAGATATCGACAAAAGTTGAGTCAAGAAAATCCGGAGAAACTGCTATTGTTTTTACTTGCAAAATGTTGCATTTTAGATTGTTTTCTTTAAGATTTTTAATTAATGATAATATAAATAAGATTTTTAAACTATTTTATTTTTGTTTATTTTTTAAATACCTAACTAACTAATTATTCTACATAATGTGTTAAACTTTATAGTTTTGCGTCATGTCAAATGTTGATTAGTTATTTATTCAAGTCAATTAAAATACAAAAAGTAAAAGATAAAATAATGTCCGTAAGCAAATACACTGTTGGTATAATGCACCTTTATATTCCTTTGTGTTACAGAAATGTTAATATTCCATTGTGTTTCTTTTGTGTTACGTACAATTTTTTTGATATTCACTCATAAATAATATTATATTATTTCAAAAAGTATTTATGTGAGGTTCTAAAGACATGAGTAAGGTTCGTAGGGAATGTAGTCCTGAAAGAAGTGTAGGTAACAAATAGCCAAATAAAAAGTATTTCTTTATATTGAAGGGTGCAGACTGAACCATATAAATTGAATCAATGCATCGATGTTACTATGTCTTTTGAGCATGGATAAATTGATATTCTTGAGAATAGAAGACAAGATAATTTTTCCCTCAAATTTTATCATATCAATGTGAAATATTATCCCCTGGCAATTTATTTGCGAAATAAAAATAATATTTGGATTTATCAATACTAATAATAAATCTGTAAGGGTTGGTCATGGAGTAAGTTTCTTTGTTTTCAGAGATATCGTGTTTATAAGCTCTATACATGATACTGAAACTAAATTGACCACTTTTACAATTTTTTTCTGTATGTATGTTCCTCCATAACTCTTAAACGAATTAACTGATTTTCATGAAACTTGGTAGATAAACATTTAGACGTACAGGACACAAGATAGGCTACTTTTTCTTTTTCAACGCGGATGAAGTCGCGGGCGCCAGCTAGTAAATAAATAAATCTAATGTATTACAATGCAAAATAGCAATTGTTCTAAAATATGATCTTTCATCTAGTGCAAAAAAACCTAATTTTAGTTAATGCGAATGTTTGTCTTAAGGCTACAACCAAAACCTTTGAAAAAACTGAATATATTGAATATATTATATTGGAACAATATGTACACCCTTTTCATATTACAGAATACTTTCTTCAAATATTTGCTCATTCTGTATGCAAGATTTTGCCCTCGGCTAAGGAAAGGCGAGTCGGTGTGACTTGCGTTTTCCTTCTGGCTCATCTCCTGTTTGTTATACAATATAATGGCTGCTTTAAAGCGAAATTACTTCAATGGAGCTATTTGCAATTCTGTGTCAAGACACGTCATATTTTATTGAAAAGGTTTTGTTAAAGCAATTCCTTTGTCTTTGTGTATCCGAGATATTGATTATGGATTTCTGAAAGGTGTAGGCAATACCGATATTATCTCGGCCGCTGTGATTTCAAATTCGATTCAATGGATCAATTCTTCTGAATTATTATAATAAAATTGATATGGTTTTGTAATAAATTTAAAGAGCCCCCACATAAAGTGAAAATAATGTGCTAATTATTTAGTTAATATATATTAATCATATTAAGCTCTCCAAATTTAGCCCTTGGGGGCGGAAATTTTGCTACAAATTAAAATTGAGCTAAGTTTTTAGCCCCATTTCCACCACCAAGGGTAGTTAAGGCTAAATTTGGAAAATAATAGAGGAGTGCTGCAAATGTAAGCCAGCAGTCGTAGAAAGCCAACCGCAGAGGTTCACATCTTTCGAAGAATGCCTCTAAGCCTACTGAAAGGGTTGCCAGAGGAATAGGGGGAGGTTTTGGTCCGTAGGTCACTGGAGTCTCAGTGGAGTCGGGCATACTGATGCAAGACTCAACACATCGGTATCTATGATGGATTTCCTCCTCCTACACAGAAAAAAAAAGAGGTTCACATATCAGGCATCGGATGCATAGAATGATGTTGCGTCCCAAGGATCAGGTACCAGGGAAACATATCACTACAGAAGCGTGCATCCCCATCAAAACTCAGCACGCATCATTGTATTGTATATGAAGGGCGCCATACGTTTTTTGAGTGAACCGGGCCATAATTCGCTAACAATAAATATACCTACCTGTAGTGATAATATCAATTTTATTAATGAGTTTATTTGTTACGCAAATGTAAGTATTATTATCATACATCCCCTGTAAGTTATTGCAAAGAAATAACGAAAGGCAGGAAAGAGTTATTGCAAGTTATCGTACATGTTAACAGGAAAACATGGCGATAATAGCCGAGCAAACAATGTTCTTTACTGGGTCAAAAGGAAAAAGCGGACTGCCTCATGAATTATCGCGGAGGGAAAATTATTTTCACTAGTTTCCGTCGTGAAGGACACAAACACTATTCAAGGCTTTGAAAATCTTCTTGGGGAGAAAACTAAGTCTTCAAAGTTCGTGACACTTTTAAAGTTCTAAAAGCTTTTGTGATTGTGGACAGAATAGTTTATTGTAATATAAATTTCAATTAAAAAGGCAAAATCCTGACACTGACAAACTTACATAAACTTCAATCCGTAGCCTTTATCGGGTCATTTGTTCACATTGGATTCGATTGAGATATATATGTTACGGCTAAAGATAGGTGTGAACATAAACTTAGTTTAGCCGGCTAACCTTAAGAATGGGTATAAAGCAAACAAAATTAGTAATTTCACCCGCGTGGCCCCTTGGACATGACAGTGACACAAAATACGTAGAACTACGCACAACATGCGACGGAAGATAGCGCATCTCGCTCAATAAAAATGTTACAAGTGCCAAAAGTATTAAATATTAATTATTCGTAAACTACAATGTCAAATGAAAAATTGTTACATAAAGCCTTAGATAATATGTGAAGTGAAATTACTGATACACTTTTAGGTTTGTAATGTGTGTCATTTTGAAAATAAAACTAAAATCTATGGAAATGAGAGCTCACTTGGTGATTTTTTTTCTATCGAGAAAATTTCATTATATTATGTTTTCTGTTACAGTCGTCACTTTCATTTATAATGTATTTATATATTAAAAAATTTTTATTAAATTAGACTTTGTTTACTTAGATAAAATTCAAATCTAGGATTGGCTGTTTCTCTTTATGCCCGCTCTTAAGTTTATCTTCGAGAAGCAGCTAAAGTTCGATAACATGTTAGTGCGTCGTGAATTTCCATCTTTAGCCGGCTAATGTGCACATTAGCCGGCTAAAGATGGAAATTCACACGAAATGGCCGAAACGAAACGGCTAAAAATGTATCCGATGGACGCGCCGGGGCGAACATGTCGCTTGAGGGGGCGGAGGGGAGACGAATTCGCGAATCCGAAATGCCATTTTAGTTTATCATGTCATATCCAACAAATAGCTCCTAATTATTTTATTTTAATAACTAGATATTGTTTTAAATAATTCACATTGCAGAAGTTTTATTTTGTAATTTTAAATACTAATAATATTTGTAAGTAATGAACAAATGGCTCCTCATTATTTTATTTTAATGACTAGATACTATTTTAAGTCGAAATTCGAATATATACTGTCGAAATAGTAAACATCATTATTCCAGTTCCTTTTTCATTTGCTTCTACATTTTTAACCAAGGGTCCGCGGTTACACTTAAGTTTAGCCGGCTAATGATAGAAAAAACTAACATTAACATCTCTTCGAAGATAAACCTAAGTTTAGCCGGCTAATCTTAAGTTTATGTTCACACCTATCTCTAGCCGTAACATATGTGTCGTTCATGGTAAAAGTGAACTATCTCCTTGTAACTGAATTTTAGAATAACGAGCTTTTTGCGAATTATAGTGTAGGCAAAAAAATATAAGCATTCATTCATTGTTTTCATCTATGGGATTTTAATGCAACTATTGGAGTTACTTCACTTTTATATTGAAAAATATGACTAAATGTGATAGCATTAGGCAAGAAAAGATGGTTTTAAAAATAGGGAGTTACACCACTTTTACAATGAACGACACATATATTATTCAAGTGAGTTGTTAGGTGGAGTCTCACAAGCACAGCACATGTTTCAGAAAATCTACTTAGTAACCCAGCAAACCAGTACTCAGTAACCGTAAGCATTTGCTGGTAAAAGCAAAAGCGAATCAGTGGAATTATAAGGAAAAGTATGGGAAAAGTCGATGAAAAGAATTACAATGAGTTATTATAATATGTACATTTTAATTGGTGGTTAAAGTGGGTTAATAACATAGCATTACACATTTATATTATGGTATACAGACAACTTGGCTCCAGTCCACCATAAAACTGTCGTTAAATAACTGTAATACGAGTAAATACCTACACGATTTTCCTATTTAACTAAGGTTTAACTAAAGTTATAAGTATTTTGTTACTGTAGTATTTTATCACTTCATCATTAACTCAAACATGGAAATGGCGTCTATACCATGAATATATAAACAAAATACTTTTATTTATTATACTAGCTGGTGCCCGCGACTTCGTCAGCGTTGAAAAAGAAAAAAAGTAGCCTATCCTGTATCCTGTTACGTCTAAATGTTTATCTACTAAGTTTCATGAAAATCAGTTAATTCGTTTAAGCGCCTCTTTCACCAACTACAAGTAAAGTGTTGATTAGTTACTTTTAGAAATCATTTTCTGTTTTATTGAATTATGCATTCAGTTTACTGCATCATTCGATAGGGGAAATTTTATTATTATGTATTTTCTATTTAATATTTGGGACGTTTACCGTACAAACAAAGGTATATCAGCTAAATTATTCCCGGTGACAGGTGACATTAAGTGACAGTTTAGCCTACTTGACGTTGGTGAAATAGGCGCTAAGTTATGGAGAAACATATATACATACAATTTGCAGATTTATTATTAGTATTGATTGATTGATGATGAATTATTTACGCACAATAGAAGTGTCTATAAGAATGATATAATTCTGTAAAAATTATAACTGCTGTTCTTATTACAATCCTATGTTATGATAGGTTCTACTTGAAAATTATGGGGGAAGCCTTAGTATGTTGAGCTGTGGACGTCCTATGGCTGAAACGATGAGATGATAATGAAACATTTTTGCTAGATATGGATTGTAACGAACTTTCTCCAGAATGGTTCGGGATGATAAGGTCATTTCTTAAGAAAAAATATTTTGGGCAAGATTTTTTTTCACTGCTTTTATAGCATTTTTAGAACGAACATTACGTCCTTTCTGTCACAACTTCAAAAATGTGCTAAAGAAGCTTTGCGCAGTCTATTATGTAAATGTTTCCTTATTGTTGACGTATTTATCTCGTCTTATCGTCAACAGTCCTTGGAGCGACCTTGATATCTACGTGAGTTATTATTTCTTTATTTTTGTGGCCTTCGGGTAATTTTTATTCGTGATTATGTTCAGAGTTGTAAAACTTATTTAGTAATAATTTTGTATTATTATTATTGTTTATTTAATATTAACTTATTTAGTTTTTTAATATGAAATGAGGCAAGTAGATTGACAGACTACTTCATGTTGCTTGATGGTAACCTCTTGGCTACCGTCGCTTTACTACAGAAGTTTAGCAAGTAATAGGACAAAGGGTTGAGGAAATTTTTTTTTGGATTTCTTATCGAATTCCGTAATGAAAAACAACGGCATTAATAGTGCCTTTATTTCACAGTTGTTTGCATAAAGAAGGTTATTCTGTTATAGAAGTGCTGCCCAGTATGGTGCATTATGCCTTACTAATACAATACCTACATAATATGTTAGTCGTTTACCTTCACTTTTATATGATTGAAAATCAAATAGACTCTAAATATAAGAAAGTTAAATATCATACAAAAAAGGTCTATAAAGGCCGTAAGATTACCTAAGACAAATGACCCTCTACGACTTTCTGGGATCTACATCGAGGAAGATAAAAACTTGACTAAATATAAGGAAAATATTGTGTTTATCATGGATTTTCTCGTGGAATATTATTTATGCCCATTTTGTACTCAACATTGTAGTCGTTGCTTTGTTTATTAATTATTTTATTTGTTTACTAGCTGGCGCCCGCGACTTCGTCTGCGTTGAAAAAGAAAAAGTAGCCTAACCTGTGTCCCGTACGTCTATATCTACCAAGTTGCATGAAAATCAGTTAATTCGTTTAAGCGCCTCTTTCACAAACGTCAAGTAGGCTAATTTGTCATTTAAAGTGACCGGTAACCGGGAATAATTTAGCTGATATACCTTTGTTTGTACGGTAAACGTCCCAAACATTAAATCGAAAATAATAATAAATCGGCTATCGAACGATGCAGTAAACCGAGTGCATAATTCAATAAAACAGAAAATTATTTCCAAAAGTAACTAATCAACACTTTACATGTAGTTTGTGAAAGAGGCCCTAAGAGTTATAAATGAACATACACATACATATACCTACACTTACAGATTTATTATTAGTATTGATATATTGATTTAGAAAGAATCACTAACATAATATTATCTGATGAAGATGGCAGTTCAAAACCACTAAAGGTTAAATAATTTGTTCGTCCTTTCAACACTAATGACCTGTGAAATAATACGACGCCCCCACAAGCCTAACCCTTAACGCATGTGTTGACGGACAAAATATAAAAGAAGACAGTATTTTCGCTTGAATAGCGTTGGAAGAGATTTTTGTTGTAGAAAAATAGAAATACTCTGAAACAACAGCGTTAAAAAATCAGTAAAATAGTGAAATATAGCAAAATTCCTATTCAGAAGAAGTGATAGCTTAGAACGAAAAGATCGTCTGAAGACACATTTAATTCCTGGTAAAAATTTGATTTGAAGGAAAAGTAATAATGAGATAACCTGACAAATTTGCATTTAATATATGAAGACATGTGAAGTAATGACATTTTACGTTGGCTAGTACAGTCAAGTGCATTAAAATCTAACTTAAAAATCGTTTTAAAATATGTTTTTAAAACGTTTAGTAATAAAATTATGTCCTGAATTATTTTTTCAATAAAATTCGATACTTTTTAATAATAAAAAGTATCAAATCTAATCTAAGATTTGATACTTTAATTTGATCTAATTTAATCTAAGATATAATTTCCTCCATGGAATATTAATATATTGAAGTCTATATTTTATACTCATCTAATTAAAAGGAAAACTTCCTTTTATTCAAAACTAATTTTCTATTAGTGTCTATTTTTGGTACATATTTATTATTATTCGTGCGCTAATTAATAAAATTTTGGTACATATTAATGATGAGAAACATGTTATTGTAATAGTCTAAACACATATTTTTACACTTGACTGTACACAATGTTGGTTGAATGTCTTGTAGGTTGAAAGTAAAGAAATATCTGTTTTAAATATTCTGCATACAATTTCTTATGAATACTCTCATCTCAAATTTAAAAGCCTGTGATTCTTTTTTGACAAAACTGTTTGTATACTCCCTCTTTGAATACTTTTCATCTAAAGAAAGGGGTACGTATTAAACAAACTACACTACAGCCATATGTATGTATGTATAAACATAAACGCGCTCTATATGGCGCAATTAAAAAGAATACGCCTTCATTATAAATTGAACCTTATATACTACACGTGTAAGTAATATAATAAGTTAAGTGCTACCGACACAGAGCAAAAACATTTTCTGCGTATGTTTTTCACGTGAAGTTTTCATATGACATTAATTTTTTTTTTGTTGCCGAGTGCTCTTGCCTTTGTGAACCTGAATTGTCACGGAATATTTGATAACGTCTGTTTTGTTATGATACGCGATATGTGTTCTCTATTTCGCACTAGTAAATTGAATACTCACTTTTATTAACAAAAAAGACAATACCTTTAAACAGAACTTATGCTTGCTATAGTGTCTGTTTTCTATAGATATTAATATTTTTAATATATTACAAGAATGGCAGATTGACGGACCACTTGATGACAGGTGATGATAGTAGATATATACTGAAACTTAGGTGTTTTAATTTTCAGTGTACCTACTAGGAATTTATATTTATCGTGGTGGCAATCAATCATCAATACTAATAATAAATCTGTAAGGGTTGGTCATGGAGTAAGTTACTTTGTTTTCAGATATCGTATTTATAGGCTTTATACATGATACTGAAACTAAATTGGCCATTTTTAGAATTTTTTTCTGTATGTATGTATGTAAGTATGTATGTTCCTCTATAACTCTTAAACGAATTAATTGATTTTCATGAAACTTGGTAGATAAACATTTAGACGTACGGGACACAAGATAGGCTACTTTTTCTTTTTCAACGCGGATGAAGTCGCGGGCGCCAGCTAGTAGAAAATAAATGTATCACAATACTCTAAAAATTATTAAACAAAGGAAGTCACTGTAACATCTCTAACAGGTTATTCTCTTCTCAGTATTATGTAAGTATGTAGGTAGGAGTAAATACCTGTGAATATTTATTTAAATAAACCTTCGAAATGTCGGTTCCGCGACAGTACGAGTTCTTGATTCATTTGGGTACTCCACGACCACTCAAATGAACCTTTTTGCTTGAAAATGCGTTAAAATTATAAACTTTTTTCATTTTGATCATATTATGAGTGGCGAAGTAGATCCATAAATAACCTTAAACTTATTATTAACTTATCTCTTTCTTGAACAAAAATAATTCCCATTGTCGAGTTTAAATTCTAGACGGTCAAATGTAGGTATCCCGTAAGGACCAAAATGAAGAAGCAATGAGAAATGTATTTATGAATTTATTAAAAATATTTAGAAAATGAAAATATATATGACAATGTGCTATGGATGTTGATTCTAGATTCAATGTACAAAAATTTGTTAACAGTAAAAATTTTTTTTTTCTTAAATTATTTTAAAAAATACAAAGAGTTCGAATATAAGGAGTTCGCAACATTTTGTTTCGTACTTTTCATATCACAGGTTCGCCACAACACTATCGTCTGCCCTTCGTATCCAACCGGTTGGTTTTCACTATAGTAAAATGCGAGAAACCAGGTAGATTTTTGTACGAGTATATACTGATTCAAAGTAAAGGTTCTATCGACCACGTATAAATATTATTATGAAATAAAATTTAGATTCGGCACTTGAAGGGATCAAGACGAGCCAATTGTCGAGAGAATCAAAGGAAAACCATATTTTGCTTTACATGATATCGGTTCATTACACAAAAGGCTTAAAAAAACCTATGCCCGAGATAATTACATTCCAAAAAACCGACGAATAGTCCGACTCACGCTTTGGAACTGTGCCCAGTTTTTCGATCGAAATACAAACCCATGTAACACGCCTCTGAACAAGCCCATATTGTCTTATTTGCTAATTTTTTATTGATCTTTTATCGCCCCGGCTTCACACGGATGCATTTTTTTGCAAGTTATATACGAGTATATACAAAATGTTCACCCAATGTAAAAATTTCGTAAATATAAGATTATATAAAAAAATATATAAGTTTGCTATAATTATGTAAGTACGGATTTTTTAACGTATACTTCGGCATGCGTTCACTTGATGGTATGTGACTACGCTTTATAAAAGCAATGCCATTAAGGATTGAAAGTGCGCTTTAATCTATAAAAAGTGGATAGCTGAATGGGCTATGGCTCATTCTCTTACCGAAACAAGAAAAAGTAACAGTTAGACAGAAAGTTACTTTCACATTTATAATATTAAGTATGCATAAAAAGTAAAGTCATATAAGCAAACTTATAAATATTTATTTTAAATAAGTACAACTTGAACCATCTAATATATATACTCCATGACTGAGTTATGAAGTTGGGACTGTGAAAGTTTCATTGAGATTCGCGTGGAATATTATTTTGTTTTTTTTTTTTTTATATCCTTCCTTATACAGTGAACGTAAAAACCTACTCCCTTACTGTCTCAATCGCTGTCACAACATTATCTTTTCCCGTTTTTATAACAAAACCTTTTTATGTAAATGATATATTTGTTTACCCATGTTCTCTTCCATTAGGGGCAGCCAGAATTAGCATTTTAGTTGTCCGCGCGTTAAGAGCGCTTAGTTTGTAATTTTGCATAATGCTCACAACCATTTTAATCTGGGTTCACAAAGCGTGTTGCTGACAGATTTTCTCATACGTGTTTCTGTTACGCGAAAGTACGAGTAATTCTCGTTTAACCTGTGTCTAGAGAGAATTTTAAATTGGTTTACAAATTTCTATTACAAAGTTATTATAAAACAAACAAGGTTTCTGAAAAGTTAATTTTAAAACAGCTTTTGTTTATGTTATGGGCAGCAGACAGGGTGATGGTCCATTTGATGGTGGGTATCTATACTGTCGCCTATAAAACAAACAACGTTACAGGTGCTGCAAGTGTATATTAAATCTATCTTATTAAGAGGAAAGTATAGCATTGCGATCCTAACGAAATAGGTATTTAGGAAAACACATGCTATCGCTCGTGCGCTCTAGCCCCGGAGCAGTCGTGCGATAGAGAGCGTTGCAGCTTGCGACTGACAATAGGTACTTTTTTGGATGAAATTTCATTTCGGGAGAAAACAGTTTCCACTGACTAAATCTTAACAAATCACCTCAATTTTCATGTCGATCGTTTCAGCATAATATATTCTAGGTTTATAGTTTTCGCTTTTAAAAAAAAAATTGATTATTTTTATAAAACAAACGGTTTAATTCGACAAAGTTTTAATCACAAAAATTAAGTTATTTGAGGTTAAATAAGTTTGAATCTATTGCAAAAAAATCATAGAGATTGGAAAATATTTAGAAGTTGAAAAACATTTTCTCTTTTTGTATGGACGAGTACGTGCTATTCTTCCCTCTTAAGATTATTATGTATTATAATCGTAATCTCGTGTCCTCTCTTGATTTATGGACTTCAGTGTCTAACAGAAATTTTTTCTATTGTTTATTTAACAAAATAAATAAATAAAACCCTTGAGAATGTAAAAATTTTAGGATTTTCCTTCTAAATACTTGTAAATGCTAAATTAATACCTAGAATGTTCATACATTCATACTTAGATGTCATTTTAAACTTTTTCATGATTTCTCTTTGTTTCTACCACCTAACTAGATGTTTATGTATGTAATGAAAAAATATTGAATATTTATCTTACGCCCAAACATAATACGGTTTGAGTCATTAACTTTTCTGTTGGATGTAGGCCAATGGCGATTCTGTTTATTTATTATGGACAATTTTATCGAGCGAACAGAGACGTGTAAAAATAAAAACATAAATCGAATCTACTATGTATTATCGGTTTATTATAACTATACTCCAGAGTATGTTGATCCAGGGTCTGAATCTTAGGTTATAGTCTTTGACGCAACATTTATTAAAAAATATAATATACTCATTAAATCGATTTGATACAAAGAGAAATATAATAAAACTAGCTGGCGCCCGCGACTTCGTCCGCGTTGAAAAAGAAAAAGAAAAGAATCTTGTGTCCCGTACGTCTAAATGTTTATATACAAAGTTTCATGAAAATCAGTTAATTCGTTTAAGAGTTATAGAGGAACATACATACATACATACATACAGAAAAAATTCTAAAAATCGTCAATTTAGTTTCAGTATCATGTATAGAGCCTATAAACACGATATTTCTGAAAACAAAGTAAATTACTCCATGACCGACCCTTACAGATTTATTATTAGTATTGATGATAATACTAAATTAAGTTCATTAATTTTAAAATGTCAGTATCATATGTTCTCTCAGTTTCACGTGTAATACAAAATACTATCCGAGCATATGCAAGTAACATCTTGTATTCCCATGCGGGTTACATGGCACGCTTGATTAGACATATTATACATAGAAATGTTACATAGGTATGTACAATAAGCGTGGCTATTTGCTTGGCTTATGTATACCTTTTGTGCAAATAGCGTCTATATTGAATGGAATGTAGCAACAGAGGTTTGAATTTCAATTTGTGATAGCAATATCATGTAAAACGGCGAGTATGTTGTAGTGTATTCAACTTTGAAATTGCTACATATTGTACAATTATACTATTGACTCCCTATTGTTCTGTCTGTCATAAAAAAAAACACATCAAAAACAAAAAAAATCATTAGTTGAATATAAAAATTTAAATTATAATCTTAGATATAAAAATGCAAAAGTATAAATTATATTTTTTTTAATATTATTTAGTAAAAAAATATTGTTTATACAAAATTACTTATTAATTCCGGAGTCAAGGTTCGGATTTATTAAGTCCACACAGAACCTGATTTTAAAGGATTTTTCCCTCTATGAAAAATTCACCTATTCTTTTTATTGTTTATTAAGTATTATTTACTTACTTTACTAAATTAAGTAAACGATTAAAAAAATGATTATTACTCAGTTTTGTATACAAATATTAGACCGAACCGTCCCAACTTCGCCCGAGTTTAATCGATAGACTGTAAATAATAAATATGTCTGTCTCTATGTGGAATAAGGTGCTTTTCAAATCCTTACTAATATTATAAATATGAAAGTGAGCTTGTTTGCTTGTTACGCTTTCACGCAAAAACTACTGAACCGATCATCATGAAATTTTGCATACACGTTGTCTGGGACACCAGAAAGGACATAGGGTACCTGTCATCCAGAACGCGGACGAAGTCGCGAGAACCAGCTAGTAGTAAAATATTTTTTCAAATAATTTCAGTGGTTCCAGAGATTACCTAACAGATAGACACGAACAGACGCATTCTCTCTTTATACTATTACATTTAGATTAATCACGTTGCGTTATTAACTCCATAAAACTAGTGTCTGAAACATACCGCAAACAATAACCACGATAATACTAACCAGATTTCTTTGAATTTATACGACAGTAAACAACAGGTATTGTTACTCGTACTTTCTGAAATTTTTCAAGAACTGCCTTTGTTTACAATATTGATATACATAGTTATTACCCCACAATCTACAGTTGATATTTTAGTAATAATTTTACAAGTAAGTCATGTGCGAATTTAAAAATGGAACACATAATTTGAACCACCAGTCGGTGATGCATCACTTTTATAATAACGATACTTCCATGAAAACGCAGCCCTCTTTGACGGCCGATAACATTTTTTTAACATCCGACGCAAAAAGGGTGTGCTCTATATAAGTTTGACGTGTGTATCTGTGCATGTCTGTTTGTGGAATCGTAGTTCACAAACGGATGGACCTATTTTGATCTGGATTTTTTTTTGAAAGCTGACGTGATCGGCATCGTTCTGAGCTATACTTTTTTGACAGAGGTTTCACTGACTTCCACATGTTCAATTGTATGGTTACCATCAACGGTAACCATCTACCATCAAGTGGGTCTAGGATTTTTTTCATGATATAAGGCCGTCTGCCTGTCTGCCGAAATTTATATAAAAAATATTAATTATATTAATCACAATTGGATATATTTAAAATATTAATGCAATCTTCACTGATGCTTCCAATTATAGATATTGTTAACAATTTAATAAATTTAACATTAGGAAGGCATACAAGTATAAATAATTAGGATTGTACAAGAAGTTAATTAAGATGATGTCGCTTTAAATTCCAATATTATTTGCACATAATATAATGAATATCTTTTTGCAGCTGAAATTAATTAGATTCTGAATATAAATGGTTGTTCGGAGTTGTTGGTAACTTTAATTGAATGAATGCCACAATTGTTATCAAGTTGTTTGAGGTAAGAATATATTGTTTAAAGATAATTAAATGCCGTGCCTTTATATAATTATTTTGTTACGTTTGGCCAATATTATTTTAAAATTCGTTATTTATTATAACAACATGTGTTTATTTCAAATTAATCAAAATGAAATTTTAATTTATAGGTAGTCTAGAATATCGTGGCGAATATGGAAATTAAAATGTGAAAATTGAACGAAACTATCTTGATAATGTTATTTTTTATATATCTTTAATAGGAGTAGGCATATTAGGTTATACGAGGTTTAGATATGAATAATTATGATTTTATTTATTTTTTGATGCCATCAGATTCGGGTACCTTCACCAAAATATATTTGAAAAAAACTATAATGTTGAATGAAAAGCGTTTTAAGATATAGAACACTTCTGTTAAATTGATATGTTGTTGGCGACGGTAGCCACCTGCCATCAAGTAGACCGTCAGCCTGTCTGTCGACCTTCACATAAAAAAACTAACATACAGACAGACAGATGTGTGTGTGTGTGTGTGTGTGTGCTCCTCCATAATTCGAACGAATTAACTGATTTTCAGGAAACTTGGTACGAACTTGGTAGGAAACAGGAAACAGGAACAGGACATTTAGACGTAAGGGTCACAGGATAGGCTACTTTTTTTCTATTTCAACGCGGACAACAGGTTATATAGGTATAAAGATAGTAAAATTAATTCTTTCCAATTTTCACCGCACATATTCGCTTTAAATAGAAAAATAACACAAGATTTTAAAATATGTTATATTCGTTCTGAGGCATTATAAATTCATAAAAGTCTAAGTAGTTGAAAGTTGAGATAAACAGAATAGGTAGCATTTGTAGTTTGCCAGTTCTACATAATATAATCCAGTCTACCAGACAACAGACTTGTCTTAGGAGTAGTTGACAGTTAGAGGTCAAGTTTGAATAAATTATGAGAGAAAGTTATAGGCACAGAAATTTCAAATACTAACACTATTTGAAATTGAATACACTAGATTTCAGTGTACGTATACTACCGACCCGCTCCCGCCTTCGCCTAGGAAAATACTTAATTATAGTAGGTTTCATTGTATACTTGCTGTTGCTTCGACTTCGACCGCATAACCTTATAAAATACGAGTATAACCTATGTTACTCGTTGATAATATAACTTTCTATATGTTTTTGAGTTTATTCGTTAAAAACATACAAAAATACAAATCTTCTCTTTTTATAACATTAGTAATATTAGTAAAGGAATGAAAATTTTGTGAAAAATTATCTAACTAATGGTGAAAACCGCGTTAAAACCCGTTGCGTGGTAGCAGCGGTCCTACAGATTGAAAGCGACTTTAAATTACACTATGAAAAATATAAAATATGTAGGTAACTAATATACCAAACGAGGCTGTTCGCTAATTTAATCTCGGCCGTTTTTAGATGCTTAGGGCCTCTTTCACAAACTACAAGTAAAGTGTTGATTAGTTACTTTTAGAAATCATTTTCTGTTATATTGAATTATGCACTCGGTTTACTGCATCATACGATAGCCGATTTTTTTTAATTATTTTCTATTTAATTAATGTTTGGGACGTTTACCGTACAAACAAAGGTATAACAGCTCCATTATCCCCGGTTACGGGTGACTTTAAATGACAGTTTGGCCTACTTGACGTTTGTGAAACAGGCGCTTAAATAAAAAAATAATAATTATCTATTTTATAATATTAAAATCAATGCCAAAATAGAAAAATGTCTAGTATGAAATAACAGTCAAAGTAGTAAATAAATTATCTTCCATTTATTTGGTTTAGTAGTGGTTTCGCACAAATTTTGTTTCGTACCAATTGTGCGAAGAAGTGACTTTGAAGTTAAATATATTTTTAGTCGTTTCGCACAAATATTATTTTCATAAAAAAACTTGAACCAAAAGTACAGTACCGTACAAAAGTGATATCTATGGGGGAATATTTTTTATGGAGTAAAGGCACCGTTGACGTCTAGCAGACCGTAAAAAACACAGGTTTATAAACCATTTAAGTATGCATTGAATTGTCTTTTTATTTTTCTAACTTTGAAGTTCTACTTACGACGGCCATAAGTGTCCACCACGAAACAGTTTCAGAACAAAGCCTTCACGTAGCGAACGTTTAATTAAACTAGAACAGTTGCAGAGGCAGTGACGTGGAGATTGGATTTAATAAATCAGCGTTGGTCAGTGACATGTTAGCCGCTCTTGTGCACTAGTCCAGGCTTATTCACTCCTGTGAACTAGTGAATACAAAATACCAAACATAATAATGCATAAACGCAATGCAAATATCTCGATTAAAGCTTTTAAAAATCGCTCTTTATATTATACTAAATCTTGCACGCGAATTCGTCCGCGTTGAAAAAGAAAAAAAAGTAGCCTATCCTGTGTCCTGTACATCTAAATGTTTATCTAACAAGTTTCATGAAAATCAGTTAATTATAAATAAATATCTTAAAAATAAATATCTTCACACATTCCACACAGCACCATCTAGTTCCAAAGTAAGCAAGTAATGCTTGTATTATGGATACCAGACAGTTGATATAATACATAGATTACTTTTTTTTTTTTGTAAATACATACATATTATAAATACAAAACATCCATGACTCAGGTACAAAGGTAAAATGTTCACATAAAACATTTGCCCCTAGCGGGATTCGAACCCGCGACCGTTTGGTTAACAGCTAGGGTTACTAGCCACTAGACCAAACGTGTCGTAAAATTCAAGTTAATCGTTTAAGTTATGCAGGAACATACATACATACACTTACAGATTTATTATTAGTATTGATGATTGATTGATGATAACCTATGTTAGTTACTGATGACATAGCTTTCTATAGGTGAAAGAATTTTTAAAATCGGTGGAGTAGTTTTTGAGTTTATTAGTAAAGAACTACTTACTAGGCCGTTAACTCCTACTAAGCTACGCAACGGAATTTAATGCAGTTTTCACCATCAGTTAGATAACTTTTCACGGAAAGTTAATATATTATAATAATAAGTTAACAAAACCTAATTATCTACACATTTTGTAACTAAGTCACCGATGGCTACTTCTTTGTAACTAAACAACCCATCGGATTTAAATACGATTTTCACTTTTGAAAAGAGGGATAAACGAGGAAGGTTTGTGTATATAAAAAATGCAGCCTGAGCGAAGCCGGGAGCGGGTCGCTAGTACATATTTTTATAATATAAATTTTAACACACATTTTTATAATACACAACAAGTCATTACAGAATATGTTCCTAAAACGTTCCACGCTGAGTCTCATCTGCGAGAAGATTAATTATATCTTATAAATAGTTTAGGAGTGCACCTCACAAGGAATACAGAATAATGCATGTACTAGAAGCGACAAATTATTCACTTAATCAAAATCAAAATCAAAATATTTATTTATCAATTAGGTTTCTACTCTATGATGGTCATTATAAATTTTAATTAACCAGGGTTTCGGAAAAAAGCCAAGATGACGATATTGAGAAGAAACCCCGAAATATATTCAGGATACTATTCTTTTTGTCATCTTTAAAAATAAAATATCAACAATTACACTTAATTTTAACAAAATTAAAGTATATAATATATACAATTATAGTTCTTTAATACTAAACATAGTATGAGCTCCGAATCGCTTAAATCCAGGCTTCATTATCGCTTAAATAATCAGTGATTTTATAATAGCCTTTCGAGAGGAGTTTAGTTTTAATGACACTTTTAAATTTATTTATAACTCGCTGGCGCCCCTGACTTCGTCCGCGTTGAAAAAGAAAAAAGTAGCCTATCCTGTGCCCTGTACGTCTAAATGTTTATCTACCAAGTTTCATGAAAATCAGTTAATTCGTTTAAGAGTTATGGAGGAACATACATACTTACATACAGAAAAAAATTCTAAAAATGGTCAATTTAGTTTCAGTATCATGTATAGAGCCTATAAACACGATATCTCTGAAAACAAAGTAACTTACTCCATGACCAACCCTTACAGATTTATTATTAGTATTGATTAATTTTATGTTAAATTATAATTATTAACTTACTATCACAAATAAAATGTATAACTTGTATTTTTTTTAAATACTTGTTAATTAATTTCAATCAATCAATCAATCAAAAACATTTATTTGTAACAGTAACATAACAAAGAAACAGAAAAAAAAACAGTAAAAAAGGAAAATATGTGTTACAAGTTACAAATAGGTCCCTACTCAGTATTTTGCTGGTATAGGCCAGCACTGATCTTCCGCAGGAACCCTGGGTTAAACACACACACAGCCATACACCATGCATATGCCCCTTAAAATCAAATAAGTAGTAATTAAAATTTAAACAAAATTATAATAAGAATGAATTTATTGTCAAAAACACTACTGCTTGCATGAATAACTTATGACACGACATTATCTACTTTAAAATCACCAGTTCCCTGCCGAACATAAGTTATAAAAAATAAAAGTTATAAAACAATTTACCTAAAAAGCAAGCAAGGAGGTTGGTTTAGAATTTATAAAAAACTACTCTCTACTCTTAAATTCTCCTCTCTTATTTGATTATTTATTAAAAATTTCTTTAGATTAACTCTAAATCCATGAGCAGTGCATTGATTCCGTATTGGCGGTGGAATATTGTTCCAACACTTAGTCGCTGCATATCTGAAACTGCCTCGGAACGCGGATGATCGGTGAGCTTGCATCGTTAGCTGAGCTGCACATTGGCGAGAACCCCGAGACCGGCTCGCTGCCCATGACAATTTGTTTAAAAGATAATGAGGAGCTTCATTTTTTATAATGCCAAAAAGAAGACAGGCTAAATGCAATTTCCGACGGGACTTCATTTTTAATAAACCACGCTTGTTAAGATAAGGTGTGACACATTTTTAACATAGAAAAGTGTTCTAATGTTAATAATCTATGTTTTCGCTCAGACGAAGTTCCCAAAGGAGACACCAAAAATCATCTATGCAGACATGACGAAGCTTTGAACTCAATGTTACAGTTATGTTATTTATTCACGCATCCAGGCCAAGGGACATGTATATTATGCCTCTGTTACGCCAGCATTCGCAACGAAATAGCCTTTACTGTGTTCTAAAAAATATATATATGGAATGTGTGGAAGTTTGTTCAGACATCTCGGATATTAATATCATTTTTTTCGTCATTTTTCTGTATTTTGAAAAAAAAAAAAAAAAATTACATAAAAATAAACTCCCGACATGAACTTATTACTATCAACACCGAATCAAAGATACGTTTTAGCCCTTTTCCAATAACTTAAAGGGAAATCTTGAATTATCAAAATAGAATTGTGGCTAAGCCACAGAATTAAGTGTTCCATGGTTTTTTATCCATAAAAAGAATCTTTAAGTTATTCGAATTGTATACTTGTGTTTGTGCTATGAGACCGTATTTGTTGCCAAATTACATGTTTCTAGGTCAGCTTGAAGTAGGTACCTGTTACTGGAATTGGTAGATGGATAAAACTGGAAGGTTACAAAGGCTTTGCTTTGCCAAAATATGTGACATATATTATGATTACCTTCATTAGTAGCTGATATTTGTACTTCATGTTATGTTATCTATATTTCCCAATATTTTATGTTCAATTAATGTATAAGTTCAGTTCAAACTGTATAACATAGAAGCTTACGTTGGTGTTCACCCAATACGGATGGTACGAAAATAGGAGCGAAGCAAACATGACCATATTATTTGTTCTAGATCTAATCTAATATAGTTTCAAAATTCTCTGCAAGGTATTGTATGCAATTCAGTGAGATCGCTTATCAAATACTGCCCTACATCTGACTTCTTGTTTGACTTACCTACTATATCTATCTTTTATTAAATCAGTAGTTCCGAAGTTACGGACCGGATGATATCTAGTTTGCGTCTTGTTAGCGAGAGTTCCTGCAGATACTATATCATGCGGTACGTTGAATAATTCTAACATAGAATAGAAATTCAAAATGTTCCTAAAGATATGTTTGAGTAGAGTTTAAAACCACTAGGAATGTGATTTCGTACCGATTGTCCTAACAAGCGTTTCGTCTAAATGAGCCTCGGTAATACTAAATTCATACTAATGGAGCTAGCATATAAATATAAAATATAAGCTTAGCATACCAAAACTAAAACTACATTTATTATAGTAAGACACATAATAACTGAGCGCTCAACCAAAAGTACTGGAAAATAATATTAGATAATACAAGATAACTTGCACTTAAGGTAATACCTATACTACTCCGTACTAGGTGTTTCTAAACAATTTTGCATTATTTCTGTATAAGATTTATGGGAATAATCATAGAATACCTACAAAGGTAAAAGGGTCAAAAATCATATCGATTGAGAATTTAGAAGGCCACTAAGACCAAGTTAAAATACAAAAGCCTGTATTAGCCTGATATTGTATATTCGATTACAATAAGCCTTTGTAAAAGTTATAAATAGAGTATTAAGAGCAAGTAAGAATATAAATTGAAAAAATAGTAAGACTTACAGATGGATTAGAATATTGTGTTTTTTTATTTACTGTAACAAATTTCCCAGGAGACGTAGAATCCTAAACTAATACTTTTTGGGTTTTTACCATTCAGGAAAGATTATAAGACCTCGTCAGGGGTTTACGTATACTTCCAAAAGAGATATTCTTTTGGAAGGATTACGATTTTCCCGACAGATGTAACCGAATATTGAATTTCATTTTTTTCTCCAATGAAAGTTCAATCATATTCAAATATCTATTTTGATTATAAAAAGGTATTTGTATAAAATATTATATAATAAAACGATGTATTGATATTCAATCAGTTCGCTTCGAAGTAATTACTTTTATGGTTTTTTTTTTAATGATACAAGTAGAGGTTGGTACTGTTTTGTGTAATTTGTTTAAATATGACTATTTGTTGTATAAATACCTAATATTTATTACTAAATTTAAATACTGTGTTAGTGTTATATTGAAAAGGATATGGATTGGTGATCAGCTTCAAGCACCAGCTCCTCGGTCTTGTCTCCTGTGTCAGGTACCGCAACGCGACGGGAGTGAACCCTGGATATGGAAGGCCATGGCCCACCGTACTCTCCGTACTCAAACCCCCCTCCGAGTCCGAGTCTCCACCGTCGGACTCCGAGCAACCCCCGCTGGAGTCCGACCCGGGACCTCCGTCCCGATACCCGTAGTAAGGCATTTCCACAATTTAAATTATAAGCTCATAGTATCACTTTACTAACAGTCTAAAGTTAAATGCTACTTAACCATTTTTGGCGATTATTCAACTGTATAGATACGTATCTGTTTGCGATGTTAGTGAGCACGGTCTACATTGCTCCGACATGAGGTTCACATGAAGCTCCATGATTCCCAGGAACGAATTCTACCTGTAATGAAAAGAAAAGGAATGTTACACTACTTGAAAAGTTTATTTCTAATAGGATATTTCAACCATGATATGGACATTAATTCAATATTAACATGTATCCCCCTTAGGGTGGATTTTTTGGGGTGGATAAACGGAATAACCGAATTAATTCAGGAGTCTATTGTAAATTAATTAATAAAATTATTTCAAAACATTAATAACGCCTTTCTAAAATGTTAACATTTACTAGCGGGAAGAAAATTGTATGGTTTAAAGACAAAATAAATTCCTTGCGTGCCCAGCCTACTAGAAAATAAACCAATTGTTTCGTTCACGCTTGAGTGAGGCGACAATTTTGTGTTATTTCGGTAAGAGTTTTCCGTTGAAAACAAACCACTTACAAGAAATATTCATAATTGTAATAATAATGGCTACAATAAAAAAGTCATGGACGGCTCGCGTGCCAGTATCATTTACGATAACGCCATAAAGGAGCGAAGTGAATGAGGTGGAAACACATTTGGAGTTGGCGAAGTATTTTTATATACTAATCAATTTAGCTTACTGCTTGCTGTATTGTGTAAAATGCACCCAATATTTTTTAAAATACAAACTATATTTAAAAGAAATTCGTTGAATTGTTGAATTTTTCTCCGCCCCGAATTGTTTTTCGGGAATAACTATTAAAACCACGGAAATATTCACGATAAAAAACATTTTCTCATACATTTTGTATGGAACAAGTTATTCTAACAAGTTATTAGGTCCGCTAATTTTTTAATATATAAAATTACTTTAATATATATATTTTTTTAAATAAAAAATCTATTTTAGTTTGTTCAAAACAGCAAATAAGTATCCAAAATTTTGCATACATGGTGTCAGGGTTCCAGGGTATGTTGAAGGCATTTTTCTCACAAAAAAATCTCCATACGCGACCTTCCCCACAGGACTACAGTTAGATCCTGAACCAATAAGATCTAGAATATTATGATAAAAAAATATTAAATCTTATTGTAGCAGTTTTCTGTAAGTAATAAACAAATTCTTTTTGTGAAAATTTCTTATCCTTTATTTAATTATTGCTCGTGTATGTAATGTAATAAAAATATGTAATTTTTATAGGCAACATAGCTGCAGCCTTACTGCCACTCTGTATCATAAAAAAAATCAAAGAACCATAAAAAAGTAAGACAGGTTCTTCAACAGAAATTGAACACAAGTCACAAGTCGTAGGTCAGTTCTACGATTTGTGATATAATTAAATATTGGTATTTTATTATAGAGCGAATCAAAAACGTTGGCTATATCAGCAGTAATTTGTAGGCCGCTTCAATTTCTAGTTCCGCCGAGAGAGTTCTTCATAAGTTCAGTGGGGCTTAGTTCATTACGAATCCGACGGACGATTTAAATGCTGAGTTTGGAATAACGCCGAAAACAGAACTGACGCGAAATGAAAACGAAAAGGCGCATCGGTCGGACGAGATGAAAAGAACTTCTTTGTACTGACGCCGTCAGTGCAACAGAATGCAGCCCTCATTTAAACGTAGGAAGTTTTGGATTGGGCAACAAACAAAAAATTTACAGAGCAATTAATTCGGCGTTCAAACGCGAACCTAGCCAAATTGCTAACACTTTAGTTTTATACTCTATACCTACTCACTGGAGAAACAACGGGTAACTTCACCGTTCCGTCTTCATTAAAACGATGTTGGGGGTTTTTATTGCCTTACTACAAATTCATTTAGGGTTACTTACGTGAAAAACAAATTAGGGTATTTAATAGATAACGAGCTGCAGTTTCTTAGGCGTGGAAACATATAATTATATTCAATTTTTATTGCTCTCTAGTGGCTCGCTCCCGGATTCGCCCAGTTTGCAGTTTTGATATATATACAAACCTTCCTCATTTATTTCTCTTCCCATAAGTAAAAACCGAATAAAAATCTGTCAAGCCATAACTAGCGACCCGCTTCCGGCTTCGTCCGGAGTACAATTTTTTATATATAAAAATCTTCCCCATTGATTCCTCTTGTGAAAACCGAATTAAAATCGGTCTACCCATTCTCGAATTTTCAAAGCATACACACACCAACTTAACATTTTTATATGTAAAAAGATATAGAATGATATGATTTTTTTCTGGTCACGCATAACTTTTTTTGCGGTTTTTAACAAACGAACATTTAATTATTATTATATAATGAGATATTTATAAAACTTGAATCATATCAGAAAAGTTACAGTTATAATAAACAACAAATTATACTTTTGCGGCAATGTATCGACAATGACACAAAATACAGAGTGTTCGCAATGAGTACAACAATATAGTTTCTAACTAAGTTGCTAGTAAAATGCAGATTAAACAAAATTCAATTCGATATATAGTGGTTTAACTTAGAAGCTAGATAATGGAAAGTCAATATAATAGTATAGTATAAATTCTAAACTTCAATAATAATGAAATATCTTTAACTTTATAATATAACTTTATATAAGTAGTAACGAATAATATGATTATAATACGTTGTATAATTCCAATGTTAGTAAATTTTATTTTTTATTTTTTATTAATAAAAAACTAGCATATATTATGTTTACAAATTGTATATAATATTAAACTTCGGTCCCCTAGGCAGGATCATCGTTGTATGGCAAGCTTTATTGCATTAATTTTAATAAAACTTGAATAATAATAATAAAGCTTTAAAGCTTTATTAGTCCATTCATAAAATTTACAATATTATAATTATTTAATTAATTGATGTAACATTATTTAAATACTATTGCAATTACTATTTACATTTAACACAATTAAAAATTATTTCTATATGGACCCCCTTCGGGTAAAAGCCTCCTCCAAGGTGTACCACTTATTTTTATCTTTGGCGGTGTTTAGCCAATCTTGGCCTGCTATTGCCGCTATTTCGTCCGCCCATCTGGCGTGCGGGCGGCCTCTCGTTCTTCTTCCTCGCGGACCAGACCATTCTACCGCTCTCAGAGTCCATCTGTTGTCCTCATATCTAGCCACGTGACCTGCCCATTTCCATTTTCTTTGAAGTGAGGTTGTTAATGCGTCTGTAACTTTAGTTTTCTCGCGGATGTCCGTATTCTTCACCTTATCCTTGAGTCGTAAACCCATGCTGCTTCTTTCCATTCTTCTTTGAGTGGTCTGGATTTTGTTTCTGGTTTTGGCGTCAAACGTCCAAGTTTGACACCCGTAGGTTAGACATGGTAGTATAGCCGTATCCATAACTATTTTCTTAGTGGACAGCGGCAATTGTGACTTAAAAATTTCTTTATGAGCCCAATATTTCTTCCAGGTGATTGCTACTCTCCGGTCCACTTCTTCTGAGTTTCTATTTTTATTGAAAGATATTCGCTTGCCTAGATAAATGTAATTTTCTACAAATTCGAGAGGTATGTTATTAATAAAGATTGGTGACATATGATGATTTGTCATCACTTTTGTTTTATCTAGGTTCATTTCTAACCCGACCTTTGAACTAGCCTGTTGTAATTCATCTATCATTATGTTAATCTGTTGTGGGCATTCTGAAAAGAGGATGATGTCGTCAGCGAATCTAAGATTGCTTAAAAAGTTCCCATTTATGTTAATGCCTCGTTTAGCCCATGGTAGGATTCCCATTACATGCTGTAGAACGGCTATAAACAATTTTGGAGAAATTGGGTCACCTTGTCTGACTCCTCTTTTAATGTTGATTGGTGCGCCGACTCTGTCTAACTTGACCCTACTTGTGCTGTTGCCGTAGATGTTCTTCAGGATATTAATGTATTTTCCATTTATATTTAATGAATCCAAGGCTTCCCATATGCTTTCATGTGATATTGAATCAAAAGCTTTTTTGTAATCTATAAAAGCCATGTAGAGGGGTCTGTGGAATTCTAGATATTTTTCTATTACCTGATCAACGACTTGGATGTGGTCTACCGTGCTAAAACCGCTTCTGAAACCGGATTGTTCAATCGGCTGCTGTGCATCGATGTCTGGGGATATTCTTTCAAGTAGACATGAGGCGAATAGTTTGTAAAAACAAGGCATGAGGCTTATGGGCCGATAATTCCCTATGTCAGCTGGGTCGCCTTTTTTATACAACAATATTATTTCAGATTCCAACCATTGGTGCGGAACAGTTTCTTCCTCCAGTATTTTATTCCATAGGATAGTGATTGGCGTGAGTAGTAGGGTCCTAGCAAACTTAATATGTTCGTTTGTAATCCCGTCTGGTCCCGGGCTTTTTTCGGGCTTAAGTTTCATTAGTTGTTTTAATATTTCAGGCTCTGAAAACTGTGAAAACTAATATTTTGCAGACTTGAATCTTTTAATCTTCAACCTTTTATGAGTTAATATTAATTAAACTTGAGGATGAGGGCGCCACAGTGCCAACGTTTACATCGTGTCCGTATATAAAACAAGTTTAAAAAATATAATAGTGAATATAGTTTACAGAAAAGTGACAAATCTTACAAAAGGACCAGCAATCCATCTAAACAAAATATAAAAAGCACCAAAATTTGCTATCTATAGTGAATGTTCGGAAATCAAACGATATATCAAAGGTGACAAACAACAAATTACAAAAGTGATACAAGTTCCAAAATAAACTGAACAATCAATCTTCTGAGTGATATGACAATTAAATAAACGAATCCGTGCGTTGAAAGTGTATAAGCATCTAAAAATAAAATGAATAACTAATATTGAATGAATTAATATTGATGATTTACAGTATACCTCCAACTTTTTCGTAATATTAGTGCCATCTAGTTATCTTTGACGGAACAGTTAACTAATTGTTTAGCATAGCGTAAAACTCCATTTTATTAGCGCCATCTATTTACAACAATTGAATGACCGACAATATTCGCTATAGTCGAATTACTAAATCACAAATAGTGTAGAAACTTAAAAAATGACCTAATAAAAACTTTGAATTGACATAATGAAACAATAAATTATAATAATTAAAAATAATAATAATAATAATAATCCGACATAAACAACGGCTCTGTGTTTTAAATATTTTTATTTTAAGTAATATAAGTAACAAGATATTTTGTAGTGATAATCGTGGAAAGTTGTTACAAAAGACTTCAAAAATTAGTGGCAATTTGTCGGATCTAATAAATGGTAAGACTATTATCAAAAGTGTTTAATAAGTGCATAAATCAATTTAATTGAGTAAACTTTATTCATAAAATTTATGAATTAATCGCGCAGTGTTAGAACTTTTTTATAACTAAAAAAAGGAAAGTGATAGTTGGAACTTTTGACTCGTTTCTTGGAATTTCCGTGTTATAATAAATATCATAATTATAACGATTATTATTAGTATCACTTGGTTCAGTGGCCTGCATACTTAGCAGTTTAACGTCTGCGTTATACATAGTAAAATTAGATGCATTTAGTCATAACGTAAATAACCGCAAACATATGTTAAATAGCGACAGACTACAACATGGAGGAAATAAAAAATATGCTATTAAATATGCAACATGACATGAAACAACAAAAACAAGACATGTTAGAAATGAAAGAGGACATTAGAAATACTATAATCAACAGTCTTAACGAGAAGTTTACCAACCTTGAACTAAAAAACGAACTTTTGGAGAAAAAAGTGGAGGAACAAAGTACAAAAATAAACAACTTAGAAAGGCAGTCCAGACGCAGGAACCTAGTCTTGTTTGGCGTAGAAGAATGCGAAAAATCATACCACGAACTCGAAGACATTATAATTAACATAATAAAAACATATATAAAAGTTTCATGTGATAGTAACAACATTGAAGCAGTTAGAAGACTGGGAAAAAAAGGAGCAAAAGTTAGACCGGTGATAATAACATTCAATACAATGGGTTTCAAAATAAGAATTCAGAAAAACAAACGCTATCTACAAAACACTTCATACTACATAAAAGAAGACTATCCAATTGAAGTATTAAACAAGCGCAAAGAGCTGCAAATCCAATTGCAGAGAGAGAAAGAAGCAGGTAATATCGCTTTTATAAAATACGACAAACTCATTATATCAAGCAACAAGCACTCCCCTCGTAACCAACCAAACAAGAGGAACCTGTCGGAATCCCCGGAGATATCTCTTTCTAATAATCGAAAAGCACACTATGTTGGTAAGCAGCCATCGAAGAAAAACAAAGCAACAAACATAAAAGATTACATTATGCAAGAGCCTAAACTGATCCTCACTGAGTCAGCTGCTTCACAAAGCCAGACGAAGACACCACAGCATAACGTAGCATAGCAATCAAAATCGGTCCCTCTACCCACTCCTCATCTCCCAGTTCGGCTGGTCACCACGGGAGAGCTCGACCAAAACCCACCAAGGAAAACCACTCTAGCGGAAAACACCTTCAAAATTTGTACCTTCAACGCAAGATCACTGTCTTCTGAACTAAAACTTATCGAGCTTAAGACAGCGCTACGAGACATTAACCATGATGTAATAGGATTGTGCGAGGTTCGTCGTCTCGGAGAGAAGATAGTAGAAGATGACGAATACATCATGTATCACATAGGTCAAACTAAAGGCCTATACGGTGTAGGTTTCTTAGTTAAGAAAAAGCACAAAGAAAAAATCATTACATTCACCGGAATATCCGAAAGATTATGCATACTAGAAATCGAGCTAGAAAACCTACGTTTTGGAATAATTCAGGCACATGCACCTACTGAAAACTCATCTCAGGAAGAAATAGAAAGTTTCTACGATGACTTGGCTAAGGCACACGAATCCACAAGTTCGAAGTACATAATCTCCATGGGAGATTTTAATGCACAAATCGGAATTCCCAAGAAACACGAAAGCTCAGTAACTGGCAGGTATGGATATGGTAAAAGAAGTATTCGAGGAGAGAGACTCATTCAATACGCACAAGAATTTAATCTAAAAATAATTAATACAATGTTCAAGCTGAAACCTAAGAACCGATGGACATGGATCTCTCCAGACAAAAATACAAAAAATGAAATAGATTACATAATGACCACGAAACCTCGCATAATCTCTAAGTATGAAGTATTAACGTCACTCTCTTTTGTATCGGACCACAGATTACTAAGAGCTACAATCCGCCTGAAATCAACCAGGAAAAGCAGATGTAATTTTTCTAGTAAACCAGGGAGGCTAAAAACATTGGCTGAACAAGAAATATACCTTAAAAATCTTTACAGTTGTATACCAGAACTTATAACGACGCATAGTAACTACAAAGCGGAAGACTACTATCAAAAAATCGCCCACTATATAAAGGATAGTTTAAAGAATATTAAGAGAACAGAAAAGAGCAACATACTGTCAGAAAAGGCGCTAGAGCTCATGAAGGAAAGAAGTAAGTTACAGAACAAGCCTAAATTAAACAAAACCGACAAAGAAAATTTAAAAAGGCTTTACAAACTGACCAACAGGGAAATAAGAAAATGCTATGATAATTATAGAACAAGCATAATACAAAGACATATAGAAAATTCTAGATCTGCTAAGAAAGCCAATAAAGAGCTAAACAAATCAGTTACTTGGATTCCATCACTTCAGCCTGGCACTAACAAATGCAAATCACGCACAGAAATCATAAATATAGCTACTGACTTTTACGCTAAACTATACAGCCAACCAGGCATAACAAAGCAAAACGAGGGTGTCTGTGATTATCAATGCACAGAATAAAACTTGAATATAAACAATTTTATTAGAGCATAATATCAGAGATTTCATGTTTAGAATCCACATTTTTTACGAGTGCAATTCACCGATCCGTTCGACGGTAGAACCGTATTTTTTCAACTCGGTAATATACGAAATCAAATGCAAAAATGATACACATTCGCAATTTTTTACTTCAATAAAACATGTTCGGCCATCACACCCTATCCCGAATATTCCTCATATTTATATCATGTTATATTTTATGCTCATCTCGTTTCTTACATTTTGGGACTCCCAAGCAAGCATTTTGTAGCCGGTTGCGGAACTAGATGGTCGTAAAAGAGTTATCTCTGCAATCAGAATCCACATAAGTTCTTCTTCTCCGTTTTACTATTGTTATTTAGTAAAACAGTATTACATAAATAATAGAATAAATAAGTTTTGTAGCCCCAATTTATGTTTCACATTTTTTTAAAGTTTTCAAGTAAGACAAGCATCAGATGAGCGAGAGATGATTGGAGATTTATCTATTGAATTTATAGTTATCACATTGATCAATCCTTTTTTTTAGTTTGAATACGGAATTCATTTTTATAGCAACCTAAAGGTTTAGACTACCAAATACCAAAAGAAAAGAAATGTAAAATTGACAAAAGAATAACGAAACAAACGAACTTGTGCAAGCCGAAAGAACTTTCTTGCTATCCCATTATAAAATTATCGACAAGGACCTAAGGCTGAAGATTACATACCTATTAATTATTAAGAAGCTGATCAAACCTCTAACATAATTATAGACAGAAAATATCTGCCCCTTTAAATTAAAAAAATGAGTTAAAAATACTTTGATTAATTGACGTTGAGTCCTCTGTAATCAATGTTTTTTTTTTGACGTTGGAAACCTGAACAAGAAGCATAAATGAATAGGAATTTATGTTAAACGACAGTTTGAAAAGTCTAACGTAATCCTAGGGGATTCAACATGAAGTTCTATGACAATTTGAAGGTTCGAAATGACTGTAATTCCTCGTTGAGCTCTCGCCATTCTCATTTAAAAATCCCATTTGGAGTCTTTGTCGAGCGGCTCGGTCCGCGTCGGCAAAATAAGGGACGCTTAGGGAACATCATTTATTTTCATTGAAATATTTAATACAACTCCATGGCCTTTCATCTACTTTCCATCTAGTTGAAAGTGATAGATGGCCATTTCTTTCATAACTTTCATTTCATATTTCTTAAAAGAGAGGTTTTAAGACCAACAAAATATATATTTTTATATGTTACGAAGACTTGGCGCCTCTTTTACAAACGTCAAGTAGGCCAAACTGTCATTTAAAGTCACCGGTAACCGGGGATAATTGAGCTGATATAACTTTGTACGGTAAACGTCCCAAACATTAAATAGAAAATAATAATAAAAATTCGGCTATCGAATGATGCAGTAAACCGAGTGCATAATTCAATATAACAGAAAATGATTTCTAAAAGTAACTAATCAATACTTTACTTGTAGTTTGTGAAAGAGGCCCTTACATAAATAAAAGTAATTTAATAATTAAAAATTAGAAGTTCAAGGTCTATTTACATGTAAATTTGTTGGTACTTAATGAAAGATTGGAAATTTAATTTGTATGTTAATTGTTTATTTTATTCCTTGTTTTTTATTATTATTAAAATTATGAAAGTGAATGCGATTTCTCTTTTAAATTCGGAAAACATGATTGTTACATGAGTCACATTATTGCATCAATAAAATTATTAACATAATTAAATAAAATTTAGATATTGGTAACTACCTGTTGCTCGTGACTTCGCCCGCGTAACTTTTTGAATACTAGCTGGTGCCCGCGACTTCGTCCGCGTTAAAAAAGAAAAAAAGTAGCCTATCCTGTGTCCTGTACGTCTAAATGTTTATCTACCATGTTTCATGAAAATTAGTTAATTCATTTAAGAGTTATGGATCAACATACATATATACAATACCTACACTTACAGATTTATTATTAGTATTGATTGATAGCCTATGTTACTCGCTAATAATGTAGCTTTCTATAGGTGAAGGTATTTTCAAAATCGGTCCAGTAGTTTTTGAGTTTATAAAATCTCCTATAATATTAGAATATATGGAAATCTGGCATGAATAATCTAATCAAATAATAGAAGTTGAATTTGAAGAGGAGATTTTTCAAAACAATATCCATTGCACACTTTATATTCGTATAACAAATTAGGGAAGAAAGGGGAAGCATACTCGTAGCTAACGTAGTGAAAGGAAAGAAAAATGACTGTAAATCACGGACGTAGTTTCACCATTTGAAGGACTCTTGTAACTTACGTGCCTTATTAGTGCCTCTTTTCATATGGGAAACAAAGGGTGGCAAGTAGTTATAGTTGCATTATTGCAATAATTTATATATGAATGAATGAAATCGTCAACGAGCCGTGTCTGTACATTAAATATTTAAAAAAAGACAACGTTATACAGAGAAAAAAAAATAGTTTTTATAATTTTTGTTCAGCTTAACCGATTTGAAAGCGGTTTTCACTTATGTATTTTACTAATGATTAAACTATAAGATACTTTTTATCCTTGAAGGATTTTCAAAAAACTAACCATAGTTAAATTTCTTAAATATGTAAATACAACGGAGACGTTATGTGATATTTATTAATAGAGTATCAAAAAGTATGTATATGAAATATTTTATTCAAAAGAGATGTAGGACAATCAAAAGCAATTACAATCAAAAGAGTATGCGAGTATCATATTATGAGTTACATTAAAATTAATATGATACTATTTTATATATTTTATGTTATGTTAAAACATGATAATATATATCGTTTTTATTTATGTTATTTTATTATGTGCTGATATTCGTCAAAATAAAACTGTTAGGTAAAACAGTTTTTTAAACTCTCAGGTTCTGTAATTGTGTTCCATTTGTAAGGCTTTGATCGCCTTTATCGTTTCTATCTTCTTTTAAATATACTTGATTGTGTTACGTCAATATTCTTTAATAAAAATGACATAAATCCAATACGTAACGTCTCGTTGAACCCTTAGAATAATGTTAGACAACAAAGCAGAAAACCCATTTCTTCGTAAAACGTGTGTTCGGAATGAAATAGCCCGTGGCGACGGCACAGACGAAGGCAATAGTCACGCCATTTGTCCAACAAATCGATTGTCGCCACAACTATTCTATTTGTGTCTGCTTTGTCCGGAGAATATACTCCTTATTGTACTATATATCTCGTTTCGTTTCAGTTACAGACGCCTGTTGGGTTGGGTGTGTGTGTGTGTGTGTGTGGTGAACACGAATCTGTTGACGTCTTATTTCAAAGTAAAAAGAAATAACTACGTTTCAATTTAACTGTGTGTTAATTTATTACTCGTATGTAGTAATCATCATCAATACAAATAATAAATCTGTAAGGGTTGGTCATGGAGTAAGTTACTTTGTTTTCAGAGATATCGTGTTTATGGGCTCTATACATGATACTGATACTAAATTGACCATTTTTAGAATTTTTTTCTGTATGTATGTATGTATGTATGTATGTATGTATGTATGTATGTATGTATGTATGTATGTATGTATGTATGTATGTATGTATGTATGTATGTATGTATGTATGTATGTATGTATGTATGTATGTATGTATGTATGTATGTATGTATGTATGTATGTATGTATGTATGTATGTATGTATGTATGTATGTATGTATGTATGTATGTATGTATGTATGTATGTATGTATGTATGTATGTATGTATGTATGTATGTATGTATGTATGTATGTATGTATGTATGTATGTATGTATGTATGTATGTATGTATGTATGTATGTATGTATGTATGTATGTATGTATGTATGTATGTATGTATGTATGTATGTATGTATGTATGTATGTATGTTCCTCCATAACTCTTAAACGAATTAACCGCGTCCGCGTTAAAAAAGAAAAAAATCAGTTAATTCGTTTAAGAGTTATGGAGGAACATTATTATTAGTATTGATGATTTATAAGAAGACTAGCTGCTGCCCGCGACTTTGCCCGCGTATAAAAAGTAAATAAAAACCTATTCTCAGACCTACCAAGTGTACATATAAAATTTCATCAAAATCAGTTAAGCCGTTTCGGAGGAGTATGGCAACTAACACTGTGACACGAATTTTATATATTAGATATATATTATCTAAGATGTTTTTAATAAAGTCACGTCTGGTAAGCAATTAGCTACCAGTAAGAACTTTGATTTGCCGATACAAATGTGCTCCGTAGACTTATCTCGTTAAACGAAGTGCTTTTGGCAAACACCGTAAAGGTATAGCAATTAACGTTACTGCGCTACTTCCGTCTCGATGTGGGTTTATGGAAGGAAGCCGGTATAATATCGTTCGCCGAAATTATGGCCATAAAGTCACGCTTATGATTGCGTCCCAAAATGAATCATAAATGATTCCATGAATACTTTATGGCAAAAAATACTTCTCAAAATGGCGAGTGTAAATTGTTGCCTTTTCACAAACGCTTTCCAGTTTCGTCGGTTCTCTGATTGCTCTGATTCCAAGCGTGATTTACAAAGAGAAAAATAGATATTAAAAACGTAGAGCATCCAATACCAAATAAGAGACACTGAAGCGTTAGGCGTTCATTTGCACATCAGTTGGTATGTATTTATTCTGTGGAATAAAAACAAAACAAGCTTCTACCGAAAGCTCAAAATATTTCGTATTTTTAGGGTAAGATTTACAGATATTTTTATTGTGCATACATTTTAAGACTCACTAATTGCAGCTCCCGTTACATGAAGTCATCAATCAATACTAATAATAAATCTGTAAGGGTCGGTCATGGAGTAATTTACTTTGTTTTCAGAGATATCGTGTTTATAGGCTCTATACACGATACTGAAACTAAATTGACGATTTTTAGAATTTTTTTCTGTATGTATGTACGTTCCTCCATAACTATTAAACGAATTAACTGATTTTCATGAAACTTGTTAGATAAACATTTAGACGTACGGGACACAAGATAGGCTACTTTTTCTTTTTCAACGCGGACGAAGTCGCGGGCGCCAGCTAGTATGTATAATAAATCGTTGCTTTTTGTATGCAAAGTGTTATTTATTACCCTAAGCGCCTCTTTCACAAACGTCAAGTAGGCCAAAAATTAACATTAAATAGAAAATAATAATAAAAAATCCCCTATCGAATGATGTAGTAAACCGTGTGCATAATTCAATATAACAGAAAATGATTTCTAAAAGTAACTAATCAACACTTTACATGTAGTTTGTGAAAGAGGCCCTAAGAGAACATATTATAAATTGCTCCTTCCATAATTATTTTGAATTTAAATGGAAGCCCAATTAAAAACATTGGAGCGGTTGTGGAATACTTAGAGGACAGTAAAAATTCCATGGCATTACTAAATTGATTGTTTATAAATATTATCCAGGATATGCTCTATTTGTGTTCAAGGTTTATTCATATCCTGTAGCGAACTGCGAACTAATATAATTAGAATAACTCAGACAAACAGTTGAGTGATGTATTGCAACATGTTTAGCAAATTTAAAAGGGCAAAACATTATAAATGACTTCAGTGACAAACTAACGACTCAGAACTACTTCGCGTAATAAATCAGCCGAGACCAAACTATGCTACGAGCTAGGAAATAATATGAAAAATAAAAATATTTTCTGAAATTATAGCTTTGTTTTCGTTGAAGCTTTACCTTTTATAGTTCGTGCCTGCCACGAGGCACTCCGATACGGTTCATGAACGGGTGTTTAACTGAAGCTTCAGTGCGAGAAAATAAAGAACAAAACCTCTCAAAATAGCTGCATAGAGAACGCGGTATTGATCTGCTACTAAAAATATCTTCATCACTCATTTTGAAAACAAAGTCTAATATGTATACTGTATTTATACAGTACAGATATGTATACATATGAAGCAGGTTAAAATTTTAATATGCTATGATATTAATTATAATTTAATATAGGTAAAAGCTATGATGAAATTTTTGAAATTCTATATAGTTTTTTTTGGGGAAACATTTTTATTTTACACTAGCTGGCGCCCGCGACTTCGCCCGCGTGAAAAAAGTAGCCCTATGTCTACCTAATGTCTACCTATGTCTACCCATGTCCACCCATGTCTACCTATGTCTACCTATGTCTACCTATGTCTACCTATGTCTACCTATGTCTACCTATGTCTACCTATGTCTACCTATGTCTACCTATGTCTACCCATGTCTACCCATGTCTACCTATGTCTACCTATGTCTACCTGTGTCTACCTATGTCTACCGATGTCTACCTATGTCTACCTATGTCTACCTATGTCTACCTATGTCTACCTATGTCTACCTATGTCTACCTATGTCTACCTATGTCTACCTATGTCTACCTATGTCTACCTATGTCTACCTATGTCTACCTATGTCTACCTATGTCTACCTATGTACTACCTATGTCATTGCTTGTGATGTAGATGACGGTAGCCTTTTACCATCAAGTGATTCGTCAGACTATCTAACGATCTTAATATGTAAAAAAAAAACAAAACCTCAAAATATAATTATAATTTCGATAACAATTCAGATGAATCAATTTGTACCCTTTGCAATTTTGATCAAGTAACAAATATCACTAATGTTCACGTCTATACTCAAGAGGAAGGAAATGGTAAGTAGCTTTTACTGGTGATAAAGTAGTGATTTTTGATGACCTTTGAACATATAATATAAACAAAATAAAATATTGGACATTATATTATTGACCATTAATTTCGAATTCATTACTTGTCTATAAAAACAATTAGTACCAATATAATTGCGAAAGTAAGCAGTTATACCTGGTATTTGTATCTGTTGCGTAACCATAGCAACCACCGAACCGTACTTTGATATAAGCATAGATTAAACCCTTGAGCTTTTAAACCTATTACGCAAATGAAAATCCATACTAGTCCATACTTCCATACTCATATTATAAATGTGAAAGTAACTATGTGTCAACTTTTCATGCCTTAACTACTCAACCGGTCATCATGAAATCTTGCATCACGTTGTCAGGGATACTGGAAAGGACATAGGGTACCTTTTATCAAAAAAAAAAATACTGTTCTCGAGAGATCATCTAAAATTAAGAAAACCAACGCCTGGCAAAAGTGTAGAAACAGTAAAGATGTCAGGCGTTATATTCAGACGAAGTCGCGGGCACCAGCTAGCAGAAAATACAACAAAAAGTTGCTTACCTACGCGTTATTGATCTGCACCTAAAAATACCGATAAGCCATTTTTAAAAATACCACAATGTGTTATGAAGCATGCAAAATTTTAATAGCTGCATGGTGTTGGTAATAGGTAGGTATATATATACCTATGCATAATATGCCTGCCTGTCTTTTACGTTTTTGCAACTTAAAAACTGAATGATATAGTAACACCACTTTTATATTTATACTGAGGTAAACCCTCAGAAAAATCTAGTACGTTTCCAACATACCTGTTGACTATGAACATGAAAATATGAAACTAATTCCACGCAATATTTTTTTTTCTATAAAACTTGCACTTTTAATAATCAAACCAATTAAGTAGGTATGTGTTGTAACAAACTAACATAAACAAACACTTTTTATCGTATAAATTGAGCAATAACTAATTCATACATATGTATAATAATGACGTTGTTTGTCTGTGCGTTTGAGCCCGCTAATCTCAAAAAAGGCTTAACTGATTTGAATGCAGTTTACACTGATTTATTTGGCTTCCCGTAATACTTGGTGTTTGTTTCATTAAAATCTGTTTACAAACAAAAAAGTTTCCGGGCGTACATAGTCGCGGGCAAAGCTAGCCTTAAATAAGATATTTCCAAATTTATTGCATCCAACAAACCAGTTAGTACTAAGAGAACAATATTAATCACACGTTGAAACGGAATTTCTTGGCAAAGCGATTTCAAAAGCACTTGTGCTGGCCGACACTAGAGCAATGCGGCTGAACATCGACTGTCAAGAACATTCCTTGTAAAGGTCGGGCGACGGAATTGATTGTTTGTGTTCCTGGTTACACGATACAGTTTCCAAAATGGTAATGTGGAATATAGAGTTGCGATTGAAGCAATAATTTACTGTATATTGTGTTGTTAAATTTTAATTTTGTATTCAATAAATGGATGGTATTTTAACAAAAAAAAAACTTATTGGAATTTTTACATTTTTTAAATACATTTGTAGGTACCGTACTTAACAAAAACAGTAGGAACCGATATGAAAAGTAATATATTAAAAAATAATTTAAAAAATTATCCCTTGCAAAAATAATCGTCAGTAATATACATTGAACAATTCAATAAAAGTTTTTTTTTTTTATTTCAAAATTTATATTCATAGAATTATAATATACAATCGTTAGCTAAAATCTAGTAAATGTCATATTTTTTCATGTAAAAATATGTAATTTGAGGAAATATGGATGTTTGGATTTGTTGGATATTTTTTCCTAATGGAGAACCTCTGTCCATTTCTTTCTTATAAGAAAACTTGGCATTAATCAGAACCGTCTGTCCCTTACGGGTCAAGTTGTGTTTAGAGGGATGCCTTTAGAAGCTATTATAACATGGTGGTCTTCCTTAGATTGTGGGTTCTGCCGCTACATGAGTTCAGAGCCGGCATAATAAGAAAGTAATCTTATCACGGTTGCGTTACACGCATTTCGCTGATCGCCGATGGCACGTGGCGTGGAAGCAGATCAAAGAAACTACAGTTTGTGTACGTAGTATCGAACCGTTACAATAGGTTAATGTTATTTTTGTTCGGCAGTCTGCTCCAACCAGACATCCGAGAAATATGCCCGTGACGTATAACGCCAAAAAATACGGTGAAATGAATGAAGCATTTTTCCCCTTTATTTATAACTAGTGACTCGCCTCCGGCTTTGCACGGTTGCAATTTTTCCCTGCAAATTAAATACACAAACCTTTACACCAATATCAAGAGGGATTCCACAATTCCACAAGAGACAATTGCTTAAAAAGCTGTCATCATGAAATGAAGCGTTGTCAGGAATAACATAGGGTTCCCATTATGCAAAAAAAGTTTTGTGTGGTACTGTTCCCTAAGGACGCGGACGAAGTCGTGATTAAAAGTTAGTAAAGATATTTTAAGATCATCGTTTGCATATACTCGTACCTGATGTTCATATTATTTTACTACTAAACTTTACTTAGCTGGAATTATGAGTGTTTTGTTTTTTTTTTTTTTTTTTGGATTATTGTACTTTTTTTATACTTTAACGGTGACTCCCTTCCAACTCCAAGCTTCATTGTTTTGTGTTTAAATATAGAAATAATCTCACAAAATGAAAACTTCTTTTATTTTTAATTTGACCTTTAGATTCATTTTTAAAAATAGAATAGGTATTCTTGGTTCTAGTTATAGTGGTTGAACTGCGAGTGAATATATTGATTGTATTACACGTGCAGAGGCAACACCACTTTAAAACATATTGTATGGAGGATAAATAAAACAGTCTGCTATTTTTTGATCTTGTAAGCAGCGTACATAGCGATTTCTTTAAGGAAATACGAGGTTAATAAGATAGTAGTTTTTTTCTAACATTTCAAATACATAAAACGTAATCTAAACTTAAATATTATTATCACTGAGAAAAATTACACCTTAATCTATAGACCCTTGCTTACTTAACCTTTTTTGTTGTAGTGTGGCTACAACTGGTACTAAACTGGCTAATTGGCCAGTCCTGTAAGCGGGTGGCTACAGCCACCAGGTAATTTATAACTGTATAACGAAGTGTGTCCTGCCACTACTAAAATTACTGAAAGTAGGTATTGAATTTTCTGTAAGAGATTCACGTAATCCAAAGTCAGCGTATTAATTTCCGGCTTTACGAGCAAAGTAAACAATAATTTTGCTCAATGTAATAACGTTTTACATTTACATAACAAAGTTGCCGAGCTTCTTATTTTCATAACTGAAACGTCAATATTTCTCTCAGAACGGGTACATAACGGATCGTATCGCGAGCACTGGTAGGCTCATATTTCATCTCACTCACGCTTATAAATTATCTAAATGGCGTAAGGAAGACAGATGATGTGGATTAGTTAATATATGGGAAGAAGAAAAGCGACGAACACAATAAAATTTAGCATTTCTGAACGAGTTAGTGTAGTTGTTAAGTTCTGAACCAGTTAAAAGTAGTGGTTATGTAATGTATGGTTATGGTTAGTAGCCCACGATGCTAAATGTGTAGTCACTCGAGCGTCGTGGGGACCTATTGGACTTTGAAGATTGGATGGTAAGAAGAAAAAAAGGTTATATGAAGTTTTTCATTTCAGCGGTGGGGTGAGCGTCTACAGGCGTTCAAAATTTTGTAGGCGCTGTATTTTAAAAAATCCTCCATATAATCGTCAGATTAAGAATTAGCACGATCAGGAATTTAGGCTGAAACGTCTGTATGAAAATCTGACGCGTCGAGTATTACAAAATGAGAATCGTCAAAAATATTTTTTGCATTTTCAAAAAGCTGCCACGAGCTTGCGTTACACTCGAATCGTCTGAATTTTAAATGGGAGCTTAGTTTAGGTTCACTTAACATCCCCTCTGAAACTCTGACGCGCTCGAGTTGTATTTAAACCCACCCCCGCCAACCCCACCAACCAAACCGTCAGATTAATACATATCCGTTATCGGAGACACGTGGGGTATATACAATGGCAATATCTGACGCGCTCGAGTAAATCCAAAAATCCCCTCTTGGGCTCCCCTACCATAGTAGTTGGTCTACGTTTAGTAAAATAAATGTTTACCGCTAAGTAAGCGGCCAGGTCGCGGCGACCAAGACGTGGCGGTCAATGAAATCTTACTTTAGTTTTTTCGACCAATGAGAGAGAAGTTGGTCGGGTCAGTGAGGCTACGAGAGGCCAATGAAACTTGGTCTCGGCGACTAAGTGCTAAGGATCTCTAAAATGAAGTCTCATTTGCACATGATGCAAGTACTTGCTGAAGCAACTACTTCGTTTTTACTTGCTCATTGCATCTTAAATGCGCTTGCACACGTTTGTATGACATGCTAAAGCAACTCGCACGAGTAGTCCGCGCATGTTTTCTGGCATACGAGTTACTTGCGCGGGTATAGCTCGCGTCCACTACCACCTAGTAAATTTTAGCTTGATTGCCGCGCTTTGCATAAAAGAATGTACTATCAATGTTAGAGTAATACATGTAAATATCTACCCTTTTAAATTTTAAACAAGTCTGTTGGCAACCCCCTCCCTGATTACGAATCCTGCTCAATGTTCATGTTTATCTTAACGCTAGTTCAACATTGTAAACCTTTGTTGGTGACGTTATTGTTTGAATGTGTTATTACGTGTTTAATTGACTAATAGAGTACCTACATAAGTACTCTTGTGTTATAGTTATACTACATATGTATAAGCTTCTTGAGAATAAACTTAAAGAAGTTAGAACGGGAACTCTACAAAATTTACTTGTATACTTAATTACGTTACAAACAAGGTTATCGTAGTGTATAGGTTGAGATAAATTTTTAAAAATAGATACCAGTGTACTAAAATAAAAAATGTATTTGAACAAATTACTAACTAGCGTATTTCAGCAATTGCACTGAGAATATCCAAGTAATGAGGGAATTTGTAGGGACACACAACAGAGGTATGTTTGCTGAGTAGTTTCAAGGCAATTAAATGTTCCTGCAACTCACTACACGAACTGTATCTCGCTGAACTTCCAGTTTGCCTGAAGTTTCGAAAAGTAGCAGGTAACGAGAACTGACTTGGCTATTAGAAGCCTAGCTAAAGTCACTTACATCCACCCTCAAGAGACGGTATATGAATTCTAGAATTTGCATTTATTTGTTTACTATTATTAAATTAAAATATCACTGTTTGCTCTTAGCAATGATGTTCTATAACTATCATATTTATAGAATATCGTTGGCCCTTAGGAAGAATATAATGTAACTAAGATTGTTCCGTGATACCTACTTATTGTATGAAATAGAGACGATTGGCAAACTCCATGCAATTATGATACCACAAATGAAATTATAACATCACAACTATAAAACTTATACAGATCACAAATCTAATCTTATACAGATACGCCTACATAAAATCTAATAATACACACGTAAGTTCTCAATGAATTGAATGATTTAAAATTTACATCTAAAATTTCAATTAATTCACCTGATTGACAAATCAGACAACATAATAGACACAGACAATATCAAGTGGAAGTAATCAACGGATTACTTACAGAATCACTCGGCTGCTCGAGACAGTGATTACGTTAATCCTGTAACCATACGACGCAACTGCTCCGCTCCGGAACTATAGCTCGCCAGTATTGGTTAATCTCATCGCATAGAGGCGATCGCTTTGTCCGCACTGTTTACATTACGTTCTATTTTCGCTGTCCATCATCTGGCCATTGTTAACGTGTGTTTACGGGCGCGGGCACGCTGCGAGTGGACTTGACACGGTCAACTATATACTACGCAGTAGTTGAACTTCCAAATTTAATCGTCACTAAATGGTATAACAGTATACATTTATAGTTTGTGTTAATGTTGATAATATAGCTTTCTATAGGTGAAAGAATTTTTAAAACCGGTCCAGTAGTTTATTCATTACGAACAAAAATACAAGTCTTTTCTCTTTCCTAAAATGTTAGTATATAGATGAAAATCGCTGTCCGTATTTGTCTGTTTCTTCGCTTCTAAATCACCCAACGGATTTTGATATGGTTTCTGCTAATAAAAAAAGCGATCATAGTGGATGGTTTATGTATAGTTTGCATAAAAAAACTGCATCCGTGCGATGCTGGGGGCGGGCCGCTTGTAAACTATAATCGTCTATTGATTGGTCAGCTTACATTTAGACTACAAACTAATTAAAACTACACAAAGAACATGCTTTATTTTTTAAATATTATTTTTATGTTAAACTCGACAGAGGCTGACGGTCCACTTAATGGTAAGTGACTACCGTTGCCTATAACACAAGTAACGACGCTGGTGCTGCAACATAGAAAAGATATATAGGTTTTTCAAATAATAACTAAAAATTGCGTCTTTAAAGAATCCATACTGTATAATTTCAGAAATAAAGTACTGTGCTATCAAAATGGCTGCGGTCATGTCTTGCGGCTAGGTAAAACTGTTAAATAACCATTTAATAGTGTATTTCATAGCTTTAATTATATCTAGAAGGATCTGTGGGCAAATTTGTGGATCGAAATAAGAGCGTTTGCTCGTGTTTCAAAGATTTTCATTCAGAGTATCGTTTTAATGATCATCTGAGAAGATTTCAACAAATTGTATTACCCGTCGGCGTAGCTAGGACTACATATTTCAAATGTAAATCAATGTACAGTGTATGTCAATGTACAATGTATCAATGTACAATGTATGTCAAATTAATTCCGCCACTTTAATATTTACTTGTTTTTCATAACTATATTTACCCCTTGTTTAAATAAACATACTAAGTTATGTTTATTAAAATATGCAAAGTAATGGCAAATTAATAATAGCAACATAAAAATGATATGTAAATAAAACCTATAATCTTTATACAGAAAGATCCAAATTTCATGTACAATTTTCTGGGTAAAAAATTCTGAGTAAGAGTTGAAAAATGAAATGTTGGTACGGACTCTCCAACATATTGAAAGCGCAGATTCGAGTTTCAATCGAATGTAAAACTAATTCAGTTACTCGGTCAGTGAATCCTTAACATGAGCTATTGAAAAGTTAGATAGGTCAAGCGCTGGCCCATATTACAATTTTATTACAAATATTACAAAGTTGTTATGCCATAAATAGTTTTCATACCTAAGATTACATTACGTCCGAATTTTTATCGGATAAATCCGGGTCTTTGGGCTATGTAAACTTAATTTGTAACCTCTTTATATCGCTGCTTAAAAACTAATAATAATAATAATAATAATAATAATAGCCATTTATTTCCGAACTTTTACATTTTTTTTTACTAATGCTTACAAAATGTCCCTCAATTCGGTGTGCCTTTCGGCATAGGCCTCCTCCAACTGCCTCCATTGTTCTCTATCTAGAGCCACTCTCGGCCAATATGGTCCCAAGGTCATACGAATATCGTCTTCCCATCTTCTTATTGGACGCCCCTGTCTTCTAACTCCGTCTCTTGGATACCATTCCGTGACTTGCTTGCTCCATTTATTTACACTGTTTCTTAACATATGCCCTGCCCAGCCCCATTTCTGATGGTCAATACGAGTGAGAATGTTGACTACTTTAGTTTTGTTTCTTATTTCTCTATGTCTTATTTTATCTTTTAGTTTTGTTTCAGTCATACTTCTCTCCATTGCCCTTTGGCACTTAGCCAATTTTTCTCGGTGGATCTCGGTTAGGGACCAGGTTTCACATCCATATGTTAAACAGGGAAGGATACAGATGTCAAATGCTATTCTTTTAATCTGTATGCTTACTTCTTTGTTCTTCATAATTTCTTTCAGAGACCAAAATTTCCTCCATCCTGTGGCTATTCTTTTATTTATTTCCTTGGACATCGGATCTCTAGGCGATATAATTTGGCCCAAATAAACATACTCTTGTACATATTCTAACCTGTTTGAATTCAATTCTATATTTTTCTCTACGGTGTTAGTCATTATTTTAGTTTTACAAGTGTTTATTTCGAGCCCCACTTCTTTACTTTTATTAGCTAAGGTCTGTACCATTATTTGCAATTTTTTAGGATCTTCTTCCATCAAGATTAAATCATCGGCAAACCTCAAATGATTTAAACGTCTACCATTGATATTTACCATTGATAAAAACTAAAGGGCCACAAAACAAAATTACACTTATCGAAACAGATTATTGAAACAGTTACAAAACAGGAGAGCTAATCGAAAAAAAAAAAATTTGTCTATTTTTTTCTTATTAGATATATATTAAATATATGCATATTATACATAGTTAGAAGCGTATTTTTAAGTAGCATTAAATGTTTTAAGTACTTTTATAATAAACTGAATACTAGAAGAGATATAAGCATATAAGTTACTTTTGAATATATAAAAAATGATCAAAATATACTAAATATGGAATAAAAACCATAAATCTTTTTGAAACATACAATATGAAGGATTGTGATTGTATTTTTGCAATAAAAACATTTTTGGATTTTTTGTTTTATGGGCCTTTAGTTTTTAAGCAGCGATATATAAATTTCTTCTGTCCGTGTGTATGTAACCAAACTCCTAAATGACTTGGCTAATTTTGATGAATTTTTTTGTGTGTATTTGAGTGAGCCCCTAAATGGTTTCGGATCATAAATTGACCTGATACGTGAAGCTGTAATAGGGTTATTAGGTTCGGACGGAATAACGTTTGCTAGGACAGCTAGTTGTCGTATAAACATAGTATAACAATAACATTTATATGTTTAAAAAATTCCAAAAAATTATTATATATCAAATAATCTCTTAGTTTCTATAGAACAGAAATCAGCGGAACACCGTAAATACCAAAAATTAAAACACGATTTTTTTTTATTAAATACACATATTTAATTACTAAGTAATTATAAAAATGAAAAAGTTATGTTCTGATGAAACATATTTTTGTTGATATTATTCCTTGTTTAAATGGACGAGGGATAAGTAAATGCTTACCTTTGCCCGGCCTCGTCAACAACTGAATTATTTATTGGGTTCATATGGATTTTTTTCTACATAGAATACAGTAAATTATTTATGTAATCGCTGATGCGTGTATACAAATTATTTTATATTTATATAAGTATATACACTTACTTAGGTACTGTTTGTGTAAAACTCTTCCATTTAATTTATAAGTTTTCTTTGCTCAATACATTTTATAATGGAAATAGTTCGTTATAGATGTGAATACAAATTAGATTTTTAATTTTTATGTTAAAGTCGGCAGACAGGCTGACGGTCCACTTTATGATAGGTGGCTACCGTCGCCTATAACACAAGCAAACTCACAGGTGCTGTGAGTGCGCTGCCGAATACAACAGGATTGGGATAGGATAGGGGATTGGAAAGGGATAGGGAAACAGGCTTTTTCTATCCCTTCCCAAAATTCTATCTGGCATGAGTTTATATTAATTTTATTGTTGTAGAACTTTGTCTCGATTTAAATCTTTGATACAAATATTGGTTTATGTCATATTCGTCATGTCATAGTATAATACTCACTCGACAGTCCACTGATAGAATCTGGAAACCGTTATGCCATAGTTGCTGCAAGTGCGTTTACCATCGTAGGATAAGGAGTAAGGGATAAGGGATTAGGAAGGGATAGGAAAATAGGCTCTGATATAAATGCTGTCATATCACATAATAAATGATGGTTTGTAATTCATATATGAAATAGAAAAAGGCTCTGAGATGCAGGCACGACTGGGACACAAATCTCTGTCTGCTCTGTCTGCTGCTGGGCATTAGACGCAATAGTCTATCACTGTCTCTTAATGAAAATATTTTCTAAAAAAATTATAAATTTTATATAATATCTATATAAAATCTAAAATATAGCATAGAGCAGCAAAGATTAAGTTCCAAGTGAAAGCATTTTGTACAATTCATCTCGTTAGTATGAACACTAAATATTTATTCATAGACTTTTCAGTGAAATGTTCAGGAATTCAGCGTTCAACAACGACCTGAATTAATGCTGTGTTTGAGTTTTTATATCAGACGTTCAGTGATTGGTACAAAGTAGATCTCAATAGTTAAATTAGGGCAACTACAATGGGCCTTTTTATTTTATGAGTAGGGTACTCATATTAATTAATTTTCTTTTAAATAATTTATAAATTTAATTAATTTTAATTTTAATTAGTTTAGAAAAAATATTAGAAAATAATACATTTAAAACATATTTTAAATATTTTTAAAAAACTTTTAGGTATACCTATGATTGTTTTTCATTAAAATTCTTTTAGAAGGTAAAAGAGTCACTAAAATCATAATTATTGTTGAAACGAATATTTTAGTTGAATAATCATTTAAAATGTAAATAAATCTAATCTAATAATAAATACATCTAATAATGTAAATCTAGTTATTTTTTAAGTTATAAGTTGCGACACACATTGCGTCTGTGCAAGTGTCACACTGCGTTTAGTAATCATAAATTTTTACCTAATCCTTTATCCCACTAAATTCAGCAGTGCATTATAGCGTACCTGCTATCATTTGGACGGTACCTGTTATCAAGTGTTTCATATATAGAACAATGAGCTAAAACTGTACAGTCATAATCTTGTTGTATTTCCCATACGAATGTTCTCTGAATGGGCTCTTTTTTGAGAGCTCTAAGATTGAAATATTCCATATATACGTTTCATACAATAGAAAACATTGTTCGTAGAGAATTGACGGAGCAAACGCTTTATGATAATTAAGTTGCGCAAACTTCCTACATTTGGCTGCTTGCCGAGTTCCAGTCATTTGAACTAATAGAGAGCTAGCAGGCGAGAGTTATCACAGGGGAGGCATTTGTTCACGATTGGCCAACACTTTGTATAGACTCAAACACGATAGCTTTAACAAACAGCTTGATTTGTTCGATCGAATGTATCTGCGTCATCTATTAATATGTGTTATGTTAAAATTATTCAAGATCAAGATCTAGTCCGGTCAAAGTATACCAAAAAATAAGAGTAAAGCTTTTTGAATCGTTATATCTCAAAAACGGTGGCTCGTAGGAAAAAGTATTCATACATTTTTTGTAGATAATTTTATGATCCACAATTTTTGTCTGAGGTATTTTTATGATAAGACTTACCATTTTGCTGAAAATCGCGAAAAACTCATTTTTGACCTTTGACCTTAAATAAAAAATTTGATGCGGGGAACTTTCAAATTTTATTTTTAATCATATTTTAAATAATCTTACTGATTTTCAGCTTGATGGGAATTTAGGTAACTTCGAATGTCTAGATTGACCGGTCTAATCAGTGTTAAGACGATACAGATATTTCTCAAGGATAAAGTCTGCTAAGACTAGCTGAGTCTGCTGTGTATGCGTCTGAAATAATTCTCGAAACTCTTGAATATTCTGTCAAATTATGATTGTTTTTTTTTTTGAGTGATGATTAAAGTTTTTCTTTGATAACTCTAACCTAATGAAAAAAAAAAAACATTTAAGTATAATTATTAAATAATTTCGTGCTTAAATGTTGAATTTAGACGTATATTTCTAAAGATCTAAGGGTGGTAAATAGTTTTTTTTTAATTGAGAATTAGTAAGGCTATTTTACCCGATGACGAAGCATTTCTCAAATAATTATCAAACCGTTTCTAGACGGTGGAATTCAAAAGAAAACCGAACAGTGGTGTACGAAGGTCGAACGCGGTTCTTTTTGTTAGTAATTTACATCGAGACGGACGGTAGAGGCGATTGTGGGTTTGATTTATTGGGCAGGCATTTTTGTTTCGTCGAAAGCTTGGCGAAGCTGTTACGTGAATCCGCAATGAATCATAGTAATAGCTGCTGGTTCAGATAAACAGAGATCATGACTAGATTACTGCATTTTATGTTGTTATCAGTAGTTCAGACCTTTCATTGAAACATTACTTAAATTTGAAATTATCTAGAATAAGAATAAGAAATTTTATTTCAGAATAACAACTTTAGTTATAGTACATTTCTGTCCCCCACACTAGACTCTGCCTGTCCTATGGGGGAAGTTAACATTAAATTAAACATTAAATATTAATAAACAATTAAATAAGATCATAAGTAAATTAAATACTATATTAAAAATGATAAAGTAAATTTAAATTTGTGAGAACGAATTTTATCTATATATCTATATGCATTTTGGTCTAATATTTTTTATTAGAGATTTTGCAAATGATGCTTATCATTTTATACACATCCTTAGCTCCATAATATTGGGGTTAGGGTTTCCTAATGCTAATTATTTGTAATCCATATACGAGTATATTTTAAGTCGCTAGAACTCACAGGTGTACCCTGTGAGTACTGAGAAAACGAGAACTCTGACAAATATACTAAATGTTACATACACATAATGTAAGTACACCTTTAAGTAAACAACCAGCGACGAAGTCATCAGTAACGATCGCAAGGTACTAAGTAACTTCCCTTGTTCAACTGTGTATGTATGATTAATGAGTACAGAATTAATTAGGCTCGATATTGTACAAGTAATTTGAATAATTTTCGGTGGCTAAAATGCGGAAATAATGTCTCTGAATAATGTAACATAATCATGATTATAATTTATGTACACAAAGTTACACAAAGTACTTGTTTCATTTTTAAAAAATCAAAAACGTTTTAACAGTTACCAACTATGTATGACCTTGTGTTATTCACACCGTCCGCTGATCATCCTCATCAGCCTGTCTCTCCATTGCTGGATGTAGGCCCCTACAAAGTTATATATGTATATGTTGAAATAAATAAAAAAAAGTAACAATCACATAAATTATTATTATAAGTTTTTTTTTTTCAAGGAACCTAAAGCAGGTTGATTTCTTTGTAACAGAATAGAGTTGCTTAATATATATCTCAAAGAAGTTGTACCTACCTATAAGTTACCGAACAAAATGGTGCTTAAGTAATAGTACCCCTGGGCGCAGTGAAGGAGTCATTAAATTGATAGATTTTCAGTTAACTTAGGAGCAGAAGTTTTGGGAATCCCTAAGTAATGGTGTCACAGACTATATATAATCGATATAAATGTCTTGGAAGTGTTTAGAGGATATATTTTATTAGCTACAGAAATTACACTATGTCGTGACATACATGGTGTTCTTGCCTCGTGTATGTCTTACAACTCGTTACAAGAACATCTCGTTCTTGCGTCGGGTATCAGGGGTTCAAGAGATGTCCCATTATGTTATATATTATGGTACTTAGTAATAAACGTGGATCTATTTTAGTAATAATCTCATAATTAGTACACAGACCGAGCAGCTGTTACTCCCAGTGCATAATATTACGCTAATTATCCCTTGATTGAAGCTAGATATAACTAATTATTATCAAGCATCCAATTATAACGTCTGATATGTTTCACAAATTGGCGACGACAGTGCAAAAAAAAATGAAATTTTTGGTAAATCACAATTTTCTATTTATATGTCACTAGCTACACGCTCCCAGCTTCGTCCGGGTTCAAAATAAAAACTATCCTGTCTGTTACTCGTAAGTTGGTCCAAATTACACATAGTTAGGAAGTTTTATCAAAATAGGTTCAGTAGTTTAGGAGTTCATTGTCCTCATATATTTTGGTGGTGAAAAAATTAAGAGAGTATAAAAATGAAAAAAGAAATTGACTGAAAAATATGTAAAGAGAACATTCGAATAGACAACAGAGCCATGAAAGTTAATAAAGAGACAATATCCATTAAGAATCTTCGTTATCCTCACCTTGCTATCACTCTACTTACATATTATAAAGATCTTTAAGCAATAGACCAATTGGGAGGGTGTATGCGTGTCCGGGACCCGGGCGGTGGTCTTGGGGAAGACTGCCGCCCGACGTAACCTCTCCCGAGATGGCGGGCATGCCTCCACCTTCGGGTACGCAGAGGTTCCGAGAGGGAGCGTAGGCCTTCCCGCGCTGGATAGCTGTGGCGGCGTACCGAAGTCGTGTCATAACGTCCCCGCGACCCCGCCCATAGAACCCCCCCGCGGCCGCGCTAGAAAGTTGTTACGTACAACCCCACAGTGTCCCCTATATACACTGCCGGGTATCCAAGAGGATTTCCCAACGTTATAAAAAGGGTTTATGCGTGTCCGTTACGCAATATAATAAAAACGGATTTAGTGTGGCACTTTGGAGTCAATAATATTACTTATATAAATGAAGAATCGCAATAAGTATTGACACAAATAAGAGTGGTCCTGTTAATTTCATCATTATTTCGGATAGAATTTAGGTCACAGCCACATCCAACCCTTGCGGATGAGATTTTTTTTCTGCACGGACGTGTTTAACACCACTATTATCTGAGGCGTCATTACTGACGTCAAACGCAATGGAAAAAGAAAAAAATATGTAGGTATCACTCAACGAAAATGTTGGCAAGATTTAATATTAAATTCCAAAATCGAATGTGACCTAAAAACGCTGGTTTTAAAAACAAATTCCTTTTGAACATCAAACGCTGTTTTAAACATGAACTCTGTTTGATAATATAAAAATTATTGTATTTTTCAAAAAGTCCCCTCTATTGGAATAGGCACTAGAAATCGCTCGCGACTTCGTCTTTCCACAGTTATCATCAATCAATACCAATAATAAATCTGTAAGGGTTGGTCATGGAGTAAGTTACTTTGTTTTCAGAGATATCGTGTTTATAGGCTCTATACATGATAGTGAAACTAAATTGACCATTTTTAGATTTTTTTTCTGTATGTATGTAAGTATGTATGTTCCTCCATAACTCTTAAACGAATCAACTGATTTTCATGAAACTTGGTAGATAAGCATTTAGACGTACGGGACACGTGATAGGCTACTTTTTTCTTTTTCAACGCGGACGAAGTCGCGGGCGCCAGCTAGTACTACATATTTTTTGTGGGATAGGGTCAGACATTGAGTCAGACTTATCTTGTGAGTTCATATTGCGAATGTTGTATTATTGCCAAGTCGAGGGCGGGTCAATAGTTATCAATAAAATTATTATAAGTTAGAAATCTACTAATAATTCTAGAGATTGTGAGGAATATTGCTAATTCCCGCTAAACCTACTTAAGCTATTAAAAATGAAAAAGAAATTAATTTTTAGATGAAACTTTAAAATGATATAGTTTATACCTACTATTTATAAATACGAGCATCTATTTATAATTATAAATAACACATCTATTTATAAATACGAGCGAACGAAGTCGGGGGTAAAAACTAGTACCTTACCTATACCATGTAAATGTGTATTTTAAATTAATTAAGAACAAAATAGATTAATTAAAACTAAATAAAGTTAACTTCCCTTTTTTAATGTTTAACTTGCGAAAGAAAGCGTCTTAAGAGTTGTAACTCGAAGGAGTTTTCTAGAAGTTTCCATTAAGGCACTTTTACATTTGCGAGAGTTTTTGACGAAAGGTTTATTATTCACAATGCTCGACTACTCTAAGTACTTTTTTGAATTTATGTAGAAAGCAGTTTTCTTTTAAAACTACTTCGAATAAATTGGCGGCGATTGGTGCTTAAGCGAAACATCAAAAATCTTGGTGAAAATATTGTTTCTAAAAATAATAAGGTCCAAAATTAGTATTGGCTTTATTATTGTCATAAGAATCGCTTAGTCTTCTCCTAAACCAGCACGCAACGGATTTTAATGCGATTTTTCACCATAAATCAGTTAATTTTTAACTGAAGTTTTATATATGTAAATATGAAAAAAAAAATATACACACCTTACGTAGGCTAAGCCTTAAGATATAGATAAAAATCCTAAAGAAAACTTCTAGATTGCATATCTCTATCTGTTACGGTTCTCACAGTAACCATTTCTTTCATTAAAACTTTAATCTTTATGAATGTTATCAATACTTAATGTCTGTTTCTTCGCTAACTACTTCTAAACTACCAAACGGATTTTAATACGATTTTCACTTATAAAAAGAGAGATAAACTAGGAAAATCTGTGCAAATAAAAAAATTACATCCCGGGCGAAGTCGGAAGCGGGTCACTAGTTAAGTATAAAGACATGGTTGTGTCAACATAATATATTAATCCGTAGTTATATACCACTCCTATGTATTGTCTCGGCTTACCTTAAAACACCCTTCGTTCCTACATTTCTGTTTATTACGGCTTATGAACTTTGAACGTGTTCCGGGACGAATTATTGAAGCGTGTAATTTTACACTTTACTTACCCTGACTTGTGGGTTAATGGGTTATGTTAGATTGTAGTCTCAAAATTCAAATAGGGATTTTTATTCTGGTGTTTTAATTACTTATTGGGTTTCGTTATGTGAGTACACAAGGAAGTTTAGTTTAGCTGGCGCCCGCGACTTCGTCCGCATTGAAAAAAAAAGTAGCCTATCCTGTGTCCAGTACGTCTAATTGTTTATCTACCAAGTTTCATGAAAATCAGTTAATTCGTTTAAGAGTTATGGAGGAACATACATACATACATACATACATACATACATACATACATACATACATACATACATACATACATACATACATACATACATACATACATACATACATACATGCATACATACATACATACATACATACATACATACATACATACATACATACATACATACATACATACATACATACATACATACATACATACATACATACATACATACATACATACATACATACATACATACATACATACATACATACATACATACAGAAAAAAATTCTAAAAATGGTCAATTTAGTTTCAGTATCATGTATAGAGCCTATAAACACGATATCTTTGAAAACAAAGTAACTTACTCCATGACCAACTCTTACAGATTTATTATTAGTATTGATTTTCATTTTTTTATGTAAAGCTCGGCAGACATGCTCGCGGTACACTTGATGGTAAGATGTAGCATCAAGTTATAACTTATAAACTTAAGTTATCAAGCGTTGCTTGTCTTATAGGCGACTGGCTACCGTCATAAAATATGTGCACAAGCAACTCCAAAAGTGCTACAAGTATGCTGGAAACTATAGTAGAATTAAGGATAAGTGATTAAGGAATTAAGGAAGAGATGTGAAAATGGGCTCTGGCATCCCTTACTCACTCACCGAAACACAAAAGCCCATGTGCTGTTATTTCACGATGTTTTTTGTAAGGGGGTGGTTACTGAATTTACAGTTACTGAATTTCTGACGTGCTGCCTAAATGACTGTGAAACGCAGTGTGCCACTACTTTCCAGATCCACTCTGTTCAGGCAAATTTGAAAAGTTCTTTTCCAAAATTTGCTCCATCCAACTGGCTCGTAAAGCTTATATTTTCATTGTAAGAATATGGTTTTATTTTTCACAAACTTAACCCTAATACCATTAACAAAATAGAAAATAAATATTGCACATGGCGTAGGATGCATGATAAAATATTTTCATGTTTCATTTTCTTGCCAGCCGAAATATTGGCTGGATTTTATATATAGTTTGTTTTTTAATCTCAGACAAAAATGACATTACATTTGACATGCATTACATACATTTCATGTCATTTCATGGTATCATTATATGCAAAATTGACATTTGCATGTGTCATTTTTGTCTCTGAGATTAAAAAACAGACCGTAGGTTACTAGCCTTATTATATAGTCACGTTATTATAAATATTATACGCATATTATGTATTAAGCGAGTTAACATATTACTATTTTTTCATTTGGCATTTTATTACATTTTGTTACATTTTCGCTTTCAGATACATGTATACAGTAAAATAGATCGATTTGGAATTAGGTTACACAAATGCGTATATCAACACACATGTTTTTGCTGTTGTATCGCACGGCTAGATGCTGGCTAAGAGCAAACCTATTATTAATAATAATAATAAAAAAAAAAACTTATTGAATGGTTTATAACAGTTGAAGAATGTGGCTTTGCTAACTTAACCATAGAAATATAAAACAGCACACGTGCTACATTGCTTCGAATAGAGTTATTTGTAAGCATTTTCCACTTCGGTTTATTATTTCCGCAAGCCACATTCCGTTCACAGCGAATGTTTATACAGAAATATATTACATCAAAGAGAAATGTTCTGGCTGGAAACATTGTTTGAATTTCAGAGACATTATAGTTAACACAGATTCGTTCGTAATGAAAAATATAGTCAGTCCGCACTTGACCTAGCGTCTGAAATTAAATGCGCTATACTATGCAACAAATAAAAAGAAAAAAAAGTAAACATTGAGTGCAGGGAGATGTAAAATAATCCGAGATTTTTAAATGTTTCGCCAGGAGCAGAGGTCGCTTTATCTGTTGACTTCCGGACAGCGTGTTCCCCGACTCTTTCTTTTATTATTTCATTTCTTTTAGCCATTTCTTTCATTCTCAACATGCACTTTTATTAGCAGTGTTCGTGTTTATTTGCTGAAGTAATGTGATATACACCTCTTAATTTTATTTACACTAATTCGAGTTTCTAAAAATATACAGTGTGGAAAAATAAGTCGGGCCCTGTAGGGAAACTACCTTAAATCCTTAAGTTGGCTCATTTTACATAAAGGAGACATTCCTTTATTTTTAAAAAGAAACAAAACTGCATTCAAAGATTTTCTAAAATTTTCTATAGTGGTCGGCAATAAATAATATTCTTGAAATTTGAATTAAACATTTTACGTTATTCCTTTTTTTTAAGATATTAAATATTCTTAAAAAGAATTATCATTTTTTGGCCATTCTTTCGATTGGCATCATAAAAATATGAGTGATTTTTTTTCACATTTAAGTCGGTTCGATTCCCAGACGAAGCAAGTAATTTTTAGAAAATATTTGAATGCAGTATTACTAATTTTTAAAAATGAAGGAATGTCTCCTTTATGTAAAATGAGCCAACTTAAGGATTTAAGGTAGTTTCCCTCCAGGGCCCGACTTATCTTTCCACACTGTATGTACGAGTATATAATGATTCGTCTAGGTACTCAATTAAATAGGTCACAATTAAATTAATTAATTAATTAAATAGGTCATAATAGGCATATTAAACTGAATATAAATGAATATAAATTACAAAATTATACACAACTTTTATGAATACGTTTTCATATTACGTACCCTTAATTACAGGGACGTCCAACTTATTCAAGAGTAATCGCGAGAAACAAAGAACTGCAATTAGGGGACAATTCGCGAGTGAACGTGGAAATTGAATGAAAAAGGCCACAAAAAGCGTTTCGTTGTAAACCTTTCATGTCATGAGTTCCATATATTTTGTACAATGTTTAACAATAAAAATATGTCCATACAAAATAGGATAAGTGGCAGTAAATATAAATCGGAATCATGTATTTGTTAAATGCGCAATTATAATTTATAAATCCTTGTATCTACTACTACTTATAAAATAAAGCTATGTTACTCGCTGATATAGGTGAAAGAATTTTCAAAATCGGTCCAGAAGTTTTTGAGTTACATATTCATTACATACAAACGTTTTCTCTTTATAATTTTAGTATAGACTAGTAAAGATTATTTTATAACTTCTATTAATGTTTGTTTGTGTATTTTTACATGTCATTGTTTAATCATTATCTAGTGGAAAATTAGCTTATAAAATATTTTTTTTATATGAACACTTACTTCTTTAAATTTGCTTCCATAGTAAGAGGCTTGACAAAATTCTAGGTCTCAATGTCTTCAATCTTTTTATATGATTCGTATTTGTCTTTTGGATTCATTAGCTTATTGTGTTCTTTTCTTACAAAAGGAAAGCTCATGTAAGTTCTCGCACAAAAGAACAAAGACATATTCTATAGAAAATTGGCAAACTAAATGAAATGTTTAGTATTTGCTTGACTTTGTATTAAGTTATGACTAACCAATTTATTTAGTGGTGTTATGGCAAACATCCAACAATAATATAATTTATTGTTTGTATATACTTATAATATGGGCAGTCTTGGCCATACCTAACCGTTCACATGCTGCAAGTATTGCAAGAGTTTACTAAAACAAGAATCTATTTATGAAGTAGTCAATGTTCATTGACATTCTTAAATATTTAGTAACAGTATGTATGTTTGTGTGTATGATAACAGTAAGTATTACGAAGATAGTGAATTTTTGGAAAAAATACTTTTTCCATTTTTAAAATATTTTTTTTTAGAAGGATATAGATGTCTTTATATCTACAAGTATACATCTTATATTATAACATAAAATAAATTCCCAGTGATATTCTGTCTATTCTTTCACAAATGAAAAGTGGTAAAGTTAAATATTTTATAGATTGTAGAAAAAAATGTATGCGTGCGAATACGGAGGCGGGTAGCAAGTCTTCTATATCTATAGATACATATTAATACTAATAATAAATCTGTAAGTGTAGGTATTGTATGCATGTATGTTCCTCCATAACTCTTAAACGAATTAACTGATTTTCATGAAACTTGGTAGGTAAACATTTAGACGTATAGGCTACTTTTTTCTTTTTCAACGCGGACGAAGTCGCGGGCGCTAGCTAGTTGTAAAATAAATTCGCTGCCCGTCCCTGGCTGTTTCTCCGCTAACTTCTTCTAAATCATCCAACGACTTCTGATATGGAAAAACAATGAACTAGGAAGGTTCGTGTATATAATTTGCAGAAAAAATGCAGTTAGGATCAGAGTTGACCAGTCAATTATTAAATGATATTAAAGGGAATTATACATTGTTACAAATAACAATAAAACCAAGTAGATGTTACAATTTTTTTATTTAATTATATGTAATTTAATCCGTTTTATAATTCCACAATTCAAAAGAGAATAACTGAGCTCTTTACCCGTTGGTTAAAATCCTTTTTCCTATAGGAACAGGTAAAAAGTAAACATCAAAATTATTAAAATTCAAAACAAATATTGCCCATAATCCCTTGTAAAGATTTATACCTGCTAAGTAACGCAATTAATATTTACATCCTTACGTAACGCCTTTTCTTTATAATGAAGGTCAGAAGGCTAAGTGGATCAAGGCTTTCTGAACGACCCTTTAGATGTCCTACGTCCTACGACTGAAACTCAAATGCAACGTCTAAAAGCTTGGACGTGGTATACCTTCTATAAAGATCGAAATCCTTTGATATCAGGTCCTTTGTATTGCTGTGATACTTAAAAGAAAACTCTTTGTGATATTAAAAAAAAAGATAGATGTTACAATATTTCCTGTAGCGGTGGTATTATAAATAATCTCAGACCCATATCTACAAGGATATTCCTTTCACAAGGATGTTCAAAGATATAATATCTTTATATTATATTACGGATCGATAAACAAAGATAAAAATTGATCCATTTTTTCATCGACTTCGTCCGCGCCCTTCAGGAATAGTACTTTTTCTGAACGAAAGGTACAATTTTTACCTTTTTTGTACCTGTGCCAATGTGCGAAATTTCATAATTGTCGATTGAGTAGTTATGCCATGAAAGGTTAACAAACAAATAAATTATTCTTATTATTGTAAAGGTAAATGATGGTTACACTTAGTTAAAAATATGCAAAGTTTACTGTTCGATAATCTAAAATATATAATGTAAATAAAATGTTAATTAAAATATAAATAAACAATGGTAAAATATTCATTTAGACTACAGAGTTCCGGCTTGACCAACTTTGTACAAATTACAGACATATTTTATGATTATAATTTGTGATAATAAATATATATAATAACGACGTTACATTATACGAAACGATAAGAAATGGAAGACTCATTCAAGAAAGAAACAGTAGACAACACAGTATGTTATATTTTCTGAATCTAGTTCTGGAAGTAGAATTTCTTAGAAACCTTATGCTCTAAAGATTCTGTAAAAACTATCACATTTCTCATTAGTTTTTCTTTTCTTCTTTGAAATTCTTTGAAAATCCTGAAAGTATTTCTTAAGTAAGAGAGTTTAAAGTAATAAATTAAGAAGTAAAAAAATGCTTCCGTGGAAAGCAGTGTCACTTTTTATATATTATTGTATATACATTTACTTGTAAAATAACTGTCAATTTTTTTTGTGTAAAAGTGACAATTATTATTTTGATTTTTTAAGAACAATTTATTTACTTTTGTTCCTTAGTTTATTGTATAGAACAGAAACTTTTGTTTGTTTAATAACTTTTCATGTACTTTATCAAATTTATTTAAGCTTTCAACTTAAATTATTTAAATTTACTCAAATACGAGTAACAACATTCATTGGTGATAGAAATAAGCATCCTGTATATACGAACAGCCTATATACCGACGTAACAAATCCGAGACTTACACACAGTGGCGTGTTGACTCTTTCGTCATCGGATGTCGTGAGTGTCATTGACGTCGCCATTCTTTTGTTTTGCGAAGGCCTGCGGACAAGTGTCGGTTGCGCGCCTCCAAGATAGTGTGAACGAGCTCTTGGAGGTTGAAATATTGTGATGTTTTTTTAACTTCTTTTCTAGGTTATAGAATAGCGAAACAGACGTCTCTGAGCTTTTCACGAGACAAAAAGCGCTCGAAAGCTTTGAACACGGACCTATTCAAATTTTACTTCAGTGTTTGCAAATTTTATTTTCTTTTAGGTTTCTTACATACAGCGTCTATATTGAGTTGCTTGTGAGACACGGTTTACTCGTACCTGTAAGATTGTGACTTCAAGAACTTCAAAAATATTTTTATAATTATGTAACAGTTATATTTTTCTGATGATTAGCAAAGCATTTTGTAATTTAAACTTATATTTTAACTTAGTAAACTATGTAATTTAAGCTTCTACATGAATTCAATTTGTGATGTACCTATGGTAATAAGGATACGCGACCGAACTCCCAGTGTACACAAAAAAGTACAAAAATAATCATTAAATAAAACAAATACAAGCAATTTAAAAAATACATAAAAGAGAAGAGCAAGCAATGAAATATGAAAATCATAATAGTACTTGGAAATAAGTTTATCGGCTTAACCGGACTGATTCACAGAGCACTAACTCGAATTAGCTCGAACTGCGAGACCCAAATTCCGCCCATTTCTTTATGGACGATAACCAGACACAAAAATTCTGTGAAGTGTAATTGTAGTGAGTGCTGTAGAAATAATTAATGTCTAACATTTGTGCCACATATTATGTGGTAGTCAATTTAACACTAGATATAAATGTCAGATACAATATAATACGGTTATAATGTGAAAAGGCTAAACAAAAATCCTCTTTCTTAGAAAACTTTGAAGTATATCTACGATAATAAAGTTCTTATACTACATTTTTATAGTATAAAAACACTCTGAATAAGTAACACTAAACATATTAAAATTTGAGTTTAAATGCCCAAAAGTCTTAAAACTTAGATAAAAATATCTTACTTTATGAATTTCTAATTGATGAATTATATTTATATATATTTTTCTTAGAAAACTTTGACAAATCCGAGCACATATACAATGAAATCTCTGTTTTTATATAATTTATTTAATAATTCACATTAAACTTTCCTGTTTACGTGAGGCAGTATGCAATATTCTATACTCGTATGAAACGCCATTGCGAATGCTTTTATGGCGCACTTATATTTTTATTTTTAAACGTTTCAGTGAAACAGAGTGCAGAACAAAGAGTATTTTTAATTTTAACTTTTTATGTTCTCTTTGAAGGAGTGTAATTTTAACTTACTTGTGGTCAGCAAGTCGCTGTTTTTTACTTATAATTTTAACGGTGTTTTGTGGGATGAATTTTCAAGAATTTCGGTGACGGCATACTGTTGAATAAAATTCCTTTTCTCTGTGAATTTAAGTAGGTTTATAACTCGTATATTTATATATTATATAAAAAACTTAATGTAAATGTAGTCTTTTTAAGGTGCTATCTATATTTTACGATAAAATATAACCACTATAATATCTCTCTGTTTCTCCGCCAACTTCTAAGCCATTCAACGGATTTTGATAATCAATACTAATAATAAATCTGTAAGTGTAGGTGTTGTATGTATGTATGTATGTATGTTCCTCCATAACTCTTAAACAAATTAACTGATTTTCATGAAACTTGGTAGATAAACATTTAGACGTACGGGGCATAGGATAGGCTACTTTTTCTTTTTCAACGCGGACGAAGTCGCAGGCACCAGCTAGTTTTTTTTATAAAGTTACGAGGGCGATGCGTGCGTAATTACAGTTTGAAAGATATAATATGATATTTTATATTCCACGAAGTCGCGAGCAAAATATTTAGTATTGTATTGTATATGTCGCAGTATAATCGAAATGAACGGAATTTCGCAAATGTCCTAGTAAGATTGCAAAGAACCGGACAGCAGGAAACTAACAACGAATTTTGCAATCTTCCGAGGTACTTTCAGGATTTTTGCGAAAATCCGACTAAATTTAGGTAAATCGCGAATGTACACTCAACTGTCATAAGTCTTGAGCGCTGATTGGCCGAATGAACGTTGCTTACTGACGGATGCGTTGATTGGCTAACGGCTGCATTCCGTCGCCATTTATTTTGGTCGATTAGTGTCAGTGTTTTATTTTGTATTTTACGTTAATAAGACTGAGTTTGTGATTTTGTAAAAAATAATTTAATAAAAATACTTTAAAAAATATTGTTTTGTCACTTCTTCACATTTCTATGCCTATGATCATTTATGAAGAGAGATTTCTGACCAACCAGAACAGAGAAGCTTTAAATCATCGACCAATCAAAGTTTCATTTTCTAATCGTCCTAAACAAGTTAGGATTTTCTCAAAGATCCTAAAAGTACCTTGGAAGATTGCAAAAATCGTTGTTAGTTTCCTATTAACTATCCGGTTCTTTGCAATCTTACTAGGATTTTTGCGAAAATCCGTTCTTTCGATTATACTGCGACATATAATATAGCATGTATTTATAGTCTATTAATAAATAGAACAGAGTTAAGCGTTTAGTTTAGTATCTATGAATTTCCAAAGAATGCTGTAAGTGTAGTTATAAATAACTAGCTTTTGCACGCGACTTCGCTGGTTTAACTGTATGAAATATATACGTAGCCTATGTTACTCGCTTATAACGTAGCTTTCTACACGTGAAAGATTTTTTAAAATCGGTCTAGTATTTTTTGAGTTTATTCATACAAACGTGCAAATCTTCTCTTTTTATTTATAGATATAAAATTTAAAGTTGTATAAGCTGGGCCACAGCTAAAACAAATTCAATCATCTAATCCCCTATTCTAATTAATAAAATGAATTATATTTCAACCTGCAAAACACAACCCCTATCTGCGGCTAGCCGACTGTGGTTGCCCCATTAGGCGCACTACCTCATGTGTAGACATACCTAGGAGTTGATTTGGTACCCAACTACCCACTTAACCGCACGTCAAACCAGAGCTCACTGCAGTTTATTAGCGACAAGGCATAGTTTAAACATTACGCTGCTTCAAAACTAAAGGGCCACAAATCAAAATTACACTTTTTACAGGAGAGCTAATCGAAAAAAATTAAATTATTTTTGTCTATTTTTTTTTTCTTATTGGATATATATCAAATATATGCATGTTATACATCGTTAGAAGCGTATTTTTAAGTAGCAATAAATGTTTAAAGTACTTTTATGATAAACTGTATACTAGAAGAGATATAAGCATATAAATTACTTTTAATATTTAAAAAATGATCAAAATATACTAAATATGGAATAAAACAAGCATAAATCTTTTTGCAACATACAATATGAAAGATTGTAATTGTATTTTTGCAATAAAAACATTTTTGGATTTTTTTGTTTTATGGCCCTTTAGTTTTTAAGCAGCCATTTGTTGGATCTAACCTTTCGATTTTGCTAATTAGTTACTAGTGCATGTACTTTTCAAAATGAGTTTAAGATTATGTAAATATAAGATTATTTTAACATAATTATGTTCTATGGAAGATTCTTATTCGTAATGCTTCATAATACTATTATTTTTTTAATTTCATAAATTGCAATTAAGTAATTAATATAATATTTTGATACTTTAACCCTTAATACAAGTTTTAAATTTTTCTATTAAAGAAAGTTCTTTTAATGAGTAAGTAACTAGCTGGTGCCCGCGACTTCGCCCGCGTAACTTTGTAAATTATATACTAAAACCTTCCTTGAAAACCACTATATACATTGGTGAAAACTGCATGAAAATCGGTGCAGTAGTTTTTGAGTTTATCGCGAACAAACAGACAGACGCGGCGGTGGACATTGTTTTATAATATGTAGTGATTGCGTCATTTAGTAGCCGTGATAGATTTACTAAAAAGTTTTTAATAAAAACGTTTATCTACTGGCCCATTAAAAAGACGCATTAGTTAAATAAAATAAAATGGAGATTGAATATGATGAATACATTTATATATTCGGACGACTGTGCTATGATGGTCCCAATCACGTCCCAATCCTATTCCGAGATTATTAAATTGCGCTACAAAACGAGTTTATCATTTGTTGCGAAATAATTGATTGTAATTTTTAAATTTATTATACATCATTTCATTAAAATGGCAACATTTTGTTTGGCAATTCAAATGTCTAGTCTATCTACTCTCATGAAACTTATGTACCTATTGTATCTATCTACCGATAGCATCGAAATACCACAATGGATTTTGCGTCACAAATGCCAAAGCGGCACATAAAAAGAACGCCAATGACAGAATTATGGCGGGATCTTGCCTTCACGCGACAATGGTAAAAGGTAGTAACGATCAACTTCTACTATTTCATTTTAAACTCTAATGGGTTGACGTAAAGTCACAATTTTCTTTAAATTACGTACATACTTATTATTATGTTTGTTTTGTTTTAAATGACAGTTCATGCTCTACGCATGTCACTTTTAAATGTTCCATAAAATTCGTAGTGTTTTGTATGGCACGCGGGTTCCATGTTTATTGTTTGATGACCGATAGATTCATCCGTGATAAAAATTAGCCTACATAATAGTACAATAATGTAACTCCAGTTTCGGAAGGCGATTCGGCCGATTCCTTCATCCGTCAATCTATAATAGGGTTGTTAATCTTTGCGGCATTGAGAGTCTAAACTGCAAAAAGGTATCTTTTATTGTAAGAGGCTGGCTCCTGAACGTGTCATATGCCGACACTGAGAGCATCCTCCGCTCGCTCTGTTAGAATAAGACCATGTATGTTCCGACGTTGTGCTGGCGTAGCTGGGTGTGCAACGGTCTATCCATTTCTATCTGTATTATACTTTGGTGCAGTCTGTTAATATTTATTAATATATTGTAATGCTTTCTATGTTTTTCATATTATTCTATGTGTATATAGGTACGTTTTGTTGTTTTATATAATGTTCCCTTATTGTACTAAAATGTGTTGCTATGTATTTATTGTAAATTATTGTATAGGTACCAGATATATTATGTAGACTAATTATGTATAATATGATTATGTAATTCAGTAGACTCCCACGATACAAGCATAGCTTAGTGTGGGGGTCAACGACAACTTGTGGTCACTGTACTTTATTTTTGGAAATAAATTATTATTATTATTATCTTCAATTTAACTCGTCTCCCCCTCGAAAAGCCAAAATGAGGGGGAGACGGTGTTACCCCCGACAGAGCACAGTCGGTCGGGGTTCAGGGCGACAACGACAGAAACCGACGCACGATCCTGGCTGTATCGAGCAGCACCGCTCTCTGCATTTGGGCCGAGAGGGACCCGCCACGGAATCCCAACCGCTTCAGGTTTTATTATTATTATTATTATTTCTTTTGTGCATAAAACGTGATAGCAGGTTTGAATCTTCAAACACAAGAATAAAATTGAATAAGTTTTGTCAGACAATTCGGTTTCAATTCCTTTAAATTAGTAATCGTTCTGCTCGAGCTCTTTCGTGTTGAAAAGAACAAGCTATAGTTGTTTTAAAGTTGTTCGAAAATACACTTACTTTAACCTCAAGCATGTTCAACTACGAATAGTAATTTGGCAGAGTTGAAACTTTTTAAAGTAGGTGGATATCTAACTTCTTCAATTTTATTATTTTGTTTACACGGTACGTGATCTCAGGTTTCTTAAAGTTTATTTTAAGTTATTAGAACTGAATAGGTTTTCTTCTGAGCTATTTTTATTATACTATACTAGCACTGGCTTACGTCTTCACCTTAGAATTTAATTTAATAGTATAAAAATGAAAAAAATAAAATAAAAAATAGATAAGTAATGCTCAGTTCTGTGAGTTAACAAAGCAAATCATATAAATGGCAGTCAGTTCAAATTTAAATTTTCTTTTTATTTGCATAGAAAGGTTTGTGTATAATATTTTTAGAAAATGAAAAATCATACGTGCGAAGCCAGGGATGGGTCGCTAGTCTATTATAAATTGAGTCAATTAATAATTGTACAAGATGGAAAGACAATTTTTCTTAAAAGGAATAATTAAGTAGGTTAAGTTACAGTGTAAGTTAAGATATTGAAGACAAGGTTACACGCCGATGTGCAGCTAACGAAGACGTACACAATTGAATGGGTACGCCTCAGAACGCGAGGGGTGTAAACTAGGCCAGTAGTCGCTATCGCCGGCCTTATCTCGTGGTTCCGTAGCGATTATAATGTTGACAGTGCACTTTGTTTGCGCTTTATGCCGTTCTAGTGACCGTTCCTTGTTTACCACGTCAATAGAATGACTCTAGAAAATTTATAATATTACAACTATTAATTCGAGTAAATGAAAAGATTTATTACTGGCAGGTAATACAGTGTTTCGCAGTTATTTGGGCAGCCCATCTGGAAGCAGTAACCACTCACTTAAAGTAGACCATTGTGAAATACAGCATGTGTGCTGTTGTTTCGATGAGTGAATGATAGAAGCCAGAGCCTGTTTCCCTATCTTTTCCTATTTAAAGTTCAAATCATTGAGAAATTTAAATAATGGGAAGAGTACATAGTTATAAACATTTAAAGTACATTTAAAAAAAAATTACTTACCTAATAAAAGTTTGACTGCAGAGAAAAGTACCTATCTAACTTATCCTTAACACTTCACTGACACTTTTGACTAAATTTAAATTTAGCAAATATCGGCGCCGAGACTGAAGAATCTGAAACAATGGGAATTCAGTTTATTAACATTTGAAATGCACTGCATAATTTATTATATATATTTTTCTAAAATGAAATTAAATACTTCGACAAATACTTGGGGTTATAATTCTTTCTTTTGTGTTAAAGACAGGCTGACGTTTCACTTGATGGTAGGTGGCTACCATCGCCTATAACACAAGCAACGCCATAAATGCTGCAAATGCGCTATCTGCTACTACTAAAAATTGCATTCCGGACAAAGCCGGAAGTATAACAAGTCAAAAAAGAAATGAAAGTTTAAAAAGAACTTATGGTCTTGTATCTATCGAATAATATGCTAACTAATAAACAATAAAGTCAAAATTTAAGGATATACTTTAATAAGTAGGTAGTGATTAACGATTTCTTGATTGTAACGGTTGACGGTTGGTAGGGCAAAAAAATTATAACGAGTCATGTCGTTCGCTACAAACCAAAATTCTGTGAGGTCATTAGCTACGCCGTAGCACTCGTAGATGTGCTACGGTTCATTTGTGCAGAGGTCTACGTCCGCTCGATACTACAATTCGATGACGAGCGTAGAATATAAGAGAGCTTTCACATTTGACGGATTAGCTCGTTGTAAAGCAACTAACGAGTGATGACGGTCCACTTGATACACGCCACAGATTGATGAAGAACGCCACAGGTGCTGTAAATGTCAGCCTGTCTATCAACCTTAACATAATTTAAAAAATCTTAGTAGCCTTTATTCACTCACCAACATGTACACAAGAGCACACATGCTGTTTTTAATTTCAAGATGATCTGTAAGGGAAGGGGTTTTTGTATGTGTGTAATGTATAAATACTCAAAAACTACTGGGCCCATTTTAAAAATTGTTTCACCTATAGAAAGCTGTATTATCAGCGAGTATCATATTTTATAAAGTCACGCGGACGGAGTCGCGTGCAAGAGCTAGTAATATATAAATATTATGGTCGAATATATGTATAGGTAGTAAGTATAAGAATTGTTGTTAACGGAAACATATTTTCAACTAGAGACGACTTCAATTTGGATAATTGCGAACGATTAAGAACAGTTTAATTTTCTCGAAGAAAATTTAATTTAATCACGAAGGTAGCAAATAAATTAACGACTGGTGAAATCTCTAATTTCCCTAATGAAGCCGGCGGAAAATCAGACGTAAATTGATTATATATTTTTACACAAAATCGAAGGTACAATTATTTATTCAAATACATATATTTTGTGTTGATGATAATTTGAACAAATAAATAAAATTTAAACCAAACAAAATATAAAAAATATATTTTTTACATAATATAAAATAAGATAAATATATTTTCTTAGATATAAGGAATATTTACGTGGTGTAAACAACGAATTTTTGGTGTAAATTGCAAGACTATATTTTATTATTTTAGTCATTATTCAACAGAACACAGAGTGGGACCTGGATTAATATGTAGGATACTTTGTATCCTGAAAAAATGTTAGGTTCCCGAGGGATCGTCTAAAAATATATAAAATGAAGCACCGTGGCGAGGCCACCGTCATCGCAGCGATTAAGATGTCAGACCTTTTCTCAGGTGTTATATTATTAATTTTTCAACGCCGGCAAAGTCGCAGGCACCAGCTAGTTTTAATGAATAGATTTATGGAGGATTTTCTATGTACTTATTAATCAGAATAATCCAGACATGGCTCTCAACGTTCCCGGAATATGTACTCAAAATAAACAAATCCTATTTTCAGCACCAAGAGCAATAGACATTCCTTTCAATATGTGTACCACAAAATAGATGTATTATAAATACCTATACACTCGGACACATAAATCAATTTATTAGCAAAACCACGCGAAACGTACTGCTGTCCGCGAAAATAATTGCACAATTTTACACACGCTGTTACACAGTTCGAACGCATTTGGAAAACAGAAATAATTATGACCAGATAACGAACACTGTGTTACAATGTTTGTAGTACGAGCTTATTGTTGGAAAACCTCAAACGAATCGGCCTTGTGGTTTCTAGTATGGCTTACGTCGTGACGTACCAAAGCTTTTAGTTATCAAGTTGTGCATTAGCTTCCAGTCTCGGTTATTGTTTATCCACCATATATGTTTGCGTACATTTATATGATTTATCATTGTTATTTAGAATTATATATATTGCACTTAAATTTTGTTAGATAATATACACTGGCGGACTCATAAACTGCATCAAAGTAATAGACGACTTTGAAATAAATATTTTAACCAAGTATGCAAACTTTCTATACAGATTTAAATTGAAACCTCTAGATTGGTTCGTGAACTTTAAAACAGCGTATCCTTAAGTTTAAGTTTGTGTACTGGAAAGGACCTTAAGACTTTTTTGAAGAAAAAACAGAAATTTAAGGAAAATTGGTTTTATAAAAAAATTGGTTTTAACAATAGACACAAACTTTATGCAAGGGTTTATTTATGTTTTAATAGGGTGTATTACCCCCACGTGCCCTTATTACGGATTCTAATCGGTTCCGCATAGATTTTATTAGGGTTATTAAAAGATCTTGCGGAATATTGTCCCATTCTTCTGAAAGTGCTGTTCTTAGTGCTGCCACTGTCGTGGGCACAGGATTTCTCGCATATACAGCTCTTTTTATACTGTCCCAAACATGCTCAATGGGATTAAGATCCGGGCTGCGTGCTGGCCAATTCATTGTACGTATCCCAACCTCTTCGCAATATTGTCGAACTTGTGCAGCAGCGTGCGGCCGGGCATTATCCTGCATTAAAGTAAAATTTTCGCCTATGAATCCCATGTAAGGCACCACGTGATCTTCTAAGATCTCTGTTAAGTAGCGATGTGCAGTCAAACCCCCTCTATTACCGTTTTGACGGACCATGTCTATGAACACAAGTTCTGTTCGCCCGTTCATCGATATGCCACCCCTGACCATACACGAACCGCCTCCAAAAGGAACACTCTCCTCAATGCAACTTTGAGCATATCGCTCCCCACGTCGACGATAGACTCTTCTGCGACCATCTGCACCATACAATCATATCCTACACTCGTCCGTGAACAATACGGAGGCCCATTGCTCTTCTGTCCAATTTAGGTGATCACGCGCAAATCTTAAGCGAGCTTGTCTGTGAGCTACAGACAAATTTGGACCATTTGCTGGTCTAAAAGGGATGTTATCCGCTTCCTTTAACCTTCTTCTTATTGTTCGTGCACTCACATTTACTCCACGCACTTCATTAAGCTCCTTTTTTGATGTTAATTGACGTGAGGAAACGATTTCGCAGGGAAGTTGTAACAATAAATCGGTCATCACGACCGGTGGTTGCTCGAGTCCTGCCTGTACCACGTCTCCTTCTGTAAGAACCTGTCTCCACAAACCTTCTGTATATTCTAGAAACCGTAGACTGGTTTAAATTTAAATTTCTACCAATCGTTCGTTGATCCAAGCCCTCCCGCACCAGTGCTTCAATTTGAGCCGCTTGTTCGGACGAAGAATCCATATTATGGTTCAAAAACTCTCGATGAGTTAAAAAACTAACCCTACAATTCTGCTGGTAACAATAATTCAATAAAAAATCAATGCGAATCAATTTAAAACTTTGCTTTAAATAACACGCAAATCTGATACTACGAGTAAATTTTCTTTTCCCGGCTATATTCATTTGTTTTACTGCAGTTCTATTTTTAAATTTTGCTTTTTTTTTAAGATTAAGAGCCAGTCTCTCCATATTTATATAATTTAATCTAAAAAGTTTGCATACTTATTAAAAAAAATCTTTTCAAAGTAATCCTGAACTTTGATGCAGTTTATGAGTCCGTCAGTTTAATTATTGACTAAATAAGTTGGCACATTTTTAACAGAAATGAAGTTAGATTTCTCAGATTCTCATTTTTAACAGAAACTATATAGAAATTTTTAAGCTAGTAGGCTTGAGAGACTTATATGTCGAAAGTGGTATAATTAAACAATATATTTAATATTTAATTAAATATTTAATAATCACTTTGAGGTATTGCTATTTCAGCGCGACAGTGCATTTGCAGCACCTGTGGCGTTGCTTGTGTTACAGGCGACGGTAGCCACTTACCTAATATAGGTAGGACCTTAATATAAAAAAACTACAGCACACATGTGCTGTAGTTTTTTTTTAACTTTATTTCAAGTTTGTCTACAGTTTATGACTGTGAAACGAATTGTATGTATCAAATAAATCTCAGTTCTAACATTCAGTTTCTAAAACAGATTTAAATACATAGGTAATTTGTATTGTAGAAATCACATTGTAAATCATCAATACTAATAATAAAATCTGTAAGGGTTGGTCATGGAGTAAGTTACTTTGTTTTCAGAAATATCGTGTTTATAGGCTCTATACATGATACTGAAACTAAATTGACGATTTTTAGATTTTTTTTCTATATGTATGTATGTATGTATGTTCCTCCATAACTCTTAAACGAATTAACTTTCATGAAACTTGGTAAATAAACATTTAGACGTACAGGACACAGGATAGGCTACTTTTTTCTTTTTCAACGCGGACGAACTCGCGGGCGCCAGCTATAGTTATTATATAATACTTTAGTTTTGAAGAGATATTCGCATATCGTTCGTCGAGCATTAAGTGCATTCCAATACAAGGATGCGGTATTGAGATCACTAATGTATTCCGAATCGAAGCAGGTCGATCTAAATTTATGTGCGCCGATGATCCAGTCTCAGATTTAATTGTCTTTAAAACAGCGTACAAGCAGTTTAATGGAAAGATATCCATGTTAAATTGAAAGCAGAATAATTAATTTTCATATTACGGTCACATTTTAATATTTAAAAATACTGTTTTTATTTTAATCTGCTAATATTATAAATGCAAGTTTATGACGATGATGTATGGATATTTGCTATTCTTTCACATAAAAACGGATTAACAGATTTGGATGAAATTTAGAGCATAAATAGTTTTTTACCCAGATTAGCTTTTTATCCTGGAAAAATACATATCTATTTGTAATCTAGTACTTAAACTTTCTGAAATTTGATATTTTTATTTTAACTGAAATAAGTATTATATGGGTTATAATAGGGTAATATATACTTTCAAATTACATAAATATGATTTGTACGCCATTATTTTTAGAATAGGTAAAAATTAATTAAGAACATAATTGTACTTAACTTTTACGCAAATTTATATTTCTTTCTTTCGCATTGATATTTTAAGTTAGGATAAAAAACGGTCCCTTTAGAATACGCTTGTTAAATTAGAACCTTGTATAGCCCACCTTAATTGAGATTAATTAGAAGAATAACTTATTTTTAAAAGGCGTTTTAATATTCGTCTATTAATTACATTAAGCTCATAAGACGTTGAGAATCGAGGCATTCAGGTAAATGGAATTCAGGTGAATTGTGCTCGTAATTGTGTTGTGTTTGTGTGTTTTTTGTAATAAAATATTAATAAATTTAAAAATTATAGTAAACGCTGATGAATCTCTCAAGGATTCGCAAATTACACAACCAAAAGTTTCTAAAGCTAACAATCGTCGGGTCAAACACAAGTCGAATTTGCAGAATTGTGAAACTACCCGCAACTGTACGACGTTTCACGGCTCGTTTAGCCCCGGGATAACTTCCTCTTGTCCTTGACTACATTATCTAATACAAGGAACTGAGCTTAACTTTGAGTTGTCTTTTCCGAATCAACCGCCTTGAAATTAACCACTGTAAGTTAGAACTAATTTCAGAGAACAGTAAAGTTAAATGAGGAGTTGTATCTTGTATTTTGTTGCCTTCATGGTAATACATCTGTAAATATTAATGTTGAAATTGAAAATGTACACTTCTGTGCATTTGATTTTATTCAGTCAGAGTTTCTTTTGCATTTATTTGAAACTAAAAATTAATATTTTTGAAATTTATTGCCGATATTTGGATGTTGAGTTTACATCGGATTCAAGGCCCAACTTAAATTACAGTTGTTGTGCATTAAACCAAAAGACAAACAGATACAATATGCTTACACATTTAAAATTTATAGGCATCCCCATTATTGAATGTTCGTTGTTATAACATACAATATGTTTCGTTCTTATAATATCATACATTCCAATTACCCTACTATATAACATAGTAATAAGTAACCCAAGGTATAGGAGAAATATATACCCAAGTAAGAAGATCCATAAGGAACTAATGTAGTTAACATAGCCCACAGAAACAGCAAGCTGAAGTTCACACTTCTCCATTAGGTTGGAGCTAAAGTTTCCACTGGGCGAGACTTATCTGCAGTGAAGTGGATGAGCTTTGGAGTAGACAAGTTTTGGATGAAATACCAGAGATGAAACTCCTGGTGGACCGAGCGAATCTATGGGAAGTAGAGGGTGGCTGACAACGGATTATTAATAATTAGGGCAGAGGAACAAGCGTAGTGACCCTCATTAAAGAAGACTTATAACCTACTGTAGATGTTTGTTGAGCTAGTGATAATGTAATGGGTTTTCATTATAATAAATGGGAAATACCGAAGAGATCATTGTTTCCGATACAAAATGTAGCTTGGTATTTACACTACCCGCCTTAAAATTTATTTCACGTGTCACATTTTCACTAAACTATTTTAGTTGCTGACTAAAATTTACGTTAAACGGCATTCCATTTACAAATACCAATATTGAAGAGCTTAATATTTCCGAAATATCTGATCACATGCCTTTAAATGCTGTAAGTGTTCAGGAAGTACGACAAATATGGCTTTTGATAACGTGTGGAACTAAATATAAATAACCTTAATCTATCCTAATATTATAAAAATCAACTCATCCTTTGTTTGTCACACTTTCAAGCGTTCTACTCAACTGATTATAAAAAAAATTGCATACACGTTAGATAAAGAAAAGGTCCCACCTTTCATCCAGAAAAACGGTACTATGTATTTCCTAGGAATTTGAAATAATAATAATAATTATAAGAAAAAAAGATTGAATAAATGTTTTAACGCCTAAGAAAAAGGATTTTTTTAGAAGTTCGGTGTATAACTTCAACATCATATTTCTGCACTCGCCAGGCATTACTATTTCTTAGTCTTACATACATATCCGCGTGTATATAACATACTAGCTGGTGCCCGCGGCTTCGTCCGCGTTCTCTATAGCCTATAGCCTTCCTCGATAAATGGACTATCCAACACAAAAACAATTTTTCAATTCGAACCAGTAGTTCCTGAGATTAGCGCGCACAACCAAACAAACTCTTCAGCTTTATATATTGGTATAGATTAGGTATAGTATCAGTACCTGTCCGCATTAGATCAAAATATATACCTACAACACGGAGCTTTTCAAATAACCGAGCTTAGTAATATTTCTATGCCTACAGCAGTGAGGTCACAAAGTTAACTTAGTTCAACAATATCACTGAATAAGTAATCAGGCAGGCCTATCTTAACGCATAGTGTTGATTTTTAGGGCATAACAGCTTAAAGGGCAACACGAAATTACGTGTAACATATGCTACACTTACCTATTCAATAAATACTATATTAATGCCCTAGCTGGTGTACTAACTTAAATGGCCAGGATATTTTTAATTACACCCACAATACACTTTTTTTCTACTAAATTAGCAACCTAATTCGTGGTACTCGTATATGCTTGGCAAGGTATAATATTTCGTCAGACGATATATCTTTTTGTTTTTAAACGCGTAAGAAGTCGTGGGCACCAGCTAGTTACTAAAATTGTAAACTTTTAAATAGTAACAAACAAACATACTTACATACATTCAAATTTTTTTACAAGCTTTCGCATTTAATAATAGTAGTAGGAATAGGATAACAATTTCTCTTAATGCCTTTAAATCAATGAATCTTTAATATTTTTTAGAAATTCTAGCCAAATAATTTTATCAAAAATAAAAATTCTAAATTAAAGAATGAGGTAAAATATAATTTATAACTACAAGATTTTCATAGGACAATAACGTAGAAAATGTAAATCCGTATTGTCCCGGGTTGGCAAATATCTGTCCAAGTTATTGAAATTTTTTGACGCGTACTTTTTTCCGCTTGAAGAGAAATGTGGTTTCGATAATGGGGACCCTTTCCTTTTCAGTGTGGAAAAGTATTAATATCACTCAGTTATGTAAGCTAATAGTGGAAAATAAACATAACTATAATATATAATATTTATCTTCTGATACTGTTTGAACTTGTTTGAAAATTCATAAAATTTTTATTCATTTAAAATGACATTTAATAATTAAAATACTACTTTATAATATAAAGTTTTAATTATATGTCAAAATAATAAGAATAGAGTAAAAAGAACGCTTTATGATGCACCATTCAAACGATCCTCGTAAATAATAAATGTAGAACTTACTTATATTGTATCCGTTAAAATTCTGGCTGAGCCATTAATCATTCTGGTGTATTTATCGTTCGCTTTTGGTTTGCTGTGTCTATGGTAACTAATTACACGTTTGTTAATAAGTGACTAACATAATAAACTTGCAGTATCTGTCGCCAAAATAGTCCCTGGGGAATAGTGGATAAATATAATATTATAATACTAAGCTGGTGCCCGCAACTTCGTACGAGTTCCGATCTTCTGTAAGAGGTTTGCGGGCGAGTTGTCTATAAAAATAATAGGTAAAATAAAACATGACCCGGGCGAAATAATTGCGGGCGATTTGTCTATTAACTCTTACTGCCCCCAGAAGGGCTGCCCAATTGACTGCTAAACACAGTGTGCCCTGTGTACTTTCCAAGTGTACTTACCAAATCCAGACCATAGCTAACTTTGTAAGGTTCATTTCCAAAATTGACCCCACCAGGAATCGAATCCGGGACCTCTGAGCACCCTTACCACTCATCCAACGGGTCGTCAATATACTGTGTATTGTATTATACAGTTAAAATTATCTTGTCCCAATAAAACCGTTCCTAAACGAGCATTCCAATAAACAAGAGACAAAAGAAACGCACTGCACTGATTCGCTTACTCAATTTTCTCATTTCGAGTTCCGTTGTACGAAAAAATTCGGTAATGTTGGCTTTAACACGAGACGAATTCCCTCTCGTAAGGCCGTTTCAATCCGTACATCGCGCAAATACCTTTGTATATTGTTTTAGCCATTGCCGCTTTTGTTTTGCGATTTAAAAAATTCAGACACATTCCCTTTGCGAGAGGAAAATAACCTGCCAATGTTTACATTATTAATGGCCGAACTGGATCATATTTATACTGGAACTCAATGAAAATAAGAGAAAATATAAAATTGAGTCGGTGAATTGTGTTCTACAAATAGCCTATTATAATTATCCGTTCGTTATTCAAGTCGTGTATTGAAATGGTTCCAGTTTATTTTAACGTCTGCTTTATGTTTGCTGGAAACTCATTCATTATAGAGCTATATCAATTAAAAATAAATTAATACAGCTAGCCTATGTATAGCTATCCACGTAGTAGGTGTTGACAGCAAAAATGGAGACCCTTGAGAAAATGTGAGATGACATGTTTTAGAACTAACAAACTTAAATGACGAATTACTTAACTTATGATGGGTGGTTAGGGTGGCTGCCTTAACGCTTTGTATCAACGGTCCAGGATTCGATTCACAGCAGGGTCATCTTTGGAAAAATAAACTTTTCATAGTTGGCTCTGGTCTGGATTTGGAAAGTAGTGGTTTATACTGGGTTACGCAGTCATTTGGGCAGTTCGTTATAGGCTCTGTTATAGGCGACGATAGCCACCTACAATTAAGTGAACCGTTAGCCTGTCCGTCGAACTAAAAAAAAATAAGAAATATATGACAACTTATGATCAAAGTAGACTTAGGATAAAGATATTAATTTAACTAAAGTAGGTCCACAAAGTCCAAACTGAAGATGTAGCGAGCATCTCTTTCAATATAATAGTTATTATACCTATACCTAACCTTCATAGTTTTGGAATAAAGCCAAAACCGAGATTCACTGTCTCCTGAGGAACACCCTTTGTAAACTGCTGTAAGCTGTAATCCGGTTTGACTTTAATAAGTTAATATTTGGTCCGATAAACGGCAAATTGTCTAATCTCAACTAGTTTGAATAAACGTTTTTGATCAACTTACCGCTGATAAGTCTCTTGATTTTGGACCTTTGTGTTAAAACCTAAAGTGTTGTGTAGTTCATAAATATTGTATATATACTGTTTGTCAAATCTGGCCTGGTTAGACCGGACCTTAGTGATTACACAAAAATGAAAAAAAAACCTGTGTTATGTCTACTTGTAGTACTTATACGTGGTTGTGTTGAAATTGTTATGAGAAAATAATTCCATAGAGCAACGAAAATTTTTCTTCCGGACATATTCTCTGAAGTATTCTTCAGAGAACTCTGAAGAAGTCTTCTCTGAAGTATTCTCTGAAGTATCTGAAGAACAATTACAAATAACAAGTTATCAAGTAATTTGGAAATATGTTTTGTCTTTAAATTTTTTACCGTATTTATTTATTTTCCCTGATAAACATAATTATTAGCCTCTAAAATCAGCATATTCAGCATTTACTCTCCCTATGAAGGTCTAGCAGAAAGAAACACGATGAATTAAGTGCATCACAAGAGCTCTTATTTCTCCGCCTAGATTTAACCTCTCTCATTAAATCACATCCAATTCGTTTTCATATTTTCCATTAATGCCGCAGTCTTTCTTGTGTTGGCGTTATTGGTTCATGCCTAACAGGCGAGTGTACTCCTTTTGCATTATGAGAACTACTCGTATTATACATATCTGTCTATCTACCTAATAATATTTCTTACACTGAATCGAGTGTGTGATACAAATTTCTTCTTTTCTTGCGAAAAACTCGTGTTCTTCGTGAAGAAAAACAGATTGCTAGTCTTGGCCACCCAAATTGACTTACGATGTTTCATTTTATCGTAAGTACAAGTGATTTTAGGCTGACGTTTCCCTAAATGGTAGGTAGCAGACGTCGCTTATTAAAAGAAACGCCAGAGAACGTTAGAGGGTTATGACGGAATATCGAAATGGTGTCTGGCCTTCCTTACTCAATCATCGAAACACAACAGTACTTTTGCAGTTATTTCATGATGAATGCGGTGTGCTCTACCACTATAATTAATTCACTCGTGAAATCCAAAAGATTCAGAGGCCAGAATGGTATAGATCTGCTTTGATAGCAGCCGAACGTGCTTCCCAGTTAAATTACACTTTTTCTAATTAAATTATAACTGGGTTATAAAATTTAGTTTTTTTTATTAATAATAATGGGTTAGCTCTTAACCAGCATATAGCCGTGCAGCAAAAACGCGGCCTATGATGGAGCGAGATCACCCAGAAAATGCCTATACACTTTAAAAAGATTTGGGTTATTTATGAGCTTGGAAACTCAGACGTCAGAAGGGAGTTCCAATCCTTGGCAGTGCGCATTATGAAAGAGTCTTTAAAACGTTTAGTCCGAAAAAGGGGCTTTTGACAAGATGAAGATTGTAATCTGCCGCACGTCTGAATGGCCGATGGAAGAAAGGGAAAGGCGGTATGAGCTCATGCAGCTCTTGAGCACACTCTCCGAAGTACATCTTATATTACCTTATACATCTTAGTTGATTTATCAAGTTACATAGGCGTTTAATTCATTCCATTCTTATCCGTTATTGGCATGAATAGGATATCATTTAGTCGTGCAAATAAATGAATTAATACAGTCAACATGAGTGTTGCAAACAACATAGTATCTAAAAGAACTAAAATCAAATCGCCTGTTTTAATTTAAGTGATTTAAGCGATGATATGTGTTTTTAACCCAACTTTAACGCACGAAATCGATTTTTTAGGTCAAATGGCTGAATTTATTTTGTGTTTCATTAACAATTAAGTGTAATTATTTAGGGTGGATATTTTCTGTGATAATAAAATCTTAATTTTTTTTAAATGTAATTGTAATTTTCTATTTTATTGTAAGGGCTATATTTTGTGTATATTTTTGAGATTTTTTTCTGTTTAAATTTAGCCGCTTGCTTACAGTAGACGAATGCAACAAGTGACAAAAATTTTGAATAAGAATATTCAATTTTTCAGTCACAGCGGTAATTTCCATAATTTCAGTTCATTCTCGTTTAAAAATACTTCATTTAATTTTAAAATTAATTTATGGCTAATCTATTTAATAAAAAAAAAACAATGAAATTACTAATTTTCAAATACAAAAGCGACATTTAATATTTAAATAAAATTCCGCAATGAGACACGATTATTGCATTTATTTATTTAATAAATTAAATAAAAAGTACATACCTAGATATTATTTTCTGAAAATGAAATCTCCCTGACCACACTTAAAATTCGTACACAAAAACTTAATTTCACTGTTTTTTTTAACAGTTCACCAGTGCACTGAATAATTGAAAGTCGTGATTCGCGAATGGTAAAGTTCAGCGCACACGTCCTCCCCTTTCGACGGCGGAGCTTACACTGGCTGGCTGGTTTCTCTCCTCTCTAAAGCTCCCGCTCTCCCCCCTATCCTCCCCATGTCCCCATGTACCTGTTACAGGTACAGTTTCCATACATCCAGAACTAAGTAGCTCGCTATTGATGGACAGAAAATTGATTTCCCCACGCTCCTCGACTAATGCGCGCGTGATGTGTGTATTTATTTGCCTAAATGATTTCTGTCTCTATTTATCTACTAGCTGTTGCATCAGAACTAAGGATAAAGGATAAGGATAAAGCCTCCCAATACCTTTGAATTGAATCGAACCTTCGTATCGAAGCTGCGCGTAACGAACACAGGAATATCACAACATTTTTGTTCATTATATATTTTATAAATACGAAAATTTTGATTTAAATCTTACATTGAATGAATTAAAATAAAAAATAAAATTATAACATTTTTGCAAGTGATCGGACTTTGCTTATATTTTCTATCGCTAAAAGAGTGACTGTATTCTCTCAATTTAGGTTAGCAGAATGATTTGCATAGTTGTTTCAAACGAATAAATTATTGTGTGACTTGAAAAAAAAAATATTAACAAACAGGCAACGTATCTGAAGGCAATTAAAAGTTTTGAAACCTAATTTAAGAGTTTCAAAGTTTCTGTATTGAAGGAAAGGAATTACAACACAAGACCGAGGCAGCGAGAAATAGAAAATTTACTGATACGTTAGTGTAAGTACCAAAAAAAGTATTTTACTTATTGAGTGGGCGCTTTATGCTTAGATTTTTATATACTAGCTGGCGCCCGCGACTTCGTCCGCGTTGAAAAAGAAAAAAGTAGCCTATCCTATGTCCTGTACGTCTAAATGTTTATTTACCAAGTTTCACGAAAATCAGTTAATTCGTTTAAGAGTTATGGAGGAACATACATACATACATACATACAGAGAAAAATTCTAAAAACCGTCAATTTAGTTTCAGTATCATGAATAGAGCCTATAAACACGACATCTCTGAAAACAAAGTAACTTACTCCATGACCAACCCTTACAGATTTATTATTAGTATTGATTACGAGTAGCATGGATTTCGATAAGAAATTTCGTAAACAAGAATAAACTGAGTTGATGAATTACCATCATAAAAAGAATTTAATGCCTTCCTGAAATCACGCTTTGAGCACTAGAATTTTTTGAATGAAAAAAGAAAATCAGAGACAATAAAATTAAATTGAATGAAAGGTGAGGTGTTTTCGGTCACTACAAATGTGTCCTGTCCTTTTGGTTGAGGAGATCACCTTCTCAAACTGTGCAAGGAGTTAAACAATGAAATTCGTAACAAAAGACGTGTATAACTTTACATTGAGATTTTAAGTATTAAGCTGTGATTGTAGCGCCTAAATGCGGAGCTATTGCAGTACTTCAGCTTTAGCTTAGAGCAGTCTTTCCCAAAGAGGGCGATAACGCCCCCTTGTGGGCGCTGCATGCCTAAAGGGTAAGAGACCCAGAAAAAAAATGGGGGCGTTGTGTAGAGGCTTGGGGGGTGATTTGTCATTTCAATGTGAAAAAATGGGGGCGCTAAAAAATAATTTACTCTCAAAGTGGGCAGTAGACAAAATAAGTTTGGGAACCACTGCCTTAGAGAAATACTGACTGTCCTTTTCATAGTTTCTATTCAATGCGAATTGAGCTCAGCTACAACTCAAGGTAGCTACTTCATTTTCTTTTATTTAATTTCGTCTAGTTAATATCTGTTAATTCTGTTAATAAGTACTTATACATAAATATATAAATAAAAGATATGTGATATGCGTAATTTAATAATTTGTGTCCGCCTTTACAGCGAAAATTTGGAAACAAAAAGGTCTCGAAAGAGTTAGAAACACATATTTATATTTTAATGCGGTCGCCTCCAGGTTGGAATCACACGGGCAATCCGGCTTTTTAATATCGCCCTGAGACTCTAAATGTGTTTCATTTGGTGTGGCCAGATGCTACCCCAAGTGAAATATTGTACGCAATTTGGCATCACGAATTCGACCAACTTTTTTTCTTTTCACTTATCCTGTCTGATCTCGTGAGGATTCGACAAGACGAGGCGGTAATTATTTTATTGATTACCTCCACATACTGCATTATATAGGCTGTATTTTGCACGAGTATTTTATATTATGTCTAGCAATGATAGATTATTCTTTATGTCTCAAACCCAATGCAAATTTGCAGTATTTCATTTGTCTTTTCATAATCATATTTAGAAATAATATGGTACGTATATCGTAGTATAAAGTAAAGTCCCTCATTTTTATATGTCTGTCTGTATGTATGCTCTAATCTCGAAAAACTGTCAATAGATTTTGTTTCTGATTTTATCGATGAAAAGAAGAATTTCTGAAGAAAGTTTATGTGTATAAATCATTACTATCTTTATTTATGTTTACCGCGTTATCATGGTTTTTTTTTGTCAAAAAATCCAGCGCCCTAGGCCGCAGCGAACATGGGCGGGTTCAGCTAGTTATTGATAAGATAAGAAATCGGAAAGACTCAGAGGTTCAAACCTGTTTTGAATTTGAACCAGGGTAATCCGGGAAGGCAGTCGAGCGTTCTACCCGGCAATTTATCTTCCAGTTTACTGTATTTTTACATTACATTCGATATAAAATTATATATTATATACACTTTTAATTTTTACGCAATTTTTACGCGTAATTTACGCAATACTCAGTGACCCGAAAGCGTTACAAACTATAAACAATGGAACCAATTCCAAATAATTTGCATATTATAGAGGATGTCTATGTTCATAATAATAATTGACAATGAGCAGTCAACTCAAGCTTAAGGACTAGCTTAAGGACTCAATTCATTATGAATTGTCATATCCGATCAGTTTTACAACTTGAGATATTTAGCTGCGCAGTAATGATATAAAATAAGGGTTCGATCCATAGTAACCTTTATTCATAATGAAGTACAAAAACAAATATTCTTTTTTGAAAAAAATCTCTTATTAATTAAGAATATTTTATCCACTATGTGTTCAAAAATACAAAAAAAAAACTTGAAGTTACTTGAAGAAATGTTTTCTACTAGTTTCGCAATAACAGATCAAAATTATTCCAAAGTAGTATTTCCTGAACAGGATCCACTGTGGGTAACAGTTTTGATAGTAGCACAATAGCAATGTCTGTTTACATTGTCGTAAAGGCACATTCGCATGAAAAGAGCAACACGAAACACTTACTTTGCTGGTGAGTCAGTAAAGCGTGCAAAACGTGATAGCATTCATATACTAGTTTCACAGTAAATACATATAATACCAGTAATCGGACTTTACTACAGGTAGATGAGGTTCGTATGGCAATTAATCGACATTTAGTTACAGTATCAAATGGTAGTAATGAATGTAGGGGCAGGGCACATTGCGTAAGGTGGGTTTTGACTGTGTAGTGGTGGTGGGGGGGGGCTTAACCCTCGGCAATCCGGGCGGTTGCAGGGGCCAGTGGGGTCACCGGCCTTTGCTTGGCTGATCGATTGTCGCTGGGGAACAAAAAAGACCCACGTGCTGTGCTCCGAGCGGGCTCCGACCATCGGAACTCGTGGCGGAGCAACAGTTTGGAGGCTCCAACTGTCCGTTGGAGCTTTACCGGTCACCGCTCGCTGGGCCGAGGAACCGTACTCGGCCCACGCGGGTGTTGGCAGGTGAGAGACGGCACCCCCAGTTCTTGTGCGAAAGATTTAACATAATTTGTAAATCGTTTTATTTTTTTGTGTGACTCAGAACGATATTTCTGTGGATTATCAACTTGATTTCAAGTTACTACTAATACCAAGTTCCTATCTGAATTAACTATATGAATAAATATATTCAGATTCAGATTGGATATTGCATTTTACATTTTTATACTGTGTTGCCAGTGTATATAAGCGTTGAAACGACGTTAAATTTTCAACTAGCCGTTGCAGTTACGATGTAAAGGACTAAGCACATTCAATTTGCGGCTAAATTAAACTTATTTATCGTATTCTCGGTGCTTTTCCACTTTTGCTTTAGACCACTGAGAGCTTGTTGAAAAATCTGCGTGAAATATTTTCGTTTTTGTATTTGTGTAACTCTATAACTACTACGTCGCCACAAATCGAGAACTTTTCTTATTAGAAAATTTATGTTATCTAATAATTAAAGATTATATTTGTTAGTAAGTAAAAGCGGAGAAAAATCGTACAAATCGTACCTATGGTCTTAAATAAAAAACGAGATACAACTTAGCGCCTCTTTCACCAACTGTCAAGTAGGCTAACTGTCATTTAAAGTCATCGGTAACCGGGGATAATGGAGCTGATATACCTTTGTATGTACGGTAAAAGTCCCAAACATTGAAATAAAAATAGTAAAAAAATTCGCCTATCGAATGATGCAGTAAACCGAGTGCATAATTCAATAAAACTGATAATGATTTCTAAAAGTAACTAATCAACACTTTACATGTAGTTGGTGAAAGAGGTAATATAAAATAAGGTAAGAAAGCTTAAAATTGCACGTAGATCAAGACCAACTTTGAATAGTTTGTTGTCTTGGTCCAACAAACACATATTAATTTTTTACAAATTGTTTTCCTCATAATGAGTAACTCATTTATCATTTTTTTTTATTTCTTTTTTTTTTCTTTTTTTTTTTATAAGAATTGAAATGAATATTTGAAAAATAAAAATGCCGAATTGGTCCAGTCATATTCTAAGGTTTGCCTTTGAGAACGGCTGTTGTCTTTCAGCGATTCATTTTTATTCATACTAGCTGGTGCCCGCGACTTCGTCCGCGTTGAAAAAGAAAAAAGTAGCCAATCCTGTGTCCTGTACGTCTAAATGAATACCTACCAAGTTTCATGAAAGTCAGTTAATTCGTTTAAGAGTTATGGAGGAACATACATACATACATACATACATACAGAAAAAAATTCTAAAAATCTTCAATTTAGTTTCAGTATCATGTATAGAGCCTATAAACACGATATCTCTGAAAACAAAGTAACTTACTCCATGACCAACCCTTACAGATTTTTTATTAGTATTGATGATATAATAGATTATTGTGTGTCGTTCTAATAAGAGGTGGTAATCAAGCACTAACAAAATACCCGTATTTAACTAATCGAATATTTAGTTAAAGACACTCACTTAATTACTTTTCGATTTCATTAAAATTAACTAATTTTAATGAATAGGATAAAATATAGAAATTTAATATCAATCTCGATCATAGTGCTTATAAGCACTAAATCTTAATCTTAAACAAATTAATTAAATATATTTAATTAATTTGTTTAAGATTAAGAGGTTTAAGTGATTTAGGCGATAAGAAATAAAAGCGGCGCCGCGTTTTGTTATAAGCAATTATTCTTTATCTATAATTAATTTTGAAGCCACGATTACTTGAAGTATGAAAGTTTTTCGAAGTTCTAGGAATGTTTATATAGCTGAAATATTATCAGTGTGTAGTTTTTTAAAATAATTGTGTTGCTTAGGAACAAAACATCATAAGGCACAGAAGATTTGTCGATTGAGCGATTTAACAATTATCCCAGATAATTAGGATAAAAGGGTTCCTAGGTGTTTATCCAGAATGTGATCTATCTGAATGTCAAAATAAGTTGAACGGTTTACACATTTTTTTTACCTATAAACATCTCACAGACGTTCACATTTATTAGCAGAGATTTATTTGTGTAAAAGTTTTAACGTAAAAACGTCGGAGATGTGTGAAAACCTCTTAACAATATTTCAGTGTAAAATTTTTAACTGCACAGTACGTGATGCAGTAAGACTATTAGCAATGAAATAGTTATCGTGACGTACATACGCAATCACTTTTATTCGTAGTTTTATTTTCAATAAATAATAAACATTTGTATTTCTAAAAAAGATAACTACATATTAATTTTAGTCTAAAAACTGTAATTTTTATACTTTACGTATATTCTAATACTCGTATTTCTAATTTTCTTTGCAACACAATTGCAACTTTTCTCGCGATGTATAGCAGAGATAGAAAGACACTTAAGTTCTGGGTAACAAAAGATTCTTCTGCCTAATTTCTGACTGCGAAAACAGTGTGGCCTGCTAATACTAAACACCCAGACCAAAGCAAACTACGAAAGGCCTTTTTCTCAAATTATGCCCTGCCGGAAATCGTACCCGGCACCCTGAGTCCGAGCGCTAAGGCTCGATCAATTAGCCACACGACCAATGGGCTTACCTTAACCAAATTATAATAGACTTCGATTTTATATTTGAAATTGTAGTCAAAAGCTCAGCCAGTTACCGGTGATTCTTCTATCTAACGAGTGGCATCATTATCTCTGTCTGCTGGCAAATATGTTTGCGAAGAATATATAAATATATATGTACATCGTGCACAAAACGTCAATATTTCCGACCATGTTAAGTTAGTTGAGGAGTCAGTTTAATTTTTTGTTTATTAATTTTCATTCATCCACTTCAAAACTACTTGTTATCGGATTCTAGCCCTTAATAACTAGATTTTAGATATCATTTAAATACATACTTTTAACATTTGTTTTTTATTAACATTGTCATTGGCAAGGAATACCTACGAGAATTTAATTTTGTACATAAAATTATTAAGTTCCTTATTTATATTGTCTTTAAGTACTCGCTATTATACAGCCGGTAGAATATACAATGCGAGGCTTATGGTAATGTTAATGGTTTATTTATGGTTTATTTTATAGGCTCTGGAATCCCTTAGTCACTCACCGAAACACAAAATTTCAAAAAAGGCATGCTGTTATTTCACGGTAGTCTTATGTACAGTGATGGTTACGGCCACCAGACGGGCTGCCTAAATGACTGCGTATAATATATGTATTACTGCAATGCAATGTTTTTTATACAGAATAACAATTCTTAACAATTAGATACTTGCTTTGTAATGTTTTTTTTTTTGCTCGATAAAAATTAGATGTTCATGAGAAGTTAAATATAGGAATTTATTTTTTAACAGAATAAAACCGAAAAATACATTTGTAGCTCCTAGACTACGTGGCTGTAGTTGTGCTCAAGGCATGCAACGTTTTCGTCGTGAATTCACCGCACAGAGAAAGTTTCAGCAAGCAGGTTTGAATGTAGAATAATACCTACAACTTCTGTAATACAAACGCAATTCAAACTGGGGACTTGTAAATTCAAACTACCCGCGCTGTATTGTATTTATCAAAGATACTTTAGTTGGAGCGCGCAACTGAGTAACTTAGGTCACCGCGAATAAATACAATGCTTACACTCACCACATAATTTTATTTTGTTAAATGTATTTTATGAGTTATTTAAAATGTATGTGAGGATTTATTTATTTGATAACAATATTTGATAAAGCGTTCGGAGCTCGGAGCTTAAAATGGAGCATAGACGGATAATAAAACTCCCGACGTAAAAAAACGCCCGCGTTTGAACACACAACCTAGAAGCCATATGATCTTTTCGAAACGTCAGAAATAATACGCGCTAAAGCGTCGAAAAAGCTCTCGTGCGAACGTGGGCTAAGGCTAATCAAATTTTATATTACACTAGTGGATGCCCGCGACTTCGTCAGCGAAAAACCATCCCTGACTATCCCTCTATCCATAAGTGAAGACAGAATTAAAATCGGTCCGGCCGTTTAGGAGGAGTCAGTGACATACACACGCACAGAAGAAATATATAATATAAAGATGTACTCGTACATATTAACAGTAACAACTTTAAATAACATAATAACAGCTTTAACGTATTTGTATTTTTAGAAATTCTATTTTGCTTTTAATTGCTTCGCCTTGGCTTCGCCTTTTAATAAATTCAATACGTCAGTTGACACGTTGATATAAAGGTATTCTATTCTATACTAAGATGCATTCAAATGTCAAATTATTCAAATTACTCTAATCCGTATGTAAATTGAATAAAAGACACATCAGCATAACGTTAGCATTTTGATATTGAGACTAACATGTGTTAAGATATAAGCGAAGGTTAAATGTTAAAAATACGCATTGTTTAATGAAGAATTCACAAGAATCGCTTTAAATAAAAAATACTTATTATACTCAAACAGGTGAACAGGTTTAAAGACAAATAGTATTGTTTCCAATTTTCGCTAAGCTAATAGAAACTCCACAAGAAAAAATTAGAACACAAGAAGAATTTGACCTTTATTGAAAAATATTTCAAGAACGGCTTATTGCGCGTTTATGAATTCTGCGCCGATCAATATTAAAAAATTGCATGTTTCTTTTAATTTTTTGTATACTGTTCTTTTGGTAAAACAAAAACCATAATTTCAAGGCCTGCAAGTTCTATGAAATTTAAATATTAATGTCATTTGCCCAATATACATTTTACTTTGCGCTAGTTGCGCTATTTTTTACTAAATTACAGACTAACTTTTTTTAATTTAAAGGCAAATACTTTTTTCTTATTTCACAAATAAATAACAGATTTTCAGACATGTATATCACATCTACATTATCTACATGTCCCTATACTTATGCATAAAGCAAGGCCAACGAGTAAATGAAAATATTATAATTATAGTCAAACATGGAAGTGCTCATAAAAAAATCTTGTGACTATTTTTATATAAAAAAAAAAAACTAAATATCACGTGGGTATATATAAATCCTTGCTCCGTTGTGCTCGACAGTGCGTAAGTAACGCGGCTGGAGTCGAGGTGAATACTAAGTATCTCCGGGCTTGTATTCATCTATTTGTACTTGTATACTTAACGAAGTAGCAACATAGTTCATCCCTACTGTAGTCGACAGTGCACCGGCAGCACCTGTAGCATTGCTTCTTGTATAGGCGACGGTATCCACCTACAATCCATTTCTGAATAAACAATTAAATATATTTTTTATTGTGGTATTTCAAAACATGTGATTTAATTTGATTCTTTAAATATAAAATACTCACGCCGATCATCGAAATAAATATATCTCTGCGAAGATAAGTTTCTTCGTAGCGTGAAGAGCTACGCTGTAGCCGTAAGTTGTAGTTCTTTTAGGGCCGGTATTTCAGCTGTTACTATTCTTAGGAATAAAATTTAAGTGAAGCTTAACTTTACTAAAGCGTATTTCATCTTTCACTCAACACAAATTCATTCCTGATTAAGCTTAGCTTTATGGTAAAGTGAAGCTTAGTTAAGTGTAAGACTTAAGTAAAGACATTCTAGGAAGCACAAGCGCAGTCACATCCTAGGAAGCCACACAATGGCTTATGAAGATGTGAAGAATGCTTCTATCAAAAACGTACTACAGTTTCTTAACGTGGTAGGTATAGGTAGAGAGCTTTAGTTTATGTGGCGATCATAATATTTCAGCAATGGACAAAGTGATACTGGCTCTCTAGCAGACAGAAATAGCCACTGGCGAATAATAATAATAAGTAAAGACTGAAATACCGGCCCTTAAAATCTTAAAGAATCTTAATCTTTGTAAAATTATTAGGATAAAAGAAATTACAAGATGATTGTCGAGGCGAAACGCCATTAAACCGTAATACCAATATTGTTATTATTAATGTTAAAAGTTACAAAAGTAGAGATTTATCACAAAACCTTATCGTAGATTAAAGAAGTCAAGTCACGAGATCGTAATTGCGGCGGCATCATGTTACAGGCAATAACGTTGAGGACTGCTCTGCGTGATACAAATACTTATTGGAAGATAGCAGCTCACACTTCATGTAGTATTCTTTCTAGCTTCGTTAACATTGTTAATATTATTGAATTAAAAAAAAACTGTTTTTCTAGTTAAGTTTTACAAATGTTTAATAAAAATACATCATTTAACAGGTTCACTGTCCAAAGCCCGTATATAGGCTGTTGACGGCAAGGGCAATAAGTTCACAGCCCATGCGTCTATACATTTTGTAAGGGCTCTAGAGTCTTGGACTTGAGAGAATTATCAAATATTTAGATTTTATTTATTTAGATATAAAATCCAGATTTAGATATTTAGATTTTTATTTAGATGGACTTGTGAGGACATGAAATGTACAGGTTCACTGTCCACAGCCTGTTGACTGTTGTATGGGCTGTTGACGGCAAGAGCAGTAAGTTCACAGCCCATATGTGGGCTGTGCGTCTATACATTTTGTAAGGGCTCTAGAGTCTTGGACTTGAGAGAATTATCATATATTTAGATGGTCTTGTGAGGACATGAAATGTAAAGGTTCACTGTCCACTTGAACTTATTGTCCACGGCAAGCACAATAAGTTCACAGCCCATATGTGGGCTGTGCGTCTATACATTTTGTGAGGGCTCTAGAGTCTTGGACTTGAGAAAATTATTATATATTTAGATGTACTTGTGAGGACATGAAATGTACTAAAACATAGTGCTGGACTTACGAGTCTATTGAAACTTGGACAGTGAACCTGTTAAAACTTTTTTCTTCTTCTTCACATGTCTCCTCATTACTGAAGGTCGGCAGTCAATTTCTTACATTTCTCCCTTTGTTTCGCGAGTCGAAATAATTGCTCCACGGTTTTAAAAGGGCGTAGGCAATACAGGTCCACTGTCTGATGCTACACAGCCCAGGCAATATTCTTCTTTCAAATTTCTATCCAACTTACTTTTCTTCCACTAGTACCAAAACTATACTGAGGTGACGATGCAGACAGATCTTCATCGTGATCCGAAGGAAAATACATGATATGGTTAGTTTTTAGAAACTAAATATATTCAAATAATTACAATAACGACATCACATGACAAATATCTCAACGCCGCCAAACTGAAAACGGTTTATTAGACATTTGGAATTTTAGTGATTTTCCAAATAACAGTATAACTAAACACTTCTTAAGTTTTCGCAATTTCCCAAATACCAATAAAACTGAAACACTTTCTTAACACTTCGAACAAGACGTGAAGTAATCTCTTTCGTAAGAAACATTAAAACGTTGCCAGAAATCTGCGTTTATAGCTATAATTAAAGAAAACGCCTTGTTAAGTACTAAATAAAAATCTTTGTAATCCTTCCTCGCGTTTTATAATACTCGTACTTCTTTATGTAGGTCTTTATTGCAATATTCTTTTTACAGACGAAATCATTTCCTCTTTTTACAGTAGTCCGTAATAAAATAGGAGAAATGTTTATTAGGGACACGAATATTTCCCCTCAAGTGTATTACTATTACCAACCCTCTGTGTACTTAACATAAAAAAATTCTATAATGTGTCAAAAATCTAGACAGTAAGGACATTTTCTTTATTTCTTGACCTAAAAAGTAATCGTTAAGTTTTTAGTGTTTTTCATTTGTGTAAGTAGTCATTAAAAACGTATGTACACAAGCTGGTTACACTAACCTCGGTTTAAACGGCAATAACAAGTAATTTATGACTTTTTTATGTAAAAGTCGACCATAGGGGATGGAAATGCGCTGCTGACTTGATAGGATAAATAATCAAAGATAGAAAGAGATAAAGAAATGGGCTCGGGCATCTATTGATCGAAACTGAACAGGAAACTATTATAAAAAGTGTTTTAGCGATTTTCCTAATATAAAAATAAATCTTTATCTGCGCGAATACATGTATGTAGGATGCATTTTTACCATACTAATTAATAATTACTAATTAATCACTTGGAAAGTCAACTCTCGAAGTTGTTGACGAGTACATATACTTAGGACAAACAGTCCAGTTAGGTAGAGCCAACTTCGAGAGGGAGGTCAATCGTCGAATCCATCTCGGATGGGCAGCGTTCGGGAAGCTCCGAGACATCTTCTCGTCCAAAATTCCTCAGTGTCTCAAGCATGGGCGTAGCCAGGATTGTATATAAGGGGGGGCAGACAAAGAAAATCCTAGATTACATATATTGTTTTCATCGTTGTTTTTAATAGTATTTAAAAACAAGATTTTTTATTTAGGTAAGATGGTAAGATTTTTTTAAGCTTAGTTTCATATTTTTGAAAAAAAATTCTGTCATTCTATTGTTTAGTCAATTATGATTTTAAAAAATGCGATTTTCGCTATAGTTTATAGTTTTTATCATCAAAAATCTAAATGGCTTTTTCGTTTTTGTTAATAACAATTGCAATTTTTATTGGCAGAAAAAATCCTAAAAGCGCCTTTCTCAGAATTGCATTCCGCGTAGAATGAGCTATCGCTCATATTGTTCGAAGACTTCTATTTTTCGCAGAAAACCCACTTCTTGCCTAGACTTGGAGATCACATCCCGTATTGTTGGATTTCACAAGCCAGCCTTCAAGCCTGTTAGTTTCTTTTCTTAGGTCTTATAAGAAGCGTCGCAAGCTATGAAGCTCGTGAAAATTACAGTTTAACAGAACAACCGCTCTTCTAGGGGGGGGCAGCTGCCCCCCCTTGCCCGTACCTCGCTACGCCCATGGTCTCAAGACAAAAGTTTTTGACCAATGTGTGTTGCCAGTGATGACATATGGCGCTGAAACGTGGTCTCTGACTATGAGCTATGGAAAGGGCTATGCTCGGGGTTACACTACGAGATCGAATCAGAAATGAGGAGATCCGTAGACGTACGAAAGTTACCGACATAAGCCAGCGGATCAGTAAGTTGAAGTGGCAGTGGGCAGGGCATATAGTACGGAGAGCTGACGGCCGCTGGGGCCGGAAGGTTCTCGAGTGGAGGCCACGGACCAAGGTGGACAGATGACCTAATAAAGGCCGCGGGTCAACTGTGGATCCAGGATGCTTCTGACCGGTCCAATTGGAAAATTTTGGGGGAGGCCTATGTCCAGCAGTGGACGTCCTGCGGCTGAGATGATGATGATGATGATGATGAATTAATCACTAATTAATACGAAATAGTGGCTGGGAAAACTGCGTTCTTCATTCATAAATTGGGCAGCCCACAGCGCCCATCAACCATCTCGTTACGGAAGTACTCTATTATTTCCTACAGTGAATAACGTAGCATAATCTGTAGGTGTTTCGATGAATGTATGACGGATTCCAGGGCTCGTTCCCCTTCCCCTACTTATTTCTTATCCTATATCCTAACAAGATCGACAACGCACTCTCACTCAACCCCTATCTATAACGTTTCTTGTGTTTACATAAGACGAAAGAGTATCTGTTCTCTCGGGTAAAGAGGAAGGGTTTGATTTCTAACTAAATGTAATCGTCCGTGAAGAGATTACCACTGTTACTGGAATAAATCTCAATTTAACAACATACTTAAAGACTAGCTGGTGTCTGCGACTTCGTCCGCGTTGAAAAAGACCAAGTTTCATGAAAATAAGTTTATTCGTTTAGAAGTTATAGAGGAACATACATACATAAATACATACATACAGAAAAAAATCTAAAAATCGTCAATTTAGTTTTAGTATCATGTATAGAGCCTATAAACACGATATCTCTGAAAACACAACTTACTCCATGACCAACCCTTACAGATTTATTATTAGTATTGATGATAAATCGCGTCACTATTAGATGAGTAAATTTTACTTATATGTATGAATTTTTTTCATAAAAAGTCTAAGTCTTAATCCAGACTAAGTCTCACCGTGTGGTTTTAACCACATGAACTTTTAATAAGCCTTTTAGTGAAGTAGTTATCTCAAAGTTTTTGTCTGCGTTGAGTTTTTAATTAAATATATTACGTACACATCTATTTTAATCCTTATAAAAATATTTGTTTACTTAAAATTTGGAGTTTGTTTAATCGTCTAACGTTACGTGACATTTTATGATGTAATGTAACAAATTCGTCTGTTTATATAACATCTACTTAGATGTTTATATAAGTGGATTATATTGTAACTAAGATCCACACGACCTTAAGGGATACGTCTCAGATGACCTTAAGATACTCTGAAATGTTTGTTAATAGAGTAGTTCTTGTAAATGTTTTTGTACAGATAAATCACGAAAACTACAGAGGAAACTAAGGTATGTTTAATTAGAACAGACATATTTTTTTGTATTATTGTGTGTGTCTGTGTGACAAAGATAGGAATTCGCCTTTAGAGACTATGTAGTGGCAGGGCACACTGTGGTAGACACTGCCGCCCATCGTAAGGTCCGCCGATGTGGCCGGCGTACCTCCACTTTCAGGTAGCCTTCCCCGCGCTGGATAGCAGTGGTAGGCTCAAATCACACTGGCGCAGAGTCGAAGCGACGCGACGCGTCATGTTTTGCAGGACGACGCGCGCCTTCGCGCGGCGACGCGCGTCTGCGTCAATTTCATTTTCCTGCCGTCCGTCCGTCCGTCCGTCCACTGCCGTCCGTCCGTTGTGGTCGGCGTCTGACGCGTCACTGCGCCCGAGTGCGCGCGGCGACTCGCGAATCCACTCGACTCCAGCCGAAAGTCGAAGCGCGAATGCGCGCGACGACGCACGTTGACGCGCGCTTCCATATTTACATAGCACAAATTTTTACTTAAATAATAGAACAATAGAGATGAATATGCTGTAGGCGGAAAAACATGACGCGTCGCGTCGCTTCGACTCTGCGCCAGTGTGAGTTGAGCCATAGGGCACCGATGTGTCATAACGTCCCTGAGACTCTGCCCATCAACGGCCGTGCTAGAAAGTCGTTGGGTTTTAGCCGGTACGAATCCGACATAACCACAGTGAATTAACAGCATGCATATTCTCGTAAAAAGAATCGAAGATCACTATCTTTATCAACGGAAATACGTTATGGTTACTGTACTAATATACATATTATGTACTAGCTGGCACCCGCGACTTCGTCCGCGTTGAAAAAAAAGTAGCCTATCCTGTGTCCCGTATGTCTAAATGTTATCTAACAAGTTTCATGAAAATCAGTTGATTCGTTTAAGAGTTATGGAGGAATATACTCGTACATACTTACATACATACATACATACATACAGAAAAAAATTCTAAAAATGGCCAATTTAGTTTCAATATCATGTATAGAGCCTATAAACACGATATCTCTGAAAACAAAGTAACTTACTCTATGACCTTACAGATTTATTATTAGTATTGATAACCAAACAGTTTGGTCTGAGCTAAATATAATGTTCATTTTTATTTGAACTTGTTAGGATCCCTCAAAGAGTTTCTGAGTCCAATTTGTATCTTGAACGGTATTTTTTATTATTCAAGAGAGCTGCCTAAAAGAGCACAACTATAATAGTATAAAAGAAATAGGCTTTGAACAAAAAACCTATTTAGCAGACATTTTCTTAACGTACATTTCTGTGTATTTTTACTTCTTTTCTTGTGCTTTGTTTTTGTTTGAACCTATTCACAAAACTGACATAAATAAGAAAGTTTTCAATTATAATATCTATGTATGTATCAAAGATAATAACCGACTAATTGTTTCGCAGTAAATCAAGATTTAGAAGCCTTTATTGGTTTATTTCAGAAAATACTCCGCTCTAACTTCTTTGTGATATTAGATTTTATTTCTTTTTTATTAGATGCTTTTTGTATGAAAAATATATTGCTTTTGATTAGAAGGCTTTTAAAATTATTAGTTTCACGAACTTCTTTTATTTAATAGCCACCTAATTAAGAATTAAGAACTTTTAATAGCCACCTACTTACCAGTAGACGGTCAGCGTACCTACTAACTTATTTATTAAAAAATATTTATGCTAAATTTCAAGCTTTTGCATTATTCGTGAAAACGTCTAACGGACACACGCACAAGAGAAAGGTCTTCAGGTATAAGATGAGAGCTGAAATCTTATAATGTACACAACAATAAAAACGAATCTATAAGTTGCTATTTTAAAAGAGTTTTCTCTGAAGTTGTAAGTTCCATCATTCAATTGTTTTATTTTCAAAAAAATTTAATCTACATTTTTTTCATTTTAATCTTCATTTCGAACACTCAGGGCCTCTTTCAGTAACTACAAGTAAAATGTGGATTACTTACTTTTAGAAATAATTTTCTGTTATATTGAATTATACATTCGGTTTACTACATCATTCGATAGCCGATTTTTTTTCATTATTTTCTATTTAATGTTTGGGACGTTTACCGTACAAACAAAGGTATATCAGCTAAATTATTCCCGGTTACCGGTGACTTTAAATGACAGTTTGGCTTAATTGACGTTTGAGAAATAAGCGCTCAGACTATCATTTTAGTTTCTCATCTATTCCCTATTCTTTAGTCTCAAACGCATTTATCCCTCCAAGGACCCAACTCAATGTCTTATTTATGTGTTTGACAGGTTCCTTTGACTTAAACAACGCGTGGTTAATAGTTTTGAGACGTCATTGGGTTCGCTTTGTTGTCTTGAAAATAAGTCATTTTTGGCCTCTCTTAATCAAAACCAACTTCACTCGCTTCTACAAAGGAAAATACAATTGAGTACTTAACGTTTTGTGTACACAAAGTCTTCTTTAAAATAATGTAGGTTCCGTCAGATTGATTGGGAACTATTTGTAGTGAAGTATATTTTAAGTAGTACCTACTATTTTTTCTTTTTCGCGAACATAAAATATCAAAATATTACTTTTTATATAAAGGTGGTCCAGGCAGACTGATGGTAGATGGTCCCGTACTATATATTACACAAGTAACACTATAAGCGCTGAAAGTTATACCGCTTTTATACCGATGGTATAACATAGTACAAAAAAAATAGTAATATTTTACAAGAAAAAATTAAAAACTAAGTACTAAAACAAACAAGAATACCTTGCATTTTTTATAAAAGAAAATGTGAAAATAAATTGAAGAAGTAGATATTTGTTATAAAAGAAAATGTGAAAATAATTTGAAGAAAGTTCGAAAATATTCTCCCAGTAGCTGAAGCCATTGAAATAAATTGAAGCTTTATTTTTTCTGCTTCAGTGTGTGCAATGTTGAATTAATAACTTAGAAATGGTTCTATGAACAGTAAGGCCACCGTTCTTTCTGCGAAACAAAAGTTTTTTAACGAAGTTCAGTCAGCAGCATGTGGTTCATTCAAGTTGCTACATAAATAACATTTTATTATGAACCCTATGGAGATGATCGCTCAATAAAATTATGAAGTTTTGGAGTTAACTTGCTAGGTTCACTCTTGCTTTTTATTAAAAAAAATATTTAGAAGATATAATGCAAAAAACCTTTTCTATTTGTATTTTGAAGATTTTACTCTATTTTTTAATTCACGCCCGACGCAAAAACGGTGTGTGATAAAAGTTTGACCTGTGTGGTCTTATCTGTCTGTGACATCGTAGCTTCCAATTTCGATCCGGTTTTTTTTTTGTTTTAAAGCTAACGTGATCGGAATTGTTCGGAAAGCGTTTGAAGACCTTCAGCCCTTTTCCTAGTTGATGAAGGGTTTCACTAACTTCCACTTGTACGATTGATGTAAAATTTGGTATACTGCTACTTCAGTGCTATTTTCATGACATGGTAACCTTGACCTGATGCTACAGCATCAAGTAGTCTGCGGGGTACCCAACTCCTTAGGAACTTACAGCAGATATAGTGTCTTTGGGTTCAATAAAAACTCGGAGGTTAGTTTATTATAGCTTGTTTTATAATAATATACATGTGCTATGTAGGGAAGTAATCAATACTAATAATAAATCTGTAAGTGTAGGTATTGTATGTATGTATGTATGTATGTAATCTAATCAATACTAATAATAAATCTGTAAGTATAGGTATTGTATGTATGTATGTTTCTCCATAACTCTTAAACGAATTAACTGATTTTCATAAAACTTGGTAGATAAACATTTAGACGTACAGGACACAGAATATGCTACTTTTTTCTTTTTTTAACGCGGACTCAGTTGCAGGCACCAGCTAGTACCTAAATAAAATGAGTAGAATATTTTCCAGCAACGACAAGATCTCTTACGCATTTGGCCATAACATAACTACGATAAAAAATATGAAAAAAAAAGTTTATTATAGTCAGAAAAACAATATCACTTTGAAATATTATTGGCATTCTTAGACTGTCATTTCTGCATTAAAACGTCAACACTTTCATAGTAAGCTCTTGTGGTCTGTTGTAAAGAATTGCCCTATTTCTGCCCGGCCAAATTTATTACATTCATAATTTTAAAGGCATGACAAACCGCTCTGTCATTTCTTAAAGAACCTTTCGATATTATGTAAAAAAGTTACTCTCTCTGCCCAGAGATGGGAACATAAATCAGGGTAGAGTTATTTCTGTTTAAATAATATAGTTTGCTGAGTATATCGCTGCTTAAAAACTAAAGGGCCACAATCAAAATTACACTTTTTAGAGGAGAGCTAATCGAAAAAAATTAAATTATTTTTGTCTATTTTTTTTTATTAGATATATGAGTGAATATCAAAAAAATTGTACGTAACACAAAAGAAACACAATGGAATATTAACATTTCTGTAACACAAAGGAATATAAAGGTGCATTATACCAACAGTGTATTTGCTTACGGACATTATTTTATCTTTTACATTTTGTATTTTAATTTGACTTGAATAAATGTATTTTATACTAATCAACATTTGACATGACGCAAAACTATAAAGTTTAACACATTATGTAGAATAGTTAAGGTAGTTAGGTATTTAAAAAATAAACAAAAATAAAATAGTTTAAAAATCTTATTTATATTATCACTAATTAAAAATCTTAAAGAAAACAATCTAAAATGCAACATTTTGCAAGTAAAAACAATAGCAGTTTCTCCGGATTTTCTTGACTCAACTTTTGTCGATATCTTCAGTTTCTCTGCTCCAGAAAGCACAAATTGTAACTATGGTTCTATCACGTAAATACACCAATAGAGATAATTATATAATTTTTCACATTAAAAACGGAAAAGAAAATGCCAAAATAGATTTTTTAAACATAAATGAAAAAGTATATATTTAGTTAGGTAATGTAAACTGGTCTAAGTCTATTGATGTTTTTATATTTTTCGTTTTAGTTCGGTAAGTTTTTGAAGTTCATATTTCTTATATAAAAAAATTCTTTTTCTTTTTTATATTTAAGGCTTTTTAGTGCAGAGTCTATACATGGGCAATTTCGTACTGTGCTCCTCACGGTGTTTTTCTTTACAGTAAGTAAGAGCGATAAGTTAACGAAAAAATATGCAATCGAATGGCGAAAACAGCTTTCAAATCGGATCAGTAGTTCTTTATAAAATCGCGAAGATACATATAAACGAGAACCAACTTTTTTTTAGTCATTTTAAAATAAAAAAAAAACATTACAAAATTATCATGAATATCACAATGAATTTTTATTCATATAAATTTAATATTTTGAATGTAGAAATATACAACGTAAATATATTCAGACTACAACGTACATTTTAAAACGAAAAAATGTGTCACACGAAAGAAACATAATGGAATATAAAAATTGCCAATGTGTATGCACCCTTTTTTTGTGTGGCGTCACCCAATGGAAGCAAAATATAGCCTATCAAAACAAAAAACCACGCGCTACAAACAAAGTAAAAAGATTTTCACAATTCTTGTCTATCACACGATTTACTTATTACAAATAGTATCATAAGATAATATGTCTGTAGTAAAATCATTAAACTTACCTGAGATATTGCGTAACACAAGTAAATATTTTACAATGCAACAAAACGGTAACCTCACAAATCAAAGCAATACAGCAAAAGTAAGGTGGCTGACGTTTTGTTTTGTGAGGTTGAGTGGTAAATCGAGTGTTTCCGGATGTAAAAAAATAGGGATGCGTTTCGAAAGTGTATAACAGGACACATAATATCGTCACACAACGGTCGTCACACAAGGTAATGAAATATGGAGACATCAGTTTTACTTCAGTTTTCTTATTTATTACAACGTTTCTAAAGAAATAAAAAGGTTTCTTATGCACAGTGATCGTTTTCCAAGTACACTTTATAAAAAAAAACTGTGTTCGATGGATTATGAAAAAGTTATAATTTTTTTCTTTTAAAAGTACCACGGGAGACACTACTTTTTTGTATGACAAAAAAAAACTTCACTTCATTATATTTGGTTTTTATTGTATTCCTTTGGACTAATTCAGTTGATCTGGTATTTATATACCAAAGAATGAATATTGAAGCGCCTTTTTAAAAAATACGGCTTATTTATTCACCATAGGATTTTTTTACACCCGTATTAATATGGGGACATTGAGCTTTTTCAAAATGTACAATTTTTTTGATATCGCCTCATATATCAAATATATGCATCGTTAGAAGCGTATTTTTAAGTAGCATTAAATGTTTTAAGTACTTTTATAATAAACTGAATACTAGAAGAGATATAAGCATATAAGTTACTTTTGAATATATAAAAAATGATCAAAATATACTAAATATGGAATAAAACAACCATAAGTCTTTTTGCAACATACAATATGAAGGACTGTGATTGTATTTTTGCAATATTTTTTTTTGTATTTTTTATTTTATGGCCCTTTAGTTTTTAAGCAGCGATATATATATACTGAGTAAATAATAGCCATATAAATACTATAGATAACATAGTATATTATGACTATATATACTATAAACAATAGCATATAACTATATTACTCGTAGCAGATGAAAATACGTTGATGAGCCCCTTGGTCGAGTGGTTAAAGTACTTGAATTAATGCTGTGTTCAGGGCTCTTCCAGGGTTCAGTTCGATTCCATCAGCCTGTCTGACTACCTTTATATATAAAAAATATTAAACCTGTTACATTAGTTAATACTTAATTAATAAAATAATTAGATAAAGGTTAGACTTGTGCTTAGAATTGGAACTATTATAATGTAATATGTATATATTCTTTTGTTCTCGTTTGAATTTTGATCACAGGATTTAACTAGACTGCCTTAACTGGGAGGATTTTTAAATGAATTGGTAAGTTATGTGTTTATTATATATCACCCTTCCTTGCATATTATAAAACCAAGTCCTCCGCCGCGTTTGTCTGTCTGTCTGTCGCGATAAACTCAAAATCTACTGCACCGATTTTCGTGTTATTTTCACCAATGGATAGAGTGGTCCTCGAGGAAAGTTTTAGTTAATAATTTACAAAGATACGCGGGCGAAGTCGCGGGCAGCAGCTAGTTATAAATAAATTGCAGGATAAATAAAATTTTAGTTCTAAATTCGTTAATAGGATCAACGAAAAAGGGTTAGGAAAATAATCCTTTGTATACTTTTCGCAAAATCATTCCTAGTTTCCGCTGTAACTTATTTTCACTCCATCTTTCCACCTTCCTTTTTCTAATACGTGAATTGACTTCATAATAAAGTAGACGAGTCTAAGAAGGTAAATCACGTTGAATGTTTATGGGGCACGTGGGAAATCGAGTGTATGAATTGCAGGTATTCGTGATCCTGAGTGATTTCCTTTGTTATCAATGTGTACCAATTGTAAGTAAAACGCAGAGCATACGCAGTGTTAAGTATAAGTAAATATAATTAGTTAATAAAATATCTGTAGCAAATTTCATTCGGTAGTTTTTACTTGAAAGAGTAACGAATATACTCCATCCATTCTTACAAACCTTCGCATTTATCATATTAGTAGAAATAGGTACTGATACTCATTCAAGAATGAAAGGGTATATCCATTTACAAAACCGATTCAGTTTCAATCAAAACTTCCAATTGATTTACCAGCCCAATAAATTATTTTTGTTTGTTCACGAAAATTTCGTCTTTACGTCCATCAAAATGTATTTTACGTTTCGTGGAATAATTACATAAATATGATAGAAATACCTATGTTATATCATAAATATAATACTACTTAACCAGTAGATATATACTTTTACCTATTGGTATATACACGACTTTATCTATTATTATTATATATAAGGCCATAACACTTGTCAAATATAATATGACGCATAAAAATTACATGAAATGTTTTAAGCCCCATTAAAAAGGGGGAAAAAGCGTATATAGTTACTAATATTTTATTTAAATCACTAAAAAATAAAAACATCTCCTTCCACCGACAGTTTGCCGCCAACAAAAAGTGTACATTGACAAAGGAACATAGATCATTATGACAAAGACATGAGAGACATTAGCCACATTAGTCGGTATCAATCTTCTTCTCAGTCCCCGCGGTGACAGCGAACTTTCTTTTGCAATACAATTAACTTGCGCGTATTTGTATAATATGTCATTTCTGTATTTGCAGCGAATATAAAGTTACTAATAGGAAAGATCCCCAATAAGTTTTATAGTAATTTTAATTAGTTATAACTTTAGTTATTAGTTATGTCGCCTATAACAAATTGATTAGGGGTACTGGCATAGACATTTTTCGATGTTCTGCAGCATCCTTTAAAAGAGAAGTCAGAAAGTTTCTGTCATCAGGTACTGCTTGATAGTCGTTTTTAGAGTTTTTGTGTTTTGTTAACTATATGGTACTATTATAGTTATGTATGTATACTATTATTATATTATGTTCTTTTGTTTTGTATAGTTTGGCTTTTTGTTCTCCTTTTATTAGTTTTATTTTGTAAAAAAAAAAAAAAAACAGAAAATGTCTTTTGTGTTCGTTTTTAATGCATGCTGAGTTAGCCTATAAGTGGGAGTATACAATATTATAAAAGTTTGCTTAAATGTGAATAAGTGTATAGATTGTTGTATACTGTGTTGGCTTCCTAATAAATAAATAAATAAATAAATAGTTAAAAAATGAGTTTTTTGCTTATTTATTTTATGTTAAAATCGGCAGACAGGCTGACAGTACGTAACCGTTAGGCAACACGCGTGTGTACCGAGCGGGCTCCGATCATCGGAGCTAAACTCGTGGATCAGTCCTGTCGTGAGAGTCCAAGCTTCGGCATCACTGGCAGGATGCACTGATTATATAACTTTGTCTTCAGATTTATACGATGAACTATACGATGAAGTTAATTTATTCCATATTTCAGTTAAGTGAGTCAAGAGGTACACGTGTGAACGACGAATTGATAATTAAATCGAAGCTGGCCGAACATTGGCGATACAGCAATTGGATTCGAGCCAGCAATTTATATGTACATTAAGTTATCTGTGGTTAACGCTATTGTGGTTTGTACAGCTAAGGTCACAGTTAAAGGCGATTGTAATCTCCGTTTTCCATTTTGTATTTTCATTTTAGAAAATTTAATAGTATTCCAAGTACATGCTAAATTTTTGTTTACAAACAAAAATCAGTACGATTTACTATTTAAATGGCTTAAAAATTGAAGAATAGGAATGTCAAAATAATAAAATAATTTTTATTTAAGATTAGCTGCCCCGATAGTCGTTGACCCGTCAATTTCGTATAAAAATAAATTCAAATTTCAGACATTGCCCGATGATTTTCCAAAAAATTTATTTCATACGAACATTGTTCTGACAATTACGAACACAACAAAAACAAATTTAAGAATTGGTTTTTATTGTGTTTAAGTTTAAGTTCTTAAATGAATTGATTAATACAAATAACAGTCATTTTCATTCATTGGTATCTTAAGCCATATCAACAAATAACATACATACTTATTAATTTTTCTTTTATTACATTTTGAACCATATATTGTTCAACCTTTTGAACGCAACTCGACGAGATGTACAATAATAATAAATGTAAATAAGCAAACTTTTCCGCATTCATTTAGAAAATCCTCGGCGAACACATTTCATATGTATACCGAATACACCAGAAATAAAAAGTTATGACATTTTCCCTATTTTAAATTTTAAATTTGTACTTTTTGAAAACTTTTTTTTTATTCTAAGAAGGGAAGGAAGCATTGCTTGGATTTTAGAAATCTAGCTTACTTAGATTAATTAAATTAAAAATTATCATAACGCACTTTTATTGCCGTAATTTTAAGTCCATAAAAATAAATAAAAAAATATTTATTAGGGCACCAGCTATTAGTGTGAGATAAGACCATTAGTCTGTCTTCAAGAACTTTGCTTCTAACGAAGTATACTCGAGGGAGATTGTTTTAACCGATACCATAAAATTGTTCTCACATTACAATCGAAAATTTATTGACTTCCTCCGAATTCTTCTAAACAGTTTTAGGCTCAGAGGTCCCTATGGAGATACGAACGCGTGACAGAGTGGTAAGTACTTCAGGTATAGAGGTACAGTCCTCGACATAAATAAATAGTCACATCGTTACCCAAGACGATTTGTTTAAAACTCTGATATAATAAGAACTGAAACCAGCTTCACTTTGCTGTCTGCAAAATTCAGTCTATAGTTCTAAATACTAGGAGTCATCCAAGAGACATCGCAAACCTTATTCACTTATTCAAACTAGATAAGTATTACCTAGATTTGGCCCGAGTCTATATTATATATTTATAAATAACAGCCAATGTATTATTCTGATGTATAAACTATAACTGTATATTTTCATCTAAATCTTTACAAACAAACTCACTTTCACATTATAACTAGTTAGGATTTGTATTTACATGAAATATAAGGGTATTCATATAAAATAAATATATTTTTAAGCTTTATTTACCATGACTATCAGTTACCACTAATATCATATCATAAGCACTTTTGCATTTATAGTATAGTTAGGATAGATAAATGTGATAGGCATTATATTGTTATATTGACATAAATATATTATATTATATTGTTAGTATAATGTTTTTGTCTTAGTTCATTCAAGTTTGAGATGACCATTCAATTATTTCGTTCACTGTACCGTTAATAATTAACAAGATACCCGTTTTACCTATTTATTACTCAATGATTACAAAATTTTTTACGATATCCGCTAAGTTTTTCGCAGTTTTCAGTAGATTTATAGTATGGGGGCTTAGAGAAATTTCGGAATAATAAACCAATAAAGTTCTTCAAAAAAGAAAAAAATTTAAAACTAACGAAAAACACATCTTTCAGATGAAATCTTGAAAATTTCTTGAATATTGAATTTTGAAGATTGAATAAATGTTTCAACACCTAACAAAAAAAGGCGTGGACAAAGTCGCGAGCAAAATCTAGTTAATAATATACACAAGTCCTTATTTAACTATTAGCGTAGCGTTTCATAAAAAGTAGTAAAAATCTTAATTCATGGAATAATCCTATTGACGCACTGTTCTGTATAATAAAAACCTTCTAAACTCCACTCTTCCGTAAAGAATCGTTTACATTATGCAAGGCAGAGGACTGAGTTATAAGTGTATAAGTAAGAGACTGGAATATGCTTGAATTTTAAATAAACCTTTTATAATAGAATGGCATAAGGAATCATTTCGCTTTTTGAAGTATCAATTATTATTATAAACTTTTTTTTTGTAATAAACACACCATTTTCTACACTAGAAGCCATTAAGAACTCAGAAAAAAACTGGCTAAGGAAACACAAATAATAAAAAATGGAGGCCTTCATTTGGGTAAATATTAAAGATATAAAATTTAGTAGAAAATAAAAAAATGTAACAAATAAAGATGTTTTATTACCATTTGTCGTAATTTGATCATATTTATTTTAACAGTGAGGTGAGACTGACATACCGAAATACCTTCCTAATTCTACTATGGTTGACAGCGCGCTTGTAGCACCTGTGTCATTGCTTGTGTTATAGGCGACGGTAACCATAACCACACACCTAAAATAAAAACATAAGAATTAATCCTCCTAACAGTAACTTACTTAAGAGTGCGTATAAAGCAAACAAAATTAGTAATTTCACCCGCGTGGCCCCTTGGACATGACAGTGACACAAAATACGTACAACTACGCACAACATGCGACGGAAGATAGCGCATCTCGCTCAATAAAAATGTTATAAGTGCCAAAAGTATTAAATATTAATTATTCGTAAACTACAATGTCAAATGAAAAATTGTTACATAAAGCCTTAGATAATATGTGAAGTGAAATTACTGATACACTTTTAGCTTTGTAATGTGTGTCATTTTGAAAATAAAACTAAAATCGATGGAAATGAGAGCTCACTTGGTGATTTTTTTCTATCGAGAAAATTTCATTATATTATGTTTTCTGTTACAGACGTCACTTTCATTTATAATGTATTTATCTATTTAAAAAAATTAATTAAATTAGACTTTGTTTACTTAGATAAAATTCAAATCTAGGATTGGCTGTTTCTCTTTGTGCCCGCTCTTAATGAAAACTGGTAGAAAATGCTTTTGAATTGTACGTGTACGTAGATAAAAATGTATAGACTCAAAAATGTTCGATGTTCCACAAGCGTATGGATAAAAGAAACGAACGTGTTTTTTCGACTTGAAATTCCCGTGAATTGCCGAATAACCGGCCCTAAGGGAAATCCATTCTGTTACCATTCAGCTGCATTGAAATTTACAAAGGCTTGTTCAAAATGTAATTTCGTATATTTTCACTAACACCTTTGAAACTCAATACTTTGAAAAATTTCTTTTGAAAATCGTATTTTCGATTTTTTTAATCAATTACTAGAGCAGTTTATTACAATTTCACCCGCCTACTATAACGTTCCTCAAGAATTGGGCTATCAATGCAAAAAAAAAATCCTTCTGTCAGTTACAGGCCAAAAAACTAAAAAAGTTTAATAGTAAACTTTAATCAATACTAATAATAAATCTGTAAGGGCTGGTCATGGAGTAAGTTTGTTTTCAGAGATATCGTGTTTATAGGCTCTATACATGACACTGAAAACCTTGAACCGATTTTGAAAAAACTTCGTAACTATATGTGTAATTTGGTCCAAATTCGGGTGAAACCGGGAGCGTGTAGCTAGTATACATATAGATCTCAACAGGCAATTACAGGGTGCGAGCTATTTATATTCAGTCGAGAATCCGATGCAAGGCTGCAATGAATAGCCTAGAATAGACATAATCAAGTGATATCCACGGCATGTTACACCGCGGTGACTAACGAGCGCTCTTCAAACCTTATCCACGACACTTTTTTAGTGTTCACGTAACACTGCGCTTAGATTATACGGCTTTAATTTGACCTTTACAAATACTGTAACAATATTACAAATTTTTTGACATTTCTGTATATTATTAAGAGTGGCAGACAGGCCGAATGTCCACTTGGTGGTGGGTGGCTACATACATATAGGGAATAGACGTGCGCTGCTGACCCTACAGGAATTTGCTTAGATTTCGCTTGAAAAAAATCATATTTAGAAGAAAACATCTCTTGCATTATCGAAAAATTAAAAAACAAGATTTTTCAAAAATTGTTTTTTTGTTTTAAAAATATGTTTTTGTTATAAGTAGGTACCGTATATGCTTTGTAATATTAATAAATTAACTTTCTATTGAGCCCAAACACGATATACTCGTATCTACTGTAAGTGGCTGCAGAAGTTGGGTGTCCGGCAGACAACTCGATGCTGCAACATCAGGTCAAGGTTACCATATCATGGAAATACCATTGAAGTAACAGTATACCAAATTTTACACCAATTGAACATATGAAATTCAGTGAAATCCTTTCGTTTAGTAGGAAATGGGCTGCAGGTCTTCAAACGCCTAAACATGTCTTCTAAAGAACAATCCCGAATATCCCGATCACGTCAGATTAAAAAAAAGGATAAAAATCGGTCTACATGTAACTGTTTGGAAGCTACGATATTATGCCACTCATAGATACACAGATATACACACGTCAAACTTATTACACTCCGTTTTTGCGTCTGATGTTAAAAAGCAATAATTTTGACATTACAAAGAACCCTTCAATTTTATTTTTTAGTAGTTATAGATAGGAGGAACTACTACCTAACTCCATATTATTATTATTATAGTTATTATGTTATTAATTTTTATATACTTCCTATTTCATTTTTTATTTTCTTTTGCAAAATATGTACTTGCGTTCCTTCTATTTCTTCTCCTCCAAGGTTAAACCGGCATTAGAGCAGTTTTCATAAAATGTGCTCTTTTCATAATGATCCGAACCTTTTTATTCTCTTTACAAGTTCCTTCATGCTGTATTTATGCTGCATACAAAATCACCATAACATAAAATATTGAGTTGCGTCTATAAAAACTTTTTAACATAAATAAAATCATTGCGTTTGTAATTAAAATAAAATATTATATCAATGATACCTTCATGCCATGTTTTAATCTTATTTACATTAATATAACATAAACTCAATAGAGCGTTCACATCAGTTCACATCATGTTCACTTTGTAAATATTTTAAGTAATCATTTTTATCTAGTTTCATATGTCAAAATGTATATAACATTAATATGAACCTTTGTCAAATATTATGTGTGATTTTTCTGAGGTGTTTTTAATAGTTATTTATTCTATTTTCGCCTTTTATATATATTAAGATATCTTCCCAAAGGATTTACGGTACAAACAAATATATTCCATAAAAGCAAACAACATTTTCGTCGCTTCTTACTTCTTAGCGTAATATTCATGATTTGGAGCAATCTCGCGTTTGCAGGGTTGTTGTGAAAACATTTCGTACCACACTACCCCTATCTATCAAGTTGGCAATAACATAGAACGGGGTCAAAGTAGGGGCGATTGCGTCTAAGGTTTTCGAGTAACCTATTGAAATCCAGTAAACAGAGTGAGACTTCAGAGGCTTATTGTAGCTGAAATGGAAGTCGTGAATGAGTTGGAACCTATGTAAATAAAATTAAATGTACAAAAGTTCCACAAGTGTCAAGTAAAGTGTTGTTTAGTTACTTTTCAATTGGCGAGTAAATGTTACGAGTATCTTGTTTCAATTTCATTAAAATTAACCATTGAGTAATGCTACTCGATGATTGTGAAACTCGTATGCTTTCTTACCGGTGACTTTAAATGGCGGTTAGCCTACTTGATACTTACTCAGAGATGGTGAAAGAGGCCCTTAGCGAAATAAACTACTTTCTGTTTTATTCTAAGGACATAGGTATAATATAATAATTATAAAAAAATACATTTATTGCTAATTAACAATAGAGTGATAACCTAGGAAAAATGTCATTTCTCAAAATGCAGCATTCCGACTTTGTTGACTCGTTACTGTTTTGAAAAATGTTAATTTTAGAGAAAACTAGTGTTCAGAGAAAACTATGTTTCAGAGGTAACTACTGAATCATAGTTTCCAAAGTTTAGACCAAGTTGTAACCAAATCACATCTTTCTGTAAGCAAATTACAGAAAATTGACATACGAGTATGTGTAGAGAGATGTGTAGATTATTATGTGTTACACTACGAGATCGAATCAGAAATGAGGAGATCCGTAGACGTACGAAAGTTACCGACATAAGCCAGCGAATCAGTAAGTTGAAGTGGCAGTGGGCAGGGCATATAGTACGGAGAGCCGACGGCCGCTGGGGCCGGAAGGTTCTCGAGTGGAGGCCACGGACCAGCAAGCGCAGCGCAGGACGTCCACCCACAAGGTGGACAGACGACCTAATAAAGGCCGCGGGTCAACGGTGAATCCAGGCTGCTTCTGACCGGTCCAATTGGAAAATTTTAGGGGAGGCCTATGTCCAGCAGTGGACGTCCTGCGGCTGAGATGATGATGTGTAGAGAGAGCTTGAATGACTTGAAGAATCATACTTACGTAAGACAAACCTTTAAGTTGAAGGATAAATGATTTAGTTGATTTTTTCTGTATACTTAATAATAATATCTTTATGGTGCTGAAAAAAGAGTTTACGTGGAAAATTTTCCGTGATTTTATAGATTTCGATGTGCTCTTTCCAAATTTCTACTTTGCAAAAACAGTTGAGTTGCTTAGATTAACTTTTTATCCTGTAAAAATGTTATGTCCCTGTGAGCTAGTAAGTATTGAATAACATAACAAGATTATAATTATATTCATTAATTGTTCGACCCATAACAAAACGGCTTCTCTAAAATTATGTATTCATAATTTATCTGGTAAAATGTGTACTGTGTCACATTGTAAATTCTGTAATTTCTCAACGAGTTGCCGGTTTCAGCTAAATCCTTTTATGTAAATTAGCCAAGTATTTCGTACTTAGCCGCGAAACGGACGCCCTCTCACTTATCGCTTTCAAAATACACATTTACATGTGTATTAATTGTGCAGACAAACACTCAAATAATTTAAAGCTGTGATACCTCAGAGGAATGCACGATATGCCCTCTTTAGGCTATACGAAGGTTCTATAGTGTACTAGCTGGCGCCCGCGACTTCGTCCGCGTTGAAAAAGAAAAAAGTAGCCTATCCTGTGTCCTGTACGTCTAAATGTTTATCTACTAAGTTTCATGAAAATCAGTTAATTCGTTTAAGAGTTATGGAGGAACATACATACTTACATACAGAAAAAAAATCTACAAATGGTCAATTTAGTTTCAGTATCATGTATAGAGCCTATAAACACGATATCTCTGAAAACAAAGTAACTTACTCCATGACCAACCCTTACAGATTTATTATTAGTATTGATGATTGATTGTATAGCGTATGAAGAACATTCAATTTCATTCCAGTATTTTTATAAAGTAAAGAAGGCAGACATTGTAAGGAGATACTTATGCCTGTACGCGAACATTGAACAGCTTAACATACATATAATTATATATTTAAACTTATGTACACTCTAACTAATATAAATGCGAAAGTGAATTTGTTTGTTTGTTTTTTACGTTTTCACGCCTTAACTACTCAACAGATCATCAAGAAATTGTGCATAGACGTTATCAGAGATACAGAAAAGGATATATGATTATTTATTTATTAAAATTAACAAAAAATACATTTTTACATATGTATCCATTGAATGTCTCGATTTAAGCAATATAATTAACGACCATTATTGTCCCTTAACGAGAAAACAACAAAAAGATAGCAGCGTAGGAAAATTCGCCAAAAAAAAAACGATTGTCTCGTTACTATAATTGAATTCGGATTAACGGGAATAGATTAAATTCCAAACCGCACCTGACCAACTTGATTAAGCCGTATCTATTTCGATGAAATGTTTTGTTATATTTATCAATATACAATGTTTGCAAAAAAGCAGCGATTAAAAAAACAGATAATACTCATTCAATATCCTCATAATGTATGAAAATACGTACTCTAACAATATAAAAAAAAAATTGCCCAAATGATCGCGAAGCGAACCACAGTGTGCCCCAGCCATTATTCAAATGCATTTTTCAAAATTTAAAAGTCATTCCAATTATAGGTAAGTATTTGGAAATGTAAACCAAAAATATTTTTATTGTTTAATTATTAACATTATGTGCGAAGTTATTTTATAATGGAAATACTATTGTCCAACAATAATACCATTATCGTCATTCAATATGTACATCGTATCAAAACTACACGAACAATGGTGACACGTTAAACCGTACCTCGTGTTGATCCAATGGTATGTTATAGATATAATAATATAGTGGTACAGTTTCGTACTAAAACGGTGGTACTTACACACAAACTCCATTTGTGGAGACAGGTCCCCGAGGCGTATTACGATTATATTGAGCGGAACGCGATACAACAGAAAGTTGACAAACTATTCGAGACGATATTAGAAATGCCACTTTGAACGCTACACAAAAATACCCTCGGATTTCTGCGAGATGGAAATATTCGAAGTAGTTTTATTAAAACCACTTGAACCATCTACTTTATTGGCTGTCAGTCTTTTAGAAAACTTTTGATTGACTGAATCTACATTGGTGAAATATCGATTTATCTATTCACACTTTATTTACCTTACCCTTTAAAGATTGACAGCATATTTGTATCTTGCTAGTGTTACTTGTGTCCTAAACGTTTGCAACTGCAATCAAGTTATTGTACTGTTAAAATACCTATAGCCTTTTTACTCGCTGATGCAGGTTTCTATAGGTGAAGGAATTTTAAAATTGGTCGAGTAGTTTTTGAGTTTACAAAAATACAAATATTATCTTTTTATATATAAGTATAGACTACTGTAGACCGGCAGATTATCAGCTGCGTTGCAAAAATATGAACTAAGAAGTACATTCTAATTCGTGTAGATGGCGCTTATTTCATACAATTAAATGTCACTGAGGATGTCGTTCACAGAGCGTGAAGGCGCTACTTTAGTGTTTTTTCCATCCAACTTTGATGTCTTATTACATGAAAACTATGTAAGCATTCAGAATATTTCGCGGTGCTCAAAAATAATGGCTCGTAAAAAGCCATTTCCAAAGTGTGTGTTTAATTTAAATTTAGTAAAATTTAGCAAAATTTAAATTCGTACCCTTTTGCTTGTTGACGCCTTCAAAGGCCTCGCTCTGAATATGTTTTCTCGTAATACCTAATTAAGTGAAAGGGCTTCTGTACCGACTTTAATGTGGCTTGAATCCCTTATTACAATGTAGATGAAATGATCTTTCGTCAAGGATAATGAATTATGGATACGGACTCTTTCACTGTTTGCATTGTTTCAAATATAATTTTATATTATATTTCGATCAATGAACCTGTCTTGATTGCGAAGGATAACCAGGAAAGGTTTGTATATATAAAAATTGCACTCGAAACCGAGAATAAATAAATAAATTTCTTTCACCTTTCAGTTTTAAAATGAGACAATTTCTTCAAAATGACCAATCGAAGCAATCGTTTGCTGATTAACCGATATCCGTTCCCGAACGAACGGACTAGATTGTCAATTATAGTTTCATTTCACTGATCTATGAGCAAATTGGATGCCCTTGGCAGATCGCTCCGAGTCCGTCCAAATTAGCAAACGCACTATCGACAAATCAGTAGGGACTATTAATTGGATTGTCCAGTACAATACACTTGTAAATTGAAAATGTATCTAGATACATTGAACAAAAAGAAACATGGTGACCATTTGACATATATTTTTTTATATAAAGTTCGTTAGATAGGCTGACAGTCCGCTTAATTGTAGGTGGCTACGGCCACCCATACCCAAGAAAAGTGTGGCGACCTCCTTTTAACAAACTTTATGGTTTTTGTTTTCGTTTTCGTTGTAATTATCAATACTAATAATAAATCTGTAAGGGTTGATCGTGGAGTACGTTACTTTGTTTTCAAATATATCGTGTTTATAGGCTCTATGCATGATACTGAAACTAAATTGACCATTTTTAGAATTTTTTTCTGTATGTATGTAAGTATGTATGTTCCTCCATAACTCATAAACGAATCAACTGATTTTCATGAAACTTGGTAAATAAACATTTAGACGTACAGGACACAGGATAGGCTACTTTTTTCTTTTTCAACGCGGACGAAGTCGCGGGCGCCAGCTAGTTTTAAATATATACTTACCCATGACAATGTTTACCGCGCGATGTAATACTATATATTTTTGTTGTATATAAATCGTGTAAACAGTAATGTGGCGGTATCATTTATTCATTCACAAAAGCCACAATTGCTGGAAGTGCGCTGCAGACTGAAAATAAGTGATTAGGAAGAGATAGGGAAATCATCACTTACTTACTCACTGAAACACAAAAGCACATGTGCTGTTGTTTCAAGGTGGTCTTCTGTGACGGGGTGATTACTGCCGCTAGACGGGCTGCACACGTGACTGCAAAACGCAATCATGTCAGATTCTGATGTGAGTTAAGTCAGATTTTGATCACCTTTGACAATTTATAGGGCTTTGCCTGTGAAATGAAGATAAAAGTTTATTTGAGTCTATACAAAGTTAAGTTGAGTTGAAGCAAAAAGTTCCGGAGAACTTATTAAAGTTATAACAAAAAAATCTTCCGCCCAGTGAACTGGGCGAATTCTTTTTAATGTACTTTGAAATTTTTAATGGTTTGCTACAATTTGGTGTTTTCAATTTAATTTGTTACAATTTTAATTAATTTGTTATCCTTGTTAGAATTATTCATTGTCACAACAGCAACTCAAACTTTAAATATTTAATCTATAGGTATTCCAGGAATTACATAAAACTTATAAAGCGATATTATTTTCTTAATAAGTGTATTTAATTTTATGAAGGATCCGAGTAGCTTCATGGCAGCCTGGTGGCTGGGAGTTTAAGAAAATCTACTTGACTTCATAGGTATTATACTCAGGAAGCGTTTTCCCTTAGAAATTCGATGATTCCGAACAACATTTTCTTCTCAATTCTATGGCTTTTCCAGAAGACGCACTAAACACGTCCAGAAATATCGCAGATCCCAATTTGCGCCAATAATAATATATTTATTTTTGAATAATTATGTTGTTAACGTAAATTCAGTCAAAGGTATTCCTTGACTTAATGGAAATCGTACTAGATTTGTTATTATAATATAAAATTATAAAATAAGTAATTTCTAATGATCATAATAGCGATCATTTAACGACACACACGGGCTTACCTACTAGTTTCGTTTGTAAAGAAATAAACGCCTGATAAATAAATAAAGCAATATTTTACCAGGGAATTAATTGTACGGAAGTCTTATTATAAAAGGGCACGCACACGAGTCGGAAATGCTTACGGCAAACGTCTTTCCTTCGTCAAGCTAACACAAGGGACCAATTGGACGTGACTTCCTTGAACTAACGACTTACTTTTCACCTACCTTAATATAATTAATGTATTTGTCAAATTATATTCAGGGACCTTCATACACTAACTAGGAATAAAATACACTAGCCGATGTGCGTGACTACGTTGGGGGTTGACTTCTTTATAAAATGTGATTATATAATTTTATAAACAAAAATTAAGTTTTTTGTAAAACTCGAGAACGATTGATTTGGAAAAAAAGTTTCCCGATAAACTTCATCTGTGCGAAGCCGGGAGCGGGTCGCTAGTAGAGAATAAAAATAAATCATTTTCCGATTTTTTTCTTTATGTTAAGGTCGACAGACAGGCTGACGGTCCACTTGATGGTAGGTGGCTACCGTCGGCTATAACACAAGCAACGCCAAAGACCATAGAAGGATTAAGGATAAGAGATAAGTAAGGGATGGGGTAATGGGCTCTGGCATCCCTTACTCTCTCACCGAAACACAACAGCACATAATACTGTTATTTCAAGGTGGTATTCTGTAAGGTGGTGGTTACTGCCGCCAGACGGGCTGCTCAAATGACTGCGAAACGCAGTGTGCCACTACTTTTCAAATCCAGACCAGAGTCAATTTTGAAAATTATATTAAAATTTCCAAAGTTGACCCCGCCGGGAATCGAACCCGGGGACCCTGAGACGTTAGGCAAGCACCCTTGCCACTCATCCAACGGGCTCGTCATTCTTATATGAATAGTAAAAAGTCTTAAAAGTTACGAAAAACAACGTTGCTTATAAGTTTTTTCAGAGTCTATTTTAACTCAGTTCCTAATTTGTACTATTAATTGCAATTGCAATAAAGTAAGTGTTTCTATGGAGCAATTTAGCTAATAGTCTGCACAATAAACTAAATGAACAGGAAGTAGCTCTACGTGTAAAGAGTTACCCATTACATTATGTAAATTGAGATCGATATAAGCCCGAGTCTCGTGGCCTGTTGCTCGTCCCGGACTAGGTCAAGGGCGGAGCTCCGCGTTGCATCCCTTGTACACTTTCACGACAGAAAAACACGTTTTATAATTCTGCGTGAATGTGACAATTTTCAAATGCGTTTTCGTTGTCATTAAAATATTCACGTACACTCTTATTTCTTTGTAGGTACGAATTCACGAAAAACTTCACATGTTGACAAAATTGTACGTAGAAGCAGCTTTATATAATTATGTTTTAGTTGACACTTTAAATTATTTTTAAGTAGTAATATCAATGACACCTAACAAAGTTTCTTTGTTAGCAGTTAGCAAAAAACTTATCTGATTTTTCCGATTCTCATTAATTGAAAACTATCTTAAGAAAAAGATGAAATGAAAGAAAACATAGAAACTGCTAGTGCAGACTACATTCTCATGCATTTTATGGGAGTACGGGTGAGCCTTGCATTATGTAGTTGACATCACAATTTGCAACGAAGAACCGAGTTTATTTGCACAGCCGTAGAAGTTGTACTGCTTACTTTAATTAAATGTATAAGGCTCGACGCATACGAGCGACCGACCACAGCCACCGGTGGCTGTCGCGCGCTACCGCCACAGTGTCAGAAGCGAGCGACAGCCACCGGTGTTCGGAAACCGCCACATTTTATAACCCAAATAGCGGGGCGTGAATGGATTTCCGATATGAATTGTCGTGCTTCATGGTGACGCGTGCGATACATAGAACGTCTAACGGTACTGTGCGGGGGTGGAGCAGCGCGAAAGTGGGGGGTGTCGGCGTCTTGTGTGGCCCGTAGCGACCAGTAGTGGCGAGTCGCGGACACAGCTGTAGCGAGTGGCCGCCACCGGCTACACGTGTGCAGCGCGTCTATACAAAATATATGAAAAGGTGTGTTGTCGCTGTCGCTCGCCACCAGTGGCTGTGGTTGGTGGCCCGTTTGCGCTGAGCCTAAAAGATAAAATCTCATACCTATTCTTGTACCCCGTATTCACTTTTCTTTCACAGTGATTTAAGACCACCACCACCAGACTGGCCGCCCAGTTTGTGAATGCAGAATGTAGTGTGTCTTGCCAGAACCGAAAATGCGAAGCATACCGTATTATTTAAAAAATAATTATACATATCTTTCAGTGCCTCTCCATTACTGAAGGTTTCTTTGTCTATTGCCAGTGAGAAGAGTTGTCCAAAAGTTTTGATACCAGTCCATTCTTTGATGATTTTGAGTCATGTGGCATTTTCCTTTTCCCTGACCTCCTCTTTCCTTGTACTTTTCCCATCATGATGTTAAACAAACATTTGGTATTTCTCTTAGCGTACATGACCTAAATATACAACCTTTCGCTACTTGATGGTTCGCACAAGTTCCTTTATCCTTTATATCCGATTTTATTACATTTTACTTATTGTATTATATTATATGGCTGCATTACTTTAATGACAGTGTAAATCTGTTAAAGTTAACGTCGATCCGGATTTTAATATTGTGTTCTGAATTTCGTTTAATCTAAATCGCATAAGAATTTAATTAAATTTCCAAATCCGGGCGAGTGAAGCGAACAAAATGAATCACCGTGCCAACATCGAGATAATAAAAGAAGACAAACAAAATTTATTCTCTGAAAACCTTTGAAATGTGTTTTTAAGTCTAATATTAGACCGGAGAGATCAATCGCCACTCGATCTTAGTCGGTTCCTGCCCCCCGTGAAATATCTCCCATCGATTTTTCGTCGGCACAAAAGCCGGAGCGCTCTGAGCACCGCAACAGGCGGGCGAGAAGTGAAGAATATTTGAATATACTTACTGACACCTTTATAAAAGGTTAAACGAACTCTTTCATGCCAATATTAGTTTCGATATTGGTAAACCATAAATCCTCTTAGACAATGCTCTCCGTTTTTGGTCTGAGGAGGTATGGTCTATATAGTTCTTCATGCCAATTTTAATGTCTGTAACTAAATATATACATTTGTCCAGTTGATAATAGATGGCAACAGTCAACTACAACACAAGCAACGCCACAGGTGCTGCAAAAGGATAAGGGATTGGGAAGAATAATGAGCACTGCCTTCCCTTAGTCACTCACAGAATCACAAGAATATTATGCTGTTATTTCACAGCGGCCTTCTGTAATAATGGGTGCGCCTGGGATATTTTGCTATTTCTTTTACAACAGGTACTACAGTGAGCATCACCAAATCTTTTTCAACCGACTTCCAAAAAAAGAGGAGGTTCTCATTTCGATTGTATTTTTTTTTTGTTTGTTACCTCAGAACTTTCGACTGGGTGAACCGATTTAATGATTCTTTTTTTATTTGAAAGCTGGTGCTTCCCATGTGGTCCCATTTCAATTTGGTCCAGTTCTGACAATGGCATCTAATGAAAACGGTTTGAAGTCAGTTTTTTTTTTTGTTAAAGAGAGATATTTTTTATTTAAGTAAAGGTCCACTTGAATAAAGGATGGGTAGGTGGCTACAGTCACGTATTAACACAAGCACCGACCTTAATGTGATTAATGTGATAAGGGATAATAGAGGAAATAGTGTGTTTGAGGCAGGCAAAGCCACGTGGCACCGCTAGTGTAAACTGAAATTGCTACGTCACTAATAAAAAAATCTCTTAGATAATCTTCCCTGATAAACCAATTGTCTGTAAAAGGTAACAAAGGCGGTTGATAGCTGACTCGCAGATTTTTGTTCTCTAATGATGATAAGATTCGAACTTGCACTTCTGTTAAGGTCCTTAGATAAGTTTGATGTAGCTACTTTATTGGAATTTTTCTTGCAATATGAATAAAAGTATTTACTTAGTAAATTTCATTTTTGCTAAAAATTAAAACAAAAAGGACAAAAATATAAGAAATTATTTTTTATAATTACAGTAAAATTTTATCAATATAATTATTTAAATATATAAATTTATGAAAAAAAAAAACATTACTTACATGCAAAAAAAAATTAAAATATGTAGATTGTTGCGAAGTTTTGAGACATTTCTGGTGTCTCTAGTTTATACCATGGATAGTACCTAACGGCTTTATAATTTACTTGGTACTTACTTAATATGCAAAATATCAATTTATTTTATTTACAATGTAACAATTGCGTGTATTGGTGGGATTTTTCATAAAACATTTTGCGGTCACAAGGCGCCTATATCAGATGGGCGTAGAGTCGATAAGCACGTACGGCCGTTTGATCTACTTTTAGCACCTTTCCCTTTTATTTTGGATCCCTTTTTTACATAAAAGGTTTGCTGTTTGCTTATAAAACTGTAAAATTCTTTGTTAATATACCTAGTAAAACATTCTGTGTAACCATGCAAGGACTAAGTTTAAACATTATTTTTTCTATTACTTTTTTATGGTTGACTTCTCTGTGTTTACCAACTTACCTGAAAAATATATATTAACCAAAAGAGTCCCTTGTGGAAACTATTCGTTTTAGGTTTGTGTCGAATTACGAGTGTTCCGAAGACCCTTAAGATCAATACACAAGAATGGGTCTCTTTCGCTTTTGTAAAAAGTCTTACTAATATATTTATTAAAATTAGACCAGGAGCTTTTTTGTAGTTTTGATCATGCAACTGCGTAATGCTAGTGGCATGGCACACTGCATTACGTAGTTATAAACTGGACAACTTTTCTGTAGTTATATATCGAACAACCTTAGCGAAGACCATCGCGAACAGAAAAATAAATAAAAAAACTTGTGCTGTTGGGTTTTGAGTTTACAGGGGACGGTTGCCACCTCTCAATGCTCGACCATGATGACGTCATTTAATAAAATATCATACTAATAAATGCGAGTGAGTTTGTTTATTACGCTTTCATGGTGCTATCAATGAATAAATACTAATTTCATTACACCTATACATTAACTACAATAGGCTCTATACGACAGTGAGGAACAAAATATTACTTTGTCCTCTTGTAATATAGATAACACAAAAAAATAGTCGGTGACACTCGAGTATTTTTTTTATTACTGGGGAGTTTTTAAACTCAAAACGATATCATTACTTATTTTCTATATAAACATGCATTTCATACGTGTATTGAATTAATTACGTGCCTATCGAACTAAGTAAGTATCTTATCGAATACACGCAGTGCGTGATGACGATAAAATTAGTGAGTTAACTCAAATTCGCATTATGAAGCTAAAATTTTAAGTAACTTTGTTTTGTATTGTACAACATATATACTATTGTATTTCAAGACCAGAAATAATATCACTTAAAAAAATCTGCGTGTCCATAAAAATATGACATACATAATTATGTATATATATGCGTAGAACTAAGTGGTTCTCGCGACTTTGTCTGCGTCATAGATTAGATTAATTAGCAAAGAATTCAATGTTTCTTAACGTTTATTGCTTATCTATTATTCGATTGTTTTTTACTGATACTGAATACTGATTTAATCATATTAAAACCGCTTAGGTGGTTTAGAAGTAGTTAGCAGAGAATTAGACTTGGTTGCAATATATTATGGTTTTTATTCTACTTAATATTATTGTATAATATACAAACCTTTCATGAAAAATTATTTTCTGAAAATCACATGTAAATCCGTTGCGTGGATATCGCTGCTTAAAAACTAAAGGGCCACAATATACAAATATACGAATCAAAATTATACTTTTTACAGGAGAGATAATCGAAAAAATGAATAAATAATTTTTTGTCAATTTTTTCTTATATTTTTAAGTAGCATTAAATGTTTTAAGTACTTTTATAATAAACTAAATACTGGAAGAAATATAAGCATAATATAAGTTAATTTTGAATATATAAAAATGATCAAAATATACTAAATATGGAATAAAATAACCATAAGTCTTTTTACAACATACAATATGAAGGATTGTGATTGTATTTTTGCAATAAAAACATTTTTGTATTTTTTTTTGTTTTATGGCCCTTTAGTTTTTAAGCAGCGATATACTTAAGGAGTTAGCAGATACCTACACAGGCAGACATACTTACTCTGAAAGCGACTTCAATTTATACTATATAAGTATATACGTATAACAGCAAAATAATTAATTTTAATTAAACTGTACCTGGTGTTGGCGATAACCCCATTGTATTTGAGCACTAGCAATTTGCATTTCAAGTAATATTCTAGGCTGTATCATGCATTTGTATAGCCCCATCTCTGTTTAGCACGTGGTTTGTTGCCTCATCTGTCTTTCTTTAGCACACTGACCACTATTATCATTTATGATTAGTCAATGTTATCATTGATAATTTCGTTCTATATTTGAAACATACTAACGAGTTATAATATAACAAGTAAACTCATGCACAGTGGACGATTTTAACAGCAGGTGTGTGGAAGCTATTCATGCGGTTGGATCAAAGTTATTTAAGGTCAAATATTGTTCAAAAGTATTGGATTGTATAACCGTAACTTGTGCTACAAAATTAACAAACCATATAGTATGTAGAACCGACAAAATCAGATGAAGAAAAGCTGCCACATGCTAGTACTATAGCGTACAGCCCCCACTGGGAGGTCTAAAAAAACTAGGTCTGAATATGCAGTAAAAGTAAAAGGGGAAAGCAGTGAATGCAGGCTGCGACTTGAAGTACCCTTTGTCTGTTAATTGCCTTTGTCTAGCAGCGGGCTGTAACTGACGAACGAACTAATCGTCATCTCAGCAGCCGGACGTCCACTGCTGGACATAGGTTAAGTCTCTAGGACATAGGTCAATAGGACTGGTCAGAAGCAGCCTTGATCCACCGACTATGCGCGGCCCTTATGATGTCGTCTTGGCGCTTGGCGGTCTGAGGCCTCCACTCGAGACCCGGACTAATACTTAAGAGTGGGTATAAATCAAACAAAATTTGTAATTTCACCCGCGTGGCCCCTTGGACATGACAGTGACACAAAATACGTAGAACTACGCACAACATGCGACGGAAGATAGCGCATCTCGCTCAATAAAAATGTTATAAGTGCCAAAAGTATTAAATATTAATTATTCGTGAACTGCAATCTCAAATGAAAAATTGTTACATACAGCCTCAGATAATATGTGAAGTGAAATTACTGATCCACTTTTAGCTTTGTAATGTGTATCATTTTGAAAATAAAACTAAAATCGATGGAAATGAGAGCTCACTTGGTGATTTATTTCTATCGAGAAAATTTAATTATATTATGTTTTCTGTTACAGTCGTCACTTTCATTTATAATGTATATATCTATTTAAAAAAATTAATTAAATTAGGCTTTGTTTACTTAGGTAAAATTCAAATCTAGAATTGGCTATTTCTCTTTATACCCGCTCTTCAGGGATAAGGAAGTTAAAAATAATAAGGTTAAAAAGACACATAAGCTCTCGTAACCCTTACTTATAGAAATACAATAGCACAGTTGCTTATTTCGATGTCTTCTATGAAGGGTCATGACGTCTAATTCACTCTAAAGTTGAAGAACAACGTCACGAGGAAACCTAGCAATGTCAGGTTAGCCAAAAATGTAAAATATGGGTCTAGTTGTCTGCAAATAAATGAATTTGAATTTGAAATTGCAGTTGACTATTATGAACTAAAGCAAAATCTAAAAATACAAAAGAAATTAATATGCCCAGAAGGTCAATTTAATTTGTCATGATAGGTACTCTGATTCAATAGAGTACTTCTGCTTGGTAACGAAAATGCATTTATCATAACAATTGTGAATCATGACGCAATGTATTTTATTTCACACCACATAATATATTATTAAAGTGTTGTAACAAGGATGTTTCTCTACCTATTTCACGGTCGAGTTCATAAAATAATCTCTTAATCTTTTTTCATTAAATTCAGCATTTAAGTTATGCGTATTAAGTATTACTAATACATTGTTACAAAAAAATACTACAAAAAATAATTACGTTTTAATCTGATACAAAGTCCTTTTAAAATCATTGTAGCAATTTTGAAGATGTAAAAATTAGAGCTCATTTTTTGTAAGGCAAATATAAAAAACATGTTTCAAGGGATACATGCTTTTGCACACACTAGTGACTCGCCTCCGGCTTCGCACAGATGCATTTTTATTTCTGTAAATTATATTATACTTACAACTTGTTTTTTAACGCTCTTTCTATTAGTATCAAAATAATCCGTATCAAATTCTTTGGGTGGCTTTGAAGAAGTCGACATAGAAACAGACAGAGGCCGACAGCGACTCTATTTTTCTATATACCGATCCTATAAATCAAAGTATTTTATTTAATTTTTCTTAAAAAAAAATTCCAAATTATACTCGTATAATGACCGTTAGCATGTAGATACATGTAGTTACAAATTGCAAAAGATTTTAACTCTTCGCTCGATTTAAATCTTTGCTTCGCCCTAATAATTCTAATTGAAATTGTAACTCCAAAAAATGTCTCCAGTTTGGTTACAACTTAAACTGTAAGACCAGTCATGTCACGGTATTTGTTTAACTTTATTTTTAAGTTAGGAAACGAACACACTACGAGTACACGCGCGGCGGACTAGCGTTCTGCGGTCAGTTTTGCGTTCTGAGTCCACTGAAACGGAATCGGAATATACTTATACGCAATAATGACAAAGAATACTATTTTTTTATGGTTCATATAAGTGAAAATGACTAAAGAATGTCCTAAAGACAATCTTGTGACGTTTCGTATAAAAGATTGCAGAACTTACACTTTAGTCACTTTAGTTATAACTTAAGTTTAGGCCTTAGCTCCTAACGCACGTACGTCGGTCGCGCTTGTCATTTGTAAGAAAATTCGAAATCGTTACAGAGCTCGACCGACCGTACGCACGCGTTTATTGCTACCGCGGTCGGTTGTGCGTATCGTCAGGACCGACGTCAGGAGAGCTCTAAAACCGGCCTTAAGAATGGGTATAAAGCAAACAAAATTTGTAATTTCACCCGCGTGGCCCCTTGGACATGACAGTGACACAAAATACGCACAACATGCGACGGAAGATAGCGCATCTCGCTCAATAAAAATGTTACAAGTGCCAAAAGTATTAAATATTAATTATTCATAAACTACAATGTCAAATGAAAAATTGTTACATAAAGCCTTAGATAATATGTGAAGTGAAATTACTGATGCTTTGTAATGTGTGTCATTTTGAAAATAAAACTAAAATCGATGGAAATGAGAGCTCACTTGGTGATTTTTTTCTATCGAGAAAATTTCATTATATTATGTTTTCTGTTACAGACGTCACTTTCATTTATAATGTATTTATCTATTTAAAAAAATTAATTAAATTAGACTTTGTTTACTTAGATAAATTTCAAATCTAGGATTGGCTGTTTCTCTTTATGCCCGCTCTTAAATTCAGAACGCCGAACTTAGTACTCAAAACGCGAAGGATACTAGACCGCCCGGCAGTGTGTCCGCTCCATAGGCAAGTTCAGGAACATGTTACTGCATTAATACCACAGACAGCTACACCAATATACAGACATAGGTCAAACTGATAACACCCCTCTTTTGCGTCAGGCGTCGGAGGTTAAAAATAATACCTAAATGATGATGTAATTTAATCACAACAAAATATACTTTGGCTCGATACCACATAACAGTTGCTGTTACCCATTACTTTTATTGTTTTAAAAGGTTAATAACCTGGACATATTTTCGTGTGGCTACTAATTCAGCCATTTATCATATACGTGCAACGTCATAGAGGTTTTCACTTTGTTTGCTCTAAATATAATATCTATACTCAAACCCGAGTCGAACGTCGAATGCTTGAAGCTATCGTTAACTTTACCGGTAGGTACATCATACAAAAATTTAGAAATATATTCAAATATCTTGAGCCTCATACCGTCCCTGCTACCGTAATTAAAAAAAAGGAAAATAACTTTAATATAACCCCCGACGCCCAACGCAAAAACGTGGTGTTATAAGTTATACGTGTGTGTGTCAGTGTATGTGTGTCTGTGTATGACATTTTACCTCCCAAATAGATGGACCGATTTTTATTCTTTTTTTGTTTAAAAGCTGAAATGATTCACATTTAAAAAACAACAGCTGTTTCAAATAAAGAAATTTTAAATGCTACTAATATTATAAATGTGAGTATGGATGGATAAAAACTACTAAACGGATTTGGACGAAATTTGGCACACAGATAGTTTATTACCTGGATTAACATATACGATACTTTTTGTCCTGGAAAAATGTAAGGTTTCGGAGGGATCGTCAAAAAATATGATAAAATGACGCCAATGTCACCGTTGTGGAGCCACCGTCATTTCTTTCTTCTTCATTTTCTTTTTCAACGGTCACCAGTTAGTTAAATAATACTCGTATTGTTTTTGGTTTTGGCTTATTAATCAGTTTAATAGAAATATTTATAACGAAATTCCTCGTGTGAGTCATTAATGAGCGTTCGACTCCTTAACTTTACCATGAGTTAACAATGACAGCACTCGCTAACGGGAGCGTAATATGGAAAATTGTCAATTTGACATTGACACTTCACAGTTTTTCATATAATTTTTTTACGCTCTCGCTAGCGGGTCGCGGTCATTGTTAACTCATGGTAAAGGTTACTGGTCAACATCTACCAGGTGGGTCCCACCACTTTCTAAAGTTTTCATACACTGTCACTTTTCTAACTAATTCTTCCTCGTTTAACATAGAACAAAATCTGCAGTAATCGTCTGTCTCGATACTCTCTACTCTTCTGTAGTAAGAGTAATGGTTCTTCCATCTGAAATATTCAGCGTATTGCTCCGGATCGTTGATGAGTTCGTTCATTCTTTTCGCTAACTTCTCAGCGCCCATCTCTCTTGCGTTTAAATAAATCCCATCCGGCATAAATCTGAAATATTTTTATATTCATTACCTATTTGCATCTGTTTGCTTGATGTCTATATAAATTATCGCAAAACTAATGGAACATATGGTTGCATGAGTAATAAAAACTGATTGTAAATAAGATACTAGGTGTGCCACGTCGTTTTGCCTGAATTAAAATGGGATAGAAGAAACACGTCCATGAATAAACACAATTCATTTTGGATCGAATTAACAGTTATAGATAAATATATAACTTTTTCATAGATATCTATGTAAAAGTAGACTTTTAATATATAGTTTCGATCAATTTAACTATTTAACGAAAATTCAGTTACATTTTTTTATTTCTATTAATATTTGAAAAGTAATTGTGCCTTGTTACCCGATTCATAAGAATATTGAAAAACTTATTCCTAATTCTAGGCTCCATGAAATAAATAATTCTTCTAAAGGTTCTTTTTAATGTATACGGTACTTACAAAAAGTTATTAAACAATGCACAACATCTATCTGTAACAAAATTTCAACAATAAAGATATTGTATACCTACTAAAGCTTAGTAAAAATAGTCGACAAAATGAATGGAAAAAAATTTGTTTAGTTCACAATCTCAGTGTCGTGACATGACATTGACATTGTGAACTAAAACGATTGTGAACGATTATTATTTCATATTTTTGTTAGATTAACATTGTGAATTTAAAAAAGTACAACTATGGCAGTTTCTTACCAGAAGAAACAGCTATACAAACCGCTGGTAAAATAATTTTATTTAATTGTGTTTGAAGATCTATAAATACTTACTTGTAAAAGTTTATTTAAATAAATAAATAAATATATCAACGTATAGAATACTAAAACAGACAGAAATATTCACACCTTTAAAAAATAAATATCAAGTAGATACATAACAAAAAAGACTCGGAAATATTCTACTACTATGGCATAGTTATCTGGTTTGATATTAATTTTATTATTTAATATATTTATTTTTTGGTTACAACGAATAATTCAAGACGATTTAACAGCTACTTTCACTGAGCAAGTATTGAAGCATAATCTTCAAGGAAATTACAGTTTTTTATGTTTTAACTATTTTGCACATGAGAATATCTATGTGTGTTGATTTTCACTTTGAAATGTATCATGATTTCAATAACAGAATTTTTTCATATCAATTTTATCAATAAACTAGCTGGTGCCCGCGACTTCATCCTCGTTCTCTATAGTCTATAGCCTTCCTCGATTATCCAACACAAAAAGAATTAGCATAGAAGTATAGATTTACTACGTATTTAAAAACTCGCAAATTATCATACCTTGTATAATTAGCTCCGCCGTATACAATTGGTATCACATTATTTTTCAAGGCACGTACTAGTTTTTCAGTTGCATAATCTTCACTAAAAGAATTTTCAAAGGACAAATAGAAATAATAATCATGTTTAAGTGCATTATCACATTCTTCATCATTATCACGTGTACATTTCAAAGGACCACAACGTCCGTAAATGTCTATCGTTAAATTATATTTGTTAAGTTCTTCTCTGAGATTCTTAACGAATTTTTCTCGACCACTTTTTGTGTAACAATTAGAAACAAACCAAGCTGCGGCAAGTTTTTTGCTTCTTAAACTGTTTTTGAAATCTTCGCTAACAGGATCCATGTCTTCTTGTTTTATCCAATGCATCTCTCTATTTGGGCCAATTACAGTCCCGTTAGAATCTCTGACGACCATATATCCCCATCTGGCATCCGAATCTGTTTTATAAGTCCACGTCCAATTGAAGAAATTGTCAAATTTATTTGAACAGACAGGGTAGTTGTCCGCAGACTCAATGGTTGCGAATGCGAATTTTTGATGGGGTGATCTCTTTTGTGGTAACATTCCTCTATCCCAACGGACGACTTCTGTACCACAGAACGCGATCACATCAAAATTCGTGTAATCACCTAAGTAATTTTTATCCGATGTGACAAAACAATTTCTATATGTACAATTTTTTTCAATAAATCCCTGATTTCCAACTCCCATGTATACAAAAGGGACATTTTTTGGAGATGTCCACTGAAGAATATAAAAATCGATGCCTGGATTCCTCAATCTATTGTTAGGTCTTATACTAGTCGTAGTCTTTGCTTCTTGCACACTTGCTAGTGATTTTTTTAATTCATCCTTGGATGTCATATCACTTGACACTAGTTCCGCAATGTTTACTTCATGCACACTCATTAACTCGTTCTTTTTATTTGACACATCTCTCAAGGACATATAAAGTAACAGCAACAAAGTTGATATGGCACAAAAGAAGAAAGCCTTTTGCAAATAATTCGCTCTCATTTTACACAAATTTTCGTGAACTAGGGAGCCATGCGTGCGTGCAACACGCGGCGAGACATGTCGTCACTGACTAACGTATCTAATCAGTGAAATAACACTATCTTGTCCACGGAAAAACTTTCAATACAGTTCGGACACACACACACCTGAAGCAACAAAAAAATAATTTAGCACTGTCCTCTAGTAACGTAGTAGTAAGTAAATGTAAGTAAGTAAACGTTAGAATAACGTTAGAATACTCACTAGAATTTTATTATATTTTGTATTATAACTTTGTGTGCTTTGATAAAGCCTATTTCTGTTGATAATTTTTCTTTTAATGCATCTAAAATCATTATTTTATCATTTTATTACATTTTATAAAATAAAGTCGGTTTTCACTAATGGAAAGAGCGATAAACGAGGAAGGTTTGTGGATAATAGTGGATATACCTAAGTTGCAGAAAATTGCATCCATCCGAAGATGGGGGCTGGTTGCTAGTTTTAAAATAAGAATAAGGGCCTCTTTCACGAACTAAAAGTAAAGTGTTGATTAGTTACTTTTAGAAATCGTTTTCTGTTTTATTGAATTATGCACTCGGTTTACTGCATCATTCGATAGCCGAATTTTTTTGATTATTTTCTATTTAATGTTTGGGACGTTTACCATATTTTTATTGCTATACGTCTTAAATATTATGTACAATATGATTAAACTATGCATATGTACAAAATTTGTGCAAAAAAAAAATATTAGAAATTTTAATTATTTACACGTATGTACTGTAACATATCAAGCTTTTGGTCATTGACATTGTTTTGCAATGAATTTGCTGACCGGAATTAAATTGAAATTTAATAAAAATAAATTGGTTATTATATTTTTTGTAACCTAGCCAATATTACGTAATACCTATTCATCTCAGTGGATATCCACTGCTGTATATATACCTCTCCTGTAATTTTCCACAAGGACCGGTTAGAAGTAGATTAGACCCATAATAGATATTACAAAAAAATCATTTTTTTTTGCTAAAGTTAAACAATGTAATTTAAATTAATTATCTATTTAACTAAATAACTAACACAAATTAATATATTGTTCGTAGTATATAAGTATCGATTTACTTACATAATAGCTTGCCAATTAATTCTTACCACACGAGATTATCCACACATAACTATTTTAACAATACCAAAAAAAAAATGTTTTTAACAAATTATTCATACATTATTTAAACAAAACAATTGAAACAGAACCGAAGTGCGTTGATAAAGAGACGCGACATGTTGTTTTCCTTGATTAATATAATTATTATTAAAAAACTCCAAACGTTTATTGGAATTTAATAATCAAACAAAGGGAACCATACGAACATTGACATCATATTACTTCACGTTGTAGTTGTATTGTATTTGTTGTATTCAAATATGTAATATTTGAATAATCTTCGTATCCTTGTATCTTTTCTTAATTCAACAATGGAACTATGAAATTAATATCTTTATGGAACACAGATTATGATTCCACAGTTTTATAAAATACTTATAAAAATTTGACTGTTTCCTGAATAGATAATAATTTATCGTTTCAGAGGTATCGGATTGTGGAGTTTTTTTGTGTAAAGATTGTTAGGCAGGCTGACAGTTCACTTGATGACAGGTGAGTAGGTACAGTCGGGGTACGAAAGCCTTCGTCAGTTTTCAAATTCATTCCTTTATCAAGTCGTAGAATCTTAGTACCTTTTGAAATTAATGCATTAAGCAGATAACTGACAGACGTTTGAAATGAAATTTTGGCATGATTGATAAATTGCCCTGGTGCAAGCAAATGTCGACTTTAAGCTGACGAACCTTTTTTTACTCCGACTTTACCATCGTCTATTAATGACGGTTCACTTGATGATAGATGGCTACCGTCGCCTATAACACAAGCAACGCAACAGGTGCTACAAATGCGCTGCCGACCATAGTAGGATTAAGGATTAGGACAGGATAAGGAAATGGGTAGAGCATCCCTTACTAACTCACCGAAACACAACAGCACACATTGTAATATTCACAGTGGTCTTCTATATGGGGGTGGTTACTACAGCCAGACGGGGTGCCAAAATTACTGTGAAATGCAGCGTGCCTGTCACTACTTCCAAAATCTAGACCAAAGCCAACTTTAAAAAGTACGCTTCCAAAGTTGATCCCGCCGGAAAACAAACCTGGAGAACAAACCCGGAACCCCTGAGACGGAGCGTTAAGGCAAGAATCCTATAACTATAACCACTCATCCAACGGGGTTCTCAAACCCTAACCTACATGTACATGGTACATGTAATGTATGGTACAATGCCTTATACAGTCATGACTATGACAGCTCGTCTAGTAAAATAATGGAAGTAAGACTGGAGAGAATTAAGAGCGGGCACAAAGAGAAACAGCCAATCCTAGATTTGAATTTTATCTAAGTAAACAAAGTCTAATTTAATTAATTTTTTTAAATAGATAAATACATTATAAATGAAAGTGACGTCTGTAACAGAAAACATAATATAATGAAATTTTCTCGATAGAAAAAAATCACCAAGTGAGCTCTCATTTCCATCGATTTTAGTTTTATTTTCAAAATGACACACATTACAAAGCTAAAAGTGTATCAGTAATTTCACTTCACATATTATCTAAGGCTTTATGTAACAATTTTTCATTTGACATTGTAGTTTACGAATAATTAATATTTAATACTTTTGGCACTTATAACATTTTTATTGAGCGAGATGCGCTATCTTCCGTCGCATGTTGTGCGTAGTTCTACGTATTTTGTGTCACTGTCATGTCCAAGGGGCCACGCGGGTGAAATTACTAATTTTGTTTGCTTTATACGCACTCTTAAGTAACGCCAAGCGTTTCAGGCCTTCATCAAAATGGCTTCAATGACGAATGTCCCACGGGATTCTTGGAAAAGAATTCGCTTCTTGGCTCCTATACTTAAATGATCCACTTTTATTAGATTTGTGGTTCGTTAGTGTGCCACTTTACTTACCATGGCTCTCTTAAGAATTATTTTTTAAATAGGAAAAAATAAAAATAAAAAATAACACTTTTAAGGTTAATCTTTAATGAGATTTTCAAAGTAAAAATTAACAAAGTAAAACACATGAGCCCTGTTGTAGAACAAGCTCATGTAATCGTGCAAAGTCATAATTATAGCCCCTATCCAGTCAGCCCAAAATAACAATAAAAAAACAGAATTGAAAAAAATATTTTCCTTTTAAAAGATACTATTTTACTAGTAACGTTTTTATTTATTCTGAAGTTAACCAGCTTATTTTTCAATCAATAAATCGTACTTTCTTTTCTGCATGAACGAAGATTCACGACTCGCCTTATTAAGTTTGTAGTACTGTACATGCGTTGATTAGTCAACATCTATCAAGAGGATCCCACCATTCTCTGAAGTTTTGATAGACTGTCACATTTCTTACTAGTTTCTCGTCGTTTAACATAGAACAAAATCTGCAGTAGTCATCTGTTTCAACACTCTCGTGTCTTTCGTGGTAAGAGTAATGGTTCTTCCATCTGAAATATTCTGCGTATTGCTCTCGATCATTGATCAATTCATTCATTTTATTCGCCAATTTCTCGACGCCCAACTCTCTGGCATTTAAATATGCCTTATCTGGCACAAACCTGAAACATTTTTTAAAATTTTTAATCACACCTCATTAGAATTAAATGAAAACCCTATAGTTTGAAAAGTACAGTATTAAGCTGGGATGTCTCTCTCAAAGCAATACAGTACCAGTAAATAGCAATTCATACTAAACTAGCTGCTGCCCGTGACTTCGCCCGCGTAACTGTAAATTACATATTAAAACCTTCCTCGAGAACCACTCTATCCATAGGTGAAAACAGCATGAATATCGAAGCAGTAGTTCTTGAGTTTATCGCGAACAGACAGACAGACAGACGCGGCGGAGGACTTTGTTTTATAATATGTAGTGATTAATTTTATTTGTACAGTGTTTCACAGTACTTGCTACAGTGAAAGAACACCATGATTCTGTGCTGTTGCGTTTTGATTTTCTTTAGATCCGCAGCACAAATCCCTATATAATCTTTTGCTTTTTATACTATTTCGTTATTGCATATTCCTAGATGAAAAGCGCTACTGATATTTCGTTTAAGGATTCGCAATTACTGTCCGTCACACATCCGTACTAAAAATCTTCCATTCATTCGATGGCAAAATCAAATTTGGCATTTAAAGTCACCGGTAACCGGGGATAAAGGAGCTGATATACCTTTGTTTGTACGGTAAACGTCCCAAACATTAAATAGAAAATAATTAAAAAAAGTCGGCTATCGAATGATGCAGTAAACCGAGTGCATAATTCAATATAACAGAAAATGATTTCTAAAAGTAGCTAATCAACACTTTACATGTAGTTTGTGAAAGAGGCCCTTATACATATACTACACCTACAGTTTAAATGCACACAAATACGAGAAAATTTACACACCTCGTATAATTAGCCCCACCATAAACAATTGGAATTACGTTAGTTTTCAGCGCTCGTACTAATTTTTCGGTCACGTAATCTTCACTAAGTGAATTTTCAAAGGACAAATAGAAATAATAGTCTCGTTCGAGTGCATAATCGCATTCCTCGTCACCATCACACTTTAAAGACCCACAGCGGCCGTAAATATCAATAACTAAATTATATTTATTGAGTTCAAAAATGAGATCCTTCACGAAATTTTCCCGACGACTAAGTGCGTGACAATTAGAAGCAAACCAAGCGGCAGCAATTTTTTTACTCTTCAACCCCCTTTTAAAATCTTCGCTAACAGGATCCATATCTTCTTGTTTTATCCAATGCATTTCTTTTTTTGGACCTATGGCAGTTCCTTTGGAATCTCTTATGACCATGTAACCCCATATGGAGTCCGAATTTAATTTATAAGTCCACGTCCAATTGAAGAAATTATCGAATTCACTCGAACATGTAGGATAGTAATCTGAAGATTCTATTGATGCAAACACATATTTTTGATGTGGAGATCTCTTGTTGGGTAAATCTTTATAAAATAGTTTAGTTAAATCCCATTGAACGATTTCCGGACCATGGAAAGCTATCACATCAAAATTCGTATAATCACCGAGGTAACTTCTATTGGATGTAACAAAGCAATTGGTATATGTACAATTTCTACTAACGAATCCTTGATTTCCAACTCCCATGTACACGAAAGGTATATTCTTCGGTGAAGACCATTGAAGGATATAGTATTTGATACTTGGATTTTTCTCAATGTATTCTAAATCGATAGTCACTTTTTGCACTACAATTGTTTTGTACTCATTTACTAATTCATATCTTGGCGTTAACACACACATATATATTAGCAATAAGACTATTGGTGCGGCACAAAGATATGTCGTTTTTGTAAATTTATACCTCCTCATTTTTATGTGACTACAGAGTCCTATGAACACAAGACATGTTTTCACTGACTAACATATTTGTAAAAAGCGATACATGTTTTGTTAAATTTTTTTAAATAGATACACATAGAACTCGCACACTGGAGGCTAATACAAAAATATCTACAATTTTATTTGAAATGGGGGACTTTATCGTATCGCCCCTCGTTCTAATAGATAAGACAACACTTTATGAATAAAAACCAATTGAGTAGGTATCTATCTAATCGATAAAATCAAACACTGATATCAAAAATAACCATAAAGTACGATGCTTTTACATTTATATGAAGCCTCGCATTATTTCAAAATTATAATATTCATTAAAGTAAGTACTTTAATGTTCTAATTATCTCACTATGTTTTATGCCACTATTATAACAACTCGTATATAATTGAAATAATCAGAAGTGCAAGCTCAACAGGAATTAGAGATATAGGATGTCGGCAGAAAATATGTCAAGAAATATTTTATTAGAATTTTGTAATTCAAGAACAATTTTGTCAGTTAAGAAATTCTTGTTTATAAATGAGCATATACAATATACCTTTAAGCGTTTGCCGTCATAAACATTATATATTTAAAACAAATGCTATGCATTATAAATTTTGTATCCATTTATAGCTTAGCGAATGCGTGACACAACAAATTACCATAAAAATATTTTTACTGTGCCCACAAATATAATAGGGGTTTAAATATAAAATTGTTCGTTTTAGCGCACTGGACACTTTGATTTAAAATTAAACCTGCACGTTGCCAGATTTTAGATTGAAACATTTTCAAACAAAAACTATAACATTCTAGAGAGGAGGTGAGGGAGGGTAAGGAAGGAGTGGGGAGGGGAGGGGAGGAGAGGAGAGTATCTTCATAATTAAGTTATGAATGTTATGCATTACGCGAAATTAAAAAGACTACGAACGTAGAAACAGCAATAACAACCTACTATGCGTATGCGCATGGCTAAGTTATGATGTTATTTTGTGGGGTAACAGTACAGATTTTATTCTTATTTCACCTTTACTTATTCACCCTTCAAAAAAGTTAATCCGGATCATAGCAAAATATAAAACATCGTACTTTCTCGAATATAAAATATTAACTCTGTCCAGATTAGATAATTAAAATAAAAAATATATATTTTATGCATTATATGAATTATATAATTGCCACAAATAAAATAATTTTTGCTAATAATTACAAAATAACTAGGTACCTATAATGTTATTAGTGTAAACTGTTAGCATATAAGGTTATATTCATATTCCATTGTATTATATTGAAACTTATTATACAAAACAAAAACTTATAAAATTTATTTATAACATAATGTTATATCTAACGAGTTATAACAATGATAGAATTTACACATATCCACTTACGATTTGGGATTATTGTTCAACAGTTGTTAATTGTTGGTTTCAACATACAAGTGCTTTGTTTTGTTAATCAAATATGAATTAAAGTTTCATTGATAAGGTTTATAGCATTCATTACGGTTACAATAGCATATATTAATTAGTATAATGAACGAAAATTATTATGCTCCAATTTTATCATTGTTTTAATTTTGTCCTGTTTTCATACAGAATTAGTAGGATTTAATTTCAAAAAATATATTTGACGACACGTTTGGTCTAGTAACCCTAGCTGTTAACCAAACGGTCGCGGGTTCGAATCCCGCTATATTTATGTGTTATTTTTTAATAACATTTTTCCTTTGTCTTGGATGTTTTATATTTATAATATTATGTATTTTCAAAAAAAAAAGTAATCTATGTAATATATCAACTGTCTGGTATCCATTATACAAGCAATAATTGCTTACTTTGGAACTAGATGGTGCTGTGTGGAATGTGTGAAGATTTATAATAGTAAGCGATAGATGTCATGCAGAAACGTTACAAGAAGTGTTACGCGGTCGTTACACTGAAACGTCACACAAAATTCAACCTTGAAATTTTACTCTCATCGCGCGCAAAAAAAGTTTCACTTCAAAAAAAACATTTCAAAAAAGCAAAAAAAAAAGAAATCTGGTGGCGCCAAATCATTAGTTATCTGTGGTGCGTTTCCAATTCCGAATCCACACCAACAAACATGCATACACCGCAACGCAGTAGCGCCCTCTGGCGCACACACATCAATACAAGATGAAGAAGTGAACGCAACGTTCGATATACGAAAACCGCGCCGCGAGGATTTATAATCAATAAATCCGATTATTCCCATATCGCACCGCTGAAGCATTGTGCTTTTGTAACCCACAAATGGTGTGGCGTCGCGAGTGCAATTGAGGTGAAAAGGGACAGTTTTGGAAACCAGAACGAGTGTGCGGCGGGCCAGCTTCCGTCTCCATCGTCCTGGAGGATTTGCATCATCACAATCAGCATACGAGGTAGGTGTTGCATGTCCTATCCAACTCTTTTCCTGCCCCTTTGATTGCACGCACCACGAAACAATACAGTCCACTATTTTCTTCATACCAGCCGCACCATTAGTGGTCACTTCGAGCCGGATCAAACCATTAGTGGCCACTTCGAGCCGGACCAAACCATTTAGTGTTCCTTACGAGCATATGGTCCAGTTTGGTCCCATCCAGCCGCCCTTATTAGGTTACTTAATAGGCCCTAGTAAGAGATTTAATATTAATCATTGTGAATATTAATTTTATCAACCCGCATATACTTACTTATTTACTAAAATATTCACATACTATTTTCTTCATAAACCGCCCGTAACAAATTAAGTTACGTGATTTCCCGCCTAGATATAATATATATCTATGTAATACTTAATATATTTCAAAAAAAATATTAAGCTAATTAATCATAAAAGTGATATTTTAATTAATTTGTAAATTATTATCTACCTACTATAATCTACCGCACTAGCAAAATCGTGTTATCGTAAATTGTTCGATATTATACGACCGAGTCACGAAGTCATGCGCCTATCATTCGCGTCGTATTGTATTTTCCCGCATAATATTAACATTCGCGTCGTATTGCATTTTCCCGCGTAATATTGTCATTCGCGTCGTACTGTATTCTCCCGCGTAATATTTGAATTTATTAATTTTATTAAATTATTGGCTCGCATTTCACGATGCCGCCTAAAAAGGTTTCTTCCGATAACGAAGAGGATGTACCAGATCCGCAACTAGCTATTGCAAAAGCTAAATATGAAGCTATCTTCGAAATATTACAAAATATCTATGATATGTCCTCAGATAAGGAAAGTTTCCTTGGCGCTTCTTTACAGGTCGAATCGCTTCGCACTAAGTTCGAAACGAATTTAGATAATTATAATTCTCGCTTATTAGCATTGAATCCTAACGCGAAACCTAACTATAAAGGGCTCGTCGCTTTCGAGCATTTGTATAGTAAAATAAAGGGAGTTCAATTAAATTATTTGTCGCCAGCTGATAAGCAAGATTCACACGCACATAAGGCTTGTCCCACACTGCCGCCTATACAACTGATGGACTTTTCGGGTGACGTTCGCTCATGGTCATTGTTTTATGCCAGCTTTAAGTCTACCGTTCATGATAACCCATCGCTCACAAACTCCGAAAAGTTGTACTATCTGCTAGGCAGGCTGAAGGGCAAGGCTCAATCCGCATGCGCAGGTATCTCTCCTTGCGCTGAAAATTATGAACTTCTTTTACAGACGCTGATTGATAAGTATGAAGATCAGCGTATGCTCGCTTCCGCGTATTTAAATCAAATGTTTGAGTTCAAGCCTTTACAATCTGCCACCGCGACAAACTTTGATTTATTTACAGATAACTTTACAAGTGCAGTGCGCGCTTTAAAGAATCTAAAGTTAGATAATCTGACTGACTTAATCATACTTCACATCGCGCTTAAGAAATTAGATTTAGATACTGTTCGCGCTTTCGAGTTGAGTTGTGATTCCAAAATACCTACGTTCGACAACTTAGTCGATTTTATTACCTCCCGCGCTAAGGTGTTGGAACGCACTCAGCCTAGGTCATCGGGTGCAATGAATACTCGTCAAAATAATAATAATAATAATCGTCGCTCTAGTAATAATAATAATAACGCCTCGCCGCCTAAGTACCAAACCTACTTGAGTACAAAGGTCGACTCAAAGTGCAAGTGTCTTTGCACTAATATAACGCATCAGCATTTATTTAAATGTTCGGAATTTAATAGGATGACTGCTCATGAACGTTTCCAATGCGTGAAGGATAACAATGCGTGTGTTAATTGCCTAAGTTTAAAACACCGAGTTTTAAATTGCTCATCTAAGTCTAATTGCCGCGTTTGTAAACAAAGGCACCACACAATGTTACACTTCAAGCGAGTGGAGACCGGCAGCGAAGTCCCCGAGCCCGCGTCGAAGCCTCCGCCTTCGACCGCTGCCCAAAGTCATACTGCTAGGTGCGCGCCCCCCGCGCGGTCGCCGCAGCCTTCCCCCGCGCGCTCAGATGTTGCGTTATGTACCTATTCATATAATAATCGATTGCATGATGCTCCCGCGCGTAGTAAACAAACTACTATTTTATTATCAACCGCTCAAGTCGTCGCGTATGATATTAAAGGCGATCGACATGTTATTCGCGTACTATTAGATTCAGCCTCGCAAAGCCACTTTATTACGAAGGAGTGCTGCGATCGGTTAGGAATACAGCTTCATGACACTGAACGTACTATTGTAAAGGGGTTCGGTGGAGCTGAGAAAATTATTAAGACTAACTCAATCGATTTAAAAATTTATTCGCGCTTTGACAACAACATTAATTTTAATATCTCGCCGCTCGTTGTTGATCAAATTACCGATTTATTACCCACGGCTGTGGTAGACACTACTGTATTATCACACCTATCAGAGGTGCCGCTAGCGGATGAGAGTTTCGGCATGCCAAATAAAATAGACGCGCTGATCGGAGCTGAACTCTTCTCGCATATATTTCTCCCCGACGAAGTTCACGCCCCGCGCGACTCGTCGGCGCCCTCTGCTTTACGCACAGTATTGGGGTATGTTATTATGGGTTCCGTACCCACGATACCCACACTCATTAACAACCAGGTCTTGACATGTTGCCTCGCTCAAGAGCCTGCCGCTATTGACTTACAAGTCAGGCGATTTTGGGAGCTCGAAGAGTTTCCATCCGCACCGCCCGTTCTTCATCCCGCCGATGTTGAATGCGAAGAATTTTATAAATCAACTACGACCCGCGATCGCGTTACTGGTAGATACACTGTTGGCCTACCATTTAACGATGATGTTTATTCTTTCGGAGATTCTTTCGAAACCGCTCGCAAGCGTTTCTTATGCCTCGAAAGAAAGCTAGAAGCTTCACCTAAGCTTAGGTCGGCATATGATGACGTCATTAACGATTACCTCGCAAAAGATTATATTGCTCCCGCGCCGCTGTACGATCTCCATGACCCCACTCCTATATACGTCATACCGCATCATGGAGTCGTGCGTCACCTTCCAATCAAGACTTACGCGTTTATAGACTCTAAAGTTGCACTATACTGGATTAAGAGCTCACCACACAGGTGGCAAACGTTCGTTGCAAATCGCGCCATTCAAGTCACTTATAATATTACAGCTGACAACTTTTATCACGTCGCGGGCACTGAAAGCCCCGCTGACATACTCTCGCGTGGCATTACGCCACAGAAATTACTCTCACACCCTCTGTGGCTTCACGGGCCACAGTGGGCTTCATCGCATCTATCTGAATGGCCTCTTAAGAACCTTGACGGACAGTCTATTATAGACATACCGGAACAGAAGGTTTACGCGCACCCCGTGTGCACGCCTGTAAAGCATTGCGCTTTATATGAGCTCGCTCTCCGCACCTCCTCCTGGAGTAGGCTTCTACAAATTATCGCATACGTTTGTAAGTTCGCAAAACTATTGCCTCGCCGCAGCACTATTACAGTGACCGCCGATGATATTCAGTTCGCTGAATATAAGATGCTACGCGCCCTGCAAAGCCAGCACTTTGCAGAGAAATATAGAATTAAAAATAATAAATCGTGCTCGCCAGCCTTTAACCGTTTAAGGCCTTTCGTTGACAACGGTCTGATCTGCTTAGGCGGTCGCCTCGTCAACTCCGCGCTGGACTATGCACACATGCATCCAGCTATTTTACCGCGCAGTGATCATGTAGTGAATGTGATCATTGATTTACTATTCATATGCCTTACGACTCGTGCTGTGCACATTAAGGTCGCAACAGACCTAAGCACTGCGAGTTTTCTCGCCGCGCTCAAACGTCTTCTCTCCCGACGAGGACCAGTGCAGTACTTGCACTCGGACAACGCGAGAAAATTTAAGGGACCGCCAGGGGAACTTACCTTCGCCCTGTAATTAAACAAAAATTTTAGTTATTATTTTAGATAAGTTTCGCACCGCGTTTTTTAGTTTAAGTTTAGTTGTAAGTTATATCAATACCGCTATATCAAATTTATATTATTTTATACCGCTTCGCATACCTATCTATAGTTTTTAATTTGCTTCCGCTTCGCCGTGACTTTGTGGACTCATTACTAACCCCGCGCGCACTAAGCGCTTGATCCCCAGAGTCATAGAATATATATATTTCTTCTCGCTTTTCTTATGTTTGTTTTTTAATGGTGACCCATTAAGGGCGGGTGGATATGGTGGCGCCAAATCATTAGTTATCTGTGGTGCGTTTCCAATTCCGAATCCACACCAACAAACATGCATACACCGCAACGCAGTAGCGCCCTCTGGCGCACACACATCAATACAAGATGAAGAAGTGAACGCAACGTTCGATATACGAAAACCGCGCCGCGAGGATTTATAATCAATAAATCCGATTATTCCCATATCGCACCGCTGAAGCATTGTGCTTTTGTAACCCACAAATGGTGTGGCGTCGCGAGTGCAATTGAGGTGAAAAGGGACAGTTTTGGAAACCAGAACGAGTGTGCGGCGGGCCAGCTTCCGTCTCCATCGTCCTGGAGGATTTGCATCATCACAATCAGCATACGAGGTAGGTGTTGCATGTCCTATCCAACTCTTTTCCTGCCCCTTTGATTGCACGCACCACGAAACAATACAGTCCACTAATTATCTTCATACCAGCCGCACCAAAATCAAAAAGCACATTACTTTTCTTATTAACAGTAAACATAATGTCTCAATTTCTTGAATAAATTGTACAGAAATTATTTGTATTGGGAGAGTTTTCACTACATTGGTCGATGTATCTTGGTTTGAGGGACCACAGTCGAATGATCGCCTGATATGGAAAGGTCGTAAATGGTCTAAAAGGTTGGGAGTTGACAAGAGGATTAAATAGGACAGAAGCTCTCAAAGGGTCGCATTTTGAAAGAAAACACGGTTAAGTAATGTGTGGTCAAGGATTAGGAATTAAAAGGGCCGGCTTCAAATAAATTCTTATCGAAAAATGTGTCACGAGTCTTAAATCGTAATGTGAATTTCTAAATGTGAAAATAAATTCCATATAGAGGCTCCAGTTGGCAGCGAAATCACAAAGTAGGTAAATAACGCGATTTTCTTGTCGTATCCAAACAAATCCACGCAAGATTAGGCTTCCAAACCACATGTGACGACGGCCTACGTTCTCCAAATAAATTCGTAAATATATATCTAAAGTCTTTACCTTTCAATTCGATGCCTTATTTATCAAAATATAAAAATGCGAGACGAAAATTTATTACGATACATATTTGTATTTCTTAAACTATAGTGAAACTAGTGCATTTCGTCCGTGTAACTTTATAAAATTTAAAAATTTGCAAAAATGAAAGAATTTTTCAAATCTGTCCATTAGCCTATTCAATTCAAACTTTCCTCTTTATAATATTAGTATAGAGTATAAATACAAATTATTTATGAGGTAAATATTTACATGAATTCCAAATTGCGTTCCAATTTCCACTCAATGTTACGAACAGATTTTCACCGATTGGTAAACTTGGTTTAGGATAACAGGCTCGTTTGACGTTGTGGCGTACAAAGTGATTGCTTTCGTAGCTACATCAATTACAAATCCTGTTATAAATGCCTTCACGTTTACAAACAGCATTAATAGCAATTCGATATTCTCAGATAATGGACTACTCGCCCAAAAACTCGCCCGAGATAAAAAAATGTATAGAAAAGGAATCAGATATATAAAAGATTAGCTGGTGCCCGCGACTTCGTCCGAGTTGAACGATGAAAGGTACCCTATGTCCTTTCTGGTGTCCCAAACAACGTGTATGCAAAATTTCATGATGATCGGTTCAGTAGTTCTTGCGTGAAAGCGTAACAAACAAACACTCACATTCACATAGTAAGGATAGCCTACGAGTATGTTACTCGCTGATAAATAGCCTCCCAACAGTGAAAGAATTTTTCAAATCGGTCCAGTAGTTTCAGAGCCTATTCAATTCAAACAAACAAATATTTCCTCTTTACAATATTAGTATAGATAAACAGTAAATTACATTATTGCTCTATTTTAAACTGCTTGCTTCAGTTTAAAAATTTTCAGAATACAGTTTTAAGTCGATTATGTACTTCTCATTGACATTCACTAAAAATTATCAAGAACAATATCTATATACAATTTTTTTTACAGCTTACATTACATTTACATCGTGGTATCGTTGGTAAAAAGGTGGCTCGTAAATCTAGAAAAAATTGTCCGGCCACAAATCCGAACGGTGTACCACATCAATCATAACGTGGGCCCCAAAAAAAATAATGTTTCACGACTTTGTGGCCACGAAAAGTAATAACAATGCTACGAGTAGAACAAGTAATTCAAAAGTGTTTATTTTATCATAAGTATATTATGTATTCTTAACACATTTTGCTCTATTTTTCACTAAAATGGAATTAAGTCTGAATTTTGTTAAATAATAATGTTAATTTTACTAAGTCTTTGAAAAATTTAATAAGTGACACTTTTATGGTATAGGTACTCATAATATGCGAATATCATCATCATCATCATATCATCAATACTAATAATAAATCTGTAAGTGTAGGTATTGTATGTATATATGTATATATGTATATATGTATATATGTATATATGTATGTATGTATGTATGTATGTATGTATGTATGTATGTATGTATGTATGTATGTATGTATGTATGTATGTATGTATGTATGTATGTATGTATGTATGTATGTATGTATGTATGTATGTATGTATGTATGTATGTATTGACTGATTTTCATGAAACTTGGTAGGTAAACATTTAAACGTACGGGACACAGGATAGGCTACTTTTTTCACGCGGGCGAAGTTGCGGGCGCCAGCTAGTACAAATATAAAGCTGAAAAGTTGGTTAGTTTATTTGGTTGAATACGTAAATCTCAAGAATTACTGGTTCGAATTTAGAAATTATTTTTGTGTTGGATAGTCCATTTATCGAGAAAGGATTTAGGCTATATAACATTTTGACCGCGGACGAAGTCGCGGGCAACAGCTAGTCATATAATATGAGTTAATAATCCTATGTATCGTATGTAGATGAACGGATGAATTTTTTTCTGTAAATTATACACAAAACATTTCTGGTTTATAGCTCTTTGCATTAGTGAAAACCGTATCAAAATCGGTCAAGTCAGGTCGATTAGTTTGCGGAGAAACAGAAACAAGCATATAATATAAAGAAGCATTATGACTGTCTGCTTCTGTCTGTTATTTTTATATAGAAAATATATAGGTATAGACATAGACAGGTATCAAAATAGTAATAAAAAATTCAAATGTATTCGACAATACCGTTTTCATTTGTAAAAATCTTTAATGAACATTTGCATATGAATTAATCCCCAAGTTATTAACATACAAATAAGATTTTTGTGAGAAAGAAGTTATGAATAAATTATCTCTGCTTCTGTTACAAAACTTAATAAGTAGAAAGATAAAATAAATAAATAAGAAAGTATTGATACAATTTGTTGACATAAGTAAAACATTACTGAAGATTATTATGACTTACATCAATTAATCAATACTAATAATAAATCTTTAAGTGTAGGTATTGTATGTATATGTATGTTCCTCCATAACTTAACTATTAACTGTTTTTCATGAAACTTGGTAGATAAAAATTTAGACGTACAGGACAAAGGATAGGCTACTTTTTTCTTTTGCAACGCGGACGAAGTCGCGGGCGCCAGCTAGTAAACAATATATCTAACAACCGCTTATATATCTTAGAACAGGCTGTAAAATATATCTTAGAACCAGCTCTAGTTTTTTACGCTTTCACGCCTTAACCGAATATAATAGATTTTATCATTATTATATACTAGCTGGTGCCCGCCACTTCGACTGGGTTCTCTATAGCCTATAGCCTTCCTCGATAAATGTACTATCCAAAACAAAAATATTTTTTCAATTCGAACCAGTAGTTCCTGAGATTAGCGCGTACAACCAAACAAACAAACTTTTTAGCTTTTTATATTGGTATATATATATAACATTTAAAAGCAAATCGCTTCTTAAATAATAATTTTATTTTGTGGCCACACAAGGATGGGTATCGTTTAAAAAAGTCCAAATCAAACGCACATGTCGCCACTCGTATGAAGCTGAACTGACTTTCCCTTACTTCAAGATAAACTGTGGCGTGTTTTTCTCAATGTCAACTCAAGTATGATATTGTAACTTGTAAATAAGTGTTAAATGAAGATATATTTTTTCGATGGTTAAATGTGTCTTTTCTGGCCTTGTCTGTATCTGCCTTATGGAACTCAAACAGCCTATATTTATTTAAGTATAATAAAAACTTAATTCTAATCATCAATACTAATAATAAATCTGTGAGGGTTGGTCATGGAGAAAGTTACTTTGTTTTCAGAAATATCGTGTTTATAGGCTCTATACATGATACTGAAACTAGATTGACGATTTTTAGAATTTTTTTCTGTATGTATGTATGTAAGTAAGTATGTATGTTCCTCCATAACTCTTAAACGAATCAACTGATTTTCATGAAACTTGGTAGATTAACATTTAGACTTGCGGGACACAAGATAGGCTACTTTTTTCTTTTCAACGCGGACGAAGTCGCGGGCGCCAGCTAGTGTGTTAATATAAGAATCAAGTTATAAGTTTATACCTACCTTAAGTAAAGGAAAGTTGAAGTGGCAAGTGGGCAGGACATATAGTACGAAAGCCGCTCGGGCCGGAAGGTTCTCGAGTGGAAGCCACGGACCGGCAAGCGCAGCGCAAGACGTCCACCCACAGGCGACCTGATAAGGGCCGCAGGTCGACGGTGGATGCAGGCTGCTCTTGACCGGTCATATTGGAAAATAATGCCGGATTCATACCGGCTAAAACCCAACGACTTTTTAGCGCGGCCGTTGATGGGCGGGGTCACGGGGAAGTTATGTACATATAAAGCCGCGTCCTCACTAGGGCCGCACGGCCACATCAGGCCGGCCGCTCGGCCAGGCCTTGTACACACTACACGCGTACACACTATACAAGGCCTGGCCGAGCGGCCGGCCTGATGTGGCCGTGCGGCCTTAGTGAGGACGCGGCTTAACACGACATAAGTGCTCCGCCTCGGCTATCCAGCGCGGGGAGGGCTACGCTCCCTGTCAGAACCTCGGCGTACCCGAAAGTGGAGGTACGCCAGCCAGCAGTGGACATCCTGCGGCTGAGATGAATGAATGAAAAAAAATGGACTCAATTCTCCTGTACAACTGTGAACAAAGAACGCCGTGGGTTGTTAGTGGGTAAAAATCCCACATACGTCATCAGTTTCCCATCAAGTGAACCGTCAGCCTGTCATAAGACCAAAAAATTAATTTGTCTACCAATTTCTTTTGCTCACTAGAATGTGTTACCACAGATACAGTAATCTGGCACGTAATAGTAACTATTATTTTAATCTGAGATTTGGCTATCTTTTGTATGTGTAAACACTTTAATTGTACGTGACAAATGTATAGGTACTTGTCGTGTTTATGAGTTTGCAACTTTTGTAGATACAAATACTAGATTAGATAATGGAAAACGATAAAACACTGTGAAGAAGTATTTTAAATGGACATATTTGTTTTTAAATTCATTCAAACTACATATTGTAATTCATACTTTTAGGAATTTAATTAGATTTTTTAAAAATATCTGTACTTGAAACAATTTTATTTTACTTTTCTGTTCGTTCAATACAAATGTTTCTCAAGGTTTGGATAAAGAAATAGCGAGAAACGACTTACTTATACTGTACTCGTACATCCAGATGGCTTGAAGCAAATATTAGTAGTGTTAAGTCGAATCTTTAAAAGAAAAATAAGAAAATTTCTCATTGAAATGTACCCAATATCCTGGCATGATTATTGGTTGAGTAGTTAAGGCGTGAAAATGTAGCAGACAGAGTTACTTTAACATTTATAATATTAGTATGGATGTAGACACATGAGCGCACTCATTTCATCATCCCGCTAGGGGTCGCGGGTTCGAATCCCGCTAGGGACAAATGTTTATGTGAACATTTACCTTTGTACCTGAGTCATGGATGTTTGTATTTATAATATGTATGTATTTACAAAAAAAAAAGTAATCTATGTATTATATCAACTGTCTGGTATCCATAATACAAGCCTATAGTTGCTTAATTTGGAACTAGATCGTGCTGTGTGGAATGTGTGAAGATATTTATTTATTTTATTTATCATCACATTAGTATACTCTCAAGTCACTATACACCATTAGGACGGTACACTGAATAAGCTTCCGAAAAGCGGTGGGTAAAAACAAACCGACACACATCCATCTCTCTGTCTTTAACAAAATCGCTTCCACAAGGTACGATCATCAATCACATGGATCGCTGTCGGTTGGCCAGTCCCACCGTATAAATAATAAGAGGGACAATATGTCACCCACGAAATGGTTGTCATTGCGAGAAAATACATCTTTTAAGAATATCAACCATAGCCTTCGACATGAATAGACAGATCCGACAAGAGACAGGTCACACTATCAAATAGGCCGACGATATGCCTGTCGCTCATTCTCATGAAAAAGTTCTAAAAAATATATAAAAAATTTACAATAATGGGCACAGCACACTGCGTTTCAGTCATTTTGAGCAGTCCGTCTAGCGGTAGTAACCCTTTCCTTACAGAAGACCAATGTGAAATAACAACATGTTTTGAGTGGGTATAAAGGATGCCAGAGCCTCTTTCCTCCCTAATCCTAATCCCTTATCCTTAATTCTAGATGAAAGTTTTGTCACTTCTTCGTCTTATTTCTTATTCAATTTTAGCAGAGGAAAGTATTAAATTCCAATAAATATCCAATAAATAATAAAATCCAACAATTCTACTATTCGCTCCACTTCAAATCAAAATTATACTTTTATACAGGAAAATATTATATAAATTATTTTTTGTCTAATTTTTTTTCTTATTAGATATACTCGTATATAAAATATATGCATATTATACATAGTTAGAAGCGTATTTTTAAGTATCATTAAATGTTTTAAGTACTTTTATAATAAACTGAATACTAGAGGAGATATAAGCTTAGGTATAAGTTACTTTTGAATATAAGAAAATATCAAAATATACTAAATATTGAATAAAACAACCATAACACTTTTTGCAACATACAATATGAAGGATTGTGATTGTATTTTTGCAATAAAAACATTTTTGGATTTTTTTTTTTACTTTTGAATTTAAGCAGCGTATTGTCTGCAGCGCACTTACAGCACCTGTGGTATATAGGCGACGGTGGTAGCCACCTATCATCAAGTACACCGTCAGCCTGTCTTTCAAACTTAACATAAAGAAGTTTTAAAAATAGACAAATTAAAAATTAAATTCACTATAAAAAATTAAAGCTTCCTTCAAGTAATTTTAATTAAAAATTAAAAATTAAGGAACTTTAAGAGCTAGCAAATTAATTTATTCAATCGACTCCCAAAGGGCGTATTCAAAGCAAATAGATGAATATGAATCCTTTCGACGATCTATCATAAATGGGCACCTCCCCTGATATTACCAAATTAATGAGAGCAGTTGATTTAAGGCCGCGCGTACACGGCAGTCTGTAGCAGTTAACTGCTTCAAGCTACGATTGCATAGTGAACTATTGAATACATTGGAATAAGTATATATGAAACCGCTTGAGCAGTCGCGAACACTCCTACAAACTTCTTCTAAACTAAACCGCCTAACCGTAGATTTCGATACGGTTAGCACACTTAGCATTAACGGAAAAAGTGAAATAGTAGGAAGATTTGTGTTTATAATAGCAGCAGAAAATGAAGCCGTGCGAAGCATGGGGACGTTCTTAGTTTATATTTAACACCATCAAACTACTACAACATGGAACACGCGTGCCATAAAACGAATTTTATGGAACATTTAAAAGTGACATATGCGTAGAGCATGAACTGTCATTTATAACAAAACAAACATAATAATAAGTACGTAATTTAAAGAAAATGTGACTACGTCAACCGATTAGAGTTTAAAATGAAATAGTAGAAGCTGATCGTTACTACCTTTTACTATTGACGCGTGAAGGCAAGAGTCCGCCATGATTCTGTCAAAGGCGTTCTTTTTATGTTCCCCTTTGGCACTTGTGACGCAAATTCCATTGTAGTATTTCGATGTTTAACACTTATACAAAATATTACCATTGTACGAACCTCCTTTCTTCCTTCTCTTTTTATTCTATAAATGAAAAACTTTGTTCAAGTCTTACATAGTGAAGCAATTTTAATTTAATATTTCAATAAAAAATACACGTCATGTCTGTCGATTTATCCAGCCCCGTTCAAAGATTGCCGGTGGAGAAAAATGTGAGCGTTTGTTCGGTGGCGATTTAATTTCTTTATTATTCCTTTATATATATTTTATATATATTATTTTTATATATATTTCGTATTAGTAATATAGTCATTTAACTAAAAATAACTATATTACTAATACAGGTTAAAATAGAGGAATTTTAGTTTTAGGAAGTAATACTTCGATTTTTTTTATTTAAGAAGCCCTTTTTTAAAGTAAGTATGAGTATATGTACATACTCACAAGCAGACTGGAATGCATGTAAAACCTTAATTAATTATTTTACAATGTAAAATTGAAATATGAACATAATTAATCACCGACTTATATAATAATTACGTTATTTAATACTAGTGCCGGTCCTCGAAAATCGATCTATAGAAAACCTAACGCTTTTTTTTTTCAAAACTAAAAATTGTCCCTCATTAGTCCTTCATTGATTAATTTAAATGTCTTTTTTCGTTATTAGTACAGCCAGCCAGTATAAAACATATATAAAAACTTCTTGCTTTTTAGTATTTAGATAAATACAATATTTCACACCATCTTCTTATATTTGATAAAATTAAAAAAAAGTAATGAGTAACTAAAATAAACAAAAGGAATAAATCGATATCTTAGTTTAATTTTTGGTACAGCTTATAGAGTGTCATATATCATGTATGCAATGTGTAGTTTCTCCGAATACTTCTTGGTTCCTACTCTATTGGTTTGTGAAAATGTCATGTCAAATAGCCAATGACTTACGATTTTATTCGCCCGTGTTTTGTCAGAAAAGTACAAAAACATAAATTAATAGGCATATTATGCGCCCCATTTTTGTATATAAGAAATATCCGCAATATTTTAAAAATGTGAAAAGGATTGTTTGGTAAGCCGCTATTTAAATGTGAATCTAAATCTAGTTATTACTAAGTGATCAATGTTTACCATAGCCTATGATTATCGGCTAGTTAGAAAAGTATTGCGAAGTACAAAATATAAAATTTTAAAGTGCAGTAGCTTGTATACTATTAACTTATTATAGTGAAATGTTTTCCTGTGTGTTGGTAATTCCCGCATTAGATTCTTGTTAAGAGACTAATGCCAAGAAATCTTGTAGGTAAAAAGCTGTAGCGCTTAGCACAAAGTCTGAATTATTTATACTAAAATAAAAAAATGGGGTTGGGTTTTGAATTAAGTGTGGTAGTTTTTTAAGGTGTTTTTAGGCTAAATTAGTTAGGAATTGTCATAGTTTTATAAAAATATAGTTTTTATGTCTAGGAAATCAATTTACAATTAATTTTATAATTATTTTAAAACATAACCTAATATTTCTTTACAATACAAATAAGTATTTATATACCACGTTTGTTTGAACTATCAGCATCAGTGTCACTTAAAAACATCACTACAACACACGTTTTCATTACAACACTTTAAATTTTTACTGTTTAGAAGTTAATTTTATAAAATTAGTATTTGTTCACTTAATATTAGTATTCTGTGCGTTTATTACAAAATGTGTTACAAGACTTATTTGTACAGAAAACAAATAGGTTAGGTTAGGTTCTGGAATGTTATGAAAATAAATGCGAGCGGAGCGCAGCGGAGCGAGCTCACCCGTTTACAAAATGTGTTACAAGACTTTGCAATGCAGAAAATAGGTTAGATTGGGTACTGGAATACTGGTTGTAGCAGAACAATTGTGCGCTTATTACAAAATGTGTTACTCTGTGGTCAGTATGTCGTAATGTTTATGACTCTAGGTTATATTTTAAAATAATTATAAAATTAATTGTAAATTTATTTCCTAGATATAAAAACTATATTTTTATAAAACTATGACAATTCCTAACTAATTTAGCCTAAAAACACTTTAAAAATCTACCACACTTAATTCAAAACCTTTCCCAAAAAATGGCCTTCCAGGTATATATACTACGCCATCTAATCACTAAATTCCACAAAATATGTGCTCCATAATGGATCGCATCGAATGTTATGTGGACGACATAGTCGATTGCTTTGAGGAGTTCGTTGGAAAAGCATTGGTAATGCTCTTTGTAGCGGTTGGAACTGGTCTGGTGATGATAATTTATGCTTTGAAACTAATAAACGATCGTTTAGAAGGAATACCCTGTATAGGTAAAGTAATTACTCGTATTTTGCCACATACTTTGTAAGTTCAATGTAGTTTTTTTTTTATCTAACTGCTCTGATTTCTTATCGTGTCTTAGGATTTAGGGGGGGACTAGGAAACACATCTAGGCCTGAAGAGCAACAATGTCCTATTGATTGTACTTCTCGAAATGTCACTGCAAAAGGATCACACTCTCGTGTTCAAGAATTACAAGACGAAATATTTAATAACAATAATAATATGGCGTCGAACGAAGAATGTGTTGACACCGAAATTAACACATCAGATAAGTGTGCGAAGAAAACAGAACCAAAATCAAAAGAGAAAGCACCTGATATCTGTGTTTGTCCGCATTCTAAGGTATCGCTCATTCAATAACTTTTTTCCAATCGAACTATTTTAATTCCGGTTAAAAAGGATAAAATACCGTGGATTTACGTAACCCACGGTTTTTTTGATTTCATTCTTATGATCATCTTAGACCGTGTAGTCCTCAATTCAACATTGATGGTGTTTGGCTGCCCTTGGTTATGTAGAAATCAGATTAATTAGTATTACTAGCAGGCACACTATGTACCGCAGTCATCGAAATACTACAATGGAATTTGCGTCACAAGTGCCAAAGGGGAACATAAAAAGAACGCCTTTGACAGAATCATGGCGGACTCTTGCCTTCACGCGTCAATGGTAAAAGGTAGTAACGATCAACTTCTACTATTTCATTTTAAACTCTAATGGGTTGACGTAAAGTCACATTTTCTTTAAATTACGTACTTATTACTATGTTTGTTTTGTTATAAATGACAGTTCATGCTCTACGCATATGTCACTTTTAAATGTTCCATAAAATACGTTGTGTTTTGTATGGCACGCGTGTTCCATGTTGTAGTAGTTTGATGACCGCAGTAATTAACTGTGTCGTTGCAAAGAAAATACTAAAATAAATCTTTAATTTGCAGTCAAAACCTGGGACCGAGAAAGAATCAAATTTAAATGACACTGTAACAACATCATGCAGGTTAAGTATATGTTCAATATTTATGTTAAGAGTAATATATAACGCCATTATCAAATAAACGTTGAAGCAGTTATGTCAAAAAAGAAAATATCATAACTGCACGTCACAATTATGGTAAGTATAAGGATTATATAAGAGCACATATTATATCCAATCGTTCCTAATTTATTAGGCTCATTTAATAAAGTAGTTGCAGCAAAGATTTATTTAACGATTTTATTATCGTTTACCAAACAATAAATCCGTGGAGCTCTTTCTCTCAAAAGCTCAAGCCGTAAAACCAATCGTTGAATATCTAATGAATAATAACCACATTGTATTTACAGTAATAAAGGCTTATTTTATTTATTAATATTATATTAACCTACACTCTTAATATAACATTTCCAAATATGTAATCCTTTGAGTTTTACATTGAGTTTACTGTTAATTACACATTGTTTATCTTAAATAGACTTTGAAATTTTTTGGGTGATTGATTATTTTGCAGTGCTGAAAATTATTAGTCTAATTTATAACTGGGACAAAAATATACCACTAGTCACATTACACAGAATTTTCGAAAAATTGGGAATAAAATTGTTTAACTAGTTACATACATCAATGTAACTACTAAGAACAGTACCACTTTATGGGATAGTTAGTTAAGAAAGCTTAGATTTCTTATACAAACTGTGTCCAAAAAAGACTTCGTCCGCGTTGTAAAAGAAAAAGATCCCACTAGGATCCCCTGACTGAGTCCCTTAAAGCGCCCTACACACACGGCCCTAAAATCGGTGGCAATATCGGGGCATTGGTGGGGAGCCCCTTAGATAGTTCCCTTGATCGCGTCTAATTATGTTTAAGGTTTAGGGCCGTGTGTAGGCGCTTTTAGGCGATCCTAGTGAACTCTTTGGTTCGTCAGTCCCCTCAGGGGATTGATATATGTATAAAATACTTATAACTACACCTTCGCAGGCCGATCGCTGCCACTCCTAGTAATTCAAAGCATCAAGTCCCATGCCCACGCAGTAAGTTTTATAATTTTTATATTTACAAGTCTCATCTCAGGATTCCGCACTATTTTAATTTCCACTGCAAATCTTTTTATTCATATTACAACTAGCTGCTGCCCGCGACTTCGCTCGCATAACTTTGTAAATTATATACTAAAACCTTCCTCGAGAACCACTCTATCCATTGGTGAAAACAGCACGAAAATCGGTGCAGTAGTTTTTGAGTTTATCGCGAACAGACATACAGAAGGACGCGGTGGAGGACTTTGTTTTATAATATGTAAGGATTATTAAACAACGCAACACTAGAGGCATAATATAAGCGCCGTTGACAACGCCAGACTAAAAAAATGTATAGAAAAGGAATCAGATATATAAAGGACTAGCTGGTGCCCGCGACTTCGTCCGCGTTGAACGATAAAAGGTACCCTATGTCCTTTCTGGTGTCCCGGACAACGTGTATGCAAAATTTCATGGTGATCGGTTCAGTAGTTTTTGCGTGAAAGCGTAACAAACAAACAAACTCACATTCACATTTATAAAATTAGTAAGGATATATAATTATTTTAATTTTGCCAGAAAATCAAAAGAAGGCGAAAAAGGGTGGGAATGAAGTTAAAAATCCATCGTGCTGTTCCTTGTGCTGTAAGGGCAAGACGAATAAATAAATTTTGTACACATATTTATACAATTTAACATTAATTTACTTTTTAACATTGAATCTACAAGTAATGTTAAAGTAACGAATTATAGTTATGTAAAATTTAATATTTTTAATGTTGCGATTGTAAAAAAAATAGTAAAATTGAAATTGCTCATTTGTTATTTAATATTTATTTTACAATTGTTTTTGTTTGTTGTTATTAAATTAAATATTGTGATTTTCTTCCTAATTTTTTATTTTTTTTATTTTAACCTTTATGTGAATGTCGAAACTGAATGACGGCTCAGGTTCAGAATGTCCACTATTCCAAATGACCAATCTAGTCAAAATCAAAATGTCTAGTCTCAGAATGTCCAGTGTCTCAAAATGTCTAATGTCTCAGCACAGAACTAGTGAGAATAAGCAAACTTGTCAGGTGGACCTCGGGTAAGAAAGGGTAACCAGTACGCAACTGCTATTGATATGATAGGTGTACTAAGGGCAATAAAAAATGCATTCGGGTATTGCCCGTGATACACCTAGGCAATGAATTCTATATTACTTCGTAAGGACAAGGCTAACGCTCCTAGTACGTGGTACCGACGCGCCGGTGTCAAAATCGGAAATTGGCACCAATGACGGGTGTTCATTTTGTGCGTAGAAAGATACGAAAATGCCTAATACCAGTGATATTTCCAACCAACCAATGAGAACACTTTACAATAACAGATACGCCAATAACAAATGAAAATACGTATTTAGATGGCAATGAAAACTATGTCACTAGTAGTATGGTAAGGGCGCATCCTGTCTTCAACATATCACTGCACCTAGGTGAACAGGTGGACAACGGGCAATACCCGGGTAAAATAATTGAAACGAAGCTGATTTTTCCGCTGTTCCCACGTGGTTCGACTGCAAAGTTCGATCGATCGTACTATGTGAACTTTTTTGTCACATAGTCCGATTTCCGAGTCCGAGTTGGTTCGATTAATCGAACCGAACCACGAGGACAATAACATATGGTTCGACCAATCGGACTATAAAGGCTTTTCTTCCTCTTGGTCCGGTTATAGTGTCGCTCTACGACTATCGTGACAACGCGTCACGTCACGTGACTACGCGTTAACCTTGAAAAGCTCATGCAATTTCAGAAAAGGCTACAAAATAGGAACAAAAGTAAACTTTTTTCACTGTTCCACCTAAATACTTGTTATTTAATCGGATGTAGGTACTTTATAAATTTTCACAGTGTTTCCAATTACGTACTATAAAAGGCCGAATTGTTTTTGGCCATTTTGTAACCGTGTGTGTTCAGATGCGGTTTTTCCACGTTATTACGTTCGCGATACAAGGCTTGGTTATTTAGTTGAACGAGCGGCTGCGGTTCTGTGGCCAAACGTAAATATTTTTCCGATCCCGCACAAACGATTTACGGTTTCGAACTGTTTCAATTGAATAACCCATCCTACACATACTTTGAAAACAAAATAGTTTCAATGGCAGTTGAATAAAGGGTTAAGTCCACTTGGATGAAAAGAAACATGATCCTTCGGGCGTGCGAATTTTAGAACAAATTCCTGTTAGGATTATTCAAATTTTTATAGTCTGCACCAAATGAGGAATTTCTTTACGGCACGCTCGAAGTGGCTCATATTGCAGTTAACTAAATGGAAAAAATTCATGCGCGGGCGTCCGTCCGTTGGATAAAGTTTATAATTATTCGGACTGTGGACAACGGCACTGTGCCCACAGTGCAGCATGGCAAATCTATGGCGTGCAATACGGTGGCAAAAACTTGAGGTAGGCATTAATTGGAACAAATTATATCGGAGCAATCACAGTTGTACGACCGGTAGAACGCACAGAGAAAGGCAACATCTCTTCTTAAACTAATAGGTTGTTGTGCAAGCATATTCGAACAATTCGACGGTGCGATACATGATAAAAATCGAGAATTTTATCATGTAGTTTTAATATTTCAGTACTGAAAAATACAATGTATAATTAAATTAGCATAATATGAATATTTTATAATATCATGATAAAGAGCAATCCTTGAACGAGAAGAGCTCAAACTTTTTGCTTGAAGAATAATTCTTGACAGGCAATTTGTCAGATCACATGTTTATGTCTAAGGTTTCTGACTATAATCTCACATGATGTTATGTTAAAAGTAAAAAATGAACTAGACTTTTAAAGTAAAACAAGATGTAAAATAACTTTTTAACGCGTTTTAAATAACTTGAGAAATATGCTGATGATTCACACTTCATGTAATAATAAAAACAAACATGACTAGAAAAGAAAATCACACAGGTAATCCTTAGAGGATCTTCAATTGAAATTGTTCCTTAATGAACTTCGTGTGTCATCATATTAATAAGTTTTTTCCACATTTTTCCACATTTTTGGAGTTAAATTTTTAAATCAATTTTGTGAGCATCAATTTCAATAAAGCTTAAAATTATAAAATCTACTTTATTGATGTATCTACATCATTTCCTAATACTGAAATATTTTTTACAGGTAAATGTCGAAAACATGCGAAAACCAAATTTAGTGCAGGAGTTCATGCTGACGACAGTATCTCTTTCATAACACTTACAAAGGATTTGAAAAGACATTTTTATTTATGCAAAATATGCCTCTGGACGATATACAAGTCTTTCAGGGTCGAATGTTACTCGTATGTCTTACTGGCTACGGTCTTAGCTGTCGTTGTGTCGAGTTTTCTCCTTCCCAACATATCGAGGACAGTATACGAAACTAAGAAAGTAAAAGAGATGAAGAAAGTCGTTAATGTGATGTCGGTAAGAAATGTATTAGGATAGATTTTTTTGGTGAAGAAGACCCTACTGTTATCACGCTGACTGTTCAAAAGGGTTCATAATTATAATAATATAACTGACATATTTTAAGTCTATGTAGATAATGGACATCAACATCACAATCATTCAGACAATTAAGGCATATATCTAGTAATTTGAACAATTTTCACTGAATTTTCCCTTCCTTATCCCTTATCCTTAATCGTATGGTCTACAGCGTACTTGTAGCACTTATAGCGTTGCTTGTGTTATAGGCGACGGTAGCCACCTACCATCAAGTGTCAGCCTGTCTGTCGACCTTAACATAAAAAAAAAAAAAAAAAAAAAAAAAAAAAGCGAGTTATGTTGCGACACTTTGATTGTCGTGATTCCTTTCCCATATTATATATAAAAAAACGGGCACAAAAAATTCATCTTTCTTGTCATAAAACTTTTAAAGTCAAGGTCAGAAATGCTTAGAAGCAATGCTAGTCCTTCACTGTAATATATTATTGTTAATTTAGGATTAATTTTATTTTTTTACTATCATGGACGTAACACCAATTATACATTTGTAGGTATACCACTTCATATTCTTACCCGGGTAGATTTTATGGCTAGAAAAGTAGGAACTATAGAAAACATTCTTGATCAGGTGTTTTAAACTCGGAGTAGGTAACAGAATATTTTAGAGCTATATAATTTCGATATTTTTCGGGATAGTTTTCGCGATCTGTCTAGTTATGGACTTTTTTGCGTTGTGTCGGTTTGTTCCCAAAACGTCAGTGTCGCCCGAAAATAAGAATCAGCCACATAGAAGTTTATTGCACACCCAGAATTACTCTTTGAAATTATTACTAAACCCTAGGAGACATGGCTTGTAGACGTCAGCAACGGTAACCACAAACCACGCAGACAGTCAGACTGTATTTCTTATATAAGTAGTTTGTTTATTTCAGAAAGAGGTAACCCGTGCTGAAGTCGCTTGTTTAACTGCAGCCGATGACGTTCGTTGTCTTCATTGCTCCATGCATGATAGTGGCACTGTAAGTGTTTCTATACACTGTTATAAAAAGTCGTATTCATAATATATATTATCCTATATTCAAGTTAAAATATAGAAGTACCGTCTAAAAATAGAATATCGTAATCAAAATTAAATTAAAAGGTTAGAAATTAAAAGTGCAATCAATTGGTACTAGAGCAACTGCGTCGTGTTAATATCAAAATATCACTAGTACCATTAGTGGTACTGGCGATACCAATTAGTATCATGAGTACCTACTATTAATGGTACAGTCCATTGGTACTAGAGCAACTACATCAACCGTTTTCTCATGGATGCCATTGTCAGAACTGGACCAAATTGAAACGGAACCACGCGGGAAGCACAAGCTTTCAAATTAAAAAAAAAGAATAATCAAAATCTTTCACCCAGTCAAAAGTTCTGAGGTAACAAACCTCCTCCTTTTTTGGAAGTCGGTTAAAAAATTAATTTCAGTTTGTTGTTTCAGGAAATTACACTCAGGTCATACATCTATACAAATTCGTTTGATGCTAAAAAGAATTAAATCCAAACCACATAAAATTTTGGATTCTGAACGATTTGGATGGTGTAGTTTTTTAAAGTCATTTCAATACTTTATTCTAAAAATTGTTCGAATTGTATTGTAAAATATTTAATAAACGAAAGTTCGTTGATATAGTCTTTTACTGAGTGGCTGAGCCTTATTAATCATATGTAGAATATTATTTTATTTTATGTGAAACTCGACAGACAGGCTGAAGGTCCACTTGGCCACATAGGCTATACTTTTGCCTATTAACACAAGCAACGCCACAAGTGCAGCAAATGCGCTGCCGACTATTAAGGATAGGGATTAGGAAAGGTAAGGGGATACTGGCAGCCCTTACTCGCACAGAAACTCAACTACACACAAATGAAGGGGATGGTAACTGCGGTCTGCCCAAGTGACGGCGAAATACATTATTCCCTGCCTTTCCAGAAACAGACCAGAGCCAATTTTGAAAAGTACCAGTATAAGAACTAGGCATCCTGAAATAAACAGACTATACTTAGCTTCTGTAGAAATCACTGGCACAATTAACTAAGCACAATATATTATTATTATAATAGCTGGTGCCCGCGACTTCGTCCGCGTTGAAAAAAAAAGTAGCCTATCCTGTGTCCCGTACGTCTAAATGTTTAATCTACCAAATTTCATGAAATCAGTTTATTCGTTTAAGTTATGGAGGAACATATATACAATACCTACACTTACACATTTATTATTAGTATTGATACTCTGCAGTATCAGTGTAACATATAATGTCATAGTGATTCTAACCCTCTCCTCTTCGAATTATAATAGGTATATTACCAAAGAGGATTTCGTCTGTTTTGATTGACATAAGTTCGTTAGAGCTTTCTCAGCATTTATCCGATGTCACCCGGATGTCACTCAAATATAAATGTCTAGAACTAAATAAATTAAAATAAAGTTTACAGTTTCCATTTCTTCAAAATATAAATATGTAATGTTTAGGAGTAAAATAGTCTGTAATTGTAACTCAGCCAGAATGCCTTATAGACAAGTTGTACATCGAAAATCTCTGAAAACTCTTTGCTTGGAAACTCTTGTGTTCATTGGCCTAGTAACTGTTGTTGGACATGTTGGTATGAGTCTTTGGGATAGATACGTAATACAGCGTGATCTTTATCACATAAAATCAAGCTTAAACACATTGAAGGTACGAGATGTTTACTTTGATATTTTTTTTATGTTAAGTTCGACAGACAGGCTGACGCTCCACTTGATGGTAGGTGGCTTCTGTCGCATATATCGCAAGCAACGCCATAGGTGCTGCAAGTGCGCTACTAAACATAGGATAAGTGGTTTGGGAATAGGGAAATGGGTCCCTTACTCACTCACCGAAACACAACAGCACACATGCTGTTATAGGGTGGTCTTCTGTAATTGTTTTAATGTTTTCAACTATATTAAGACTAGATTATTATAGATAGTCAAACTAGACTAGACTATACCTACTGATTAGAAGTAGAGTAAATAAAGAAATAAAGACTGATTAGAGTAAATAAAGAATAGCTTTAATAAAAAAAAGTGCGGCAGGTTTCCTGGCGGTCCACTTAAGCAAAATAAGCAACTATACTGCAAAATAAACTGATCCATAAGCAAAATCTGTTATAAAATTAAATTTCGTATGTTCAATATCTTGGCACTTTGTTAAATAATTACCTAACACTTTATATAACTACATCTTCTCATAACAATTTATTTATCTCCTTATCAAAACATGGTACCATGGTACAAATATACTTATAAAACATTAACCAAACATTCTCAATTTTACTATACGTCTCCAAAACTTCATTACTACTTATTTTCATTTCAAATTTATGACATTGAGAATTTCAATTTGCAAATCTGTTTTATTATCATAATATTGGCCAGTATTAAATTCCAACAAAATCATTGGTAGATTAATATCACAAATAAGATTGGTAAACAAGTAAGCAATACCTATAGCAAGTAGGTAACTAAGTCGTGGCTCAGAAATATCCGAGTGTGGACTGGGGTTAGTTCAGGAAGTTGACGGCTAACCTTCAGGACTGAAGAGGCACATGGAGAGAGAGAGAAGCAGTATAGTATGTTTTTTAACGATAGGCCTATTATGTCACGAATCAACATCACTATATGGTCCATATATATCTTCTATATCGGTCGTTTTACATTAAATATTTTTGGTTAATTCCTTATTTTCTTGTTTCTTCCTTCTGCTAGTTTATATAATTGTGAAACTGTAATATATTATGTTCTATTATGTTTCTAGGAAACTGTAAACGGTATTAGCAACGCATATGACAATTTAAATGTGGAAGTCAAAGATTTATCACTATTAACAGACAACAATTCGGGCCTTTTAGATAACAGAATTAATAAATGGAAAATCACTACTCCTAAAAATAATGAAAAAAATATAAATTGGCTTCAAAATAATAATTTTTATAGAAGAAATTTTCAGCAACAGGGCAATGAAAAGCCTATGAATGATAAAAATAAAAAATCCGTTGTAACGAAAAATGCAGCTGTCACAGTAAAACCGGTAACGTATTCCATGGGAGTAAGTTCAGAAAAAAATAAGGCTAATGAATATTGTAATGAATATTGTTTAGACAAAGATGGTTATAGACGTGTCGGATATAATATTATGGCTAAGAGAAATTGTAAAACCTGTGCTCCTAACTGGAAATTTTAAAGAAAGTCTAAAAAATCTATGTGAAATGCTTGCTTCTATTCATATCTATCATATCTATTCAAAAAATAAAAGAAAAACTGTTTAGACGTTGTTTTATTTTTTATTTCTAAATACCATAAAAGTACAGAAGTTATTGCATCGTACAAATTTATTCTTAATGAAAGTTTATTACTATAGAAAGTCTAAAAAATCAATGTGAAATTCTTGCTTCTGTTCATATCTATCATACATATCTATTCAAGAAATAAAAGAAGACTGTTTAGACGTTGTTTTATTTGTTACTTCTTAATACCATAACATTACAGGAGTTATTACATCGTAAAAATTTATTCTTTGCGACCAAAATCCGCTATGTATACGGGCTTTAAAGCCCCTGAGAACAGTCATTGAATTTCATGTTTGCTCGTCATACGATTGACAAAATCGACGTGTGGTATTGGTTTGGTGTCCCATCTAAATTTTTCATTATTCATATTAGATGCTATGGATTCCAAGATTACGAGTTGACCTTTCAGTTTAGGCAGCTCTTGGGAGAATTTGGTTACTTTGAGTTCTAGTTGATAATATTTATCTTTGATTTGTGTTAAATTATTCTGAAAAAAATATATTAAAAATGTATATATGAAGTTTCTTTTAATCAATGCATGTAACTTTATATCATGTTTTAAGGAAGTAAATTAAACCAGTGTTTATCAAAAAGTGAAAGTGTAATCACAAGCCCACATGGAGTCGCGAGCAAAAGAAAATAAAAGGCAAATAAACCTACCTATTTGAATTTATTTTTATTATTAAATTTTTCCATTATTTTCCTTATATATGTCCCAAAACAAAGAAAATAACGTAAAATAGAAACAAAGAAAGTTATGGGGGGACTAGGTCCAGCTGATAGTTATAGATATACAACAAGTAACCTTTCATGATGAATTATAGATAAAAAAGCTTAAATTTACACGTTAACATCTATGAAATATTACTTAACAGTAAGTTAATTACTTGTTACGGGTTTGGATAAGTAATATTTTATCGATGCCAATATACTGTTAACAAAAGAAAAATTACCGCAATTTCACTGATCCTTCCAGAAACGTTGTTAGTATTATATCTAGCGCTACAATTGGCACAGTGGTGTTCCAAGTATAAAAATAGAACCGCCATTAGACTTATGATGATGAAGGAGTTGTACAAATTGTAAAGAATTGTCCAAATTCGGCTTTGTGGTGGGTCGAAGCAGTGTTGAACTTCTGTTGTTCTTTGGGAATAGCATCTCCTTTTACGCCCTCTCCTTCTGCTGCCGTCCATATTGTATGCAGGAGATTTTTTGTTAACTGTTTCTTTGAGACTCCTATAACGTAGTTTTTAGCCACATAATACAGTTCTGTTATCAGTTCCACTACATTTCTTTTAGTTTTGCTTTTTTTAATTTTTTGATGCTATTGATACGTTTACATTTTCATTAGGCGTGAATTATCGGCATCGTGGTAATTTATCTGTCACTCTGTCAGGAACAAATCGAAAGAAAATTTTAAATTTTTTTTTTATTAAGCCAGCAATTATCATTTATTATGTTTTCAGCGCCATCTAGTGATTTGATAGAAAATTATCTCGCCTTATTATGGTACGCCTGGTACGCACAGGCTACACATATTTTGTTCTTTGTCGCAAGTGAAGTTTTATATAAGTTTGGTAGATGGCGCTATCTAGTCTGTTGAACTATTTAAATTCATGACGGGTTAGATGGCACATTTTATATATTTTTTCCGTTTTTAATATGTATAGTCTGGACTCATTATCTATTGGAAAAATTTAAAATATTTTGCACAATGTATTAAATATTGTTTAAATTTATTTTTCACCTATTGTCTGTCGTTATTATTTGAACTTAGAACATCTGATTATCAAATATCACCAAATAAAATGTGCCTATACATTTTTTTATATATTTTTTTATATTCATTTGTAAAGCGAGTAGGGATCAGAGAATATCTCTTTTGTGTATAATTACTGGATGATTATTGCAATTAATTACCAAACCTATTTGATTAGTCTACAGATTACTGATTGCTCTCCGCTGCGTTGGATTGGATCGCCAGCAGAGACCAATGAATTATTTCACATTGATTATCTTTTATTTACTTTTACTTTAAATTTTAAAATTGCTGAAGCTACATTATATTAGGTAAGTAGGTATACCTATACAACTAAGTAAGTACCTTGTAAAATTTTCATAGATTAAAAAAACCTTGAAGTTACTTTATATTTATTATCTACTAGGTACAATTACAAAATATGTACTATTATGGTATTATGTCCCACAGTTACAATATCCATTTGATCACATTTGATCAAATCCATTGCTCAAACGCAAACAAGGCGCCAACGCCAAGACGGCGAGTCGAGACGTTGAAAAAGGAAAATAGATAGTTCTATCTCTTTCATTCTCATTGTATTCCATACTTGGTTTTCATTTTAACATTTCGAACTTCGAGTGTTGGATCTAATATCGATAATTTCATATCGATGCTTTTACCTACTTACTTACAACATATTATAATGAATAGGAGAACCCAGAGCTCTTATACCCATTTCCACCATGCGTTTTTTATCCTATCTGGCCTTTATCATTTTATCAATTTGTCTAAAAAGTTACCTATATTAATAATATTTATTTTTAATTTCATATCTGTACACCTACCTAAGACAGAGCTGAGTACCTACTTAAATTGAACTTAAATAGAGTAGTAGATAAAGCAACAATAAAAAATTTCCTATCACTTATTTATAGTATATTATTTATTACTAATAACGTGATAAACTTTGAGATGTAACTTTGTGGAGAAATTCTAATGTAGTTAAGTAGATTTTTTTAAGAATATATCGTTAGCGCCCAACTAAAGGTACTTGAAAAAATATACCTTAAGCAAATGCACTTTAAGCATTATTTAAACTTTTATTATTCAATTAGGCACATATTATACTTATTTTGTAAGTTAATGGACGGTTTTTGTTCCTGTTCAAATTTGATTATAACTAAGCTATAATTAATTAAAATAATACTCGTACATGAAGTAACAATAGAAGTTCTTTTTGGAGTAAAAACTTCTTTAGGCGCGTTGAATGTTTTTGAGATGGGGTAAAATCATTGAATTACAAAAAAAAATTTAATGTAAGGGTTTCAGTGCTCTCCTGACGGTCAATACTGACGACACGCACGACCGACCGCGGTAGCAATATGCGTGCGTACGTTCAGGAGAGCTCTGTAAGGACTTGTCGCGTCGGTCGCACGGTCGGTCGTGCGTATCGTCAGGACTGACCGTCAGGTGAGCACTGAAACCGGCCTAAGCGTTGACAACTGCATATGAAAGTAAACTTACTAGATAACAAAAAAAAATCTACGGACTTGGAAATTTTTTTTACATGTTCATTCAGCTTCAATTTTTTTTTTTTTCAAAGACCTTGATACGACCATTTTTTGCTGAGATATCAGTCTTTGAATGAAAAAGGATAATTTCGTCTTTGTCAATATATCATCAACCAAAGATAGCACAGAAAATTCAAGGTATGTTCTGAAAACTTGAATGAATTCTCTACAAGAGCTTTTCATTGTTTTTTCTAAAAAAAAAAATTTCTATATTTAACATGAATTTGAAAAATCATAAAAAAGGGGCTTTTGATAGTTTTTTAAAAAAATCAAGTGCTGAATAAAAAATATGGAGAAAATCATAAATGTTAAGTGTGCCTTTTACAGTTCAATATCTACAAAAAAAAACCCACAGAGTATCAATTTAATCCATTCAGCGGTTTTTTTGTCTCACTCGATTGAAAAATTGAAGGAACAAGATTTTCGCACTAAAAAGTTTATAATCTATCAAAATGAAAAAAAAAAAAAACAATCACTTATGTCTCAATTCCGCATCAGTCATTTGGTGAATTTGAAAAAATAAATAAAAAATAAAAAAAAGGACCTAAGGACTGATTTTTTTTCTTAACCATCATATGGACCGGATAACTTGTTCATTCAGCTTCAATTTGTAAAAAAAAAAAAATAGTTTTTTTTTGTCGGTCGTCTTTTTTTATAGGTCAGATTCAACACTTTTTTTATAGGTCAGGTCAGACACTTGGAGCTACAACTTGCTTTTTTTAAATTTATTGTACGACAATTCGTCTTCAAGTTACAGCTTGTTGAAAATGACCTAAAATTTTAATTTTTTTTTTGCTCCTAATTTTTGTGAAGTGTGTATATAAATAAAAATGAATCCCTAAATGTGTCGCTAAGGGCAAAACTCGAGAACGGCTGGACCGATTTTAATTCTGTCTTCACTAATGGATAGAGGGATAATCAGGGAAGGTTTTTATGTAAAAAATGCACTTCGGGCGAAGTCGGGAGCGGGTCGCTAGTTAAAAATAAAGATAAAATAATTGTATATAAAGTATCGATAGGTGTATAACTCATCACTACTGTGAGCGGACAGGCTGCTACGCGCGGTGCCCCGACTGCCCCTTGCTTTGGTTTGGTTGCATGATGTCATTCATCTACACACACCCGCACATCATAGTCGTGTTGATCCGACCCGTGCCGCTGTTTACATTCTGTACGCAGTGACTTCACGACCGCAACTCGCGTCTGTGATTTTATTTAATAGTTTAATATTATTTATTTTACTTAGTTATTATACAACATGGCTAACAACAGAGCAGCCAAATCTGGATTTGCAGCTGAAGCGCAGAGAAAGGTGAGTCCGTTTTTATTTAAAAAATTACTTGCCGGGTTATAAACCGGACGATTTAAATAGTTCCGTCCGAGAAGTATAGAGCGCTTAACTTAAGTTGTTCTCTTATTTTGGTCGAGTTATGGAAATGTATAAAATATCGATTCGGGATGCTGAGGTCCAGAACTGTGTTACAGGGGTTTAGCCCTGACCTACATTTAGAAAACATGTGTTTTGTCAATGTACCTACTTAGGTACGAGTACATTAATATGCCGTTGTACTAACTGTTTTATAAATGGACCACATGTGTTGTAATCAGTCAGCTTTGCCCAATTAACGGAAGTAAAATTTCGTTGTAAATTTATATTTAAGTAGTACCCACCTAAATTTATTAATATAAAATAACAAATATTTTTACCAATTTATACCAAACTACATAAAAATACATGATTACACCATCAATTTGAGCCGGTATTATATTACTTATGCCTATACTATACGCATGTCAGGTATCCTAAACGATCGCTTAAACAGGTTCTCTGACAAAAAATGCGATACACCCACGAAAATGTTGGTGGTACCTCTACATAACATAATACCTATAATATAGTTTGCTTCCTTTACAAAGACGAGTCATAGGTCTGTGGGTAGGTATATAGACAGACTGTAACATAATAATAATAATGTTGTAATACTTTGAGATAATTGAAATTTTCTAAATTTAAATTCGAGTTCATTCCTATAGTGTTAATATTTTTAGATCATTAAACGATCTATTTGAGGAAAATTTTAATCATAAATAATGTATATTTAGCACAATTTGCATAAATATTAAAAAAAAAGGTATATTGCAGCATTTATAATGCTGGAGATTATTGCGAATTCAAAACGGATTAAAAAATTCTGTTAAATATAGGTATGTAGGTTTTACGGTACATACAATCACAAATTTTTTAAAACTAGCTGGAGCCCGCGACTTTGTCCGCGTTAAAAAATAAAAAATATAACATTTTGATATAACGCTTGACATCTCGACGGTGGCGCCACCACTGTTGACGACAGTGGCGCTAAATTTTTTATATTTTTAGACAATCCCACGGGAACTTTAACTTTTTTTTAGAATAAAAAATATCCTATAATATGTTACTCCAAGTATACCTAAATGTTCGTCAAATTTCAACCAAATCCGTTAAGCCGTTTTTGTCTGAAAGATTAACAAACATCCATCCACACAAACTTTCGCATTTATAATTAAAGATGTGAGTGGATGAAGGCGGTATGTCGCATAATTCCAATTTTGGATAAATCGTGGTTAAAGTTTTACTTTTCATTTTTGAGATGTCGCCACGGAACTGATTTTTATACTAAATTATTATGCAAAGTTGTGTAAAAACAACCAAAAATATTAATGTTATGATAGCAAGTAAACACTTCTATTATTTATTTTAAAAAAATGTCATACATAGCGCCCTCTTCCATTAACAAAATTAAACTTTTCTGTACTTTTTGCTATTTAAAATTAACTGTACATAACACCTTTTTCAACTTTTTAATTTCCAAAAATGTTTTAAATTGACGATCTTAAGATCTGTAATCATTTATATGGACATAATATTACCTTTATCAATGCAAAAAAACGAAAAAAACCCAAAAATGCGACATACCGCCTTCATCCACTCATACGTCTTCATATTAGTAGGTATGACGTGTATTTTGTAAAGTTTTGCGATGAGCGCTATAATGAGAAAATTAAGTAGGTTGTGTGTTTGTATTAACATAAGTACATGTCAAAATAGAGTAGGCAACTGTTTAATGGCAAACAATAGCAAATACCTAAAGTACCTTTCAATTTGTAGCTAAAACAAATTTTATTAGCCTACTGTTCGTCTGTAGACAATAGGAAATATCTCTAACTACAAGAAATCTCATAACTATAGGTATCTATTACTCACTAGCTTTTGAGTTCGACTTCGTAGGCGTAGGTATATTTATAACACCTACTAGTGACCCGCTCTTGGCTTCGCCCGGGGTGCAGTTATCATCACTACATATTATAAAACAAAATCCTCCGCCGCGTCTGTCTGTCTGTTCGCGATAAATTCAAAAATTAATGCACCTAGTTTAATGCTGTTTTCACCAATAGATAGAGTGGTTCTCGAGGAAGGTTACGCGGGCGAAGTCGCGGTCACCAGCTAGCTATGTATAAATCTTCCCCATTTAGCCCTCTTGCTATAGTTATTTGAGAACCGAATTAAAATATACCCATTCTCGAGTTTTCGTACGTTTTTACTTATCTAATATATAAAATTCTCGTGTCACAGTGTTAGTTGCCATACTCCTCCGAAACGACTTAACCAATTTTGATGAAATTTTATGTGTACACTTGGTAGGTCTGAGAATAGGTTTTTATCTATTTTGTATACGCGGGCGAAGTCGCGGGCAGCAGCTAGTTACCTATAAAAAAGTTTTATTAGGTACATTAACCTACCCTGTAAAATTATCTGTTGGTGAAAACTGCAACAAAATCAGTTGCGTGGTAAGGAAGGACTGCCCGCAACTTCGTCTGTTTTTATAAGTTAGCCCTTCTGATAGAGGGACGGTTAGTCTTGGAAGCGAACTTTCCGAAGATGGCCTTGGCTAAGTGTACTGAGTGAGTTCAGCCCTATTTCACTATGACCCCACCCTATAAGTAGTAAGCCAATACTTGTTTACTTTGTGACCGTCATTGTTATTGTAGGAAATTAAGTGACCTCGGTTTACAGACAGGACCCTGTTTCCTATTAGCCATCCCGCCAAGTGCACAAATATACGTTTGTTATACGAATAATATGAAATTATGACTAATAGGTATTTGAATGGTTTTAGTTCTGAGTAACAATGTTCTCATACTTAAAAAGAACGACAAAGTTTTCCCTATGTTGCCAATGTCAATTGTAGGTAAATACTTTAATTTAAAATTTCAGGGTTTACCCATTGATCTGAACTATAGATGCGGCGTAGCAAGCAGAAAGCCCCGAAATCTTTGGTAGTATTAAAATCCTACTCGCACTAGCGAGCGACAGTGCGAATTCGTCCACTTCTCTCTCTTTCTCTCTCGTGTGGACAATCTCGAGTGGACGAATTGTACTACTACCATTATTTACGGGCTACGCCGTGTCTATACTCCCAAATATACTTATAAAGTCTTTGGGTTTACCTTTGAAAATCTCAATACTCTGACAAATTTCGATAGTAGTCTCATAGATAATAGATAGAAGATATATATTTATTATATTAACCTACTAGCTAAGACGGCAACTTCCTACTAGCATCCCTCGGGAACCTAAGATTTTTCTAGGATATAAAGTATACTACATGTTAATCGAGGTAATAAATTATCTGTGTGCAAAATTTCATCCAAATCCGATTAGTAGTTTTTACGTGAAATTGTAACAAACATCCATCCATCTATCCTAACAAACTTCTGCATTTACAAAATTAGTAGGATGTTACAATTCGTCTAATTATCGACATGATGACACACCTAGTACAAATTTAGTAAATGACATGATCACGTTTCAAGTCAAGTCGCGTATCGTCAATAAATACGAAGCCAACAAAGCCTTGAAGGCAAGGTTGTTAAGATTGTTTTGAATTTCTAATGAAATTGCAACAAAATGCAGCAAAATATGAAAAATCACTTGCAGATTGCACACGTCACTAAAGGCAAACAAAACGATTAATGGGTTAAACCTTTTACTTAATTAATGGAAGCCTTATATCTGACGTAAGATGATGCAATTAATACAATTAATTCATGAGCTTTAAACATACAATTACATTTATATTGAAGTATGTCAATTAGAGCATTTTATTACCTAATCAGCTTGTTTGTTTGTTTTTTTTTTTTCGATTTGTTTTTTATTTTTATTTTGCAGCCCTCTCTTCTAACTTATATAGAAACATACAGTAATTTTTAAAATCTGCTTATTCATAAAATTAAATATTCAATGACAAATCTACATCTTTAACGTCCTGACAGCGATAAAGATGTCAGGAGCTATATTAGGGCACTCATAATACTTATATTATATTCTTTTTCAACGCAGACGAAGTCGGGTCAAAAGCTAAGTATTAGATGATTACAATACAGTATGAGTATAATATACAGTACCTTAGAAAAATCTCGAATTTCTGGCGATTACAAAAGGGTGTATATACGAAAATAAAAGTAACCTTCGAAATTACCGCATTTTTTTAACTCAAGTATATTAAAGCATCATTTATAATACTATACGTTCATCAAAGAAATTGTATGTACATCGTACTTTGCCTACCTGTACAAAATGTACATCGTATTTTGCTAAAATTTTACCTCAATATGTGGCAAACATTTTGCAGTAGGTACACGGTCGTTGCCCTAACATTTGCTTACGCTTCGCCGACCAAGCTTGATATTATTAAAACTTAATATTATGCTTAGTAAAATATTAAATTTGATGTTACTAAAATAAATATTTCCGTTATATAAATTAACGATTATAATGAAATGAACACATCGGGACACCTTTCTTCCTAGAAGTCACAGACATCGCGATGTGAGTCAAGGAGGATCGGTTGTTCAGCTTTTACAACCGGTTTTCGTTGTAATGGATTTTTGTGAGCTCGCTGCACTGATGCCAGCTATGATTTCATATTTTGTAATAACTAAAGAATATCCCCTACACAGTATGTGTACTGACCACGTCGGTTACAACTAATTTGAAAATTGAACCTTTTATGGGTTATTGAGGTCAGTATCTAAAATGAAAAATTTGACTGCTGCATCATACATAGGTATATAATATGACGCTAACTTAACTAAGAAGCGATTCATATTTTGGTCTTATATATAGGTATATATTAGATACATATATATGTATTTTTTTTATTAAGACTCTCTTGTCAGCTTTGGCAACGCACTTGCGTCTAATCTGGTATATTTACTTGCTTTCCAACAGACGGTAACCACTAACCAGTTAAGTGAGCCGTCAAACCACGTGGCACACTTTATCATAAAAAAAAACATAAATGTTAAAAAATTTTGCTGCATTATTGAATTTATTATTTATAATCTTTTTTTAAGAGTTCATTTTATTCAAACATGAAACGATTTCTTTGAAATAACCATTGAATTTTATTTAACAAACAAATCGAATGGTGATTCAAATGGAAAATTATATATAAAAATGCCTATCTATGACTGATTTATAACGATCCAGTCACATACAAATTTATATGTGAGGTAATGTGTCTTATCAGCAAAACTACTATGCAGGTCAAGCAATGTTTACATTAGTTACAATGACAATTTTGTGAGCTGTTTGTACTTACTAATGAGTTAATAATATACCATTACGAAATACATAATAATGATAAGGGGCCAGCCATTTTAAAAAGAGAAATAGTTTTATTGAAATAAAATACTTGTAAGACAAGTGTTTCAATAATAAACGTCCTTTTTAGAATAGGTAAGTACCTAAATACCTACCTTTTTACTTCTATAATAAAAGCATAAATAATTAATGACAGTTATATTCTGTTTTGCTCTAATATGTTGTTATGTTTTAATAATTTATCTTTTGTGAGAGTAAACATGATTTTTTTTTAACTGAAGATATTAAACACCTTAATAGTTTTATATGAGTAACGAAAAAAAAGTTATACTTATTTTAAAGATCAAAAGAATGGAAAACAGAATCCCTGGACAAACAGCTATATATACCTACTCACTAGAATCAATTCACAAATTTTATTATATTTTGCATTATAATTTTGTGTGCTTTGATAAAGCCTATTGCTGTTGATAATTTTTCTTTTAATGCATCTAAAATCATTATTTTATCATTTTATTACATTTTATAAAATAAAGTCGGTTTTCACTAATGGAAAGAGCGATAAACGAGGAAGGTTTGTGGATAATAGTGGATATACCTAAGTTGCAGAAAATTGCATCCATCCGAAGATGGGGGCTGGTTGCTAGTTTTAAAATAAGAATAAGGGCCTCTTTCACCAACTACAAGTAAAGTGTTGATTAGTTACTTTTAGAAATCATTTTCTGTTTTATTGAATTATGCACTCGGTTTACTGCATCATTCGATAGCCGATTTTTTATTATTATTTTCTTTTCAATGTTGGGACTTTTACCGTACAAACAAGCTCTATTATCCCCGGTTACCGGTGACTTTAAATGACAGATTAGCCTACTTGACGTTGGTGAAAGAGGCGCTAAGATTAAGTAGGTACTTTGAAGTAAGAAAATTTTGCACTTGAATTAAATGTTATTTTTATTGAAATTTTCATAGTAAAACTACAACATTTATATATATTTAATTAATTAATTGTTTGCCTCATGCATACAAATAAATGAAGATAGAAACAGATGTTCAATTTGTGAGCTAAAGAATTCTTTACGTACTAATTCACGGCGATGACTCATAATAAGAAAACGGTATAGTTACATTACGAAACACCAAACTACGCCTTATAAGGTGTTGGCCTTTACTCAGGACTTATTTATATGGCTTAAATACAGGCCACTTTCAAAACTCCGCCATATGTTCAAGATTGACAGTTGACCAAATTTCACATTGTACCGTTCTTTTTTTAAATACAAATACTGTTTACCCTCTAACTAACCGAAAATGTGAACGCAAAACAATCTTTAAAAAAGAACTCGACCACGTTCTATTCGTGTGGTCTAACTAATGTGATATTCGATACTTGAACTCATTTTATTGCTTACGTACACCTTTGTTAGACAAACCCTTTTGTTGTAAAATAATTTCTTATGAATTCGTCGACATACTCGTATTTAGTTTCGTTATGTAGCGGTGCCATCTACATATTATGTTATTTATGTACTAATCTTGTAGTACGAGTATTTTATAAAATCAAAAATAATCTTTATTATATAAAACTAGCTGCTGCCTGCGACTTCGCCCGGGTAACTTTGTAAATTATATACTGAAGAACCACTTAATGCAAAGTACCTAATTATGAAGCACACGATTATAAAGCCCTTTATGCCTAGCCTGCCAAGAATTGACTTATCTGTACACAAAGATTTAAATCGAGAGATGCGGCATTACTAGCGATACATACATATTCGGTTAAATAAATATTTTTCCTTTTTCTCATTTTCATTTCGTCACTTACTTTACCTACGATTCATAATATGATCGACAAATTACTCGTACTCGTACAACGAGGCTTTTGTTTTTTTTTTTGTTATAATTAAATTAGCTATGACCAAACATTATTGAGCTGCATTAATGCGATCGCTTTAGATATTTTTCATTGGTTTTTTTTTATGTAAAATTTTTCATGCAGACTCTCTGTCTGTCTGTTCGCGATAAACTCAAAAATTACTGCACCGATTTTCATGCTGTTTTCACCAATGGATAGATAGTGGTTCTCGAGGAAGGTTTTTGTATATAATTTACAAAGTTACGCGGGCGAAGTCGCCGGCACCAGCTAATATTGTATATATTAACCCTTTAGCTGCCAGAGTCGGATTTATTCAACAATCCATTTCGCCAGAGCCAGATTTAATGACAAACTTCTCTACTTGTATAATTTTTAAATCATTGAGTTGCTTTCCCTTAGAAAGAAAATAACAAAAGTCCAAAATGTAACAGTAAAATTATGACGAGGTTAAATAACGAAAAGTGGACAAGTGACAGCAAAAAATGTCTTATATTGATACATTGTAGTAGTTAGTAGTTAACACATCTGACATGTTAAAGGCACGACTGTTCTCCTGTGTTTTTTGTGTATAGATTTATTTAAACATTTAAAACAAATCTGTTATTGACTTTATTTAATACGTGTATTTTTTTTTATTTTTGATAACACATCCTTAAAAAATACTCACTTTTGTAATAAACTGTATAGAACGCAATTCTCTGGAGTTCGTTCCAGTTCTTCGTTCTTCGTTTAGTTCATATTCAAAATTTCAAATCAAGATGTGGAGAGAGGTGTTCCGAATATGCTCAAAGGGTTGACGTCAAAGACTGCGCGCTGTCCGCTCCATCCATACAAACCCTTTGAATCGTTATAATCTCTCCTAGCAGCGTAGTGACAAGCATTGAAATGCATTAGTTTCGTTTTATTTTGAAGTACCTATACTCATGTATTTAAAACATTTAAATTTCGTCTAATACTAGACTTAATGCATCATGAAGGGAATAAAATCACCTAAAAATACTAGGTACCATGATTCTAACTTGTATTATAAGATACATGTGCGCATTTAATATAAAAAATGTATTATTAAAAATTAAAAATATACAACTCTTTAGTTTCAATAGTTCAATTAATTAATGTAATCGAACTACTGAGACTAAAAGTCCCAATCCTATCCTAATTGAACTAGTGGGTATAAAATTTTGAAGTATAAATAGTATATTTTCTGAGCAAAGATATGGCAAAACCTTAAAATATTTTAATTACAATAAATCAAAAAGTTCTTCGCTCATTTTATCATTTATTTTTTATTGAAAGTTATTGAATCAATCTCCTGGGGCCCTAGACAAAGTGCCATAACGATAACGATAACGAAGTTCGATAGTTATAAATGTATGGGAAGTATCACGTGATTTAGCGAAGGCATATGTCAATCCCATACATTTTATTTTTAGCGAATCGAATCGCTACGGAGCGAATGCAACTTGTCTAGGGCCCCTGGAACCTTCATGGTCCTTCGAGCCGAATATAACTATCCTCTTAAGCCTAATTTTAGTTTTGTGGAACTTACATATTAGTATTATGATTAGAGTACTTCGAAGCAAGTACTTATTCCTCGACTTTCCCCTTTTCCCCGATCCGTTTTGCAATTCATTGATCGCGCTTCGCACCAGACTGGCGGCCTCGCCCGCTGACCCCATTCCTGTTGCCTTACCAGTCGACGTCGCTTCATTGTCGACGGTGGCCTGCAAGGCTGCCTGCTTAATACACTTGCCAGTTTACCTTAATAAAAATGTTTGAACTCATGTTTAACAGCGTATACGCATTCTTTTCGCACACGACATTTATTTACACCTACTTGCAGTACTTACTAATTACTTCTCTGTAAACACAATTGCACAGCAAGACACAATCTAAGCGCTGTAATTGGGTTGTTCTAAAAGTTCGTGGGTTTTCCTATATTAGCAAAAGAACTAAAACAGAAATTAAATTTCATTTAATTCTTTTATGAGAGATCTAAAATTAATTACTACCATTTAGTTTTTTTTTATTTGTATAATATTTAATTTGATATATTCCGTTATCTTTTAAAAAAATTAAAAAATATATATTTAAAAAACTGTGTCCGACGTGCCAGGAGAAATTGTGATACTTATGTGTTTTGTTAATACCGAAAAAGATTTAAAAGCATAAAGCCTAATAATATACTTATTTGGCAATTGTTTATAAAACATCGAATAATATTCTTTTCTAATAAGTATTTATGAATTATAGAATAATAATTCTTAAATAAAATGCCTTAATAATTGTAAAAAGTGCATCCAAATCCCTTACCTACGTCATTTTCACACGTATGAAAACTACTATTAATAAAATGTTATTTTAATTCGTATAGAAGACTGTATTTGGGTAATTATCATTATGTTACTGTTTAATCATAAGTAGTCACATTTTAGCAAAACAATATGTTTCAATGTCTGTCTAAACCAATGCTATTTTATGATTGTAAAAATCGAACATTCTACAAAATACACGATCGCTTATTGTATTTTTGTCTACTTAGTTACGTATTATGCTAATAACTTGTTCTGAATGCTTCTAAAATATGAACTGGGGGCGCAAACGGAGTGACGCACGCTTTGTATGAAAAGATATTGTTACGGAAGGCATTTCCTCAACTCCTGACAGCCTGACGTAACGCTTATAACTACAATTTGTCCGTTGACATTGAATCATAGTTATTTATGGCGAAGCGTTTTTGTTGCTGTGCCATGTATGGTCGAATCCGCGGAGATTAGCAATGAATGAGCGCCTTCAATATGATTCCCGCGCTGTTGATACCTAATTCCATCTAGTTATCTTATTAGGAATACTAGGTACTCTGTCTTCTCTAAATGGTAAAACAACGCTATACGCATCTAGCTCTATGTATATTTGCGTTTTAAAAAGATATTTTTATTGTAATTTACAGAAATTGTTCCGGAAGGTTTTAAGGTCCTTAGGTGTAATTAATATATTATATTACTAGCGATCCGCCCTGGCTTTGCATTTATGGATTTTTTCCTGCAAATTATATATATCACAAACCTTTCTTGTTTTCGTATCGCTCTTTACATTTGTAAAAACCATATAATAAAAATCTATTGGATGGTTTAGTTAGATGATCCAGAATAAATTAGTAAAGTTACAGACAGTATCGGAAAATGACTATATTTTATAATATATAACCAAATTCAAAAAAGTATTTTATATAATATTTTGTGTTATGTGGAAAGAAAATACGAAATTTAATTGGCATGCATAAATAAAATTATACTGGCTAAACCGTATTTCAAGCATTTATTGAACATTATTGGTTTGCATTCGTTGCATTCGGATTTAGGTCGCCAGTAAATACGAGTATCAAGAAAACCTGAATTACGTTTGTATGCAAAATTGACCACACAAAAATATTGTGATTTTTTTTAATAAAAATACATATGCTTTTTTAATGTTATTTTTAACAGAACTTCAATGCTTTACACGTGCCAATTAAAACCGAGTTTTATTTAAAATTTCTAACGTTGTAGGTACGTATATATAATATAAATTGCTATCGGGTTCGTAAATTCCCCAAATGACCTTCCCCGATAGGAACTCGTTTTAGTGAATAATGAGGTTTGATAAGCGATATATATTTTTAAAAAAAAGAACATTTATAATTTTAACCTGCGAATTCCATTTGGGGATACATTTGTCTCGATTGTATGTGGACGTTGGTCAAAAACAGGTTCCGTTTCTACCGAACTTCACACCTTTAAAAGTAAGTACGCTTCTCTCTTCAAAAAAGGTTCAAACAGGACATTGCTTAACAAGAATCCACTTCCTTTGTATTCGAACACAAATTAGATAACGCCTTTGAATATTAATGAAAGGCACGACTTGTGGGTAACTTTGTATTTAAATATATCGGTTAGAAAATCGAAGAAACTGTAGTACTTCTACGTCATTGTAGCTATTAGCTTCAATGTAGCTTTTTTACTCTTATAAAAGACTAGCTGGTGCCCGCGACTTCGTTTGCGTTGAAAAATAAAAGATAAGTAAGTATATAATATTAATGCCTGACAAAATATCGCTGCTTTATAACTAAAGGGCCACAAATCAAAATTACACTTTTTACAAGAGAGCTAATCGAAAAAAAAAAAAAATTTTGTCTATTTTTTTCTTATTAGATATATATATATCAAATACATGCATATTATACAAATTTAAGTAGCATTAAATGTTTTAAGTACTTTTATAATAAATTGAAAACTAGAGGAGATATAAGCATATAAGTTACTTTTGAATATATATAAAAAATGATCAAAATATACTGAATATGGAATAAAATAACCATAAGTCTTTTTGCAACATACAATATGAAGGACTGTGATTGTATTTTTGCAATAAAAACATTTTTTGATTTTTTTGTTTTATGGCCCTTTAGTTTTTAAGCAGCGATATGTAAAGCAAGTTTTAGATAGTTGGTGACGCAGGCTTCACCCGCGTGTAATATATTATGTCCCTCCTGAAATTCTATTTCGTCTATTTTTTAAATAGGAATAGAGTTGTCTCGAAGATACATACAAACAAACAAACATACAAACTTTACCTTTTTTAATATCATTACCTATAGATGTATGAGTAACAGATTGGTTCAATAAAAAAAATTATAACACTGATCAGTAAAAAACACATCCTCCTTGTTAGTACGTAGATACTTGATATACCTACTTAGTGGTTATGAACAACATCACAAGAATACTAGCAATTTTAGCGATATCTGAGTTCTTTTTTAAAATTAATACAGGCTCACGGTCAAGTTGATGGTAGATGGTAAAAAAAATGAAAAATTGGTATGAAAACTCAAAATTCATAATGTTGCATAACGAAAGCTTTCTTGTAGTTCTACTTGGAATAAAGTTAAAATATCTTTATTTATGAATCCACAAAAAATTTTGTCTCGTAAGTATTGTCTTAATGAATCACATTAATTCCGAAACGAATTACATACGAAGCACTTGTACATTTTTTGCTTTAAACGTCTCTCAGACAGCCGTTTATGTCTAACGCAAACTCTGACTCATTTGGAATCCTTCGTTGATTGCGTCATTATGCGCGTGAGTCGATGTATTTGGTGGTATCACAGTTTCAAGAATCGGTAGGTCTTGTCATTTATTGTAATACTAATAGTTATCCTTCCCCGGTTTAGCGCAGATGCAATTTTTTAGCAAATTATATGTACACATATTTTCACAGGTGGTTTATAATATTTGTTTTATTATATTTATAACTAGTTGGCGCCCGCGACTTCGTCCGCGTTGAAAAAGAAAAAAGTAGCCTATCCTGTGTCCTGTACGTCTAAATGTTTATCTAGCAAGTTTCATGAAAATCAGTCAATTCGTTTAAGTTATAGAGGAACATACATACATACATACATACATACATACATACATACATACATACATACATACATACATACATACATACATACATACATACATACATACATACATACATACATACATACATACATACATACATACATACATACATACATACATACATACAGAAAAAAATTGTAAAAATGGTCAATTTAGTTTCAGAATCATGTATAAAGCCTATAAACACGATATCTCTGAAAACAAAGTAACTTACTCTAGACCAACCCTTACAGATTTATTATTAGTATTGATAAAACAATCCTTTATTCATGATATATATGATCCTTTATTCATGATTCTTGATTTTTATATGTATAACAATAGATATACCTAGTTATAGATTTCACTAGTGACATAAACTTATTTAAAACACCTTTTAAAAAGAGGTTGTATTCTCCGAGGTGTAATTTGGAAGAGGCCTTTATTGGCTTCGTAATTCACGTCAGTTCTTTAAGCTCTAATAGATTTTAAGAATAATAATAATTAAATCAACATGTAGGTACAGTCTCGGTAAGAAAAGGTTCGTCACCTTAAAGTCCACATTTGCTTGCACCAAGGCCAAATCAGTCATGCCAAATTTTCATTTCAAACGTCTGTTAGTTTAGGTACTTTAGCATCAATGGGTACAAAGACTTCGTAAAGGAATGAACTTGAAAACTGACGAAGGTTTTCGTACACCGACTGTACCTTCAAATAACTACGAAACATATTCAATCAACGCTTAACACAATGAACTGTATACAATAACAGTAATACAATATTATTGTTGGAGGCAACACATAATGCATAAATTAAATACACAAATTTCAAGCATGCATGTCATGACCATTTACCATCACGGAACGTACCGAAGTAAATAAAAGCAAACGGCACGCTTTTGGTTCCTTGACACATTTCCGTCCTGTAGTGTACTCAAAACATTGTCATGCTTGGACTCTCCTGTTGAATTAAAGGCCACGCCTCTAGGAATTAAAGCCCATTATGTTTTATGATGGCGCTCCAAAATATCGTCATTACATCATGCACTATTTTTAGTAAAAGTTTAAATATTCTGTATAATAAACTTTTGTTTATTTATAAACTACTTTATATTTTTGTAATTATACTAAAATATAATTATACGATATAATTTCTGTTTATAATATTTATAGATTTTTAACACCTTGGGTTAAAAATATATAATGAGTAACAATATGGCCTATGTTACTCAGTGATAATGTAGCTTTCTATAGGTAAAATAATTTTTAAAGTAGGTCCAGTAGTTTTTAATTTATTCATTACAAACAAAAATATAAATCCATAAATATTATATAATAGTATATATAATAATATAATAGTAAATATAGATTAAGTACGTATAGGTATTATTAGGTATGGATATTGATGGCATAAATATTGAAAACCTTTGCAGTAAACAGATAGATGGTCGTGTATTTTCAGTTTTTTTAGTTTTCTTTTAACCTTGTTTTAATTCGAATTGAAATTTTGCTATTATATTACATTTAATTGAATTAGGTATGTAATGTATTTTAATTTCATTATTTTAAACTTCGAAGTTTTATAAATGATTAGTTAACCTTTGTATTTATACTTAGGGCCTCTTTCACCAACTACAAGTAAAGTATTGATTAATTACTTTTAGAAATCATTTTCTGTTTTATTGAATTATGCACTCGGTTTACTGCATCATTCGATAGCCGATTTTTTTTTAATTATTTTCTATTTAATGTTTGGGACGTTTACCGTTACGTTTACGTTTACGTTTTCAGCTCCATTATTCCCGGTTACCGGTGACTTTAAATGACAGTTGGGCCTACTTGACGTTTGAGAAATAGACGCTTAGTTACTTAAATAATTATAAAGTTAATTATTGTATATCTGAAAAAGTTAAATAAACAATTATAACTATAAATATGTATGTAATTGAAAGTGAATATTTTTTGTGTTTAGATGAACCATTTACGCCAAATCGCAATCATAAAGATTAGTATGCATTTCAAAATCACCTAAGTATGTTGAATATTATATTTCCATGTGCACGTGTTGTTTTATTATTGTTCGAAATATTAGCAATTGAAACCACCGTAGAGAGAACGTTGACAATCTAGAATCATAATATTTGCGTGCGTTATCGGCGCGTCCTTCAACTTCCACGGCGTTGACTGCCGTTGATAATTACTGAATATTGCATTTTAACTAACGGTTCTATAATTTCCTCTATAAATTTAAATAAATGTTCTATACACGTACATTGTTCTGTGAATAATATTATCTACATTTACGAATTTATGTAGCGTAACAATTATTGTGCCTATCTACGAACACCTACCTATTAAAGTAGTTTATACACAGTTTACAATAAATCTTCGAACCAGCATGAGCGTATAATACTGTCATTAAAATTAGTCCAAGGAAAAATTAAATCAATTTGAATGAATGTCACAACCTCTTTTACTCTTTTTTTTACTCTTTTACTCTGAATTGGTTGTAACTATTCAAACTTTTACATTTTAGTTTTTAATCATAAATTATTTTCATAAATTACAATTTTGCCCTGTATTTATATTATTGTATGTTTTTGTGTAAATACATGAACAGACAAACAGATGCCTAATTGGATTGAATGAATTCTTCAATTCATTGTAATACCACAGGTCTTAGTAACAATTTTATTCATGCAAATAATAAAAATGTTAAATGGAAAAATGATAACGGACAAGATAAGACAAATAAAGAAAAAGGTTTAAGGGATACTGAAATGGAACACAAACCCAATAGGATTAAATCCAATAGTTAATACTTACACAAATAAACTGAGGTTGTTATACCTTTTTCCGCGGTGTGTTGCGGACAGACGAACAAAATTTAAATTAAAAAAAAAAAGAGAAAAAAAAAATTAAACAACAAATGATTTATTAAATAAAAGGTTGAATCTATACAAAGAAAAATATGAAAGGAAAATAAAAGAAAATACAATTAAAAAAATAATAATGCACAATCATCGCTTTGGCTTATGCCGACTGTACATAAGGGAAATCCAGGGCTTTGTGAAGATGGAACCTAAGAAACCTGTTACCTAGGGAGACCTTATATTAGAAGCAGCTGATGAGGAATATTTTAAAAAGAAATTAAGTCTACCTGTTGTATTAAAATTAATTAAAAATAAAAATAGGAAAACATTCACTTGCAGCCTAGGTTTTAAACTAAAAAAAAACCTTTTTGTAGTCTGTGAATTTCTTGGTGGTATTATGTCGATTAAGTCCGCCCAGTTTTATATGACTGCAGAAAATTGTGTTCTACATTTTACATTCCTATAATTAAATACATAATTGTATTAATATTTCAGATAAACAGCAAATACAGCGAAGAATTGGCGCAGGAGAGCCTTGAATGGATTAGACAGATTACCGGCGAGCCAGAGAACGTATCTGGTGACATGGACAACTTCTATGAAGTTTTAAAGGACGGCACTTTACTGTGCAAGTAAGTTTCTTTGATTTTTTTTATGCTGTCGTCTTAATGGTTAGAGTGACGAATGAAATTTCCTGTCATTCTTAATGGTTCGTTCTTACAGTACCTACACCACATTAGCTTATCTTTATTAACTAAGAACAGTCCTTAGATATGGATATTATTATTATAGGATGACCTGTCCTGCTTCCTACTGCTGCATACTTTTCAGAAAAAAACAGTTTGATCTTCATAGGTCCTTTATCAGTTACTTTAATGGCTCTCGTATCTGTAATTCCTCTATAATACCTAGAACTTTAATACAAAAAGATAAAGCGCATTTGTTAGCGTTCAATGTAGGTACAGTCGGTTTACGAAAACCTTCGTCAGTTTCCAAATTCATTCCTTTATCAAGCCGTAGATTCTTATTACATTTTAAAACAAAAGCCAATGCAGGCAACTGACATACTTACGTTTGAAATGAAATTTTGGCGTGATAATTGCGCTGATGTAAGCAAATGTCGACTTTAAGGTGACGAACCTTTTCTTACCACGACTGTACATCTTACTACTAAAGTTCAATTTCTAATTCTAGAAAATGATACAAGCTTTGTTGGAATTTATAATAGCTACATGGAACTCTTTTTTTGCATTCTATACAAAAAAGGGATATTTTAAACTTCTTATATTGTAATGGCTCCGGCCATTAACAAAGGTTTGTATAAATGAGAGAAACCAGATAAATAAACGGTTTCAGTGATAACTTTAGTTACCATAGCAACTATTTAGTAGTTATTTTAATCTAAAATCGAGGGTTTCAATATAGGAACTGATAAATCGATCTACTGAGAACAAACGGTCCTAACAACCTCGCTTATCGTAGACTCAATTAGGTATTTGTGTCTTATGAGAGTATAATATTATTCTTTATATTATTGTTCACAGTTTACAGTAGACAGGGCCTATTTAAGTGATTAAAATACTGTTAACTCATACATTCTAAGTTACAGGGTTAAAGTAACTGTTAGATTAGTGTAACACGTCTATACTAATATTATAAAAAAGGGAAGATTTGTATTTTTGTATGTTGCATACACGTTGTCAGAGACACAGAAAAGGACAGGGTACTTTTGATCCACAAAAAAGTACTGTTCTCAAAGTTTCATCAAAGAATAAAAAAAAATCAACACCTAATAAAATTATATGAGCAATAAAGAATGAATAAATATTTTAAACCTTAGACCTGGAGCGCGGACGAAGTCGTTGACAAAAGCTAGTAATACATTAAAAAAAACATTTCGTGTCTGTTCTGTAGTCTAAATTTGATGTCTAACCTTATGGGACTGTATTTAACGTCTTTTTTATTTTGTTGACCCTAATTATCTTCACCTAGATACTTCATTTCACTCCACTAAGCACAACATTTTATTGACATAATTATGATGACACAAATCCATTAATCCGTTCTATACATGTGGATTACTGAAGTCCTCAAACTGATACTGTTGCATTTATTAAATAAACATTTAATCCGATTGCAGGCTGGTCAACAACATCCAACCAGGCTTGGTGAAAAAGGTGAACGAATCTAAAATGGCTTTCAAATGTATGGAAAACATAAACGCTTTCCTGGAAGCCGCGAGGCAATTGGGTGTTCCGGCTCAAGAGACCTTCCAAACTGTTGACCTGTGGGAGAGACAGAACTTGAATTCAGTAGTCATCTGTTTACAGTCCTTGGGCAGAAAGGTGAGCAAGTTCATTAACTGAGTTGTATGTCAATGCCTTCTATATTACTTCGTAAGGACAAGGCTAACGCTCCTAGTACGTGGCACCGACGCGCCGGTGTCAAAATCGGAAATTGACACCAATGACGGGTGTTCATTTTGTGCGTAAATGCCTACTTACCAGTGATATGTCCAACCAACCAATGAGAACACTTTACAATAACAGAATACGCCAATAATAAATAAAAATAAGTATTAAGATGGCTATGAAACAAATCATTTTTAGTAACTAGATGTGCAAATTGGAGGACCATTTTTATGCCACTAGTAGTATGGTAAGGGCGCATCCTGTCTTGTTTAACATATCACTGTTGTATGTATGGCTTCTTGGCGTCACGTAAACAACACACTTCTTTATATTTTATATTGTATCTGTCTACATTCGTTTGCAATTAATACCTAGATATATAAATATTACGTTTGTAATTTTAGGGAAATGCTATAGAATTTATTTATTTGTAGGTAATTTTATTGCACTCTAGCTAGCGCCCGCGACTTCGTCCGCGTTGGAAAATAAAAAAGTGGCCTATCCTGTGTCCTGTAGGTCTAAATGTTTATCTACCAAGTTTCATAAAAATCAGTTAATTCGTTTAAGAGTTATGGAGGAACATACATACATACAATACCTACCTACACTTACAGAGTTATTATTTGTACTAGCTGGCTTCCACGAAAAAGTAGCCTATCCTGTGTCCCGTACGTCTAAATGTTTATCTACCAAGTTTCATGATAATCAGTTAATTCGTTTAAGAGTTATGGAGGAACATACATACTTACATACAGAAAAAAATTCTAAAAATTGTCAATTTAGTTTCAGTATCATGTGTAGAGCCTATAAACACGATATCTCTGAAAACAAAGTAACTTACTCCATGACCAACCCTTACATATTTATTATTAGTATTGATTGATGATAGTGTTAAGAATGGGTATAAAGCAAACAAAATTAGTAATTTCACCCGCGTGGCCCCTTGGACATGACAGTGACACAAAATACGTACAACTACGCACAACATGCGACGGAAGATAGCGCATCTCGCTCAATAAAAATTTTATAACTAAATGCCAAAAGTATTAAATATTAATTATTCGTAAACTACAATTTCAAATGAAAAATTGTTACATACAGCCTTAGATAATATGTGAAGTGAAATTACTGATACACTTTTAGCTTTGTAATGTGTGTCATTTTGAAAATAAAACTAAAATCGATGGAAATGAGAGCTCACTTGGTGATTTTTTTCTATCGAGAAAATTTCATTATATTATGTTTTCTGTTACAGACGTCACTTTCATTTATAATGTATTTATCTATTTAAAAAAATTAATTAAATTAGACTTTGTTTACTTAGATAAAATTCAAATCTAGGATTGGCTGTTTCTCTTTATGCCCGCTCTTAATTTTTGTTTTCTCATTATAAATCTCATGGTTTAGTATTTGATAACATTTTTTAAATTCTCCAGGCCGGTAACTTCGGAAAACCTTCAATAGGACCCAAGGAGGCTGAGAAGAACGTCAGAAACTTCTCGGAGGAACAACTTCGGGCGGGCCAAGGCGTCATCTCTCTCCAGTACGGCTCCAACAAGGGGGCGAACCAGAGCGGCATCAACTTTGGCAACACAAGACACATGTAAACAAAAAAATAAATAAACACAATTCGAGATTAGGGATGATTGATGTTGTAACTACACCACATTAAATTGTGATCAAAATCAGCTTAGATTACCTGTTTTATAAATAGATCTATTTCAATTTTGAACTCTACTGCCACTAATAGGAATTACAAAAATAGCTAACTATAACTTATATTAAACAGTCAAAATTTAATGAAACATTGTCTAAAATAGTTCAAACTTGTGTTGATCTAACAATTTATTTATATATTTTTTCACTCCATTTTATATTATATCATTAAAATTCTGTCATTATCAAATTATAACTGTAACATCGTCTCAAAACAATTTGATATGATTGTCTGTCTGTCTGTACTTTCATTAATGTAATAAACCTACTATAATAGCTAGTATGTACTTTACTAACGGTAAAGCCTTTGTAGTTTCAAAAGTATATTAATAAATAATGAAGTCAAGTTACAAGTTACAATTGTAGCGATTTATACAACTTTTTAGTGTTCTTATAGTACCTAGTTTTAGTGTTTTTATTAAATATTTTAATTTTTGTAACGAGTTTAGTTCAAAAGATATATATTAATCTAAAAAAGGGACTTTTTTCGCTTGTTTGTCGGCTGTGGGGTGTAGCTAAAAAATAAAACTTATAATAATTATTTTAAAAAATCCATTATTTTATGTTCATACATTATTACTACAGTAATAATAATTAAGTATCTCGCTACAATTGCCCAATTCTCGAGTAATCTAGCCTAGATTTTGTTTGTTAAATTTTATTTCAGAATATCAATTATCCCTCATTTAAATTAAACACAGACGTACTTAGTACTTACTTATTTAAGAAATCTTGAATTTGAATTTAAAATTACAAAGTTAATGGACCATTAAAATTTCATTCACTGAAATCTTCCAAGCATTTTATATTAACGAATACTTTATACTTAATAATCTCAAAATATATTTGTATGCAAATAACTTGATAAAATAAACATTCCTGTGGTCGTTCCAATTTTTGAAATCTATATTTTTTTTAATAATTTTAATGTTGTTTTTTTTTATTATGTGTGTAGGTAAAGCTTGTTTGTTTATGAATATCCATTTATATTGGCTTATGTATAACATTGACAATTAACTCGACAATGCCCGTTAGCATAGATTTTATTTATCTAAGTAATACTTCTCAAGAAATCACCTTTTTTTTTAATATGCCATCACCTTTTTTTTTTAATATATATATTGCAAATTTTCAAAAAATTAAGAAATTACCTAAATTAATTAAATAAATAAATTGCCCATTTGATATTTTTTGTAAGTTTAAACATATGTAACTATGTTATGTAGAAACACTAAATTATTTGTAAGTATGTCGAGTTTTGTATTCTGAATGTTTCGTAAATTAATTGAATTGTGCCAATCTTATTACAGTAGAAACCGGATATAACGACTTCGGTTATAACGGCATATCGGTTACAAGGTCTAAATAGCGAGATCCCCGCCGAATCCCTATAACAAATTATTATTCCCTTATAACGACCATCCCTTTATTCCGGAAAATTTTGTGGTCCCTTGAAGGTCGTTATAACCGATTTTTCACTGTATTATCAACAGCTTAACGACATGCATTTTGTCATGTCACTAAACGTGCATTTAAAACGTGCCTTGGAGCTCAGAAAGAGCTGATAAAATATTCATGAAATATCTTAAGTATATATTATTGTGTCACGTAGATAGAAGTTTTTTTTTATTCATTCATTGTTTTTTTATTTATTATAATGTTGAAATTTGAAACATTCCGAATTTAGGAATCATATTTTGAATATGTTAGTACATTCATACTGTGATTGAATACTTGATAATTGAAAATGATATCTATCTACATTCTATTAATATTTTCGTATAGCTATATGTATCTGATGGAGTGTACCTATTCGTTTAACGTAAGTTTGTAAATGACGCAAAGCTATTTTGTATAGCTTTGTAGAAATGCGTAGAATAAAATAAGTACCTAATTTAATAATGGTGTTTAATTTTACAGTTTAAATTTTTTATCATACCTACCTTTATATTTTATTTTTATTTTTTATGGTAGATCCTAGTAAGGTAGTTTTTTTTTGTATAGGCTACAATCAGACTGACGGTTCAGTTCCACTTGATGGTAGATGACACTGCTACCCGTGAGACTACTAGTAGTGAAACCGGTAGTTCCACGGGTAAGTAAGTACCGGACTATCGGTGCATATGAACAAGCATTACCAAAGAATAATGAAGGGATGGAGGATTGGGTTTTGCAATCTCATTTACATCCCAATTTATCATCAAAGGAATAATAATATTCGGAAGTGCCGTTACTGAGAGGATGACGCTCCATTAAAGTTGATGGTACCTAAATAACTGTCGTCATCTATAACACAAGTAAGGCCACAAGTGCTGCAAGTGCGCTGCCGACCATATTTGAGAAATATTTGACGGAAATGGGCTCTGGCATTCCTCACTCATGGAATCTCAACAGCACACATACTGTTATAATGTTTCATGGTGGTCTTTTGTAAGCGAATAGCTATTATTGCCTTCAGATGGGTTGCGTTGCCACTAGATACCTTCCCAATAAAAACTATGTCTTCTGGTAAAGGTATAACTGCCACCAAAGTACTAAATGATAAAACTTCGTTGTTATTTTTCGGAGCGTTAATGATTTATGTTTAATATTTCTAAAAAATGAACTGCGCCACTGAGAACGACCTGACGTTGCAGAGATTAAGATGCGGTTGGCCTGTCCGTCACGCGTTCTTACGCGTCACGGTACCTACCTGTTATACCTTAACACGTTCACATTAAAATAAGAATTCAACTAGCGAGAATGTTACTGGTTAACAAAATTGAACAAACCTTCAACACTACTCGGTAAGTTGATCGAACCTCGGACGACTTCCATTCAATGTCGGTTTTTGGGACCGAGTCAACGGGATTACGGGACTACTTTGCACAGAAAGAAAGTACGGCTCCGACGATTAACGAAGAAATCTTAAAACTTATAATTAACCTTAGATACTACATCTATAAGGTTCATAATACAATGCAGCTATTAGTTTTGTCTCACTCGCACGAGCGTAAGATGCTAAGCAATACATGCTAAACATGGCGGCAGCTGGCGATGGCGACCAATAGCGGTACTGGAAAAAGCCGCGAAATATATGGATTGGTCGATAGTGTTTCTTACGCTTTAAAAATTCGACTTTTGCTCAGGTACATCGGTAAGCCCAAAGTAAGCCATATCAGTTCTCAGAATTCCGATTAAATATGTTACTTGGTTGGGTACAGTTGGGTACGACTATACCAATTTTATAAATCAAGTTTACGTTTTAAAACTTTGATAAAGGATTCAGGGTTTCAAACAAAATCACTGCGAAAAAGGGTCCACTGGATTTTTTATACATGCTATCACTTTCTCTCGTTAATTTCTGATAATAAGATGAATAATGTAAATGTTGCATGACTGATTTGAACCTTTACCATTTAAGTAGTAATAATAATAATAGTAAAGAAGTGTGCTCAGAAACTGCATGAGCTCATACATGGCTCATACCGCCTTCCCCTTTCTTCCATCGGACATACAGACGTACAGCTGGTTACCATCTTCATCTTGTCGAAATTCCTTTTTTTCGGACCAAGCGCTTTAAAACATCCTTTATGCGCACTGCCAAGGTTTGGAACTCCCTGCCGGCGTCTGTATTTCCGAGCTCATATAACTCAAATCTTTTCAAAGTTCGAGTGAATTTGGCATCTTCTGGGTGAGTTCGCTCCAAAAATGGTTCAAGTCGTAACGCGTGTTCACCTTAAGGACAACTTTGTGTAACTAATTTGAAATATTACCCTAAGCTGTGAGTGAGGTGATATTCTACTATGCCACTTTTACTGAATCTACCTAGAATAGCTATTAAGTATTTATTGTGTGTATATTACATACCTATATCTCTCTTATTAGATAAAGCAATTTGAAATTGCTAACATAATATTTAATGAGAACAAAAGGAGAACGGTGTTAATATGGCTCTAATAATAGTAGGTACCTACCCATCGATGTAAGGTACTACCTAACCTAGGTATTATTCTATTGGAATCTATAGAAATGCTGATATTAATTAGAATAATAATATGTAAGTACCTACTACTTAATACTAAAGAATTGTATAAATCTATAAACTTTGAGGTCATCAGTTTTATCCCCAATGGACTTCTTATCAGTTCGTTTGATAATGCTTGTACACAACGCAACTAATTTTTTAACGGCATTTTATTATTACAGTGTATTATAGAAGATCACTTTGAAATAATAGCATGTGTGCTGTTATGTTTCTGAGGAGTAGGTAATGCCTACTCCTTAATCCTACTATGGTTGGCAGCAAAGATTTAAATCGAGAGATGCGGCATTACTAGCGAAAGTGTGTTACAAAATAAAATACAACATACATTATACTAAAGACCAAAGTATAAAATACATATACTTTTGTCTAAACACACTTTTACACAGACAACACATTCCTTACTTCAAACGTGACTGTGACGATAACGACGCTCTCAACAAGCGACCGTCACTCACTGTAGCTGGCGTGCAACTGTATTTGGGTTGAGCGCCTGCGCCCAACCCATTGTTAACAATTTTCGGTGTGTTTTTAGTATGGCGCGAGGAGATTATGCCGCATCTTTCGATTTAAATCTTTGGTTGGCAGTATATATTCCGTATACATACTCGTATATTATAAGTTGCTCTATGTTGGCAGCGCACCTGCAGCCCATGTGCGACAGCAGGCACCTACCGTCAAACAAATGGACCGACCCTGTTTGCCGACTATAATTACATAAAAATATTTAATCGTTCATTTTACCTGCCTACTCTTTATTCGAGATTTACTTGCATTTTCTTTCGGCGTCATCTACGGTGGTAAAATTCTATCATAAAGGTCTGTTGTAAATGTGTTATATAAATTATATAATTATGATATTATATAAATTATATAGAAATATAACAAGCTATGATAATTATTATATGGTTATCTATGTACTGAGTTATTAGAAATCAGTTCATAGTAATGTAACATTTAGATTTTCTGAACGCACCTTTTCAAATGTCAATGTCTAAATTTGACAGATTCTGATATGACTGATATGATAAAGGAACCCGATAACACCCGATGATTAGTGAATTGAATTGTAAATACGACAAAGGTAGATTTTGATTGGTAAATCAAAACAGGTAAAAGAGAAATGAACCAATGAGGAGTATAGAAAACAAACATTTTTTTTTTCTAGAAAATATGTATAAAAAAAGTGGCATGATTACTTTTGCAGACTGCTGTTTTTTTTTTCAGTTTGTTATTTAATTATATTATTATGAATGAATACTAACAATATTTTAATTTTGAAAACATGTATATTTTGTTCAAATATATGACGTGCTTTTAAGATGATAGTAGTGTTATTTATATTTTGAATTATTTATAATCAATATGCGCAAATCATTACGCACGTATGAGGAATATTTTCTAATGAAATAATGACGGAAATGTTTGGATCGCCCTCTGATGGATGGCCAATAGATACAGCAGCGCCTGTTGACTTAAGCCGGAGTGATAACGAAGTAAGTGGCCCCCCAGCGGACTTGTTTGCTTTTGATAATGTTGCCCCCTTTGACCTTAGAACTGTTTGCCTCGACAACTATTTATTTATATATATTATTTCTGACATTATCTGCGTACAGCCTCTTTCAACTCTGCTAAAAGTGTCGTCAGTTTATAATAAATCCAACAAACTGTATTGAGGAATGAACAGTATGTAATGAGTCTTTAATGCTGCCAGTATTTAACAAGTATTAAGTATCTTTAATATTTTATTTTTCTGCTATTTTAAAAATGGAATCATACTTACAGGTGAGCAAGGAACATGAATATTGTAAACTATTTGGTACATATGATTACAGCAGCTATTTCGTTTTATATCTTTTATTTAATATTAAGATATTAAAAGAAAAATTAAGTAATGCCCCAGTGAGAACCCAATGCAAAAATTAATATTTTCTCAATTTAAACAATAAATAAGGGTAACAAATGCAAAAACACTATCTATTATCTACGAGGTTGGTTCTATATTCAAATTTTTATTAAATTAATATTTTTACTAAACTTTGAGGTACCGAAATGTAACCCCTAATGGTAAGAACATGCATTGGATGTTTCTTTACATAAATAAAGTTATGATTTTATCTTTATATATATAAAAATTATGTGTCACATTGTGTTTCCGGGATGAACTAAACTACTGAACCGATTTTGATAAAATTTCGTAGCTATGTGTAGTTTGGTCCAACTTAAAAGATAGGATATTTTTTTATTTTAAACCCGTGCGAAGCCGAGAGCTGGCCACTAGTTGTTATATAAATTTCTTAGGACAGATTACTTACTCGGAAAATATATGTCGATCAACACATATTTTTATGTGCTGACTCCTATTTTAGTAATGTACCTTAGCACTCCGACTCAGGAGTCACGGTTTGATTCCCAGCGGGGCCAATTTTGTAAATCAACTTTTCTAAAGTCGGCTCTTGTCTTGTGTGCAGGGTTTTTCCATTGTATGTATGGTTGTATTTAGTTATGGCAACTCATTTATTTATTTATTTTAAATTTATAAAATTCCTATATTTATTGCATGTTCTTACTTTTCAGTTTTGCATATAATTATGTATTCAGTTTTTTTTGGAAACCACAAATTTGTTCTGTTTCATTTGCTTGTTATTGCTAGGCAAAATGGTTGTGGCCACTGTAGGTTAACATCATCTTTAATAATACCTATGTACCTAGGTACTATTGAAGATCATTGTTTAGTTGTTAGTTGATGTTTCCAAATGTTAATGTTTGTTGACGAAAAAGTAAAAGAATTTTAGTCTTAAAAGTTTTTATGAGGACATTAGTTGTGGTTACCTCAACTAAAGTTAATATAATAATACAATAAGTAAAGTCTCCCTTGATCATTTAAGCTCCCATATAAACGTAGCTTTGAACTTCTAATGCCATTTTGTAAAGCATTCTAAGAAAATTCTTAGCAAAGTTTAAAAAATGTTAAATTTGGTACTTACATCAATTTACATCATTTTAGCTGTGAAGTAATAATTAATTATTTAAAATATTAAAACATCTGATTATAATTTACGAACAACATTTAAATATTTCTTTTATAAACCTAAATTCTTAATCTTCACGTTAAATTCAAATAATAATAATAAAGAAATATGCTATCATGTTTAACCCAGAATTTTTAAAATTATCATTCTACCAGTATCAATTATTTGAGGACTTATTACCCCCTAGTTAGACTGTGTGTGGATACTTATTATCAGTGACCTTTACGCCTTTCACCCCGTGTCGTCTGCCTCTGATAACACATGCTATAAAGTGAAATAATCGCTTCATAGGTCTCAGTACACGATTGTGTTTCGTTTTGTGCACCCGTTTGATTATTCCTTCGTTTTCTAGTTAATTGTTTTTCTGTTAATATTCTTCAAACAATTATTTCTTGTTAATTTTCCTAATGGCTAAATTTGTTAATAGTGATTTTCTGTCTCCCAACTAATTGTTTTTTCTTAATTTTGTGACTATCGCAAAAGACTAACTTCACTGCGACGCAGTTCTGAAAAATCGTACGCCTGTGATCTTCGTAATTCACAGGATATTAATTTCATTAAAATTCAACCTGGCAAGAGCATACATGCATTTCAATTCGAGCGAGCTGATGCAAAAAATGACTATTTCTTTAATGTATCGCATAAACCCCATCTACTACTCAGACTACTCGGATACGATTTAGGTTTTTACTTCAAGTTGTTCGAGTGTACTTTATGCCATTGGCTATACAATTTCGAATACTACAAGTTTGGTATTTACTCCCAAGACATAACTTGAGGTGTTGTAAAATATATTCGCCTTATAAAACTTCATCAGAATGGATACAATTGTGGCCAATGTAAGTTTCTTTGTTTCTTGCCGTATCAACCAAATGTTTCTCTATAAAGATAAGAGGTTAAAGTGTTATCATGAATTAACTAACAATGTTGAAATTTGTTCACAGTACCACCCAGTACTCAAGGCTTTCTTGGCGGGGTCTTTCTCTGGTACATTTAGCACAATACTCTTCCAGCCCTTGGACTTGGTGAAGACCAGGCTCCAGAATCCAGGTCAAAATGTCACCACAGCGACAGTCAAGTAAGTATAAACTATATATTTATTAATGTTAAGGTCCACAGACTGACGCACAGCCCAATTAACGGTAGGTGGATACACGCCACACGTGCTGCAAGTATAAGGTGAGTAAGGATATAAGGTAATAAGGCTGTGGCATTTCTTACTCACTCACCGAAACACAGGCACATATGCTGCGAAATGCTCTGTGTCCTACTACTAAAGTAAAAAGTTAGTCTCAAAAATAGTTTTCCGTGATAATACATGCAAAGATTTGGAATGGATTGCAAGATTTTATGCCTAAGAATACTTTAAAATTTTAATTAATGTTATTATCTAAAGTAATTAGTAGAATAACGTTTGCAAGAATATCTTATCATTAATTTAAAATACATTTTGTTTGATATGTTAATGCTTTCCCTATGTACGTTAGTGATATCTTAGGCATATGTGATAATAATTTTAAATAGTATATTGGTGTTGTAAATTATGACAAAGCCTTGGATCGATTTTACCTATGCTTGTACAATATTATAAGATAGTTTATTCCTATGTTGGCAAATAAAGTCACTTACTTTTAAGACTTTTTTTGTTGTCAAGTTTATATATATGGTCTTGATTTTACCTCAAGGTATTATTTGCTATACAATCTATACTTCAGACTTATAAAATCTTAGTATAGACTAAGATTAATGACGACTAACAAACGCACAGCTAAAACTACTAAGTCTAGAAAGTTGAAATTTGGAAGTTAGTAACCACTAAGAAAGGATTTTTGAAAATAACAAAAAATATGAAAATTCTGAATTTTAGCTACTAAATATATATTATATTTCTCATTGGTACAAAACTTCAATAATGTTTTATGACTATTTTGGAAGTTCCAAAATTTTCAAATGCGCTACCCTCATATACATATGAGGGTAGCGCATTTGCATATCTCAAGTTTTAAGACGAGGTAGCTACCATCAAATGGATTGTGAGCGTGTCCGCTGCCCCTTATATTTAAAAAAACACGCAAAAAAAAACATTTTATAATCTAACTTCCATTGTTTCAGCGGTCGTATTCAACCCGGGATGATAACAATATTCGCTAACATCGTTCGTCAGGAACAATTGATTGGACTTTGGCGTGGAATGGTACCGTCCATAGCTCGTTGCGTGCCGGGAGTCGGTCTTTACTTCTCGTCCCTGCAGTGGCTGAAAGCTAAACTTGGGAAGACCAGGAACCAAGACTTGGGAGCAATGGAGGCGGTTACTTTGGGTGTTGTAGCGCGTTCTATGAGTGGCATAGCGCTTATTCCGATCACGGTCATTAAGACTCGGTGAGATTTTTTGTTTGTTTTTTTATGTAATTTTTTTATGCTTCCAAAGTTTTTTAAACATGTCTCATGAAGAATTTTGTCTGTGCATTTTGTCATTTGAAGGGGAATCACTTAAGGACCTTTGCAACACTAGAGGCATAGCATCATGCAAGAATCAAAAAGGTCTTTTCTTACTTATTAAAAAGTAATAATAAGTAAGAGAAGACACAATTCTATGTCTTTTCTTTGGTATTTTAAATAAAATTAAATGTACATTTTCATCAGTCAATCTGTATGCCACCCTTTATTGTATGTAAAAGTTACTTTAATTAAAACAAAAGACAAAAAGTTGAATATTTAATTAATTCTCTTGGTTTTTTTTTTATGTTGCAGTTATGAATCTGGGGTGTACAAATACAGTAGTCTGAGTGGCGCTTTGAAAGCGATATACAAAGGGGAAGGTCTTAGGGGTCTTTCGTGTGGTCTCGGACCCACTTTGGCCAGAGATGCTCCTTTCTCCGGCCTGTACTTGATGTTTTATACACAAACGAAACAATGCATTCCCAAAGGTGAGCTACTTTCTGTTTTACATACAATTTATAATTAAATAAAGGCACTAAACTAAGCCCTTTACCGTGGGTATAAATTGTCGGAAATTTTTTGGCTCCTCGCAAGAATTAATTGAACTAATTAAATTAATGAAAGTAAACTATTTAATATACAGTTTAAAAGCATTGTAATAAATTAACTTCTTATGAGACAATTTTTTAAGTGACGATAGTAACATGTGATGAATAACTGACATAGAACAGCACACGTGCTATTCTTTCGCGCCATCGTCTTCTAGTGGGTGGTTACTGCCTCTTGACGGATTTCCCAGTTTATGAAATATCATTAGAACATTAGAATTAAATGTTAGTATTAAAAATCCACATTTCCAAGTCGACTTTTTATCTAATAAAAAAAAAATTCCTTAACACATTTTCCTAGGAATGTATTGACTACATACCTAAAAAAGGCGCGACAGTATATACAGTTTTTTTGTATAAAATTTATAACCTGTTTATTACATTGTTATAACTTATTCATTACATTGTTTTAATATCGATACATGGAATGGCTTCAATCGTCGAGCTACATGACGCTGCTTAAAAACTAAAGGGCCATAAAACATAAAATCCAAAAATGTATTTATTGCAAAAATACAATCACAATTCTTCATATTTTATGTTGCAAAAAGACTTATGGTTGTTTTATTTCATACTTAGTATATTTTGATCATTTTTTATATATTCAAAAGTAACTTATATGCTTATATATCTTCTAGTATTCAGTTTATTATAAAAGTACTTAAAACATTTAATGGCTTTAATGCTACTTAAAAATACGCTTCTAACAATGTATAATATGCATATATTTGATATATATCTAATGAGAAAAAAATTGACAAAAAATATTTTAATGTTTTTCGATTTGCTCTTCTGAAAAAAGTGTAATTTTGATTTGTGCCCCTTTAGTTTTTAAGCAGCGATGTTATAATACATTGTTTTAACTTGTTTATTACATTGTTTTAATTTGTTTATTATTTTGTTTTAAGTTGTAATCATTATTACATTATTTTAATTTGTTCATTATTTTGTTTTAATTTATTATATTGTTTTAACTTGTTTATTACATTGTTTTAACTTGTTTATTACATTGTTTTAACTTGTTTATTACATTGTTTTATTTGTTTATTACATTGTTTTAACTTGTTTATTACATTGGTTTAACTTATTTTTTACATTGTTTTAATATAGAATGGCTTCAATCGTCGAGCGTAGCCAGTGTCCTCCACTTTGGAAGCGGAGTGGTGGCTGGGATAGCGGCGTCGCTCGTCACCAATCCGGCGGACGTTTTGAAGACCAACATGCAACTCTATCCCGACAAGTTTCCCAACGCGTTCAGTGCGGCCGTGTACGTTCAACAGGTACGTTCAAACAATTTTCAACCATGTTGCCACTCAAATAATGACTACTTTGCATTGCGTCTGACTGTCGTAGCTGAGTGAGTGACATCACGATACAAATGTTGCCACCATCTATCTATATACATATCCATACTAATAATATAAAGAGAGAAGATTTGTATGTTTGTAATGAATAAACTCAAAAACTACTGGACCGATTTTGAAAATTGTTTCACCTATAGAAAGCTTCATTAACATCGAGTAACATAATTATCTATACTAATATTATAAAGACGAAAGATTTGTTTGTTTCTTTGCATTGAATAGGCTTCGAAACTACTGGACCGATTTGAAAAATTCTTTCACTGTTGGGAAGCTATATTATATTATCAGCGAGTAACATAGGCTATATTTTATAAAGTTACGCGGACGAAGTCGCATGCAACAACTAGTATATTAATAAAGTAATTTATGTAATATGTAAAAATATAACAAAAGCAAGAATCAATGTATATAATTCTTCAGAATATGCCCAACGAAGATGAGAGCACTCTTAAAAATTTAATTATAATTTACTAGCTGGTGCCCGCGACTTCGCCCGCGTAACTTTGTAAATTATATACTAAAACCCTCTCAAGAACCTCTCTATCCATTGGTGAAAACAGCATGTAAATCGGTGCAGTAATTTTTGAGTTTATCGCGAACAGACAGACAGACAGACGCGACGGAGGACTTTGTTTAAAATATATAGTCTAGTGATAATTAAACTATTGACAAACAATTTATTTAATTTGTCTTTCAAAATATAATTTATTTTATCTATTTTTTTTTGCACTTCTCGGTTCGCGACTCGTGAGATTGATTACGTACGACTAATTGGGTATTAATTGCCAATTAAGTAAAACATTATATAGATCCCTGAACGTGGCTTTCAATGACCTGTTAGGAATTTTTGTCTGGTCAAAAATACGATTATTTAGTGTCAGCGGTAATCAAATATGTCCCCAGCATTATCTCTAGTTGGGGGGCAAAAGATATTTGCGAAACTGCGCAATAAATGTACACGTATCAACTGAGTGCTTTGAGGTAACGATGAACCGATAACATGGGGCCATGTTTTCAGTTGTTTAGTTAACAGACAGTTGAATAATATGTTTTTAATGACAAAGGAAAAAGCGTGAGAGCATGATCTGAACTTGTACTCGTATTTATTATTGATTTATTTCGGTTCAATAATAAATTTAATGGTTCAGGCCTGCGATGTGATTGCTACACTATTATGGATATGTAGAAATTCACAAATTTTGAAAGATTTTATTCTTCTATATTCTATTATCACACACAAGATTTCTGTCGTTGTCAGAGCAAGAGATCATAATTCACAAACCACACATAAAATCAAAAAGATTCATAAGTGCAGGCCCAACTGGGATTCGAACTTGGTTATGAACAATTACTGTATTATCTTTGAAAAAAGTCTTTTCCAAAAGTGATAGTGATTTTGAAATAGCAACCTTTAACTCACTTTTAGAATACTAATAAATAATCTAATAGAAAATCCAACCCTAGTATAGTTGGATAACTGATTTATAGGAAGGAATAGGGAAATGGGCTCCGGCATCTCTAACTCACTCACCGAAACAAAAGCACACATTTCACTATGGTCTTTCATAAGGCCCTTCTTACAGCTGCCACACTGGCTGCCCAAATGACTGAGAAACGCAATGTGTGCTGCCACTACCATTTGTTTCTTTAGATTTATGTTATTTTTTTCTTTTTTACAGACATACGGATTCAAGGGATATTTCAAAGGTGCGGTGCCAAGAATGCTCCGTAGAACATTAATGGCAGCTATGGCGTGGACCGTATTTGAACAAATAACCCGATCTATTGGTTTGAAATGATTAAAATTAAAAAAAAAAATGGGTGAAATCCAAAGAGGTTGAACGCAAATAGGTTATCTCTGTAGTGGGTGCAAAGTTCCTTGTCTATGGTAGAGTTAATGTTTCGTTCGTTTTATCATTTTCTCATTAGTAGTTTAACTTTGTTATCTTTTGACCGAATGTGTAATTTTAATGGATAGCATTTTAAAAGATTTATTAGAACTCATTATATGGTTGTTTTTTAATACTTATTCAATTTTATGTTTTGGTTTTTTCTTGTGTAATTTTTATGTTTAAATATATTATTAATTTGTACATATCACATTGAAAATTTCTTAACTAAATTATACAATTATGTTATTTCATGATTCCATGTTAAACATATATATCATGCTGAGGTTAAATATTGAAAATGTGATTGAAAAAATTCCAGGAAATTTTTTTTTTTAATAAAATGACTACGTAATAATTTAATAGCTTTTAATGGGGTTATTGTCATACAAATTATAATCCTAATTAAGTTACAAAGATGTTTATTTTTTGTCAAAGTTGTGATATTTTTATGTGCCTAATAAATTTAAAATAAAAATATATTGTCTTTTTTTTCTAATATTTACTTAGACTTCAACTTAGGTATAATGAGTAACTTGTTGAACAATACAGTGGCCTAGATGAACCCTGTATCAAATTATGTCGAAGCTCTTCTAATATACTTGACTGTGGTTAATGATTTTTTTACAATAGAAACAAAAAATCTCCATGTTTTTAGACACATTTCATTTATACTCTAACTAAAGTCTAATCTTTTAAACTTGTAGGCAATACAATAAACTTTAAAGTTTAACCGTAAGGCCTGAAAATTTAAGTGAAATTTTAGATAAGATTTTATGAATTTTCTTTTACATGGCTATCAAAATGTACGTTAATTTGATACGACTCACATCTACCATATAATATGTATAGTAATTGTAATCCAAATTTACGATGCATTTAACTTTTACTTATAACATTCGGCGTCAAGGGAACTAAAGCGAGACAAAAACATACGTAGGCTCCACGTAAAGATAATTAAAACTAGACCAAGCTCACAAATCGACATAAACGGAATATACCCCGTGACTAGTTTTTTATTTTACAAATCTTCCTAAAAAAGCTACTTAGTTCTATTTGATTTCCAATTTTAAAACGTGTCTGCCAAATATCCAATGATTATTCTCATGTGAAAAGTATCTTTTATTAAAATAATAATGTATATTTTACGATAAAAATATAATAACATTCTCAACAAATTAATCATTTTATTGTACATATACTTACATATTTACACAATATTCCTATTATTCTATATCACTTTATCTCACTCATATAAACTCGAGTCCCTCATACTTGACGTTCTCAATGAGCGTATCATGCAGCAAAACAGTGCCGTCTGTTCTAAAGGCAGATATGTACGTCGCTGTTTTTCCTTCAAATTCTGTTGTTTTTAAAGCGACTATTGCTTCGTCTTTCGATCCAGGTATGAACTTGAACGAAGAGAAACCGTGTTTAGGTTCTAGTTTTGTAATCTGAAAATAGAATTATTACGATTTGTAATACAAAATTCATACATTTCTATACGGGCCTGTAACGCTGGGGTTTGCTAAAAGGTCCTAAACTCATTATAATCTTTTATACAATTTATGCCTATATCTAAATCTAAGACTTATCTGTTTATTTATAATCGTCTGATGCGGTTATCCCAAACAATTTACATCTAATTGTGCTTAATCAATTTACATCCTTTATTTCCAATCCAAAGTTCTAAACAGATACTTAATCACATTATCATAAATTATTTTATTTTCTTTTAAACTTGACCCAACATTTTTATAGCTTAATCATATCATTTAGTTCTGTAGAATAAATATTATATCTATAATTTAATAACTCTGACGACAGTTTTAATGTTGGTTATTCAACTAGAAACCTCTTTAAATGGGTAATTTTTATTTTTAATATATAGTTCTAAGAAACTTAAAAAATTATTAAATTAAAATGAAAAACTATTTATTGAAATTAATTTTCTTTACTATTTGATCAATTGTCAACGAAACTAACTAGTACTTATGTATCTTAAAACGGATACTGTAAAACATTTATCTTATTGTAAGATGAAAAGGTTATAGTTTATCGACTTGGACCAACAGCAACGATAATATTTAAATATATTCTAAAACAAATATTAACAGCATAAACTTAGATAAGACTGAATGACAGTAAGGAAACTTGCCAATAAAATACTTATTGGATATTAAATAATGAACGTAATTATTGATCAGAGTTGATATTTTATTGTATACCTATTGTGTGTAATTTTTACATTATAAAATTAGTCCATATATAAGTAGATAATCTTATATTATGTATAAAAGTCGATGTGTGAATGTATGTGCCCATATCGGTCGCGGACGAAGTCGCGGGCAAAAACACTAGTTAATTATAAAATAAGTACATACCTCGAAAGCCTGCACTTGGCTAAAGTTATTGTCTGCAGTAATTAAGTAATTGCATCCCATTACTTCGTCTTTAGTTTCATTGTATGGCTCGTGGCTGCATCTTCGTGGAAGGAAATGCCACTTTTCAGTGATCGGTGACCATACTCCAGACTCGTGGATCATATATCCAGGCCAATTGATGCCTATTGAACTTCGCAATAACTTGAAGTTGTTTACCCAACTTAAATGTTGTACCTGTAAATTAAATTAATAATGTTTTCTTATCTACTAGATAAACTCACTGGTTGCTCAAGGACTCAAATGCATATATAGAGCTAACATTTCTTATATTGGGTCTGAGAGCTTATTCAAAAATCCAAAGTGAAATTTGAAATTACTACACCAAATTACATTCAGGATTTAAAAGTAGTTTTTTTTTTCTGGCAATTTTTAAAATAGATGCAAATACTTTATTGCAATAATACATTTTATGGCACAAGAATTTTAATCTCAAAATTTATTTATTTATTTATGGACATCTTGTAAGTATTTTATATCAATATTTTGCTAAATTTCCCAACAATACAAACTGGATAGTTTATCTGCTTTCTTTGTTCAGATAAAACTGTATTACTTTGTAAATATAAAGAGTTTTAATATAATAATTATTGTATGGAAATTTCTTATAATTTAGATTTAGATTTGGAGAATTTAGCTCTAGTATACATCTATAGTATAGTTCTGGTCTAGATCCGGCAAGTAGTAGCAGGACACCTACCATCAAGTGACACACTTAACATAAATGAAACATAAATTTACATTTGACGAGCCCATTGGATGTGTGGTAAGTGTACTTGCCTATTTTGGTACTGCCTACTGTTTTGGTGAGAGGGTATGAGATGGTCACAAGCCTTCCTAATCCCCTATCCTTAATCCTACTATGGTAGGCAGTGCAGTTGCAGCACTTGTGATGTTGCTTGTTACAGGCGATGGTATCCACCTACCATCGAGTGACAAACTTTACATACAAGAAAATAATTGGTTGGTTAGTGCTCTACAACTTTATAATTAATCAGAGAGCTGCATTTCACTTTGTAAAGCAAAATTTCAATCAACACAAATGCAATGCAGTTTTATGTGAGAATATTATGTCTTTTGGAGATTAAAGACACACTTAAAATGTGAGAATCTATTAAATAAATTTTAAAAAATACCTCTCCATGCATACTAATTGCTTTTACCCACATAGGGTCATAGCTCTGAAATTCACCACTAGCTGTTGTCCATTCCTTGCCCATAGAGCCAACATATAAAATCTCATCTTTGACTGTTGCCCATTCAGATTTGAAGCCTTTTTCCACAATGCCATTGCCGTCTGGCAAGATCACCCATGGCACCATTCTATTATTAACTATCTCAAAGACCTAAAAATCATAAAATTAACATTTTATTCGCCAAAGAATTTAGATAAAAATGACTATGGAAAGAATTTTAAGAACTGTTAACACCTTATCATGATCCATTATATCTTATATAGACTATTTATAAGACTATAAAGATAAATATAATAAAACAATTAAATTTTTTACCATTTTGTTAACTCCACTTTTGAGTACTTTATTGGCTCACTTAATGCTTAATGATTTATTTCTCAAAATCCAGTGAATGCATTTTATCTCACATTAATCTACATAAGAAGAAAACCTCTTCTTTTAAGTTTTGCTTCTGGTCCTTAGACCTTTAAAACATCATTGGGCTTTTACCGATAGAGTGCTCAGCCCTTGCAAACAATGTCACTGTCTACACTCACTAGGAGGTTACCAGGTGGAGGAACCTGGCACCTCCACATGAAGAAAAGCAACTAAGTATATAGTTATATGTGGATGTTTTAGAAATGAGGACTGCAGGAGGGTTTCCGACGTCTACCTATTTATTACAGTACTTATAAAAAATCACTACACCTATGAATAAAACCTATTTATAATTATACCTATTAATAATGGCAATTATCAATTTATAAATATTCACTACTTTCGATGGTCAAGTTTCATTGAAAAGTTTGTAAAAGTTCAACACTTTATGATCACTAGTAATATTAAAATGTATAATTAAATATTTTTGAGACATTAAAGGTTGGTTCTGAGAAAAACCAGATAAGCATGGTAAACATTTTGAGAGGTAGCAGAAATTTAAATTTTTATCAATTTCAATTCACTGTTACATGTGCTACTTTAGAACCTTGGGAGATAGTTAGGTTTGCTCTTGGCCAACAACCAGCTGTGTAGCAAGGATGAGGCCTATGATGGAGCGAGCTCACCCAGAAGATGCCTATTCACTCGAACTTTGAAAAGATGTGGGTTATATGAGCTCAGAAATACAGGTGCCAGCAGGGAGTTCAAAACAGTGGCAGTGCGCATTATAAAGGATGTTTTAAAGCGCTTGGTCCGAAAAATATATAAGCAAATACAATGTCTTAGGGCCTCTTTCACCATCTCTGAGTAAAGTGTCAAATAGGATAACCGCCATTTAAAGTCAGCGGTAAGAAAGCGTATGAGTTTCACCATCTTCGAGTAGCATTACTCAAGGGTGATTTCAATGAAATTGCCACAAGATACTCATAACATTTACTCGCCAATTAGCTTTACTTGAAAAGTAACTAATCAACACTTTACTTTTAGTTGGTGGAAAAGGCCCTTAGTGTCATTTATAAGCAAAAACAATGTCTTAACTCACCATACCACTTCTATCGTCAAACGTAAGCAATCTTCCATCATAGACAATTAGTTCCGACAGCTCCATTCCTCTCCCCTTATGAGAGTATGTTGATGTAAGCAATACATTCGGCATTTTATCCCATGTTACAGTGACATGTTTCTTACTATGGTGATAGCTCAGAAACCCTTTCTTCAAATAGCTATTATATGTGTTAGTCTGTGTATTACTCTTAGAATTAGTATCCAAATCGGCTACAATGCCTATCCTAAATGTAACTAAATCTCCAGACATCTGTGGTTTTGTTAATGGATATGTTGCATTATACGGTCTTAGTATGTGAGTCCATCTATGTAGTCTATCTTTCTGTGTTTCACTAGCGGTCCACCAGTTATAGTAAAACAAAATTAGTAAAAAAGCACCAATAAGTGAAATTAATAAGACAAATTGGGGCTGTATTCGCACGGTGTTTCCAACTCTATAAGTAGCTGGGGTACGAAGCGCCTTGCGCCAGTCACGAAGGGTCCCTTTCATTTTATTATCTTCGAAATCAAAGTTATATTCATACATAACGTAAAAACAATTATTTCATTCTCGATTTCTTTTCATAATTACAATTCAAGCTGCGAATATATTAATTGACTAGTATGTTAATTTTTCCAAAAAACTAATGTAATGAAACGTGTTCCCATTCATACCAAACATAATGTTTAACCAATTTTAGCGATGATTTTAAACATGACACAAAATGTGAAAATTATTTTCTGACACTTTTACACGGTTGGTGCACTTTTCGTTAATGAATGTAATAAATTTTAATTGCTTAATATTGTTCATTTTGGAATTAATAATCTTATAAAATTAATACCATTTTATACATATAAATAATTTGCTCATCGCCTAATCGGATCGGTATGGTTATCTATCCGTCATATCAGCTGTCATCTATCAATTCTATCATCATATCATCAGTCAAAACAACACGTCTGCAGTCTGCACGTCGTAATGACATACAATGACAATGACATTGACATCTATGAAAATAGACTATAGACTATAACTAAACTATAACAACTAACTTGTATGATAATAAAAAATCTGAGTGTGTAGTTCGAGTTTTACTCGATTAATCGCATCGAACGCGTAAACGTGAATTTGTATGGGAAATTGGGAAAAAAGCAGCGCCACCTAGTGGTAAAAGTGAGGTTAGATTTTAATTAGTGCCAGCAAACCCTATATTTTAGGAAAACTTTTATATGTAGCTATTGAAACCCAATTTTATGGAATTTTTTTTTGGTTTTTAGTAGATATGTCCCGCAAATTCTGCACATTTTAGAAATTAACAAATGAAATTATAACTTAGATATAAAATTAATTTCAGTTTTTTAGTATCAGAAATGTCATGTATTTTTATGTATTGCTACGACAAATGACTAATGAGTAGGTAATCATAAGGTAATTACGTAGTATAGAATCGGTAAGCTACTCGAATTGAAAAGTGCCCTCTTAACGCTCTGTTCCAGGGTTCCTGGATTTTACTGCCGGCAGGGTCAACTTTGAAAATGAACTTCAAAGTTGGCTCTGGTCTGGATCTAGAAAGTAGTCAGTAAAGAATTCATCCTTCATCTCCTTGTCCTTATCAAACTCTTATAGCGTAAATTGCGTAAACCTACCATCATATGAACCATCAGCCTGTTTACCGGTCCTTACATAAGAAAAAATCAATTACAAAACGTAAGTGGTTTATCAAATTGGGCAGACAAAAATGTTTAATAAAAACACAAAAAGCGCACGAATGCTTTCACTATCAACAGTAATTCAGAAGTGATTACTCTCATCGCGGACGACCCAACAAAAAAAAAAAGGTTGGTAATTGAAATGGAAATAATCTTTACTGTTCAATAGTTGGACAATTGATATTTTTGCCTTTCGATAAATTGATTCGTGCTATACATCCGTCGTGCAATCGAAGACGCACGCTAAATAGATAGGAAGTAAGTTAATTACAAATTATGTAGGATATTATGCAGTGGGTACAACTCTCACCATCTCTAAAATTACTTTCAAACATTTTACTCACTCGAATCACACGGATGTTGTGGTTAGATGCATTTAATCCATATTAGTCCATAAATTCAAATATTATAAATACGAAACACTCGTTAATTATTATTATGACTTATTAACGACTGTGCCACTGCGTTACTATACATAGATAATAAAAAATAATAACCAAAATTCAAGCAATGGTCATGTCATTTGACATGTTGTCATTTTTATTAACAAATCTGAAGTAGAAAGAAATATTTTGAAATAATAAATATACTATGCACGGTGTTTTTACTAATGCGCTCTGGTATTTGGAATTTTTCGTGTATGCAGTCGCATTGATATTGTTCTTTATGTTCATTTTGTATTTGGCCAACAGACATGACTCCTATTACGCAAGATATGATCTAAGAAGAAAGTGAGTATACACATCAGAATACAAATATTCTAACAGAATTTACTTAACCTACAAGAAAATATTTTGTGACGAAAAAATAATAATAGGTATAATAAACTTGAATCATACAAGAAATGTAATCTCATCCCACTTCTTCCCATGTCTAAGGAAATATTTTGCCATGTAACCCAGACGGCATAATTTAAATAAAAATTTCCTTGTGTAAGCTTCACCCTGGTACTCGCTAGCAAATTTTCTTTGACTTTATTCGCGCCGGGGTAATACCCACAGAACCATTATAAAATAAAGTCGCTGTCCGCCTTTGCCTGTTTTTAGCTAACTTCTAAGCCATTAACCACAAGTATCTAAAGTGATTGTCTATTTAGGAGAAGTTAGTCCATTTAATTACAAATAGAAGTTATTTATTTTATTAGACAACCGACTAATGTCAAAATCTAAAGTAGGTACGGCCTACTCGTAACACATTTGTAGTCACTATACGGGTTGTGGTGCCTGAACAAAAAATTTAAAAAGCCACCTAGATTATCATAGTAACCGAATTTTGTTATTTGTTTTTACCGTTTAATAAATATTTATATAACTAATAAATTTATTTTAGATACTTAGCTGATGGTACCTGGTTTTTGCAAGCGTAAAGAATAAATAAGTAAGTACAAATTGCTATAACTGCTTTGACGACGAGTGCCATACAAAATTATTTGTAGTATTTATTTGAATTTTTTTTTGTGGTGTTAGTGCGTCATCGCACAAGAATTGCCAGTGCGTACAGGTTAAATTAAACTGCACCTATAGTTAGGAGACAGGCCACGCCGCTATTAAATCATTTCGAAGAAATGCCTCAACCTACCGAAAGGGTTGCCATCAGAATTTTTTTTTTTTAATGTTAAGGTCGACAGACAGGCTGACGGTCCACTTGATGGTAGGTGGCTACCGTCGCCTATAACACAAGCAACGCCACAAGCGCTACAAGTGCGCTGCCGACCATAGAAGGATTAAGGATAAGGGATAAGGGAAAGGGGTAATGGGCTCTGGCATCCCTTACTCACACACCGAAACACAACAGCACATAATGCTGTTATTTCACGGTGGTATTCTGTAAGGTGGTGGTTACTGCCGCCAGACGGGCTGCCCAAATGACTGCGAAACGCAGTGTGCCCTACCACTACTTTTAAATCCAGACCAGAGCCAATTTTGAAAATTATATTAAAATTTCCAAAGTTGACCCCGCCGGGAATCGAACCCGGGGCCTCTGAGACGTAAGGCAAGCACTCTTGCCATTCGTCCAACGGGCTCGTCAAATAGAATATCGTCAATAGTCAAATAGAATACGGGAGTTTTTAGTCTGTAGGTCACTGGGCACATTAATCCTAGTACCTACTATTAAATCCTAGTAAAGCTTATTGTAAATATTTGCTTAAGAATGTTAGCTCTAACTTTCTTATATATTTTGACATTATTTAACCAAAAATTTTGTCGTCTTAATCAAAGGTTTGAATTCATTGTAGTAACTTCAGATCAAATTCTGATTAAGTATATTATTTGTGTCTCTAGATTACTTTTTGTAAATATTCTGTGTGCACAAATTCAAATAACAACAAATTCTAATATTATGAATACAGCTTTTTAAGTTTATTGGATGACTCAAAGTTATGTACATCCATTCAAATAATGGGCGAATAATATGGCTACTTTTTTTTTACTAATTGTTACCCAGTGACGTAAAAACGTCGAAATTAGACGTGTTAGACAGATCAGAGCTTATACAGAGACTGCAATGCTTGCTGGTATTGCTCTGAGGGAAATGATCTAAAATATGGAGATCCGTCAAAGTGCCAAGGTTGTCGTCAAATCCTAATTCATAATCAGCTGAAGTTAAAATGCTTAAAAAGTAAAGGGCCATAAAACAAAAAAATCCAAAAAAGTTTTATTGCTAAAATACAATCACAATCCTTCATATTGTATGTTGCAAAAAGACTTATGGTTGTTTTATTCAATATATAGTATATATTGATATTTTTTTTATATTCAAAAGTAACTTATATGCTTATATCTCATCTAGTATTCAGTTAATTATAAAAGTAATTGAAACATTTAATGCTACTTAAAAATACGCTTCTAACGATATATAATATGCATATAATTTGATATATATATATCTAACTAGCTGTGCCCGCGACTTCGTCCGCGACCAACGCGACCGCACGCACAGAAGAATATATATATGAGTGAATATCAAAAAAATTGTACGTAACACAAAAGAAACACAATGGAATATTAACATTTCTGTAACACAAAGGAATATAAAGGTGCATTATACCAACAGTGTATTTGCTTACGGACATTATTTTATCTTTTACATTTTGTATTTTAATTGACTTGAATAAATGTATTTTATACTAATCAACATTTGACATGACGCAAAACTATAAAGTTTAACACATTATGTAGAATAGTTAAGGTAGTAAGGTATTTAAAAAATAAACAAAAATAAAATAGTTTAAAAATCTTATTTATATTATCACTAATTAAAAATCTTAAAGAAAACTATCTAAAATGCAACATTTTGCAAGTAAAAACAATAGCAGTTTCTCCGGATTTTCTTGACTCAACTTTTGTCGATATCTTCATTGTCTCTCTGCTCCAGAAAGCACAAATTGTAACTATGGTTCTATCACGTAAATACACCAATAATAGAGATAATTATATAATTTTTCACATTAAAAACGGAAAAGAAAATGCCAAAATAGATTTTTTAAACATAAATGAAAAAGTATATATTTAGTTAGGTAATGTAAACTGGTCTAAGTCTATTGATGTTTTTATATTTTTCGTTTTAGTTCGGTAAGTTTTTGAAGTTCATATTTCTTATATAAAAAAATTCTTTTTCTTTTTTATATTTAAGGCTTTTTAGTGTAGAGTCTATACATGGGCAATTTCGTACTGTGCTCCTCACGGTGTTTTTCTTTACAGTAAGTAAGAGCGATAAGTTAACGAAAAAATATGCAATCGAATGGCGAAAACAGCTTTCAAATCGGATCAGTAGTTCTTTATAAAATCGCGAAGATATGATATAAACGAGAACCAACTTTTTTTTAGTCGGTTTAAAATAATAAAAAAAAAAACATTACAAAATTATCATGAATTAATGGATCACAATGAATTTTTATTCATATAAATTTAATATTTTGAATGTAGAAATATACAACGTAAATATATTCAGACTACAACGTACATTTTAAAACGAAAAAATGTGTCACACGAAAGAAACATAATGGAATATAAAAATTGCCAATGTGTATGCACCCTTTTTTTGTGTGGCGTCACCCAATGGAAGCAAAATATAACCTATCAAAACAAGAAACCACGCACTACAAACAAAGTAAAAAGATTTTCACAATTCTCGTCTATCACACGATTTACTTATTAGAAATAGTATCAAAAGATAATATATCTGTAGTAAAATCATTAAACTTACCTGAGATATTGCGTAACACAAGTAAATATTTTACAATGCAACAAAACGGTAACCTCACAAATCAAAGCAATACAGCAAAAGTAAGATGGCTGACGTTTTGTTTTGTGAGGTTGAGTGGTAAATCGAGTGTTTCCGGATGTAAAAAAATACGAATGCGTTCCGAAAGTATATAACAAGACACATAATATCGTCACACAACGGTCGTCACACAATGTAATGAAATATGGAGACATCAGTTTTACTTCAGTTTTCTTATTTATTACAACGTTTCTAAAGAAATAAAAAGGTTTCTTATGCACAGTGATCGTTTTCCAAGTACAGTTTATAAAAAAAAACTGTGTTCGATGGATTATGAAAAAGTTATTATTTTTTTCTTTTAAAAGTACCACGGGAGACACTACTTTTTTGTATGACAAAAAAAAACTTCACTTCATTAGATTTAGTTTTTATTGTATTCCTTTGGACTAATTCAGTTGATCTGGTATTTATATACCAAAGAATGAATATTGAAGCGCCTTTTTGAAAAATACGGCTTATTTATTCACCATAGGATTTTTTTACACCCGTATTAATATGGGGACATTGAGCTTTTTCAAAATGTACAATTTTTTTGATATCGCCTCATATATATATATATATATATATATATATATATATATATATATATATATATATATATATATATATATATATATATATATATATATATATATATATATATATATATATATATATATTCTTCTGTGCGTGTGTATGTCACTGAACTGGTCCTAAACGGCTGGACCGATTTTGATGAAATTTTTTGTGTGTTCAAGGGGATTCGAGAATGGTTTGTATTAAAAAAAATTGGTCGCGGACGAAGTCGCGGGCACAGCTAGTTAGATATATATATAAGAAAATAGACTCAAAATAATTTAATTTTTTTTTCAATTAACTCTCCTGTAAAAAGTGTAATTTTGTTTTGTGGCCCTTTAGTTTTTAAGCAGCGATATGGAGTCTTGGAGATCGCTGGCTCGCTGGACCTAGAGGTCAGTCAGGGAAAGCTATGATTTTCGCCAAAGGGCTAGTGTCCATATTCATCAGCACATGTTTATTCAACATTTCAGAATACTTACATAATATGCGTCTTCTTCGTTACAGTACCCTGGACAGAACTATAGAGTACATTAGAGAAACTGCAACGCAACGCAACGCAACGCGCGTACCTCCCCGTGGACACGCGACCCGTATGTTGCGATTTAGGTTGTATATGGTTCTTAAGAATTATATTTAGCATCCTCACAATGGGAATTTGCTATTATTTCGCATACGCTTTAATTAATTCAACCAAATTGAGGTTCGGTATTTTTGTACAAGTTTAAAGATTAAAAACTTTTCTCTGTGTAATTAGATTTTATAATAGAAAATTCCAAATAAATATGTTTACTTGAGAAGATTTTCTTTATTTTTGTAACTAACAGTTATTTTTAAAATGTCAATTTGCCTTTCTCTAAGGGTCAAGTTATCTTGACCCTTAACAAACAGACAGACAGTTAATTAGGAATACTACTATTTGTAATATAAAAGTAATAATTTTATTGTTATCATTTTTTTATATATTTATATGAACTTTGCGACATCCCTACTACTACAGCTACTAAGGTGAGTGTTATAATATTATACATATACAGGCAGATAATAATATATAAGTATATTTTAACATACAGAAACAATTGAAATGTCAGTACTGAAACAGTTTGATTAATTTGTGTATGATGTTAATTAATCTTATGTTTACTTTTATGATTTGTTTTGAGTCGATTTTTTTTTCATTCTTTCTTCATACTATTGGCATTACTAAAAACTGGCTTGCTATCTGGACCTCTGGAGCTCGTATTTTCGTTTGAAATCGTTGATTCTTAAATTTTGCTTTTCTATTTAAACTGTAGAAGAACTTGAAACAACTCCCATTGTTTTTTTTTATCATTATTTGTCTGTTCCCCTAAGCATACAAAACAAATTGAGAGTGCTCTCTTAGTTAACTTCGATGTTAATAAGTAGTCTAACTTAAGCGTAGGGTGTTTTTTTAAAAACGAAAATGTTAGTTTTTAAAATTTTTAAAGTGGGCTTATTTGAACAATGTGTGAGTAAACAATCGTGTGAAAAAGTTGATGAAGATATTGTATTCAAGTTTATATTCTGTTTATTATCTGTCGAGTAAAGATGTTTTAATAATTAAGTACTGAGCTATCTTAAATCCTCTTATATATAATAATAACTTATGTATAATAATATACTTATTATAATATAATTATAATTATATAAATTATAATTGTTTGTTACGTTTTCACGCCTTAAGTAGGTACTTTAATGATTATTTTGATTATAAGTGTGTAGTAATTTAGTATGCTTTTATTATTTTGTTTTTGTCTTAATTTTGTATTTCTAAAATTTTATTCCGCCTTTAAATGCCTCCCTACACTTGGCTCCCATGTCTAGGATGCCAATGGTTCCCAAGCGGAGAGTGAGACAGTATCATTTTTAGAAAATCTTTGAATGCAGTATTACTAACTTTTAAAAATAACATAAAGTCTTCTTTCAGCAAAATATCCTATCTACGATATCTGAGGTACTTTCCCTTCATGTAGCATAGTCTTGGGACGCCCTGAATACCGGAGTCTGCGTTAACATAATATGGCGGGAAAATGTCCGTATACACTGCTCCATAAAAGCAGCTGTAATAAAATAATCACCCAGCTATTATACCATAAGATATTTTTTTTATAAACGTTATCAGCGTGCAAACAAACCGTCATGCCCACTGGTGCAGTTCATCATTAATTCAAAGATAAAATTCATACTTAGTGTAAAACTAAAAGAAACTGTTACAATTTGTTAATAATAAATTTTGGTAATTAAGTTTATGCTAATAGGGCAGATATTATGATGAATCTGATAATTCGAAAATGGTCACAAAATTTTTACTTTAATTACTTATATAGTTAAAGAGATCTTCGTCTGGGATCGCGTTGATTCATTGCCTGAGAACTAGACTGTGTCAGTATTAGTAGACATGCGAGTACAGTTACAGAGCAATGAAATGTTTAGAGATTACATTTATTAGCTCCAGTTGGAGAGAGCGCAAAAGACGTCTTGCTGTAAATGAGTGTGTCAGTGGTAGTACTGGATGTAGTTGCTCTAGTACCACTGGACTGTACTATAGTTTGTTTTTTAATCTCAGACACAAAAATGACATTACATTTGACATGCATTACATACATTTCATGTCATTTCATGGTATCATTATATGCAAAGTTGACATTTGCATGTGTCATTTTTGTCTCTGAGATTAAAAAACAGACCGTAGTGATACCTCTTGGTATTGCCAGTACTATTAAAAAGAAGCTAGTTAAAATATCCTATAGCTGCTCTAGTACCATTGGACTGTACCATAATAGTACGAGTGATACCACATGGTATCGCCAATACCATTATAAAGAAGCTAGTTAAAATACACGTATCCTTACTTTATGATATAATACAATGTTATATTAGTTGCTTTACCAACGAGTTAATTAATTAATTGATTAATTAGTTATTAAGCAAGTTACCTATTGGTGTTGAGATAAAAAATTTTAATAAAAATATTTTTTTATGTGGCGATCGACAGACAGGCTGACGGGCCATTTGATGGTAGGTGACTACCGTCACTTATAACACAAACAACGACAAATGCAAGTGGGCTGTCTACTTTGGCAGAATTCTTTTTTCTATTAGAGATGGGTTTGCTCTTGGCCAACAACCAGCTGAGCAGCATGGATGAGGCCTAAGATGGAGCGAGCTCACCCAGAAGATGCCTATTCACTCGAACTTTGAATAGATTAGGGTTATATAGGCTCGGAAACACAGACGCCGGCAGGGAGTTCTAAACCTTGGCAGTGCGCATTATAAAGGATGTTTCAAAGCGTTTCTTCCGAAAAAGAGGGATTTCGACAAGATGAGGATGGTAATCAGCCGTACGTCTGTGTGTCCGATGGAAGAAAGGGGAAGGCGGTATGAGCTCATGTAACTCCTGAGCACACTCTCCGAAGTACATCTTATAAAAAACACATAGACTGGCAATTTTGCGTCTATGTGCCAGGCTGTGCATCTTAGATTTTAAAAGATTATATTAGGGTTAAAAAAAAAACCTTGCATGCACTAAATGTAAGGGAAAAAACATTCTGTTCAAGTACCTCCAATAATATGTTAGCACGTCCGCAATGGTTTTAATACTTAACACTTGAATACGGTAATTTAGCGATTGAAGAATAAAAGCAACAAAAAAATTACCTTGAGCGGCGTTTGCGTTTATTTTATTGTCATAAAAGTCAAGATGTTATCATGCGTGTGCAGTCAATAACCTTACTATAAGAATTCAAACTATTTAAATTTATTATCCCCGTAAAAATAAAATAGTAAGTACGACCAATAATTACCTCGGCGCTGTTAAAAAATTATGGTGTTATTGTAATATGGGCAAAAATTCACGTAAAAACTGGAAGTAAATGCGTTTAATACATAAGTATGTATTGCATTCATATGAGGAAGACAAATGAAAATAGTACAACAAAATATTTGGAAAACAGTAGGTACTGTTCTCTCTTTAATTAAATTTCTCAAATGACTGTTTCTGGTACTTTATTAAACTAGAGTAGTATTACCCGACGGGAATTAAAATTTGGTACAAATTTGATACAATTGGTATTAAAGAAATGGGGTGTGGTTATTTCGTGGAAACGGTCGTGTGTTTTACGTGAATACGTGTACGTTACGAGTACCTAATATTTCCTTTGAATCTATATTTTATGTATTTATGTCCAACGAATTCGAATATACAATATATACCAAAAAATCTTTAATCCTTTAGCTATTGAGTGGTATAATTTAATTTTGGATGTAGTTGATAGATATGTGGCTAGAGCATCAAACTGTATACTCCGATTTTGTTATCTGTTTTCTGAATTGCCTCCCAATACGTAAGCAAAAAAAGACGTATTCACCCCAAAAAGTAACTGAAGTTACTTTCGCTCAGTAAGTATATTGAATTAAATTATATTGTACATTTATAAAAATTAAATTGAACGCTTACAATTTAAAATATATCCTATAAAACAATAAATACATACGTGTACCATTAATTTTTATTTACCTTCGACGAGTGGCTAAGTTTTAAATGCTAATTGATACAACGACATATTGCTGGCGAGAAGAGATTAATTAATTGCAGGTGCATTGTGACAATGTAAAAAGAAGATAAAATTCGCTCCCACAAAGACAACAATGCGGTTTTGTTTCCAAAAACGACTCGGAACGTAAAGGCCGAATAGAATGGTCATATAAATTACACGGATGCATTATCTTTAATACTCGTAGCTAAGCGACAACTGTAGTCAACTAATAAAATTTTCGCTTGAAATCCTACAAACATTATAAATACGAAAGTTTATGAGAATGTGTTGTATGTTTTTTCCGTTCGCCGGTTGTATGGGTGTTTATTCAATAATTAATACTAAATTATTATAAATGTGAAAGTCGTCAGTCTGTACTTTTTACGCCTTACAGCAAAATTCAAATTAATTGCTCACTATATGCAATAAATATCTATTTATTTTTTTAATTTCTCCCTTAGTGTTGCCTGTGTCCTTGGGCGACGGTAACTACCTACAATCTAGTGTACTGTCAGCACGTCTACCATTACAATATTTAAAAAAATGGAATTAAAAAAACAAAACCATATCAATGGTCATAACCTATCATTATTATAACATCCACCGTTTTTTAAACATCCGGTTTATATTATCTCCTAAAATAAGTACCAGTTCATAAATATAGCACGAATACATTTTTTAAATTAATATTGGAGTTCCCACAATCAAACATTTCACATGATTGGGATGTAGTGGCTTGCTTTCAGTCACATATCAATCATGTCAATACGTATTGTGAACATAATAATATTAATAATATAGAAAAGCAACAGTACGCGTCTCACAGCTTGCACCAGTAATAGTAACATTGATGAATGATTTTTTGTTGGCAAACATACTTTACCTTATGTAACCCTGAATAAATAAAAAAAAAAGTTTGGAAATATTTTTTTTTTCTAGTCTGGATCTAGAAAGTGGTGGCAGGACACACTGCGTTTTGAAACTTTGGGCACCTCGTCTGACAGCAGTAACGAACCCTTAAGAAAACCGTGAATTAATGGTGATTAAAAAATGTCAAATCCCATTTCCCTATCATTTCCTAAATCCTACTATGATCGCTACGGTATACAGGTGCTGCAAGTGCTGTTTGTATTATGGGCGACAGTAGCCACCTACCATCAAGTTGACTGTCAGCCTGCCTTAACATTTATTTAAAATGTCATGTCAATATATGTAATACCATTATTTGTTATACTATATTTGAAGTAAGACTGCATTTTTGAAAATCTTTTGTTACTTTCAATATGCGATTTTGAATATCAACCAAACTCTGTCTTTATTTAAAAAATATTATTCATGTTAAAATGATCAATATCTACGGAATCTTAATGTTTATTTCAGACTCGCACTTGACTAATAATATTTGTGTTTTCTCTAAATCTCAGACTGATCTATGCGACCACTTAAGAGCGTTAAAAAGCGTGTTTGGTTGTGCTACAGAGAAGCGATGGGTCTCTTTATAACTGCCACCATTGTAGTCTAATACATAATACAATGTTGTGAATTATTGAGTCAAAATTGATAGGAGAAATTAAATAATTGTAAAAGTCTTTATTTATGAAATCTGTTGCAGCTCTTTTTGCGATAAATGGAGACAGGCTGACTGATTGACCATTTAGATACGCTAAGAGGATAAGATTTTATTTATATATCTTTTTAATTTTTGTTAAAAGAAAAGATGAGGACAAGGAAATGTTTATCGATATCCTTCCTGTCCTTTCTTCATTTAATTTCCCATGGATTATTTCGTAAAGCTTCTGATACTCGATATCGTAGCTTACTGTTTGTAGGTCACGACTTTTGGTTAGTAAATAATATATCAAAACTAATAATAAATCTGTAAGGGTCGGTCATGGAGTAAGTTACTTTGTTTTCAGAGATATCGTGTTTATAGGCTCTATACATGATACTGAAACTAAATTGACCATTTTTAGAATTTTTTTCTGTATGTATGTATGTTCCTCTATAACTCTTAAACGAATTAACTGATTTTCATGAAACTTGATAGATAAACATTTAGACGTACGGGACACAAGATAGGCTACTTTTAGCTAGCTAGTACTATTATAATTTTCTGACAGTAATGTGTATTATGATTGCGTATGGAATGTATCGTTTTTAAGTAATTTTCATAATGGACAGTTAACCCAAACAAACTCTAGATGATTCGGTTGAGTTGGATGGTTTAAAAGAGGTACGTTTAGAAACAGACAGCAGTGTACAGCGACTTTACTTTATAATATAGATGTTTCTTAAATTTTAAATAACTCTTAAGTACTTTTTAAACTTTTTAAAACTTTAAGTAAAAATAAATTTTAAATTTTGTTTTATTTGGGAAAAAAAATTACTTACAGTAAATTTGAAATTTACTATAGTAAATTTTAGAAAGGAGAAACATACTTAAATAAAGGTAACAGTGCAATCAACATTTTCCACGACTGGTTTAGATAATTAATTGCATACAAAATAATATTGAGTGAAAGAAAACTGAATTTATGAGTTACATCTCTACTTACATTGAAGTACCTAATTACCAAATAACTTTGTAAATTCTATAGCAAAACATTATAAAAATTAAAGTAATTATCCGACCGCTTCTTCAAACTTTTAACTATAGTTAATAAGTAGTTGTGTGTAAAGTAATTATTAGTCTGTTGTATTGATGAATCGAACAACACTGTACAAGTGATTAGTATACTTTTAAAAGGTCTTTAAGTGGTTGTGTTTTAGTGATAAATTACAAGCAGAATTATCAATTCCAAAGAAAAATAATTACTAATTTAAATAATTTAATTTTGATTTCATATTATTGTACAATTCATTGAAGACGTGAGTGGATGAAGGTGATATGTCGCATTTTTGGGTTTTTTCGTTTTTTTGCGTTGATGAAAAAAAAATTTTGCGTCCAAATAAATGATTGCAGACCTTAAGATCGTCGATTTAAGACATTTTATGGGAAATAAAAAGTCGAAAAAGGTGTTATGTAGAGTTAGTTTTAAAAAGCAAAAAGTGCAGAAAAGTTTACTTTTGTTAATGGAAGAGTGAGCTATGTTCACTTATTTTATTTTTTTTAAATTAAATAATAGAAGTGTTTACTTGCTATCATACCATTAATATTTTAGGTTGTTTACACAACTTGGCATCATGATTTAGTACAAAAATCAGTTCCGTGGCGACTTATCTCAAAAATTAAAAGTAAAACTTTAACCTCGATTTATTCAAAATTGGAATTGTGCGACATATCACGTTCATCCACTCAAGTCTTCCATTGTTCCAATTTACAAAACGAATATTCACTTAACAAATGTGTCGTTCATTGTAAAAGTGGTGTAACTCCCTATTTTTAAAACCATCTTTTCTTGCCTAATGGTATCACATTTAGTCATAACTTTCAATATAAAAGTGAAGTGACTCCAATAGTTACATTAAAATCCCATAGATGAAAACAATGAATGAATGCTTATATTTTTTTTCCTACACTATAATTCGCAAAAAGCTCGTTATTCTAAAATTCAGTTACAAGGAGATAGTTCACTTTTACAATGAACGACACAAATATGTGTACATAACGCAAATGGGTGCTGATATTGATTTTGATATACTTAGCGCCTGTTTCACAAACGTCAAGTAGGCCAAACTGTCATTTAAAGTCACCGGTAACCGGGGATAATGGAGCTGATATACCTTTGTTCGTACGGTAAACGTCCCAAACATTAAATAGAAAATAATAAAAAAAATTCGGCTATCGAAGATGCAGTAAACCGAGTGCATAATTCAATATAACAGAAAATGATTTCTAAAAGTAACTAATCAACACTTTACTTGTACTTTGTGAAAGAGGCCCTTAATTTGATTGTAAATCGGCGAAAATTAAGCGTAAATTGACGGCTATACTATTTAACTGAGTTGTTTTCTTTTCTTTTCGTTTTGTTTTCTTTTTCTTATTATTTTATTTTAATTTAAGTCGTTATAATAATTGTTTAGTTGCTATGCATATGTCTCAATTTCTATTTTGTAATTTATCTGTAATTTGCCTTGTATTACCTATACCTATTATAAGTTTTTTGTTTGTGCTGTTGGTGTAACTTTAGAAAAAAATAATAATAAACCAGAATGGAGACATAGAAACACTACATTCTGGAAATAATCTTCTTACGGAATTTTACAGAAGTTGCAGTTATACATAAGTTTATGCGTTTACTTGTGGTTTATTCTATTTATCTCCCTTAAAAAGTAATAGTGATGACTTAATGGGTTGGCCAAGAAGTTCGAAATATAGAAATTTCAATGAAAATGTTAAACTGTTTTATTAGTTATTAAAAATATAGTATTTGTTGTTTAAAAATAAACTGAGCATTAAAAATATTAATGCTCAGTTTAATAAATTTAATCCATACATTAATTGTTTTGTCCTATCCTTATCCTATTAATATGGATAGGAATTCAGATGAAGTTTCTGAAAAAAATGTGAAATATGAAGTAGATAACATTACCTATATCGATATACTTAGGACGTGGATGTTAAAAATATGTTAGCAAATGAAAATAGCAGGTTTTGACATAATTCTTGGGTTTAATTTTATTTTACAATTACATACTCGCACTCTTAGGCTGTAGGAAAACCAGTTTACGTCTGTAATTAAATTAATACGTATCCTAAATTATGTATTAGCACAGAGCCTTTAACTCAGCATAAAAAACGTGAATGGAATTTTAAAATAAAATTAAAAATTCCACGACTACTTACCAAGAAATATAATTGTTATGTCATAATTATGTGTTTTGCATTATTTTTATAACGAACTGCATATTTATTTATAACGATCCGATCTAGTACAAAAGATAAGGTAAATGTTTGACGATGCGATTTAGAAAATTATAAAAATAATTTTATAAAAATAATTTTATTTTACAATTTTTTGTGGGAAGCATATTTTTTCATGATTGGAGGACAAACAAAATGAATAAAAGGACGCAGAATAAATTTCGATAAAATTTATATGTAACGACCTCTGAAGATGACCCCTATATGTATCGAATTTTGAAATCGGTTGAAAATGAAAGCAATTGATATTAAAGTTAATGAAAAAAAAAACACATGAATTAAACACGATTTAAACATTAATGAATTAGCATAATACATATGAGACACAGACACCCTTTCAGCTTCATTATATTATGAACATTAGAACCTTTTTAGGGCGTGCCTTGGGATTTTTTTAGTTTAAGAGAGGGCATAAAGAGAAACAGCCAATCCTAGATTTGAATTTTATCTAAGTAAACAAAGTCTAATTCAATTAATTTTTTTAAATAGATAAATACATTATAAATGAAAGTGACGTCTGTAACAGAAAACATAATATAATGAAATTTTCTCGATAGAAAAAAATCACCAAGTGAGCTCTCATTTCCATCGATTTTAGTTTTATTTTCAAAATGACACACATTAAAAAGCTAAAAGTGTATCAGTAATTTCACTTCACATATTATCTAAGGCTTTATGTAACAATTTTTCATTTGACATTGTAGTTTACGAATAATTAATATTTAATACTTTTGGCACTTGTCACATTTTTATTGAGCGAGATGCGCTATCTTCCGTCGCATGTTGTGCGTAGTTCTACGTATTTTGTGTCACTGTCATGTCCAAGGGGCCACGCGGGTGAAATTACAAATTTTGTTTGCTTTATACCCATTCTTAACTAAAAAAGTATTGAAATAATTATATTGCTTGTAAAAAAAATCAACTGACAAATTGTCAGTATTCTCTATAATATACTCTATATCAGAGATTTTTTTTTATGGAAACGCAGAGAATTTTTTTTACACCCTTCTGACCCACAGTACCACCGACCATACCCCCCCCCCCCAGTGGTACGTAATGTTTATCTACAAATATGTTGAGCCTGAAGGCACTAGGTGTGCTATTGAGTACCTATTCTTTTTAGATTTCACTGAACTTACAGACAGTGTGATCAAGCCCTAAAAGTCTAATAAATTGATTAAAAATAAGGTTCTCCAGGGAATATCAAGGTTTATAGCTGTTTAATCGTTTTACGTCGCCTATCCCGAGATACTTCCTTCTGGGTAATGTAGCCGCCCGGATGCTAACTAGATACTTGATGTATTTTCCCACGTTACAGACATTGCAAAATTGATTGTTTAGTTAGACAATGTTATCGATATATTTTTTACTTGTATTGAGTATATTTTGAACTTATTTAGAACTAGCTGGCGCCCGCGACTTCGTCCGCGTTGAAAAAGAAAAAGTAGCCTATCCTGTGTCCTGTACGTCTAAATATTTATCTACCAAGTTTCATGAAAATCAGTTAATTCGTTTAAGAGTTATGGAAGAACATACATACATACATACATACATACATACATACATACATACATACATACATACATACATACATACATACATACATACATACATACATACATACATACATACATACATACATACATACATACATACATACATACATACATACATACATACATACATACATACATACATACATACATACATACATACATACATACATACAGAAAAAAATTCTAAAAATGGTCAATTTAGTTTCAGTATCATGTATAAAACCTATAAACACGATATCTCTGAAAACAAAGTAAATTACTCCATGACCAACCCTTACAGATTTATTATTAGTTTTGATTGATAACTACAAAATATAGCTTAGATTTGGACACATAAAGTTGATTTGATCTTCTTGAAGGTACGGCCTGTTTGAGGTCAAAAATCTAATAGATCGAATATTTTTTCTTAAAAAAAAGATGTCATAAAATTTTATGTAATTATTTTACACAGGTATATTCGTTAGGTGCTTATTCATCTTATTGATAAGATATTATTTTCAATCAGCGTAATAAAAGTCCATCCAAAGTTAAACCCGCTCCTAAGTTATTTTGACACATTAATTCTAATTAATATAAAGGATATCCTACTTGTTTTGAAGAGCTTTTGATTAAGTAAATGTGTAGGTATTAAGTACCTGCACTTTTATTTTAAGTAATAACATTACAATACATATGTAATAACTTAAACGCCTTATAATATTGTATGATATTATGAGCAGTAAAATAATACTAATAATAAATTTGTAAGGGTTGGTCATGGAGTAAGTTACTTTGTTTTCAGAGATATCGTGTTTATAGGCTGTATACATGATACTGAAACTAAATTGGCCATTTTTAGAATTCTTTTCTGTATGTATGTATGTATGTATGTATGTATGTATGTATGTATGTATGTATGTATGTATGTATGTATGTATGTATGTATGTATGTATGTATGTATGTATGTATGTATGTATGTATGTATGTATGTATGTATGTATGTATGTATGTATGTATGTATGTATGTATGTATGTATGTATGTATGTATGTATGTATGTATGTATGTATGTATGTATGTATGTATGTATGTATGTATGTATGTATGTATGTATGTATGTATGTATGTATGTATGTATGTATGTATGTATGTATGTATGTATGTATGTATGTATGTATGTATGTATGTATGTATGTATGTATGTATGTATGTATGTATGTATGTATGTATGTATGTATGTATGTATGTATGTATGTATGTATGTATGTATGTATGTATGTATGTATGTATGTATGTATGTATGTATGTATGTATGTTCCTCCATAACTCTTAAAAGAATTAACTGATTTTCATGAAACTTGGTACACAAACATTTAGACGTAGAGGACACAGGATAGGCTACTTTTTCTTTTTCAACGCGGACGAAATCGCGGGCGCCAGCTTGTATTGAATAAATTATTGCTCATATATGTTTGTCAGGCGTTGATTTTAGTTTTCAAAGCTTAGGGGCGCGGAAGGAAACAGTTCACATATATGTGTCGTTCATTGTAAAAGTGAACTATCTCCTTGTAAGTGAATTTTAGAATAACGAGCTTTTTGCGAATTATAGTGTAGGAAAAAAAATATAAGCATTCATTCATTGTTTTCATCTATGGGATTTTAATGCAACTATTGGAGTTACTTCACTTTTATATTGAAAGTTATGACTAAATGTGATACCATTAGGCAAAAAAATATGGTTTTAAAAATAGGGAGTTACACCACTTTTACAATGAACGACACATATTTCTCTCCGTTTTTCTATTCTCCTAACCTACCCAAAATATTCTAGGTATATTTTTCTACCTTTTTAATTGCATAATACTATTAAAATGAGCTATTATTACCATATAAAAAGAGTTCTATTTGATTTTGCTAAAATAAAACGCTTTAACTTGGATGGTCGTACAAAAACTATAAGAAAGAAGCGAAAAAGACTAAAATTGCACATTTTATTGTCCATTGAATTTCAAAATAGCCTTTTCATAAAATATGTTCTTTATGTAACCTTTTACAACCAAGTCGTGTTTTTTTATCTATTTATGATTTCTTTGTGACTGGTGTAGTTTCTTCTAAAAAATATTAACATTTCACACCGGGTGGTGGCCGCAACTTCGTATGCGTTGTAATTCGTTTTTTCAAAACAGGAATTTACACGATTAAAGGTTTAATATTTAAAAAAAAAAATACATGCATTTAATAAGGTAAAAATGTGATTAAGATTTAAATAAATATATACAAATTAAAATTTTAAAATGAAAAACAATGTACCGTACACTACAATTTGAATTCCAATTAGGCGATATTCAATACACTTGGACAGCGATTAATAATTGTCAATGTAACTATAGTTATTAAAAACAATTGGTGGCGAGCGGCAACTATGTAATAGATCGCGAGCTTGACATCAACCCTTAAATGCTGACAGACCAGTGAAACGAAAGTACAAGCACCCCATCGCACAGTGCTTCGGTCAAGGTATAAACCGATGCGAATCTAGAGGCCTGGCACTCGCGTGCAACCGCGATAGACGCGCGCGCGCATACCGTCCGCAGACTGTTGCCGGTGATTTCGACTTAGTGATTCGATATTTTGAAATTGTGATTTTGACAATACATTTCCACTGTGTGATTTTTAACCGACTCGCTAGAAGGTAAGTGTTTTTTTTTAAATCGACAATAATTTTGTATTTTTTTTTTAGTAAATTAAAAAAAAATAGCTCTACTTATTCGGAATTAAAATAGCAAATTTAAAAATAAACACACCGAAATTTTTTGCCATTTTTCCAAAAATTATGTTTTTGACAATACTGTGTGATTTTTAATCGACTCCCTCGAAGTTACCTAGGTTTTTTTTTTAATATTACAAAAAATTGCAAGCATTTTTTAAATCAATAATTAATTTTTTTTATTAAAATAAACACATTAGAAAAAAATTGTATAGTTAATCGGAATAAAAATAGCAAATTAAACGTACATACGCTGGAATTTTTTAACATATTTCCCACATATCGATATCATCTAGAAAATTTTAATTTAACATGATTTTACGCTATTAGAACTGAATGTGCCATATAAATTTTTTACAGCTATTTATTAACTAGCTGGAATTGAACGAAACTCCTACCACATTTCTCTGAGCGAATTTTATGTTCGCAATTTTTTTCTCGAGCACATAACTTTTGATTTTCTCATTCGAATAACTATTTTCTAGACCATTTGGCATAATATCGAAGTATATTTGTGTAACCAATTTTTCTGTTACAATCATTTGAATTATTAATTTAAAAATATCAGTTTGTTTTTTAGTTTCATTTTACATGGGTATTATGGCAATATTATATAGATACATAGAAATGTATAAACAGTTTTATAATCAGCAAAAAAAAATAGTAAATGTTAAAATTTTAAAGGTCATCTATCAGTCTTTGGATAATTTGGTAATTCCTAATTTAGTCTTTCTTAATTTCAGTAATTTACTGTAAATATGTCGGATTTTGTAAACGAGTGTGGCATTTTTTAACAAGACTTCAACCTTTTTTCCTTCAAACTTCAACTTTTTTAATACTTTCAAACTTCAGTATCTATGAAACCCCATTACGATATTTTCCCAGTAAAATCGATAATTTCTTCTTACCTAATGGTAGGTTCAAGTTTCAACCGTTTAAAACTAAAATTTTCGAAAACCCCCTAATAGGAAGGTTTTACTTAGTATATAATTTACAAAGTTACGCGGGCAAAGTCGCGGGCAGCAGCTAGTCAATATTTAATTGACAAATACGTTTTAATGTATGGTTATAGACAGTTATAATTCAATAAACTGTGTTATTTTATGCAACTCGTAAATCGCAATAAAAAGTGCAAACCAAAGTGTTCATGATTACGGATAATAAGATACCTTAATACCAACTAACACGTTCAGTATACTTTTTTAGCTTTGGATTATACTTTAATTACATGTTCAATGACGACAAAGTAACTTAAACTTAACGTGCTTAAAGTAAAGTGATATTACTGTAACATTCTGTGACTGTACTGATCGATACTATATAATTATTGGTAGTGCAATATTTTTAACGCCCATTAAAAATTGCTAGCTGTGTTATGACAATATACGTAACGTAAGATTAGAAAATATTTTTTGTTATAATATAAGGCTTTCTAAAAGTCATAGTGATTATGTATTTGTTTATTTATATTATATTTTATTTTAGTGTATTTACCAAAATAAAAAAAAAAAACAATTTTTACACTGTACTTTATATTGTTACCGCGGTGAAAAAAAAAATAGCTTAGAATTTTTGTCTTCTTATCTGTGTGTTTGTAGACGATAATCTCAGAAACGGCTTAACCCATTTGAATGCGGTTTTCACTTATGTATTGTGGCAAGCTCGTAACATTTAGTGTTCATTATTTAGTTTCATTATAATCGGTTTACAAACAACATTATTGAGTTTATTATTTTTGTGCAAGAGATATATCCAAAATTTTATATTTTACAAAGAATATTTATTATAATCACCATATCTTGTAAAACAAATTTTATAAAGTGGTGTTTTTATTATAAATCAAACAGTTAAACTTTGGCTTTAAAACAACTGGCTGGTAATTATGATCTCATACAACCCTACGGGATGCATTAATATCTGTTGATCTCAGCATGAGTCCACACTTGAATCACATTATCACACATAATATATTAAATTGCTTTATTGTTTACTGAACTTTTACTTCAGTTTATGTTATGGTATATTTAGTATTATTTGCAGAATTAATATAAAGTAATATTAATTATTCAATAAAAATAACATTCTATAGGAAAACAGCAAAACAATGGGCTCAATTGAAGGATTGTAGGGATGAGGAAATGAGTTCTGATATCTCTTACTCACTCACCAAAACATAAGAGCACACAATGCTGTGGCCTGTGAATTTCACAGTGATATTTTGTAACGGTTTGGTTAATGCCAGACTGCCCTAGTGACTGTAAAAGCGCATTGTACCCTTCAACTATTTGCCTGATCCAAACCAGAGCTAACTTTGATAAATAAGTTTATATGGCGCTTTCCGGAATCGTACCCGGAATCACTGAGACAGAGCGCTAAGGCAAACAAACACGTTGCATTTTATTTCGTCAAATATTATGACTTCCGTGTTATGCATATTGTACATACGTTTTTAAAAAAAAATATGCAATGAAATAATTTTTTTTTTATTAATTTATTCATCTATATAATTTTTTACATTTATTATAAATTATTACATACATAATTAAATTAGTAAAACCACCTATTCTAAAAGCTCTTTTTTACTTTCACATAATCTAATATGTCAAGACAGTAACAACATGATCAGAACCAATTCATTTTCAGAAATTATTATCAGCAAGATATTTTTCTACGTTATATTATATAATACATTAACACTATTTTTATAATTATTTGATTTGTATTTGTTCAATTATATGTTACTTGTTAAAAAGACATGCAATCAGTAGTCATACAGTGAGCAGATTTAACTGAAGTTTACAGTGTGTATTATACTGTGTTTCAACAAGTGTCTGAGAGGTGAGAGGGCCCACATTTCCATATTTCCATATTCCATAGTTCGTAGCTAGTTACAAAACTTAGTTACGTACGCGGACGAAGGGTAATTATCCCTTTTCTTTTATCGTATTATGGTCACTAACGCATTTGTAAACACCATGTTGTTACTTGTGTTATTAGACGATAGAATCCACGTACTGGTAGCAGTTTAAAAAATTTTAAATTTTAAGCAACTATTCTCCGAGACGTAAATAATCTATATTATAACGTAATAACGTCGTTTGGTTGTACGCACTAATCTCAGGAATTTTGAATTGAAAAATTCTTTTTGTGTTGCATAGTCCATCTATCGAGGAAGGCTATGGGCTATAGAGAACGCGGACGAAGTCGCGGGCACCAGCTAGTTAAGAATATAGGTAAGTAATCAACACTTAATATTTTCAACAATTGTTCAGTAACATGCTAAGACAAATCGAATAATCGAGTCGACGAAAGAATCGATTTTACCGATTGTCTAGCAAGAACGTAATGTGACTTCGATTGAAAAGTGGACGTTACCGTTTTGAAGATATAGTTTTATTTAATCGATTAAGAAATCGTTTTACGCACGTTCGCGTGAAAGTGTGGGTGCGAACATAGAAAGTGGTTATTTGGACTATACGGCATCAAATTATTTTGCGATTCACTAAAGCATAATTTTGCAGTTTGTTACGAATGCTTAATGTGTACGACAAAAACAATCGAGAGTGGTTTAGAATGCACGTTCGAGATTTATTCTCGCGTAGTTAGTCTTGAGACTTACTTGCTCAATGTTCATACTTATGTGGAAACAAAGCTATAATTAAAAATTATAAACTACTAGCTATTGGACGCGACTTCGCCCGCGTTTATAAAATGTTACTTGGTGATAATTTAGCTTTCTATTAGTGAAAGAATTTTTAAAATCGGCACATTTAGTTTTTAAGTGAAAGAGTAACAAACATACAAACCTTCTCTCTTTATAGGTATAATTTATATCTGCTGTAAGTTGCTGTAAGTTGCTGCAACATCAGATCAAGGTTACAATGTCATGGAAATACCACCGAAGTAACAATATACCAAATTTCAGATAAATCGAACAAAAAAAATCGGATTAAAATCGGTCTATCCGGTTGGGAGCTATGACGTCACACATAGACACACAGGCACCCAGGTCAAACTTATAACACCTCTCTTTTGCATCAGGCGTTAAAAATGTAAAGAAGCAAAATAATTAATATGAACTATATATATTATGATTATAGTTTTTTAATGTAAAAAATAATGTATAAGTTAAATTTATTTTCATAAAAAATATCACATAATTAGTTTATGACGCTTATAATTAAGTAAAATATGTTACAGATGGAATTGTACTGTGCATTTGTAAAACCATAGCGAATCATAAAAGTGAAATAATTGATTCGTCGTTCCATATATACGTAACTTCATATGCAATTAGAACATATTTTTATACAATTAGGGCCTCTTTCACCATCTGTCAAGTAGGCTAACCGTCAATTAAAGTCACCTGTCACCGGGAATAATTTAGCTGATATACCTTTGTTTGTACGTTAAAAGTCCCAAACAATAAAAATAATAAAAAAAATAGCCTATCGAAGGATGCACTAAACCGAGTGCATAATTCAATAAAACATAAAATTATTTCTAAAAGTAACTAATCAGCACTTTACTTATAGTTGGTGAAAGAGGCCCTTATTGATTACTTATTTCATTACTCTCTACAATATATTATTATTAGCATAGAATAGTATTTCATACTTTTAGAAATCATATGAACTCATGGGTGTAGTCGTCTCAAGTAATTTGTTCACATTAGTAAACAGCCTATGTATTAGCGATTTAAAGGCGTCAAATAAAATTGTAAGTTGCCTAAGAGTGAAAGTGAAAACAGAAGTTAAACTCTTTTTGACAAGCCCTTTGGATGAGTGGATATATTTTTTTCTTCAAATGATTTCTATTAATGATGATTATCAAAAAGAATAACATTTCTGTGCTAACTTTATTAGTTAATTATAACTAGGGTTACATATACTACGGTTAGGGGTACCTTACTATACAGCATCAGAATAGATAGTTAATATACTAACTAAATCTTCTCTTAGAACACAGAGGAATTATGGTACTCGTAAAATTTTATGAAATATTTGAATTTTATTTATTTATTTTTCAAAAGGTACACCAACAGCACAAACAATTTTTACAACACATTTCACTAATTACAATAGTTTTTTTTTGTTATTTAACAACAACAACTCATTTAGTATGCCAAAAGTCATAAAAACTGCTGTGAAATGAAAAGGATGCTTAACATTCCACCTAGTTAGTAAAGAAATAAATAGATCTCTAAGAAGTTTAATATTTGTAAGTCACTATACAATATAATTTGTGCAGTAAAGAAATTTACGTAGCCAGACGCAATGGTCATTTCGTTTTATACTAGCATTTCAATACGCCATAACACATGCATCGTTCGTTGAGTTTCAATGGTGTGCACACAAGAATATGAAATCGGCTTCGTCTATAAAGAAATTCATAACATCTGCAATTTCAACATTTGAAAATGGCTGTTTGGAAATATCGCCAATAAATGTGTTCTCTTGATGAAGCGAGATCTACCTAGAGATAGATGGCTTTCGAGCATTATATGTTTTACTGTCGTAGACATTTTATGTGACAATATTTTATTGAGTGCAACGAGGGATGGTCTGTTTTTTTTTTTTGTTAATCTGTGACAGTCATATGCAAGCAATACCATTGATTGATGCCATAGATCACACAAAAAGGCGTATGGGAGATAGGTTTTGTAGATTAAAGGGCAAACCCTTTACCTCAAATTTCAACTCGATGGGAGGTGATTACCGTTGTCTAGGAAAACCTGAAGATCAAGAGCGGATACAGTTAGAACTTTCAACATTGCTAACATATTTATAATTAAAAATATTGTTATTTACAATACAAAAATATTATAATACTAGCTGGTGCCTTCGACTTCGTCCGCGTTGAAAAAGAAAAAAGTAGCCTATCCTGTGTCCCGTACGTCTAAATGTTTATATACCAAGTTTCATGAAAATCAGTTAATTCGTTTAAGAGTTATGGAGGAACAAACATACATACATACATACATACATACATACATACATACATACATACATACATACATACATACATACATACATACATACATACATACATACATACATACATACATACATACATACATACATACATACATACATACATACATACATACATACATACATACATACATACATACATACATACATACATACATACATACATACATACATACATACATACATACATACATACATACATACATACATACATACATACATACATACATACATACATACATACATACATACATACATACATACATACATACATACATACATACATACATACATACATACATACATACATACATACATACATACATACATACATACATACATACATACATACATACATACATACATACATACATACATACATACATACATACATACATACATACATACATACATACATACATACATACATACATACATACATACATACATACATACATACATACATACATACATACATACATACATACATACATACATACATACATACATACATACATACATACATACATACATACATACATACATACATACATACATACATACATACATACATACATACATACATACATACATACATACATACATACATACATACATACATACATACATACATACATACATACATACATACATACATACATACATACATACATACATACATACATACATACATACATACATACATACATACATACATACATACATACATACATACATACATACATACATACATACATACATACATACATACATACATACAATACCTACACTTACAGATTTATTATTAGTATTGATTGATGATTGATGATATTGATTGATAAATAAGTGTACCCGCGGTTCTCTAATTTAGTAATAGATTAAATAACTTAACTTAAGTAACAAGTAACTTAACTTAATTTAAATTTTGACATTACTTAAATATTAAATATATATCCGTAAATTTCAGGATTTTTTTCGTAAATAGGCACTAATTTCTTATTTACTTATCGCTGATTTCAGTTCAAAACTATTCCTTACTAAAGCATGGAAAGCACAACAGAAGATATTTAAGTATTGTAATAAACGGTCATCTTTTGAAAGAGACAGGCTTTTTCAAACAGGTTACCGAAATCAAATATAACATACTACAACATCTACCGCTAAAACATACATATAGTCACGTCTCCAAAGAAATTGTCAGACAATATAAACTCCATAGTTTTGGAGTCGCGTTTAGAATTAAAAATGAATTGAGCAGTCGACAACTTAGTGTATTACCTCACTATAGTCAGTGGTCCTACACCTTGGAATGTTGAAATGTTTGAACTTTAAAATAATATTACAGTTTGATGGTTGATGATATGATAGAAAAAAAATATGAATCCAAAATATAATAAAAATGCACAAATAAAAATATTTGTTTAGTTTAAATATAAATTAAATTAAGGTGTGTTATATCTGAGGTGACTGTCCTTTGGCGATTATTCTTATATACAAAAATAAAATTAGTACATAATTTTTAAATAAAAAAAAAATGTTACCTGCTTACCATTTTAACTGCCTAAGATATTTTGAATTGTTAATTTTTCATTATTATTTTTATTACTAATTTGAACACATTGTTGCATTCACATGGAGGCTACTACTATTCACTAATATAGGCTGGGAAAAGTTCATTTAGATCGCAATAAAAGGTTTCGCCAAGTTTAAATGTTTCAAAGGCGTTCGAACGAGAAGACTGAGTGAGATATAGTGCGGAACAGACCTAGATTTTGAATTTACAATTCATTTTAACCTTAATGTCGCTGACTTAAGATTTATTGTTAAAAAAAGATTTGGATTTAGAACAAATCTAAGGTGGAAAGTTGTTGCTAGGCGCCTTGCTACGTGACAGATATCAAAAGAAAGAGCGCGGCGAGTTCTGAACTCGAAAATTTCATGAAAAGCTGTTAATTGTTCTAATAATAAGTGACGAGTCACTGAGGTGCGTTGAAAAAAGTGTCGAATAAAAAAGGTTTGGTTTAGCTGTTTTTTTTTGTAGCAAATGATTCTACGGTTTGACACTAATGACCCTTTTTAACGCGGAAGAGTTTAACTTAATGTTCTCAAATGGTGTGAGGATGTGAAGCTTATGTAACTATTCATGTGTTTTACGAGAATATAGTAAAATACAAATGACATATAGAAATGTTAAAGTTTAGTATGATTAAAATGAATGCCTACCTCTTATAGATAACCCTTTTTTACAATCTAACGCAATATCATCATACTAAAATCTGCTAATTTCCCGGTTTTTCCATCTCCAGAATGTTTGAGTGCCGCCTCTATTTAACCTTTTTTTCATCCACATAAAAAATATAATGAAATGTCTTTTGCATTTGTTTTTCAGGTCCAAGGAACTTTAAGAATTAACTTAATTTATATGTCTGTATGCCTAAAAAAGAAAACTGTTTTTGAACGATAAGCTCTTATTTGAATATAGAAATATTTAAATTATCAGAACATACTTTAAAATAAAATCGCTGTACGTCTCTGTCTGTTTTTCTGCTAACCTCTTCTACACGATCCAACAGATTAGTCTATATAATTTGCAAAAAAAAATGCATCTATGCGAAGCCGAGGGCTGGTCGCTAGTTATCAATAAAATAAGACAGGAGTATTATATGTAATTCGGTAGAAAACACCAACACGAGCAATTCAATGAAATAAACGCTCATGAAACACGTATTATTTACGCAACTGCGATCGCTTATGTGAAGATTAAATTGTGTATAAAAATAATAGGTTAGAAATCAGATGAAACGACCATGACCAAGAGCAATATAAAGGCGTGTGCACATCATAATTCACACGAGCTCAGATCAAATTGATCGGATGAAAGTGGGTGCGTAATTGCCCTAACGTCTGGTGAACAGTCTGCTGGACTCTCTGTAATGATTCACCGAAATCGTGTTCGCACTTTTACGGACATACGCACACAAATTACTCTTTTTTGCTGTCTTAATTAACTCTATTACTCTTTGTAGAATTGTCTGAAATTGTATCAAGGTTTGAATGATGGTTAGAAGAGAGAGTTTTAGTCTTTAATAAAGAAGAAAGGTCTATTGTTAACTAGTATGTAGTATTTATGTTTGCTGAAACGAGATTGATTGTATCATTTTTGAGAGTTTCTTTTTTTAATAATATTGAGCTCGTTTGCCAAAACATACTTTATTGGCAATAACGAGAATAAACTAACAGCTTTGATATTCCTTATAAAATTTAGCTATTTTTTCCAAAATCTCCCTTCAGAATTATCCTTACGAGGCTGGTACAATTATCATTAATGATTTTTTTTTAATAAAATTTAATGAGTTTTTTAAAATAAAATTCATCTGAATAGCCAAAACCTTCATTATAGACAGCCTATCATTTATGAATGAGAAGTTTAGTATTGTACCTAATTATGACACAGTAGATTTTTTATAATATATCGTACGAAAATTGTGTACTTTATGGGGTACAAATAGTTTAATAAAACCATAACAACAATATAAGAGAAGACATGCTGTTATTTCAAGGTGGAGGATTCAAGTAATACCACGGAGGTGATGGTTACTAGCCAATACCTTGTGCCCTGCCACTGAAAATTAGTAAGTACTCGTACCTAAACGCACAGTTAGTACTTAACATAATATATGTTCAAAGGAATAATTTTAATAATTTTTCGCAAAATTTTTCTCGTGAATTTTACAAATTGCAAAATTCAAATATTTCACCAACGCTTTCAGATAGACTGGCAGTCGAAGCTTTATTTCTCAAACTTTCTTTCGAATTTCAAAAGTGCACTTCACATAATGTTACTGAAACACATTGAGATCTGCAAATCACGTGATGCCCGCGTGATTAATTTGAACTCGAACACGTATAATTACGATTGTCTAAGTGTTAACGTGACCACTTTCGCTATATGCGATTTTAATAGTCCGCGTTTAGCGTATTTCAGTTAGCGTATGACTTTTGACCGCGACTTCTGACCTGGTTGCTTGTGGTAATGACGGGCAAATTCGCACTGTGGCTTATTGATAAATCTGTAAATATTCTTTAACGCATTAAGGAATATTTAATGTTTAAATTGGACTTTCTGTTGAGTTTGAGTAACGTGATAGTAATGATGATTGTTTTTTTCTGTTACACAACTGATCTTTCTTTTAATTAAATTACTGTGACCTATTAAATTTTATTTTTCATTCATTTTAAGTGAATTGGACGAGATCGTGCAACTATAGAGTAAAAGAAGATAGTGTAGGGGATAAATTTCTATATGGGTTTGTCTGCAGAACGTAGTTTGCCTTGCTTCAAAATTTTCTTTTCCACTTTGGATATGTTTAGAAATTATCCATGGAGAAATATTTTCCTTGTCATAAAAGCAGGTATGGAAGGATGGTATAAGCTAGAATAGTTGGTAAATTTATTACAAAAATACATTAAAAATTTTACAAGGATAATTAAACTCTGGTTCCTTATAACTTAATACAATTACATTAAAAGCTAATTTTTGTTATTTTAATATTTTCTGTTTCTTTTAGAAATGAATATAAAAAAATTAAAAAATATTTAAGAAAACACTGACTGATTGTAAAAGATTTTAAATTTACATAATATTTATATTAATTAACTAGTTGGCGCCCGCGACTTCGTCCGCGTTGAGAAAAAAAGTAGCCTAGCCTGTGTCCCGTACGTCTAAATGTTTATCTACCAAGTTTCATGAAAATCAGTTGATTCGTTTAAGAGTTATAGAGGAACATACATACTTACATACATACATACAGAAAAAAATTCTAAAAATGGTCAATTTAGTTTTAGTGTGATGTATAGAACCTATAAACACGATATCTCTGAAAACAAAGTAACTTACTCCATGACCAACCCTTACAGATTTATTATTAGTATTGATAATAGCTTTACAATTTGCACAAGAAAATAATTAATATGTCGTTAGATAGTTAGTTTAAGTTCCATTTAAAAAATCAAGTGTTCCATTTATGGGGTCGTTAGTTAGCTTCTGTCATGTTTACCATAAATTTTAATTCTATTGTAATCTAGCAGAAAGTTTACCTCACGGGTTATTAACTAGGCATGCATCGTCATTAGCCACTCCACAAAAGGTAATGGCAGTGAAAGGGGCCCGAATTTGCATCGCGAATTAGAAATTAGTTTAATTAAGTACCAACATTATTTGCGTTTGCAAAAACTACATGTTCTCGCTGTGGACACGAGCTCTCACCTAGTTCTTTTGTGTGATCCATTATGGTGCGGTTTTCTAAAGAAATAGATTGGCTAGGTCGCGGTTTTGGCCCAAGGCACTCGCGTCATTTGTTACGCATATAAAACTTTTTTGTTCAGATCTTCTTGTTAGTTTATATGTAGAAAAAGTTTTAATTTATTTTTCTAGTTTTTCATTTATTTATATGTTGTGTTTCATTTTTAAATTAAACTAATACAATGATCATAGCTCCAGAACTAGATGTAGGTTAGATAATCCGTTATCTATCATATTAAAAGTTATGCAATAGTTTAATGAAATACGTTTTTCTTAGACTTACTTTTCTTCGAGTACTTTTATAAAATAAATATAATAGCGATATATATACCGATATACCGATACGATATAATTTAGGCTATTTTAGGCTAAAATCTGAAAATTATGTACATTTTTTTTTGCCTAAAAGACTTAAATATATGTGTATTAAGAGCGAAGACAATTTATGATAAGCACAGCTTATCATATCAGGTATTATCATCTTATTATGTGTGGCACTCAGTTCGCATGCAACTTTAGGATTATTCTGTTCTATTAATAAAACAGTTAAGTATGATATCTAATTACTGTCGTCAACGTGATAAAGTTAGCGTTGGCTTCCTTAAAAAAAAAGAAAAAACATAATTAGTCACATTTTAAATTAAGCGCGCGAAGTATTGCAAAACAATTGATGCATGTAATGCATGTCCGTTATTAGCAATTAATTGTAGGATATTTTAGGTTAAGTGTACACTAAATGCCATTTTACAACCATCACAATGCTATATTTATTCTCTTTCTAATATTTTTAAGAAATGATTGGAGTTACTAAAATAAATGAAATATTTAAAGAAAATTTATAATTATACAAGTAATAATGGTAAGACACACAAATACTTGGAAATATATAATATAAAATAATATAAATAATATTTAAATGTGTATATGTCTGCTTCGCTGTTTTGTCACTTAAACACAACTGTATTCCTTATAGATAACGGAATCTCTCATTATTATGGTATTCCTTGAAGAATACAGTTGAGTAGAGTTGTGTGAAGATAGCAACAATTTCAAAAATTTTAAAGATTTGGGTAGTATTTATAAAAAGTAAAACAGAGTATTTATAAAAGTAAAATTCATTAATTTTAAATTAATGAATATACTCGTATTTTATTATTCATTATTTTATTAATTATTTAAATAGGAACTGTATAGATTATAATTAAATGTATAAAAAAATGTAAAAATGTGGGTCTAGTTGCCTGCAAATAAATGAATTTTAATTTGAATGAAAATTTGAATTAATTAAATGAATAAAAAAACAATTAAGTATTATTGCTTGTAGACTGTCAGTGTATTTGTATAGTAATAAAATTCGCTCTATATAGCTTTGCTACATAAGTGGACCGCATTCTTTATAATCCAGACATAATAGTCTGCTGGCGCCGACAAGCCGGTCGACGACACTGGTAAGTCGACATTACAAGTAATTAGTATAATTATACATTGATTTTGAACCATTGAAAGTTGCGGTATGGTAATGCACTACAAATTTCACCCGATAATCAAATTATGAACCGATCATGATATGTTGCAATTACATTAGTCACATTCTAGCACATAACGTTTCACACGATCATTTAATTGGTTTATATATCCATCTATAGCCCAGGCGGTATCTGGTTTAACACCCGACGCCCGACGCAAAAACGGGGTCTTATAATTTTGACGTGTGTGTGTGTGTCTGTGTATCTCTGTCTATGAAATAGTAGCTCCCAAACGAATGGACCGATTTTGATACGGTGTTTTTTTTTAAGTTGATGTGATCGAGATAATTAGTTTATGAGACTTTTTCAGGTGTTTGAAAATCATCAGTCCATTTACTAGTTGACGAAAAGATTTCACTAACTTCCACAGGTTCGACTGATGTGAAATTTAGTATACTGTTGTTTCTGTTGCTTCGGTGGTATTTCCATGAAATTGTAAACTTTATCTGATGCTGTAGCGTTAAGTAGTCTGCGTGACACCTTACAATATGCAATTGCAATGTTGTATGTCTGCGCAACATACAACAGATATAGGGAGTTAGGCCTCAATAGAAAGCCGGGGGTAAGTTTATAATTTTAATCATAGCTTGTGAGTTTGGTTATTATTAAGTACGATTCCCAATTTATCGAACTTGATACTTGATAAGTTGGGATAATATGAATATTTTTAAAAATATCGCAATAATGTGCAATTTCGTCTAAGAATTCTTTCATTTATGATGATTAAGAGGGAGTATAGTACAAAATTGCACATTTTAAATTTTCCCATAATTTAGTAAATATAAGGTGTTTGCTAAACTATTTCAACTCAGTTTCAAACACACAATTCAAAGAGAGGAAGTGACTTGACTACCTCAGCTTTGTGATGTGATGTTAAAGACGCATTCGCTCGCGTTTATTAAGTTTGCGTCGCTGTCAATAATGCGTGTGTATGTGTGCGAGTGGCGCGCCATTAATATTGATGAGTGTTCTGAATATGAGACCACAGTGCGGGCGTGTGAACTGAAAATTAAATATCCGTAACGCGAGCGCGTGAGTCTACTGTTTAAATGTCTAACTGTGCGCCTGCGCAGCCGGACAGTTGTCGGAGAAACAGCTAGATTGGGAATTACACAATATACTTGTCTTTAACATCCGTACGGTAATAACAATCAGTCTATGTAAGAAACTATTTGTGCCCAGCGGATTCACATGTCATTTAATTTTATGTCTCGGTAAAGCTCGCTTTTCGTCCGTAATATTAAATATTAAAATATAAATATAAAATATTAAATCAAACTAATATAATAAAAGTGAAGAATTAGTTTGTTTCTTTTTGGTTGAACCTCTGGACTTACCAGTTAGGATTTACTTACAAAAAAAAAATTGCATTTGATAGCCCAACTTTTGGTAAGGGTATAATATAATTATAGATTTCCTATTTGCTCACTATACTTACACCTACAATTAACAGACAACATTTTCACACTAAACAACGTATTCGCGTGGATGCGAATGTACAAAATAATAGGTTTAAAACAATCCAGTTTGTCTAGTGAAGTTTACCTTCCAACATAATACTTGTTGACATTATGATGTTGAGGCAATAAGACAAGATAAAGAAATAAACTTTCAGGGTTTCGTAACATTTTTTGGAGTATATAATTAATAAATTCTGTAATAAAATTAATTTTGAAATGAGCACCAAACCTTGAATTTGATGCTTATCTCAACAATTTTCTCTTTGCTACATTCATAACCATTTTATAACCAGCTACGAAATCATGGATTGAAATATTTCCAAATTTGTCTTCAATCTTTTGTTACTGCTGAAATAATTTCTAACTGCATAATAATTATATTATAATTGCAGTACTTAAATATTAATTTATTTCGTGTATTCATAATCATGTTTTGTCGCTTTGTTCATTAATGCATGAACACAAGAAATTCTTTAGACAAATTTCCACTTGTGATAAAAAAAAAAGAAATTGTATAAGTACTTTATCATTCACATATTTAAAGTGTACGACGGAGAAAGCACAGTTTGCACCATATCAGTTCATTAATTGTTATATGGAATGAAGAGCAAAAAGGCATAATAAAAAATTAACGGTGAACACGCATTTTCCCAGAAACAGTTGAGACCACTTGAAGTAGCAACATGCAAACATCGTGATAAGACGTTCAGATTATATTATCGTATTTGAGATTATCTTTATTATAATAATAATAATAATCATTTATTTCAGACATAGAACATCCATAATTATTAACTATGTATTAACAAAATAATAACAAATATATACATCTATGTGAATTATAATATATTATTATATCCTTACTAATCCTTATGTGAATGTGAGTTTGTTTGTTTGTTACGCTTTCAAGCAAAAACTACTGAACCGATCACCATGAAATTTTGCATACACGTTGTCTGGGACACCAAAAAGGACATAGGGTATCTTTCACCGTTCAATGCGGACGAAGTTACGGGCACCAGCTAGTATAAATATACAAAGATATTCTTGCAGCATCTATGGATGCAAGTGCGCTGCCACAGATGCTGCAAAAATATATATAAATACCTATCTTATTCACATATTAACTTTGCTATATGTCCTATTTAGTCCCATCCAAAATATTTGTATAGGACAGTCTATCTGCAATTGTTTTCAGAATGTTATTGGTACTGCCACGTATCTTGTGCCATAGGGACGCCACCCTCTTTCGTCTTATGGCGTCTGTGTAATTTGGGCAAACATTTCTGATGCAATTAATTTTAGCATTAAAAAAAAACTAGTGCAATTTTATTGAATGGGAGAATTTATGTTAAATGTCATTACTGTCATACTAGTATAAGCTTCTAAATCTTGTTAGACTCCTTCTAGCTTACTCCAGTCGATTTCTAACTGCTGAGAATCGGCTGATTTTAGTGGCTTGGTGAAATGTTTTATTTCATTGTATCAAAATTAGTTCAGATATTTTATGTATTTTGTTCAGAGGTTATGTATCCTCAGTTTATTGCCTTTAAATTTGTCTGTCACCATAATTGTTTTCCATCGGTATTCCCATAATTGAGATATCTACTTATGGAAATATCACAAAAAAATAGCTGTTTGTATGCAATTATAGCTGCACGAAAAATATATATTCTGTGAAAATTCGCTAGTCATGGTGTCAAAGAATTTAAGGAAAAAAAGACTAATTCTTATAGAAATTCAAGTTTGTCCTGTTGTCCTGTTCAAGATTCAACTGTTGTCCTGTTCAATGAAATAAAATTATAAAATGAAAGAATGATAATTTAAAAATATATATCTTTATTGAAATTCTCATTTGACGCCACAAAGCCACAGTTACTCTTTACTTACAGAAGGAATTTTTATCAGCCTTGTTTATTGGACGTACTGTGTTGTGTAGTAAACCACAGTACATTACAGTAAACTTTCACAAAATTTATTAGAAACTAAAGTAATAAAGATAATTTTATTTGACTCCATTTACTTCATATTCAAATACCTACATTAAAAAACAATTAGAGTTAAACATGAAAATATACACATAATTTTCAAGATGAAAGCAGGCATGACTACTAAGCGGATAGCAAACGGTTTAATGGAGACATATTGGTTTGTTAGCAATAACACTAGGTCTCAAACTAACGGTCCACAATAAAGCTTAGTTTCACTGCCTCGTAAAATGCTTGGGAATTAAGAGACACGGATCAATGTTGAACATAAATTAATAAAATAAAATTTATTTAACTCATTATCTTTAACAGTATTTTATATTTTCATTGGTAGAAATTTCAAGGAAAGTAGATAGATCAAATGTGTTATTATATATTATTGAATGTAGGTACTTTTTCAATTAATAAGATAAAGAGAATATCGTTTTTAATGAAGCTGCTTTGTTTAGGAAATGATATTTTGAGACCCAGCGTTATAAAAGTCAAAATATAAAAGCCTTAGTTTGAGTTAGAGCCTTAGTTGACATAGATCTATCTTTCTCTCTCTCTCTCTCTCTCTCTCTCTCTTCCAGTGCCTCTTTAGTCCTGAATGTTGAAAAGATAATAATATCGCATATTTCGCTTTACTTCTCTACTCTTTTCAATACTAATAATAAATCTGTAGGGGTCGGTCATGGAGTAATTTACTTTGTTTTCAGAAATATCGTGTATATAGGCTCTATACATGATACTGAAACTAAATTGACGATTTTTAGAATTTTTTTCTGTATGTATGTATGTAATGTATGTATGTAAGTATGTATTTGTTCCTCTATAACTCTTAAACGAATCAACTGATTTTCATGAAACTTGGTAGATAAACATTTAGACGTACGGGACACAGGATAGGCTACTTTTTTTTTTCAACGCGGACGAAGTCGCGGGCGCCAACTAGTTAAAAAATAAGTTTATACTTCCGAGGTGTCGATTGAGTAGAGGCGTAACATTATAATCCTATTGAATGTGTACTTCATTCAATAGGATTATCTCTAATAGAAAGATAATATTAAAAGGTAATATTGTGTAAGGTAGAAAGGCATGGGAGTACCTCACATATGTACTTTCCAAGGATTTTCTTTGTGGTTATCTTTTAAGGGACTCCTGAAGACCATTTCACATTTAGACACGTTAATGCCCGTTTTTTATATTCTAGTAACTATAATTACTGTTCTAAGAGAAGCGTTCCATCATAATTATAAGTGTTGGAACCCAAAGTAAAGCGTTTACCATAACTTATAACGTTTAAAACTTCCTCATACAAAATTTATTTAAATGGCTTCTATGAGTCAATAATGGTGAGCGTTTAGCATTTCTCCTCTCGGTCTAATTTAGCGAAATTAGCTATTAAGGTTAAATATAAGAAATAGAAAATAAGTATTTTAAATCACAAATAATAACCTGAAATGTAAAGCTATAGTTTTAATAATTGTATAGGTACGTTTGCCCAAAAATACCGAATAGTATGTTTTGTTAATGTCAACTGTAATGATTCAATTTAACTGTATTCGCTAATTTTTTCTAAACCAAACTGCGGATTTTGGTATGGTTTTTACTAATAGAAAGAGCGATAAACGGTGAAGGTTTGTTCATATAATTTTTGGAAAAAATTCAAATTCAAAAATTCCATCCGTTCAAAGCCAGTAACATGATTGGATAAATAACACTTTATGCTAAGACTTATTAAGTTACCTATCACAAGGTCTAATGTAAATAATGATTAAAAAACAGTTTAACTCTTACAATCCCCTTAACACGACGACAAAACAAATATTACAGTCACATGGTTAGAAACTAGTTAACAGAATGTTATGTCTGGCTTGTTTTAGATAATTTGCAAAACACTGTTAACTACAGTTATTGGTATTCTTTGCATAGTTGTTGTTTTATTTCTTCACTATTAAGTTAAAAGATATATAAGACAAAATATGAAATGATTGCAAATTAATAATAGGAATAGTTTGTTTGAGAATAAAACTGATGTTATAATTAAAATTAAGTAACCCTCAACTTGTATTGAGCTCAAACACGCTATATCTGCTGTAAGTTGCTGAGGAGTTGTGTATCCCACAGACTACTGGATGCTGCAGCATCAGGTCAAGGTTGCCATGTTATGGAAATACCGTCTAAGTAACATTATAGCAAATTTTACATCAATCAAAACTTTAGAAGTAAGTGAAATCCCTTCGTAGAATAGGAAATTGGCTGAATATGGTCTTTAAACGCCATAAATTATAGCTAAAGAACCATTCAGATCAACATCAGCTTTCAAACAATAAATTTGGTCCATCGGTTAGGGAGCTACGGTACCACAGACAGACACACAACGTCAAATTGTTTTTGCTATAGGCCGTTAAAAATATGTTACTTTAAAAATATATTATTTGTGATCTTACTTTTTTGTAATGAAAATGATTTTACCAAAAAATCCAAAATGTCTAATTACCAATAGAAATCCAGATATAACTGATATATTCAATACTAGACAATATTATTGAAGCGATTGGCTCATGCAATCCCCCTTAACGCATAAATGTACCAGATAGAAACAATATTGACTATTGTCTGTCGTCTCACTGCGTTTATTCTTTGGGCACAGCCGCTATGTTTGTCTTCATATTGACAATCGTCATTGTACTAATATTGAAATGAATTTTCGCAACAAACTGAATCAAGTTTTGAGTTGTGCGTGAATACCTACATCACCACTGGGCCTGATTCTGTATGACAACTACGATTCCACACTCTTGTCTTACTTTTTTCAAACCACGTCAATGTCTTGCCTTGTCGTGTCATGGAATTCTTATGTCTCTATTCTGTATGCCCCAAGACAAATTATCTATGGCACGGTATGATTTCACAGAAACCACAGTATACTATTGTATTTATTTGACATCCAACTGATGAGTGACGTGGTTTTGAAGTAAGGAATCGCGAAATAGCGTTTTTACCCTGGGCCCCGATTCTGTATGACAACTACGATTTCACACTCTTGTCTTACTTTTTTCAAACCACATCAATGTCTTGCCTTGTCGTGTCACGGAATTCTTATGTCTCTATTCTGTATGCCCCAAGACAAATTATCTATGGCACGTTACGATATCACAGAAACCACAGTATACTATTGTATTTATTTGACAATTCCACTGACAGCACAGATAATATTATGTTATTTCAGCTGTTTATCAGTCAGTGTCAGACCTTTTAAACTGTATATTCATTCGAGAATTCTCTTGTATATATTGTAGCACGTATTAGTATTAATTATTTTTGTAATAATTAAGCAATATGTATGCAATTATGCGATCGAGAGCAGTTCAACGTTGGCGGCAAGATAATAAAAATAAATTTAGACGAGTGATGCGAGATGGATCAGATCCTTTAGCAATGGATGATCGAGCTTTTCATAAGCAGTACCGGGTAAAAAAGGAGCTCTTTATAAGGTTATGCTTCATGTTAGAAGACAAAATGCAAGCAGCACAAAGATGTACCCGCATACCAACAGCACTCAAGGTATATTTTGTAATAAAGTACTAAATAACAAACACTACTATTATTTCTTTTATCTGAACATTACTTTCACATAAGTTTGCAAATTATATATTTGTTTTAGATAGATACAATATCTGCGCTCAGTTTCCTAGACACAGTGTTACCAAACCATTGTCAGTCAATGGTTAATGATTAATGTGCACGGTCCACTTGTCTCTCTTATCACTGCTTCAATATTTTTTGATGTTTCCATGTCGCTACAGACTGGTAGAGAAAAATGCACTAAAAAGTGGACATGTTTCTAACGGGAGATAAGTGCTGTGCAGTTAATGTCTAACAAATAGATATTTATTTAAACAAACCTAAGTTTGTAAAATTACACTTTTGTTTTAGATACTATCTGCACTCAGCTTTCTAGGCACCGGAAGTTACCAAACCATTGTTGGACAAGATTGGTTGATGCCACTCAGCCAACCAAGCATCAGCAGATGCCTAGATGAAGTTGTTGATGCATTAGAGCAATTATTACAAACACATGTAAAGTTTCCTGCTACTCGAGAGGAGAGAAATAGGGTGAAAGTAGGGTAAGATATTACATTAAAAATGCAATATTTATTTATTTATTATTTTTATTATATTCTTCAAATGCAGCTGCAAGTCTGAAACAAAAAATTTTTTTTACAGATTTTATGAAAAATTTGGCTTTCCTGGAGTTATAGGATGTATTGATGGGACATTAGTTGGCATTGTGGCCCCTCGAAGTCATCCTAGTGAAGCAGCATTTTTTGGGCGCAAAGGTTACCATGCCATTAACACTGCCATAGTAAGTTTTAACATTTATTTCTCCATAATTTATATTAGGATGAGGGCCTCTTTCACAAACTACAAGTTATGTGTTGATTAGTTACTTTTAGAAATCATTTTCTGTTATATTGAATTATGACGTTAGTGAAAGAGGCGCTAAGTAAATGATTTTAATGCTTCAATTTATTTATGTTTACAGATTTGTGACAGCGATTTAAAAATCATCGGGGTGTGTGCCAAATTTGGTGGTGCAGCCCATGACAGTTTTGTATGGAGATCTTGGGGTTTGAGTGATTTTATTGAAAATTTCCACCACAATGGAGAAACTGGTTGGCTCTTAGGAGATTCTGGATATCCTCAGAAGCCATGGCTCATGACGCCAATATTAAATGCAGCTGAGAATTCCCCTGAGGCATACTACACAGAGAGGCATGTAAGAACACGAGTTTGTGTTGAACGATGCATAGGGCTTCTAAAGGGACGGTGGCGTTGTCTACTACGTCAGCGTTCCTTACACTATAGCCCTACAAAATGCGCTAAAATAATAAATGCTTGTGTTGTATTACACAATTTGTCTTTAAATGACAATTTAATTAACATGGATGATTTTGATGAAGATGCTGGGTTTATGGAACCATACAATGGTGTTATATCATCCGCAGATGTAACGTCACGACTACAGTTAGTAAATTCACTATGGCAAAACCGGTTGTAATCTATGTAGAAGTTATCACCCTCAAACTTTTCAGCCCAAATAAATAAATAAATATATATATAATAAATAAATATAAATATTTTTTTTTTATTCTTACCTTTCCAAAGCCTTCGCTTTTACGTCTTTAATGAGTAATTCTTTTTTTTTTATATTAAGATGCTCCTTTTGTAATTCGAGGCGCTCCTTATTTAATTGGAGGCGCTCCTTTTCGATGTCAATAATTTTTGTATCAAAGGTTTCTGGAACAAAATAAAAATGTCCTTGACCAAAGAAAACCTTTCAAGTGTATACATCCTACTCATAGAAAATATTAACCACCATTAGCCTATATAAATTATGTACATATTATAATGTCTATATTTGCTGTGGTTTTGACTATAGTTTGCCTTGCTAACTCATTGCTGATTGGCATATCCTTGTAAATTTGTTAGCCTTCACATTTAGAGCAACAAATCATTATTTACAAGAAGGAATCGGATGAAATCGTCCGAGTGCACTCTGACCATGTCAACCTTTATTAGATTGATACAGTTAGATATTACTAATAATTAAAATAATATATATACCAGTCCGTGAAGTGAGGCGTCGCCTACGACTTGTTTTCTGTTGGTTGGGTGTGGTGTGTGCTGCTGGTGATGGTGGTAGTTGTATTGTGGATAATACAGTCCTGACGTGATCTGTAGGCAGTACTTGAGTCTCTGTAGGCACCGTTACTGACACTGATTGATGATCTGGAGTATCCGTAGGCACCGTTACTGACACTGATGGATGATCTGGAGTATCTGTAGGCACCATTACTGCTGATGGAGAAATGGGCTACAACAAAAATATGAATTTAAATTTAAACAACAATTACACAAGTAATTTTACTTAATTATACTGAATAGATTTCGATAATAAGACATTATAATATTTGGCCAAGATTTGTAGAGTTTAAAAATAAAGGTGAAACCAATAATGTTAAGTCATTATTGCTTTACCCTTAAATCATTTATTTATACTGTACATAGTTAAACTTTATACCTTCTTTTTTATACACTTTAAATATTAGTTTGTAAATATTGCAATTTGTTTTAATTGTAAACTTAAACCTAGATATCTGCAAGTAGCGGGGCAAGGCCCAAGCCCCTCCGGAGCATTCAGTCTATTTTCCTAATTGGTCAACTTGTCCAATCGGTCTACTTTCCCAAACGGTAACCTTCTGGGGAAGGTAGACCGATTTGACAAGTCGACTAGATAGGGAAAGTAGACTGAATGGTCAAGTTGAACAATTAGGAAAATAGACGGAATGCTCCAGAGGGGCCCAAGCTACCAAGCGGTTAAGGCTACAGAGTGAGCCTTCTGAGTAATAATAAAATATATTATTTTATTATAATATACTAGCTGGGTGCCTGCTACTTTGTCCACGTTATTTTTCAACATTATTAATAAGCTTATATATTGATTATCCTAGACGTTTTTATTATTCCTGATATTCTACTTAACTATTGGTGAAAGATTTTTATAAATTGGATGAGTAATTTCGAAGATTACCACTTACATACATACAAACATTACCTCTTTATAATATTAGTATAGATTTTCAAAATAAAATGTTAAAATTCTCAAACAAATGAGTTTATGATATTTTCAATATATTATTAACATACTCGTACTAACCATTGTGCAAGGTACACCTTCCAAGCCGAAAATAGCTACAGGCCCAATAGTAGCCATCACTGCCTCATCTTGTGCAGTGAAGACTTCTAGTTGAGCCTGTCCATTGCCTGTGCATCCCGGCCCGTCTCCTTTCAGCTCTTTTTTGTTCTTCAGTGCCTTCTTTTTTACTGCATTTCGAAGATCACGCCATGTCTGGAAAAACATTCCAATAAAGCAAAATTTCCAATAAAGACATACTATTATAATAAAGTCAATATATTTGTTGCATTATGTAGTTATTGTTAACCTGTTTCCATTTTTCTTCTGTTTTCATGGGGCCTCCAAGGGAGTTGAGTATGGAAACCAAGTTTTTCCATTGTTTTTCTAGTTCAATTTTCCCTTGGAGGCCATTAGCCCGGCCAGCAGCACACTCTGTATTTTCCTTCATGTATTCTACTAAATAATTGATTTGTGTAGCCGTAGCTTTGGTACGTTGCATTTCTGTAAAAATAAAGTATAAAAACATTCTACAAAAATTTATTCCCCACTACAAGCTAAATAAATAGCAATAGATTAGAAATATCTGTTAAACTCAAAGCATCTTTCGTACATTGCACACTTGTTCATACCTCAAGTTAATATAATTTTACAAATTAGATAGGCTTTATGAATAAAGAATGCTTCGAAAATATATTTCTAATAAAATCTAAGATATCCTATAAAGTAAAATAGTTATAAAATCAGATTTAGAATTGTAAGTAGATAAAAGCAAATATACTTGAACTAATGAGCTAGAAACTTTCATGTTTATATATTAAAATAATATATAAATAATTATTTCTTACCGTTGGTGTAGATTTTAATAAAATTTTCCGAAAAACAGTAAACACTATGCAATGCACTTGATCTCACAAATTCACTAACGATTCCGTACGATTTAAAATTGTGGAATTTTTGACAGTTCAAACCGTGCCGTACTCAGTTCATTTCGTGCTACATGTCATAGAGAATAACTTTTTGACAGATGTCGTAACAATTTAAGGAATTGATGTGATTTTGAAGTAAGGAATCGCGAAATGGCGTTACAGAATCAGGCCCCTGATCTCTATTTTGTTAGCTTGAGCGGGCATGCAGTCAAATTATTTAACTTTTTGAAGACTCCAATTACATAATCGTACAATACAATCTTAATATAACAGAAACGTTATTAATAAGATTTTGTATAATATATTAACTTTTGCCAGCGGCCTTGACAGGGTAAAAGATAAAGAATTATAAGGGCCTTGGCATCCCTTATTCATTCACCGAAACTAATCAGCACACATTATGTTATTTCACAATCGTCTTTTGTAAAGGGGTGGTTATTACTGCCGCCCGACCGATTGTTCATGACTGCGGAACGCTGTGTGCCTTGCACTACTAACAGTGTTCTCTATTGGTTGTTCTAAATGCAAAATAGCCCACGCAAACCCAATTAAAAAGCGAAAGTAACTAATTAGTAACTAACCAGTAATTAGTGAACAGTCTAATGGATAATCTAACCTACCTTTCCCGCTTGTTTCTCGCAATGTCTCTCCGCAAGTATCTTAAAATATCTGTCGAGACATTAGCCACGATTTACCGTCTATAATAGTTGCCAAACATGTTGCAACTTTGTTGTGGAACATGTTCCGGGAAATGTTTCACGGATACATTTAGGAAGTACTCTTGGGTGTTCGCTGTATTTTAAGTGCGTTTCAAGTTTACATTTGTTGTTCTCTAGCTCTCAACTGCACTCTAGATTCAATTTGCTCTGTCAGAGAATCTTTTAAAAGGAACATTCTCGATCTACGACAAAAAGCTTATAAAAGCATTTTCAATTGTTTAGATAGAAAGATAGATATTTGAAAAATAAATAAATAAAGTATTTTGAAGTACATCATAACAACTAGATTTTTAGCTAATATATTTTAGCTAATACTTAATATTTATCAGTTATTTTATAGTTATTGGGTATAAATCCTGACCCGCATGGATGCAATATTTTATTGCAAATTAGCATACAAGCCTTTGTCATTTATAGATCTTTTCATTAGTGAAAATCGTACCCGAATCCGTTTGGTAGCTTAGTAGAAGTTAACGGAGAAAGAATAGTAAGGAGAGGGCTGCTACTTTATTTTATAACACCTATATTCATTCATATAAATAGATAGATTGCAGGGCACACGGCGTTTTGCAGAAACAGTTGAATTATAGGTAATCCCCTATGGGTGTATTTACCTTGCGTAAAAACATTAAAAGAAGACCCTCCTAGTAGATCAGTGTGAAGTGGCATCATTGCGTCTTTTGTATTTCGGAACGTGATTAATCCTATTTCTAGATTGCCTGCGATGTTGTCTGCTTGATATCAGGTTTGCCTAGTAAATTTTACACAAATTGCTTACTTAATACACCAGTTAGTATATCTACAGCTTGCATAAACTATAAAAGTATTATAGTACAAAGGGCATAGGAACAAGTTTATTTGCGCAATTTGCTTAAACAACATCATCTGCGGCCTGCCTTTTTATTGAGCCGCAAACCTTGCAAACATCGCGTAGGGTAGGGTCATTACCGACAATTATTTTACCTTTATTAATTGAGTAGACAGAAAAAAATAAGGTTTAATTCTGCAAAGGAAAAGAGTAATTAAAAACGCTAAAATGTTTAAAGGTTAGTTCGATAGTACCGGCATAACTATGTCGGTCTTAATTAGGCGCGCCTCGGAACGTTCCTACAATGTTCATTCGCATAATTTATCTACGATTTTCGTTCCGTAACTTTTTTACCTATCTAGGAGTATGCATCGGAATTCTAGATGCACTATGATTTAGAATAACACAGTCGGAATGTATTTAAGTATGTTTTATAAGAAAATAGTGCATGCTACAAGGCTTGCCGCTTATGAGTTATCCTTTAGATCGTAGTCTTTTTGCGGGCGCTTAATAATTCTTGTGCTGAAAAGTTTTATTGGGATTAAGAACCGGCTTCATTATTTTTTTATTGCTCTTTCAAATTTTTTTTGTCGTGTACGTTTTGCTGTTGATTTGTAATGTCTGAATGCTTTCAATAACGATGTCATAAAATGTAATAAGATGCTGAAGGTTGTCAATAAAGATAAAAAAAGTTAGAGGTAGATAATTATGTATACTTTATTTCTGACTAATTTTTCCCCATAATTTTGAAATAAGAAAAGAATTTTCACAAGAAAAAATACTTGCCTATTGAATGTTTTTACATTTCGTTACTATAGTAACAAGTCAATTAAAAATTTAAAACTCCTCTTTGTATTTTTCAGAACCCATTTCCCTATGCCCTTTTCTCTGCCCTTAATCCCTTTTCTTAATCGGCAGCGCACTTGCAGCACCTGTGGCGACGGTAGCCACCTACCATCAAGTAATCGCGTTGAACCCATTAAGACACTAAGCGCCTCTTTCACCAACGTCAAGCAGGCTAAACCGTCACTTAAAGTCACCTGTCACCGGGAATAATGGAGCTTTGTTTGTACGGTAAACGTCCCAAACATTAAATAGAAAATAATAAAAAAAAATCGCCTATCGAATGATGCAGTAAACCGAGTGCATAATTTAATAAAACAGAAAATAATTTCTAAAAGTAACTAATCCACACTTTACTTGTAGTTGGTGAACGAGGCGCTAATTGAACTAACTACATAAGTAATTGGAATACCACAAATTAAAATTTCCGAACACGATTTTTTTGCAAATTTAATAATAATATCTGAATAGCATTGAAATTGCCAGCAATTCTCAACTTATCCGTGCAATGTCGATGAATAATTAATTATTACTTAAAATACGTGTAGTTGATTGGTAAATGAGAATGAAGTTTAGCTTGCTCTGCGTTCGCTGACCGCTCAACTCCATCACCTGCTATTTTATTTTTACTGCACCATTAATGCTCGGATGCACCTTTGTACATATTAATTTCATTTTAATACTCAATTACGATAATCGTTGAGAAACGTTTCATTCATCTTGGATTAGAAACTATTTATATTTTTTACTTGCAAGTCAAGTTTTAACCTAAAAGGTATAATTGCTTTAATTCACTATAATGCCACTTAGCGATTCTTTAATTGGAAATCACGTCAATTTCTCAAATTGTTACGATATCTGCTAAAGTGCTGATTCTCTTACATAGACAAAAGTGTGAAATTAATTGCCTTACAGAATCAGGGCCAAGGTGGGATAGGGGAAGGTGTGGTATCCCTTAGATAGGCTAGGGTTGCAGGGCACATTGCGCTTTTCAGTAATTTGTGCAGACGTCTATTGGAAGTGATCACCCCCTTACATAAGACCATCGTGAAATAACAGCATGTGTGCAGTCGTGTCTTGGGGAATGCGTAAGCGATGCCATAGCTTATTTCCACATACCTTCCTAATCCTAACATTGGTTGGAAGACCACTTTCACCACCTGTGGTATTGTTTGACAATACATTGAGGTTGTGGTGCTGTGATGTTGTACAATGAGAATATTAATATAGAAGTGTATATAAGGTGTATGAAGGACAAAAAATTGCTTCCGTTACTCTTTGTTCCGTGTTGATAAATTAGAAATAGTTTCTCTAGCATAAAAATATCAATTTAACTACCCATTATATATGTGCGAAGAACATGATGCGGTTAATAATATGATTAGGACCCTTCCTCACGCGATTATTAATAAGCAATAAGAAACTGAGAGAATTACAACAATAGTGGCAAAAACTAGCAAAAAATCTTCGGAAAGTTGCCCACGATATCGGATTAGATTTAACAGTCATCACCAATAAGGATTATTGTCTATATTTTATCGGATGTAGCAATGAACGAAAGTTTAAAGCAGTTCTCACACAAATTTCTTTGTATTTAATGTTAAAAAATGTGCATTCATTACATTTTTAACATCGACGGGCGTCAATCATTTATTATCGAAGAGCTATTGTATAACTTAGACTCTACTTGGCGGCATTTTGCTGATACACGACAATAGATCGCTCTGAACCGATTAATCTGAGTCGCCTAGAATACAAGCCAGGTGCAGGCAGTCTGCTGCTGACTGGAGACTAGGGTTAAGGATAAGAGGGATAGGGAAATGGGCTCTGGCATCCCTAACTCACTCACCGAATCACATTAGCACACATGCCTGTATTTCACGGTGGTTTTCTGTAAGAGGGTGGCTGCCTCAGACTCCATCAGACGGGCTGCCCTAATTACTGCCAAGAATCGGGCCCAATACACAGACAAAGCATTAAAGTAAGCAAGGCACCTTAATCACTTTGTGTGTGTTGTGTTGTGGTTACCGCTGTTATCTTTTTGCTAATATAAAACTGCTATAATTAGTTACATTATATTTGCTACCGTGAAGAGACGCCTATCATCTGTTTTTATGCCTTAACATTAAAAGATATATAATATTATGCCAAGTACATGCCATAAACACCATGATTTTATATAATAAGCTCTTAATCACTACATATTTCCAGTAAAATTGTAGCTTTGAAATATATAATTTATTTTAAAAAGCATATAATACATATTCTGTTTACATAAATCCACTTAAGCATCTTAGAGGTCTCATTATTTCACTACTAGTATCATATTATCTGTATGTTGAGACATATATGTAAGAACATGATCAATTTACACCATAGTTAGTTATTTTAAAGGTCCGTCCGTAATAATTAAAAACAAGTTTACGAAAATGGTCCGATATAATTGTGCAAATTAAAGTGTTGTAAAAATTCTCAATTAAGCAGTCATAAACACCCGTTACTTGGTGTTATCAAAATTTCAAAGTAAACGAGAGGCGAAAATTTTAAAAAATGCTATACGTCGCATCACTTTTGCAAACATGTTTTCAGAGATTCTTTGGTTAACAATGGATTTTCCATGTCAAAGTTAATGTGTGTAACAGAATAAAATTAAAGTAAAACTTATCCTTATTACCATTTATATTAGAGTTCAAATCTCGGAGACATTGGCTAGGTTAATTAAAATTCACATACGAATCACAAACAAGCGTGATTTACTTACTGTACTTAACGGATTTGTTCTGAGGTGACGAAAACCAATTAGGTGATTTAATAACAAACGTGTTAGGAATACACATTTGGACTTTTCAATAATAAATTCGTGGAATAAGCAGTGTCCGGGAAACTCCGAGACATTTTCTTGTCCAAAATTTCTGTATACATCAGTGAAAGTCTTATTTTCTGCGATGATAAGGATGATAATAAATTGGAATTGATTGTTTATGATAATATGAACATCTACATATCAAATGAGATTTCGTCACCGCCGGGGACAATCTCACGGGGAGTGGAATAATTCCTTGTAAAGATCAGTACAGGTCTTGAATGTCATTGCAAGAAAACAATAATATCACCGATTGCAAATATAACGGCAAAACAAAAAAAAAAGACGTGAGTGGATGAAGGTAATATGTCGCATAATTCCAATTTTGAATAAATTGAGGTTAGTTTTACTTTTAATTTTTGAGATAAGTCGCCACCGAACTGATTTTTGTACTGAATTATGATGAAAAGTTGTATAAACAACCTAAAATAGTAATGGTATGATAGCAATGAAACACTTGTATTATTTAATTTAAAAAAAAGTGAACATAACTCTCTCTTCCATTAGCAAAAGTAAACGTTTCTGCACTTTTTGCTTTTTAAAATTTACTGTACATAACACCCTTTTCAACTTTTTATTTTCCAAAATATGTCTTAAATCGACGATCTTAAGGTCTGTAATCATTCATATGGACATATTACCTTCAACGACGCAAAAAAAAAACGAAAAAACCCAATAACGCGACATATTAATTTCATCCACTCACGTCTTCAATTATTTTAAACTAGTATTTACCCGCGAATTTGTCCTCGTCCGCTCGGGACTAATCTAAAAATTGTCTGAAAGTTTCATCAAAATCGGTTCAGTGGTTCTGGAATATTTAGGAGACATACATAACATACATACACACATCGCCTTTTTTATATTAAAATAGCGTTGTTATCATTACAGGAGTTATTATTCGTGTAATGAGTATTTAAAAGACAAAACTGCTTGGTGTTACTACTTGTAACATTTATTGCATAGACACAGCATTCCTAACATTTTAATCTATTCATGAATTTTAACTAAAAATTTATTCCTATAGATAGTCCAATAAACTATTTGGATATTTTGAAATATATACAAAAGTTCCTGTAAAGTCAAAGACAAAGTCCAGCAAGTAATTAACCAAAAGTGCAAACTCATGCTTGCGGTAAAAACACGTAGTTTCTGACCTGGGCCATGTTTTTAAATTTGAACGATACGACCTGTTACAGTTTTTAATGACGAGCAAAGTCGCTGGAAAGAGAATAGTTGGGAGAACTTCTTTCGAAGTCGTTACTGACAAACATCAAAGGCTGGATCAGGATAGCTAACGCAGTTGAGTTGTTCCGACGAGCAAGAAACAGAGAGCACTGTTCTATACTGATCGCCAACTTTCATAACTTGGCATCACAAAAAGAAGAACTTAAAGCTACATTGTCGTGGAATGTAATATATTATTTAACAAAGAATATATTGAGAAAGAAGAAATTACTCGTAAAATAGTTATTCTAACAGTTGGCGTATATCCATGAACTCTTTACAAAATAAGCTCACGTACGCACTAGTAATGGAGGAGGTGTGAACCGTATAATCTGAATACCACATTGAATTTTTATTTTGCACATTTAATAGCCCGTTGGCGTTTAGTGATGCGACAGTGACTAAATTCGTAGTATAGTCTTCACGCGTTTTGTAATTGTGCAGTGAATTCCAGCAACGAGCATTGTGTATGTGTCTGTATATATCTTTTTGCGAAAATTAGGACAAATAAATAGATAAATATGAATATGATTAAAAACTGATCCGAAAAAATATATGATTTTCATATTTTATTTTGGTTAAGTGACAAAAATTATATTTTTATACACTCGACTAGTCACTTGTATACTTTCTAAATTCTTTCCTTTTAAGACATCATTTAAGTCAAATCTATATCTATCTATTATATATCTTTACAATGAGTTTGCTGTCCGCTTTTGTCTGTTTCTCCGCTAAGTTCTTCTAAACCACCCAACGGATTTTAACGGATTAAAAGACCACAATGACATAACAGCCCGTATTTGTTTTATTTCAGTACTTACCACAGCTTTATTCCCATACTAGCTGGTGCCCGCGACTTCGTCCGTGTTGAAAAAAAAAGTAGCCTATGCTGTGTCCTGTACATCTAAATGTTTAACTACCAAGTTTCATGAAAATCATACATACATACAGAAAAAAATCTAAAAATCGTCAATTTAGTTTCAGTATCATGTATAGAGCCTATAAACACGATATCTCTGAAAACAAAGTAACTTACTCCATGACCAACCCTTACAGATTTATTATTAGTATTGATTACATTAACAACCCTTACTTACTTTTATTAATAGGTGCCAGTATTCACCTATCATTACCTGCCGCCTGCCGTCATAAAAAAAGATGATGTGCAGGATTTTAAGTCAACAATGTCACCAGTGTTCATTAAATACTTGGTAATCTAAAGGTAACGGTATATGGTATGACGCAAACATATTAAGACATAACTCAACGGCTCTCCTTCGTGTGTTTTAAACTGCGATTTGTGTACTTATTAATTCGTACACTCGCTCAATTGTTTGTACACATGAAAACATTTGCCTAACACTTCATAAAACGCTCGCAGATGACGGAAAAAAGTTTCTATAAAAAAACATTATACATGTCCGTGTGTTAGTATAATGCAAATCAGCTAGCGTGATCGTTCGTATTGAATAACACGCAAATATTAAAAAAAGTAGGAAGTTGTGAGAGAATTGTAGGTGAACTCGAACACGAAGATGTTCTTAATTACCGATTTGGTCTTTTCAATCTAATACCTTCGTTACACTTTTTCGATTCTCTGTATATTGTGTATACAGAGATATTAATTTTAATTTAATTTAATTTAATTTAATAATTTATACCATTAAGATATTAATTTAATAATTAAGATATTAATTTAATAATTAAGATATTAATTTAATAATTAAGATATTAATTTAATAATTAAGATATTAATTTAATAATTAAGATATTAATTTAATACCATAAGATAAATAGTCATCTTATGGTATTAAATTAAATTAATTAAATAGCGCTTCAGGAGATTTGGTAGATACGTATTTAGACGTACAGGACACAAGATAGGCTACTTTTTTCATTTTCAATGCGGACTAAGTCGCGGGCGCCAGCTAGTATCTTATAAAATCCTACTAAAAATGTTAAAAGTTAATAGAAATTATATCGCTTCTAATGGAGTTGTCGTCGTCTCGTGTCACATGTCAATTCTAAGCTATCAACCACTTAATGTGGAGCATAAAATAAGCTCATACGAGTTTATCACAACCTGCAGTTAGTCGTAAATCAGAGCCACACTCTTCCGTATAGTTTTTATATGGACATGATACATTAGGATAGAAAATGTTGCTAGATAATCTTTGACAATCTTTTATGGTAGCAACGATATATTAAATTTGCTACTTTGTATTCAGATTGTAGGGTAACCATTACTTGGCAATAAAAATATTAATAATCCTAACTAATACTTAATATTATAAACGGGAAAATCTGTTTGTTTGTTTATTACGCTTTTAAGGTTTAACTACTCAACTGAACACTATGAAATTTTATAAAAATTCAAAATTAAAGAAATTCAATGTCCGCGACAAAAGTATGAACAATAAAAATGAGTCGCGGGCAAAAGCTAGTTAAAATATAAAATTAATATACAGGTTCCACAGATAGATTTACTGATATTTCGGAGAAATATCGGAGAAAACTAAAGTTTCCACTAACTAAATCTTAACAAATCACTTCAATTTTCATGTCGATCCTTTCAGCATAATACTCGTATATTCTAGGTTTATAGTTTTCGCTTTTTTTTTTAAATAGATTGTTTTTATAAAACAAACGGTTTAATTCGACAAAGTTTTAATCACAAAAATTAAGTTATTTGAGGTTAAATAAATATGAATCTATTGCAAATTTTGAAAAAAGGAAAGCCTATAAACTTACTCTTTTATTGTGTCAATAACATACAAAAAAATCATAGAGATTGGAAAATATTTAGAAGTGGAAAAACAATTTCTCTTTTTGTATGGACGAGTACGTGCTATTCTTCCCTCTTAACTGTGAACCTTCTTCTGTCTCCTGCCCGCCCCTGTCTCCCGCAAGGTGGCGCTATCGCCCACTTTGCGAAAAACTGTCTTAATCTCTCGACTAACGAGTTCCCTTTGGATCGCAGAGAATAGTAATATATTCTATAAGCTTCGCCAATAAACGGGCTATCTATCGCAAAGTGATTACTATAAATCGGACTGACAGTTGTTGGATTAGTGCATTGGAACATACACTTAACGTTGGTGAAATCGCGGCCCACAACTAGTCACAATAAAATTTTACAATACCCACTAACTAAATTAACAAATAACTATGTAATAGTTATTTTAATCTTAAATCTTATATTTTGTTTGTTTACACCTCATTTATTTATTAGTAAATAAATGCTATTATTAGTAATTTATTTATTTCATGAGATACCTAATTAGGTATTCTTAAATACTATTTTTTTAAATAAAGTTGACAAGCAGGTGTACAGGTCTACTAACGTGCATACGGATTAATATTGCTTAATAAACTAATAATAATAAAATAATATCTATAGCATTCTATAGATAGGGGCTGGCTACAAGTACGCTACCAAATTGGAAAGAATAAACATCCCCCAAAAAGGGATAATACGCGAATGGTTTCTATCCTTACTTGCTTACTGGAAACACAATGACCCACTAGGTTTGACTGAGGTGGTGATTAGTACCACCTGAGGCACTGATGCCCAGTTTACAAGTTGCGTATACGCATTTTTAACCACCAACGCCCGACGCAAAAGCGGGGTGTAAGCAGTATCTATACAATAAATAAATGTTTAGCCATCAATCAAATATCATCAATCAATTTCAATTTTTTTTTTGTTTTACCACTGCTTTTAGTTTGTATAAGGTAAAGATTCAATTGAATGAAACGAACGCCATATAGAAAACAAAAACACAACACTTAAATATGTATAAAAGTGCAAAAAATTTATAATAGCGTAGATAGATAACGTTTATAAGACGGATAGGATTAGTCATCAGCGTTCAGTGACGAAGCTATCATAAATTGATGCTTGGAAATGTCCACCCTCTTCAAAGGTAAATGACAAAAAAAGGAATAATTCCCGTATTGCAATCCCATGTCACATGACTGTGTGTGTACACATACATCGATTACAAATACCGTAATCGAGTGATTTAGATGCTGCTGGGTTTATATGTCGTCAATCTTTTTCAGTCCTTTACAATAGACATAAATATCTTCGAGTAACCTATTTATATTTGTTAAAGACTGAATTGATTTTTAATAGTATGAAAAATTAAAACGACACTAAAAATATATATACTTAATGAACAGTTACTTATAGCTAATAATATAGTATTAAGATTAAGATATAAAGATGACAAAAATAATAATTTTACAATATTTACACACAAATATATAAAGTTCCTCAAATAAACATACTGGTGGCACGAATTACCTATTGCAGTACTTATTTTAGTTCTAAGCCAACCTAGTAGCTAATTATGCATTCAAAATATAAGTAGTATTCTTGTAATATAAGAAATAAGATAGAAAATCAGAACTTTTAGTTCATTGAACAAATTTGCAATTTGTATATTTCTTTAGAGGAACTAATAATGCAACTATGAAATATGTTGAATAAAATGTATACACAAAAATGTAATTTGAAATGAAAATTTATGCCTTTCTATTTTATGTCGACCAATGCCACTATATCTTCTCTTTCATTACTTAGTGCGGTCTATGGGCTTCCTCATTATCTATAGAAAAAATTACCCTTAATTAACACTTAAGGATTAATGATAGTGCTTAGCCATAGGACTTTTATTGGTGGCTACAGAGCGCCCACTCTCCCAGTAATGTGAAGGTGCCTAGTTAATTTAAAGTAAAAGAATGGTCAGACGAAGGCATAAAACTTAATAAGACATTTATTAAATCGTTGTATCCTTAGTTGATTACTTTGACATGAATTACTTGTGGAGCATGTGGCTCTGTTTTCCCAGTTCGAATTCCGGCAGGGTCGAACTTTTCTAAAATGACACTGGGCCCCTACCCAAGAGCAAACCAATGCAAACGGGAGCGTTGCGTATTTACGAAACGATAGAAAATAAAGCCCAGTGATTGGTCAAAATTCTATGTGGCATCTGCATCTGGAAAGTAGTGGCAGGACACACTGTTTGGCAGTTATGAGCACCCTGTCTGTTGAAAGTAACCAAGAGTACGGTGTAAGTAAGAATAAAACACCCAATTTTTTTTATTTTATTTTTTATGTTAAGGTCGACAGACAGGCTGACGGTTCACTTGATAGTAGGTTGCTACCGTCGCCTATAACACAAGCAACGCCATAAATGCTACAAGTCCGCTGTAGACCATAGGATTAAGGATAAGGGATAAGGAAAGGATGGGGTAATGGGCTCTGGCATCCCTTACTCACTCACCGAAACACAACAGCACGTAAATGCTGTTATTTCACGGTGGTATTCTGTAAGGGGGTGGTTACTGCCGCCAGACGGGCTGCCCAAATGACTGCGAAACGCAGTGTGCCCTACCACTACTTTTCAAATCCAGACCAGAGTCAATTTCGAAAATTACATTAAAATTTCCAAAGTTGACCCCGCCGGGAATCGAACCCGGGGCCCCTGAGACGTTAGGCAAGCACCCTTGCCACTCGTCCAACGGGCTCGCCATTACTACCTATTACCTATAATGAGAAGTACAGTTTTAGAGTATCGCGTAAATAAAGTTTTTTTTGTGCGGGGTTAAATAATAAGTATTAAACAAGTTGTTATTTAATGTATAAAGATGTGAAACACGTTATAAAAAAATTATTTTTTATGTATTAAAAGTTTAATATTTACCCACATTAGTACGTGTTGCGGTTGTCGTTCATATAGTGATGGACTCGTACCACGCCTTTTTTCTGTTCAAAGGTTTTCATAATATTATACGGATGAAGTAATTTTTAAGCATTTTAAACACGCTATGAAACTCGTAATGAAACAATAAAAACTTAAAACCTGCATTAAGGGCATATACAGATATGAAAAAAATTTTTTTTCTTATTTGCAAGCAATCATTAAGACTATGAACAAATTTGTTGAGTGAGGTTTGTTTTACATTTTTTTTTTAAAATATAACGAGCTTATTTGGAAACTGGTTTACTTACCTTGAAATTGCTATTTTTATTATATTATAATAGTTTATAAAATAAAAGTTTAAGGTCTCTTTACTAATGTCTAAGTTCATGCATTGAAAAAACTTTACGAGTATACTAACCTAAATCACTTCAATGAAAAAAATGACTCGATTTCTAAGAAAATGTGTAATGAAAAATATAACGGTTACTCTGAAGCAATTTTTGTTGTGAAATTAAAAAAAGATATTACACGAAGGAACCCTAATAATAAGCTGTTTGGATGCATTCTTCGTAGTGGCATTTTTATTGCAATGCAAAAGGGTGGACACACACAGACCATTACATTACGTCGGAAATTAGAAATTATAGGTGCTGTGTAAAGGTGCCGCTATTTCCCCAGGCCGTGCAAACCAAGCAACGGCAACGCCTCTGTCAGTTTTTTCATACAAATGATATCTTACAACAGTCATGATATAAAACAAAACTTAAAAACACTTCTGTGTATAAAAACTAAACATACTTTACAATAATTATGGTAATTAATAAACATAACATGAAATTTGGTAAAATTGGTAAAGTTGGTACATGTAGGTACTATCGCGGTCAATGGAGCAGACCCACTTTTCATACAAATTTGTCTAACGTTGAATTGAGGTTGTCATAGTAACGTAAATGTTATAATACGAGTAGGTATTTGAAGTAGGAACAAAGATAAATACAAAATGTGCACACGAAATTGTTCCTTACGGTGGGACTGCTCCCTTGACCGCGATAGTACATGTAGTATTTTTACCTACCTTATAAGGTATATAGGTATAAGGTATATACCTCCTATATATAGGAGCATGCTGGCTGCATTACTACCTACCTGATTGCTACCTATCGCTGAGCGATCTCTATAAATTTATAATTGGCTGAAGTGACTTTCTTTTGAAAAGTATAATTTAAAGTAAAGAACAAGATCGTCAACGTCGTGCACTCTGCACACGAAATTTTCTATTCTCAAAATGTCATGCCAAAAGTTAGCCTCCATTACCTTTCCAGTGAGAACAATATGAGGAGATCACATTCACTGGAAAGGTCGCAGTCACCATTGTTAGCGTGAAGTGTAGCGTACATAAAATTCATGATAATATCATAAAATATTGGGACAGTGTAGCAAAAAATATACTTAATTCATTTTTAAGTAATAAAAAAATATAAGTAACGCTTATTTCTCACACTAAGACAATGCATATGTAAACTCGACAAATAAAGTGCTTTATCACCTATAGCAAGATTGAACATTTCTTGTATGTTGTAGAACGATAAGGTTTGTTTTCCTTTGAAAATTCAAAGTGACAATTATGTGAATCAGTAATCAATACCTATTTCAAATCTAAGCCTTTACGAATTTTGAAATGAATGGAATTTGTTATCGAAACTGATAAAGCACTTTTCTGGTCGGCCATACAATGAAAATAAAATCAGATTAAACATAGATAAAAACATTAATAAAATTTGTAAAACAAAACAATATTTTGTGAGCGAATGGTACTCATGTTCACTATGAAGCTGTGGACTGCTGTACAGGCCACAACACTAATATCAGGGGTCAGGCAGGCAGATTCCAAGTAAGAACAAAGAAGCGCCTCCTTTACCTATTTAAAGTCAGGGAAGACGAAAGTTCTGTATCACCAACTAAAAAATATTCCGAGAGCATCACATAAATAAATTAACTGCGATTCGCTTCCACTGATACCATACCCTAACAAATTATAGTGAAAACACCCGCCGGATACATCATTCAAACGCATAATCTGGGTATTTTAGACCGTCAGACGTCGTACACCTTATTACTTAAGTAAGAAAGTGTTAAAACTAATAACAAATTTAAATATTACATGTACTATTGCTAAAGGAGCCTCAGACAGCTGTGGAGTGATTAATGCATTTCGATTTTCAACTCGCGGATTTCCTGTAGAAAGAATTCTTAATTAGAGAATCATTTACGAACAATTATTTCGACAGTTCCTCGAATTATACAACACTCAGTAATCTAATTCTTTTTAGTTATCAGCTGTTTAGAAGAACCACATACTCGTACCTATATAAAAGTAGAACTTAGCTTGTGTTGGCGACTTCGTCCTCGTTAAAAAATTAAAAATATATTAAAAATTAAATGCGTCTCAAATTATGATCTTATCCTTTGATTCTGTTTTCAAACTTATGTAATAAGAGAATACAAAATAGCACATAGGATATAAAATACCTCTCTTTAAGTTAAGCGAAGTTAAGTTCATATACTCTCTAATCTTAGGTTCTTAGATCAAATACTTAGTTAGATGATAGTAGCAGTCAATTAACGTGTCTGTTGGAAGTTTAACTGACACGTAAGACTCAATTAAACTTCACAGGAACACGGCCTGTGAAACTTCAATCCGTTGTTTATGACGTAGAAATAAGATTTTAAATAAATATTAGTATTCTGATGAAGTGTAGAAAGCTTTACGTTATTTTTGTGATAACAAATTTTCCTACGTACTTAATGGAGCTATAATAGTTATTTTTCACTGTATTCATTTGAGCAAACGATTTTATGTAAACATACATTTTTTTTAAAATACAAAAATTTTAAATTTACAAATAATGCACCGTAAAATCACTATAATAAACGTTATACTTACCCAAAAGTATATATTTTTAACATATAAATTTGTAATATAACACTGTAGTCAAAATATTTTTTGCTTTACATCCTAATATCAATTTTTTTATACAATTTTAACCTAGATACAATTGTTCCTGATTCCTCTTCGATTTCCTCTTTCCTCTTTTAAACAAGAGCACAAATGAAACAGTACTATGACTCCAATTAAAATGTCACCGGAGGTGTGAAATATTGCTTTATAAATCATATAAAAGTCACGAAAGAGAAATGCGCAATTAATAAATATTGATGAACGTTTTTGTTGCGACTTGGCATTTGTCAGTTTCCTAGTTCTTGTAACTCGATAGTTTATTGTGTAGCAACTGTTTCTATCCATTTTAATGATGAAGACATTGAGAATGACAAACGGGTTAACGATAAATCTTCGCAGTGGGAAGAGAGTATCGATATGTTTGAATTCTTGTAAGGAAATGTTAGGTTAAAAAAATTTCACTTCATAAAAGTTTAGGTAGGTGTATATATTGTTTTTTTTTTTCTAAAAAAACACTTAAATTATGTCGTCTTGATTCATTGCAAATGCTAAAATGCGAAACTGGCTGTCGACCATAACATAAAAAAAAAATTGAAACACATGGTAATTGGAAACCTAAATTGAAACATTGATGATCTTATAACATGAAATGCATATTAGCATGTTAATCATGATAAATTCTTTAAATATACCCTCAGCATGAACTAAATAGCAAGTAAACGTTGCTGATGCGAGTAGGAAGCAATATATCAAGAGAATGAATATCAAGAAAGTTACAATTACTTACCGTGTTAAAGGCATTTTCACACACATGAACTTTATAAAATTTTCTCTCATGATTTTTAATGTATCAGTAACTTTTACACATTTTGTAATCATGTCATACAGGAAACTTAATAATATTTACATATAAATTATATATGTAAATATTATTAAAATACTACGTCTTAGTAGGGAATTTAATTGTTCAATAAGAATGGATAAACATACAATAATATTTTTAACTCATGAATTTATTTATGACATCCATGAGTCAAATCCAAGTTAATCAATGGATTTTTATTGTATATCTTACGTATATCTTAGCTAATGTTATTGTAACTAGCTTTTTACCTCGACTACATCCATGCTACATTTTGATATTTATTCCATCTTTAATGCTCATATATTTTTAGATGATCCCTCAGGAACAGAACCTTTTCTCTGGATGAAAGGAACCCTATGTCATTTTCTGTATCTTTGACCACGTATATAAAATTTCATCATTAACGGTTGAGTAGGTAGGACACGAAAGGGTAACAAACATACAAATTGACTTTCAAATTTATATAATTATTATTCTCAAGAAATACTGCTGATGGTGTAATTAATTTGACTAAAGACAACATTATTTATCCGCAGTTATGAATTTCTTAGAATTAGTTGCAAACGTTCCAATGTACAGCCCGCGGACAAAGCATGTTGGAATGCACTTTGAAAATGTACAGTCTATCACGTAAACTTAAAAGTAGTGCTTCTAAATTAACCCTTATTGTAAATGCGAAAGAGTTCAGTGATTCCATGACTAACCCTATTTCCAACTTCATAAACGGCGTAACCCTATGTTTTAACGAGTACAGAGAAATCATTTTCTCCGGATTTCATATTATGCAAGTTCATGTTCATGCGTACTAAGACTATGATTTCTGTTTCATCGATTTGAATTTTTGGAATATAAATATTTACATAAGGATGTAAAATATATTGAGTCCCAATATACAATTACTTCAGTATTAATTAATATACATATTACAAAAATAAAATAAAACTATTTATATTTATAAAAAAGGTTATAAAAAAATTGCCACTTACAAAATAATGTAAAAGGTTTTCTAACTATTTAGTTTATAATTACTGTTAATAAAGGGCTGGGAAATTGAGACGCACGCCGACAATTTATGAGAATTTTAATTGCTTTGCCTACAATTACGAGTATAAAGAACGGTTTATTCAATGAAAAACAAGTGTCTCAAACTCTCGTCTCATTGTGGACGTGCTCTCCCATTTTCACGGCATTTCGCATCTGATTACCCGAATTATTCGGATCGTGGCTAATAGCCTATTGTTGAACGATGTTGTCTGTTTTCAGATCACGAGATAAGCCGTGCATAGGTGAGAAACGTGAAGCGGCAAGTACTTTATCTGCATATTGCCATCACGGATTTCAGATATTCAGGTTGGTGGTGAATTTTTCCTTTCTACTGTGTACTGTTGTAGTTAATTTTTGTATTTTTTAAAACAAATTTTAGTCCTATAGTTTGATACATTTTAAAAGTAACGAAATCACTTGACATCCTGCTTTAACACGTCAATGAAGTTATAAACAACAATTTTCTATGTTACGCGCTACAACTTATTTATTTATTATAGCCTTTATTTAACAACCTTCAAATTTTACATAAGTTTATATATGTTTATATTATATTATAAAAATGAAATATTATACAGTCCTGACACAGTTTTTTAAAGTTTTTTAATTGTAGCGTGGAAAGCTCATAAGGTATAGGCCACCCTTATGAGCTTTCCACGCTACAATTAAGTTGATTTCACACATCTAAATGAAAAACCTATTTCCTTTCATATTCGGAATCAGTATCTAAAAAGACTAATTTTCCCCTGTATTAATTATGATGTGTTTCGTTTGACTTAAAATTTTCTTCTAACTGACTAAACTATAAATTTAATGTTACATTATAAATGGTATGATTGATCCGTTCCTAGGATCTCTACAAACTTTATGGCTTAAAGCTATAGTTTGTGGACAAAGATAACTATGGTTTGTAAGGGGCCACATACTGCTATCTGTCTGTACTCTAGTTACATAAGCATGCACCACTAAAGCATTTCCCTTGGAGCGTCTGTCAAACCCATCAAACATAGTGGCGCTTGATCGACAGAAGCTGATTGATCGACCGTAACACTATTTGAGCATAATCGTAATTAACATTCATTATCGAAAGCGAACTCTCATTTTTAGACGTTCTAAAATTAGCCACTTAATTAAACGCCAAACAGTTCCGGCTTCAATGCACAAACATTTTCCCTTTATTTTTAAAGCTATCTCTTCTTTTAGAGGCAATTTTGAATGATTTTATTAAAAATTTGCTGTTCGCGACAAAATACGTCGCTGTGGAAAAAGTTAATGGATGGGAGAATAATTGGGTTTTTTTAACGTTTTTCCAATTTTTCTCTTCATAAGAACCTTCCTCAAACTTTAAAAAATTCTGCGATTAATTTTTCTTTTATTTATTTAGATATATAGAGAGCAGTTTTCATGAAAAATCTTATTTTTGATCTATTAAATAGCGGATTTAATAATTAAAAACAAATAAATTTACAAATTATAATTAATATATACTTTGGCAAGGTACTCATATAAAAAAAGGGTAGTCATATAGCATGGTGACAGTTTTACCTCGCGGTGGCATTGGTATGGTCATTGGTGTCACCGTGAACGGAGGTGGTTACAAATGTATTGCTACTAAACGCGGTGTACCCTTGCACTATGACTTAGGTGTGTTTGTTGTATACCTATTTAATTATAATATAGATTTCTAGCTGGTGCCCACGACTTCGCCCGCGTTATAAGTAAGGGATGTGTAGCGGCTGTCTAAATGTGTAAAGCAATATAACGCCTGACATCTTTGCTGTTATAAAATTTTCAGGGGTTGTATCTTTATTTTTAGTAGATAGCTGGTGCCCGCGACTTCACCCGCGTTGAAAATTATATACTAAAACCTTCCTCGAGAACCACTCTATCCATTGGTGAAAACAAAATGCAAATCGATGCAGTAGTTTTTGAGTTTATCGCGAACAGACAGACAGACGCGGCGGAGGGACTTTGTTTTATAATATGTTAGGATAATTCATTTAATAATTTACTCAATACTCTATTTCACACACAATTAATTTCTGACAATTTATTCTGACGAAGTTTCCCTGCGCTTGTAGAGCAAGTGACTATCTACAATTAGTGTAATCTCACTGGTATTCAAATCACTGCTAATAGTTGTTTATTGCTCTTATACGAGCCTAAGTAAATTTTACTGCAAATTCGAACATTAGTTACACATTAATATGACTGTTTTAATTTGGCTTTAAATAGTTGCTTTAATTAATTAATTTATTTATTTATTTTTCAAAGGGTACACCAAAAGCACAAACAAAAAACTTATAGTAGGTATAGGTAATTTTAACTTAAACATTTTATTAGGTATTAAATAAATTTTATTAGGTAGTGCAGGTTCATATTTGTACTTTTACAAGAGTATTCGTACCAAATATTAAATAATTTTCACGACTCACGCTTGATCAAGTTTAAAAAGTGACTAAAAAATATTATATTATTTCGTGATTGTTGGATAATTTCCTTATCCTTATACTTTATAACTTTTTTTTATAAAAACATCGCGGATTATGACAGATTCTGCAGCCAATCCTTCGACAATCGACCACTGCAGTCGGTGCATTCGAATTATTATAACTGGTCGAAATTCTCACACTGGTCGAATTTCGAATCGTGTGCTAACATTAGTTATATTAAAGCAATTTCAAACACATGTCAGTATTTTATGCCCAACGAGATTCCGGGAACGTTTGTCAACTGTCACGAACGGGGTGAATAACGCGTCGCTTGAATGGTCGGAGACTTGTTCTGTCGCATATTTCTATGTGTGAATGGCGTTCATAATGTTTCACTCACCGGTGAGATAAGTTTTTCAAGCACTTCATTGCGAGATAGAAAATAAAAGCGAAAAATAAATCAAGATTCCCTTTTATCTAAGACTTGTGTGGCGAGTTTATTGTTTTTAACTATACTGTGTAAAATTAATGAAATTCTTATGATTTCGGTTATTAATTATCGTAAGAGCACTTGCACTACTTAATAAGGCAATATGTATTCGCATTGTGATTGTAATACAAGCCTCTAGGAGTAATAGCTTCCGTTAGTAGGGTAAGCCTTATAAATGCTGTGAAAGCATTGCGTTATATTATGGCAGCAGTGCTAGCGATACGGAAGAGTTAAATATAATTAATTTAATTTCTTATATATTTAGATATAATCTATTTTAAAAATCAATCTATTTTTTGAGTATTTTATATAGGTTATAGGTAATCAATTTTTGGATAGAATTAAGACACTAAAAACACACGAATGCACATGCACATACAATGAGAGTTTTTGTATTCGGAGTTGTTAAATAACTCAATAGCAAAATAATTTAGGTAATGATTTAATTTGATAAAAATTATATATTTTTTAAAATAATAAAGTCTTATATAAACAAGAACTACCCCCTGTTAATGTGTGTCGAGGCATGCTTATATTATTTGGATATTATAAAAACACTTAGTTCAAATATTTAGGAAGTTAAACAATAAAGGGGTTACACCTTCAAGATCAGGAGGTCCCATTGAAGTACGACATAGTTTTTAGTGATTTTGATATATCTCGCGTGCAATGTGACCACACCCTCATTCCCAGTAGCCGATAATTCCCCGCCAGCAGCGGTGTAATGATACAGCGATACAATCTATAGATTAATTACATAAGATGACCGATCAAGGCACCTACAGTTTTTACTTACACTTGCGTAGCCTCAGGATGTTTTTAGAATAGGTAGATAAGCTTTATGCACCGATTAGTTACGTGCACTTTGATAAATTTTGTTTAGATCTCCCACGTGAGTGGGTTCCATTCCTTGTTGTTTTTTCTTTCAATGTACTGGATACAAATTAAATTACTCGCCATTTTAACTCTACAAATTTATAACGTCCAATTCAAAAAAGAAGCGTCTCGGTTCGTCTGTTATTATTTCATAATAATTTAATAGTCTATATTATCCAAATAAATAAAAATCAATAGCCACGTGTATGAAGTGGCATCATTTGAGAGCAAACAATATTACTAATTTTTTCACTTTGTTCGTACCTAATTGTAATTTTTTTTTTTGAAAATCTACGGTAAGAAAAGGAAATTTGGATGATATTTTTTTGTGAAATTGACAAGGAAACGACTCTGGTAAAAATAAATAATAAAATTTAATAAGGTTTTGAAAGAGTTATAATAATTTTAAACTTTCTACACAACTTTCTACATAATCTTATTGTATTATCTATTTTAACGTCATATAAACAGATACACATTTTAATCTAATTTGAATAAGTTTAGATACATAATTGAAATTTAATAGGATTTTTTTGTACGCAATATAATTAGATATCACTAAACATATATTTTAATTATTCCTTTAAAAAGAAACATTCCAATACCTTTCCAATAAACTTTCGCATGCATTGTGTACACGTATATAAATTTGACATTTTATAGTATATGTTAAATCTATTCGCGTGCCAATACACTTCCCTATAAAGGTCCGATCGAAACAGAAATTATTACATGCAAAAAACAAACTGCATCTGTTAAATGCGCTTACGTTTCCTGCTTTCAACGAGCTTACAAACACGCTATTTTATTGAGCCAGTAATTTACAATAAAGGTTTACGACCCCCTCCTGTGTGAAGTAACGTAATATTTCTTGTTTACCTTCCCCATAAATGACTACCTAAGTCAAACAGTGCGAAATAATAAATCAAAGACCACATAAAGGCGAAGGCTTACTTAAAGCGAATTGCTAAGATTTCAGTAGTAGCAGGGCAGACTGTATTTCGTATGTCTATATAAAATAGGGCAGGCCGTATGTCGGCACAAACCTTACCCTTACAGAAGACTACCGTGTATTTCACGGTACTGTTAAACGAACAGTGTTTCGATAAGGGAGTAAGGGATACCAGAATTATTTCCCTATTTCCTCCCAATCCCTTATTCATTTTTATATACACAAACCTTACTCGTTTATCCCTCTTTCCATAAATGAAAAGAGAATTGAAACCCGTTATAATATGTAGAGATTAGTAAATTATATCTGATGGTTAAAAACCACATCAAAATCTGTTTAGGAGTTTGTGTGGTTTAGGAGCATTAAGCAAAAATACAGACAGACAGACACGCATAGCTATTTTAAATGTATATTTTCCCTGTATATTAATAAAATGATATTAATTAAATATTTTTTTATTACTATTTTGAGTTTAATTATATTACTTATAAAGTGTGGTTTAATATTAAATTTAGTTTTATTAAGATATTAATGAAGCATCACTTATTGCTGCTAGTAATTAAATTACTAAAATTAATTAGGTACCATTAAATTATTATTAACTTATTATAATGAATATAAAAATAGTAATTAAATATTAATACTATTAAATTCACAATAAGTTTTTTCAAGAGTAATAAAACTTAGCGTCTCTTTCACAAACTACAAGTAAAGTGTTGATTAGTTACTTTTAGAAATCATTTTCTGTTTTATTGTATTATGCACTCAGTTTACTGCTCATTCGATAGGCGATTTTTTTATTATTATTTTCTATTTAATGTTCGGGACGTTTACCGTACAAACAAAGGTATATCATCTAAATTATTTCCGGTGACAGGTGACTTTAAGTGACGGTTTAGCCTACTTGACGTTTGTGAAAGAGGCGCTTAGTGTTTTAATTCCCATAAAAAATATGAAACATAAACGCAGCCGCTAATAGTAACTTAATTGTTGAACTAAGCTTGCTCCCACGAGTAATATGATTAGAAGAACATCGTTTCGTGTGGTGGGTCTAGGATCCTGTTAGGTCCTGTTTAAGTTCCTTTCGTCTAACTTTATCCGCGACCTATACAGTTGTCACGTGGCCTAAGCGCACACATTCGCTATAAATCATATAAGGACGTGACAATAGCACGCGATATGTGTGCTAGTACCACAGGCTAGTACGCCCCCAGTAAATTGCGATATTGTCTTCGAAGGGCGAGAAAGCACTGAAAGAGCATTCGCGTGATATTTTGACAACTGTATAAATCTTTGGTGAACGCATGCGGCAAAGTAATTTATCATTTTATACATATAATATGAAATTCCATTATATAATGTGATATTTCACGGTTACTTTTAACTTTGATCTTATTTAAAGATTTATAAATTGAAATACTTTTTTTTACCTTTTTAGACATGTCAAAAAAAAATCACGAGTCATATTATGTTTTGTGTTTTTTATGTTATTATTCCCCAATGTTATATACCTGAATTGGAATTTTTTTAAAATTATCTAAATTTATTACATATTATAAAATGAAGTCACTGCTCGCCTATTTCTATACTATAAGTTCTTCTAAATCACCCAACGAATTTCGATACGGATAATTTAATTTAATATTAATTAATTCGGCTTTTAATACGTTATTATTAAAAGATAAGATGACAAACTACGGCCATATACAGATAAAATTATATATATCGCCCTTTCGCATTAAAAATGTACAATTTCCAAAAACAAACTATGTAACAACTATACTACGTAGCAAAAAATATAATAGTTTTAAATTACTTTGTAAGATTGATAATGTAACTAGCCAAAAAATAAACATTGAAGAGCTCTATTATTAAAACTATAACACGTTGAATCTTTAAAACGCTCTCCTGTAAAATTAGTAAGTTTTGAGATTATACAGTTTTGATGCAAGAAGTCGATATGTTCATTTCGAAATTAAAATATTCACAAATTCCGCTTTCCGGCTTCATTAGCCAGCAACAGCCGTGACGAGAACACAAAAGCCAGCTAACACAATAATCGTTTTTCGATCACTTTCGTTCGTATAATAAGCGTACAAATTATTGTGAACCAGTAAAAAAAATTGTTAAAAAACGTAACGCAATTGTTCACGGTTGTCGCGAGGTGTCGCGAGCCACGCCTCAAGCCTGTACCGCATCTGTGTACGGCGTGGTCGCGTTGTAAGCGGACGCGTTAGACGAAGCGTAAAATATAATTTCAACTTTTTTAAGCTCAAAAAATGGAAATTATTTTTTCTTTTAAAATTCCGTCACATATTTACTTCAAATTGATATCGGGAGCGGTACTATAACACACTAAATGTTGTTTTTTCTTGCGCCAAACATGTACATTATGTAAATTTAAATAACTGTCTTTTTAAACGTGGTTTTTTTTTTTATTTATATTCCCCCCGGGGGTTAAACCACCCTCGTGGGCCATTTATTTGTAACAGTCATTAACATTTTAACATTATTATATTATTATTGCTAACATATTATACAATCATATTATATTATTAATTATGTACATTAATCTATGTTATTGCGTTAATAAGTTTGATAGTTAATCTCGACCAATTACTGGGGTGGATTAAAAGAAAGGGGGGATGGTCCAGTACCCCTAACTTAATCAGGGTCTTTATTTACCAAAATTATTATTATTATTTTTAAATTATTATTACTACTTAATTTGTTTTATTTAGTTTTATTACTGTTTCTCCGATTTTTATCATAAATTTAATAAATTTGTTTCTTATGTTATTAGTATCTATTATAATTTTACTTATGTTTTGCCTTTCCAGTTTAAAATCTATATATAATTCCAACTCCAGGCGTTCCAGTGCAAACCTAGGGCACTGGAGTAGCAGGTGTTCCACCGTCTCCCGTACCCCAGGTCCGCAGGGGCAGTCCGGAGTTGGTTTCTTAAACGTGGTTTTGTCAGTCCATAACTGACGAAAAGTTGATTTTAATGATTTTTTGCCAACACTGTTCTTTAAAAAGTGATTCTAAGTGCGTAGGCACGAGAGAGCAAAACTTTTTACACTACCAAAACCTAAATAATTCTAATTAATTAATTAATTAATATAATTAATAAATTAATCTAATTATGTTTTGTTTTGCACCTTTGAATTTTCGCCTACAAAGACGTATGGACGCTTTGTTTACTAAGATGTTTAATTATTTAGATTTTATGAACCTAAATAATAATTATCTAGTAAAATTACAATAAAATTATCAACCAGTACCACTCTGTTTTCCTCTTGTTATCTTGTACTATATGGTCTTCCGTGCAGTTACTGACCTACGTGTTTTTTGTATTTCTCGCTCGCAACCGTACGTACGATCACTGCAACAATTACAGTCATGATCTCTTTTTAGCTTTTTTCAATCTTTTATTAAATTTGGTCATTTCACTTTCACTAACAAGTCGTATTATATATGTAAGTAAGTGTAATAATACTATACTTGCTTTATTTTTAACTTGCGATCGCACTGGCTTTGCGAAGGTGCAAATCAAAGTGCTAAGGTCAATTTTAATATAACTAATTTTATGGCATATACATGAATATAAGTTTGTGGAGATGGATGTGTATGGATGTTTGTACTTTTTCATGCAGAAACTACGGAACGTAAGTACGAGTATTATGATGAAACCTTACTTTATTTGTCAAAGGATTCAGATCTTATTCTACTCGTATTCGATGACTCGTATATGCCTTCGATTATTCTTACTAACTTTTCCAACGACATTTTGTTAAGTACATTTTTATCTTTAAATCTATAACTTCGGTACCCTTTGGGTTGTCAATGAATGACGCAATGATAACGAAATAGATAGTTTTATCAATACGATCGGTATCATCGCGTACAAAAGTCTTAATCTCGATCGTATTATCTCTTGTTACATTGAAATGGATTAGGTTTCACTATGAGATTGAATATACATGTCGCAACACGTCCAAGCAAGCTCATTAAATAGTCAGAATCGGCTGATTCATCCCTGTCATTTTAAGACATGCAGCTAAATGGTTTGGCTTGCATTGTGCAACGCGTGCTATGCGCTCTGGTAGCCAATGTTCATTTATTTGTGGGTCAGTAACCCTTCATGATAAATAGAATAGGCCGGCGTCATTTCAAATTGAATTTGGAATTGTGTGGAAAGCTTCAACGGTTTTCTTTTGAATTGGATTAGTGACGCAATGAATCGCGCGAAAGAAATAATGTATATTTATATTGAAAGATTACCTTTCGGAAATAAATGGGACGAGAAAACGTAGGGCTTAAATACAAGATAAAAACTAATAAATGTAAATATCTAGTCAATATCAGAATGATATAAGGTACCAAGTTTATAAATTAATCCTTAATCTTAATCCTATTAATAATAGATATTATAAATGCGAATGTTTTATCCCGAGCAAAGCCGGGCGCAGGTCACTAATAATTGTAATAAGTAGGTTGTCCGATTTAAAAAAAAAAACTTTCACCAATAGTTACCATAGAATTTCAGGATGGGCATAGGCTAAATATTACACGCGGGAGAAGCCGCGAGCTAAGTATCTAAAAATAAAGCTCCAATGCTTAGCAAAAGTATGAATATAATGTCAGGCGTCAAGCTTTACATGTTTTGTCAGGCTTTATATCTTGTATGTTAGGCGTTTATTATATTTTATTTTTCAAAGCGGAGGAAGTCGCAGGCACCAACTAGTAATATGATAAAACTGAATATTTTGGTCGAACGCGTCAACTCTAGTACTAAGAGTAGAATTTAAAAAAAAAATGAATAATATTTAGTAGTATGTATAGCTCAATTCTTGAGTAATTGAAGGTAACAGCTAAATAATTATGTTTTTATAATAAGTACCCAAATAACAGTGTTTTGCTAGAGATATACACAAAAAGCTTTCAAAAGTAATTCTCTATTTGAGTTAGTTCTGGACCGTTTAATTTTAATTAATAGTTTTAACAACACGGTTACATTTAATTAATTATATATTTGAAAGCACATATGAGTGCACCTCTCGCGAAATTAGATTTTTTTGCACATTAAAATTAATAGAACATGAATATATTCGGTTATTGTGCAGATCAAGGCCCAATTCACGTAATGATATTTCTGTTTATAAACAAGTGAAAGTAAATAGATGTAAGTTTGAACTATTAACATATTGGGTTAGTTAAATTTATATTTAATTCGTACATTGATAAGATTTACATCTATCGTTTAGTGATTAATGTTTACTATACATGGAATTAATTGCTTTTTTTATTGTTTCAATGATTTTTTTACATACAAGAGATACAACATACGTATTGATCTGTATCTTGTGCAAGGACGTAAGTAAGTAACTAAAATATACAAATATTTTCTGTAACAATATAAACGAACTAAAACAGAAAAGTCCTTGGTTTTCTTGTACCTTTAGATCATTTGAACACAATAAAAATAAAAAAATAATTCATTTAGGGCCTCTTTCACCATATGTCAAGTAGGCTAACTGTCATTTAAAGTCACCGGTAACCGGAGATAATATACCTTTGTTTGTACGGTGAAAGTCCCGAACATTAAAAAGAAAATAATAAAAAAAGTCGCCTATCGAAGGATGCAGTAACCCGAGTGCATAATTTAATAAAACATGAAATTATTTCTATAAGTAACTAATCGACACTTTACTTGTAGTTGATGAAAGAGGCCCTAAGAGTTACGAGGCAAAATACTGTTTTATACAAAAAAAATTACAAAATAGTAATCACTTTTATGAACTTTTAAATAAAAATATAAAACCCTTGACAGATTCTCAAAGTGCTCTTATAGATTTTAGATAATATCTCAAACAATCTATTAGTTTTCAGTACACAAGCGCAGGCGCCGCTTGTAATGTGCCTATAATTTGTTAGCTCGTATGTTTTGCAGGCGGCTGTATCTGATAACAGCCTTATTTATAACGTTGCTATTCATAACAGAGTTAATGCGAAAAAGCGCATCAATACTGTAATTAAACGGTCTGTCTTGATGGTGTTATTATTCGATTTTTATGTATTGACTTCGAGAATTGGAATCTTTTTAATTTCACACGCCATTAAAATCAATTTAGAATATTTTGATAAAGTAAAAAAAAATTGTTTTGTTAAGTTATATTTATATTGGACATATTTGGGCAGACGTAATGCAGTGATCATTGAATACACCGCATCAGCCCCACATACGGTGGTCTTTGCATATTCGTGTGTGGCCAATAAATCTACTCTTTAATACATAATACGTTTAAAGAAAATATTATAACAATGAACCATTCATATTTTTAAAGAAAATAATATACTTATTTCACATTTTCATATAACTTATTTTTCATGTACCATTAATACAGAACAGAATAATAATACACTAATAATAATAGGTGTAAGATTATATTCGAAGGTAAGCTGCTATTATCAATTCAACACTTGGAATTCACAAGTGGGAATTTATAAAAAAAAAAATTTCTTCATCGGCGTGCAATCGAACTGTACCGATAGTTTAAAAAATGGAACTTAATATTTTAAAAAAGGGGATCTATGTCATGTGTTTAAAACATTTCTTTCACATTTTGATAAAATAATCACTCCTGATTTACAGAAGTTATATTTATGCACATAACTTCCCCGATGGCACCTGGGCGTGCCCACAGTCAGTCTAATTAAAAATAAAATTAATAAATATGAAATATCTTAGTATTGACTTTTTATAATTTTTAATTAATTTTACACGTCAATTTGTATTAGCTGCTTTTAAATTAATAAGTTATTTCGATAGTGTCTATAATATTCGATATACAATAGATTATTTGGAATTCATTATCGCGGATTTCATGGCCCAAACTTTTGTGTTGGCAAAACTTCTCCACACATTTCTAGCGCTTTATTGCTCGTATACATTATCTGAAGTGAACTATCTGTCACATGTGATCCCGATACCATCTCTAAACGCCTTATAAGGGTAGTGGCAAAGAAAATCGGTCCCTCGTTATCGACCGATTGAATTTACTGTGAGACTGAATGACTGTTGGCGGATTAAGAGGTTCATATTTTCTTTTAAATAGGTTGTTCATTTTACGTAATCTCTTTATCAGAGAAGCTAATACTGAATTTGCTTTCCTAAGATGTCAATTTGGAAAAATATTAACTCTGGTCTACAGATCTAATCTCTTTTATCTTTGCGAACGGCTTTCGTTTAAGTCATTTAAAAAGTGACCATAATGTAATAAATTAAAACTCATTTCCAAACAAAAATTTCTTTAAAGATACATAAACTCTCTGCTTTGTTTTTATGCTGTTTACATTTATTTCAATTAACATACGAATTGCATCAAACAAAACCCATTATATATGCAACAAGTACGGCAAGTCGCTGCAGATGAACTCTTTACTGTTTTCGAGATTCTTATCAGATTTTCTACCTCGTTTAAGTTATTATTTTATACGTGTAATTACTGTAAACTTTAACTATCGTACTATAATATTATAAATATTTTAATACAACAGAAATTCAGCTTGTCTCTGTTTTTAATATTTAAAAAAAAGGTAAAAAAGAAAAGAGAGGTTTAAAAAGTACATTATTCTAGATTTACACAAATCGCACACAGATGAAATTATTGTTAAGGCTTGTACATACGTGATAACACTTACGAGATTCTAATTTCTGAAAATTAAGGGAATCACTTAATTAATTTTTATTGTTTTTTTTTTACAAATAGACACACCCAGATACAACCAAACCACAATAAACCAATACAAATGCGAATAAAGCAGTGGTTGCAACTAGTATGTGTAGTATATCAGTGACGTTCTCACGTCTCATCTTAAACATTGTAAAGACCTTTCCATAATTATATTATATTGTAGAAGACCACTTTTGCCCGCAGCAGCAAGCGTAGCATAATTGCCATTAAAGTTGCATGAAAAAATGCTCAAATTTCAACCTAAACAGGCTAAACATGCTGCGATCACACATCACATTTTTTGTTAATAGATTTTGTTAATAATAAAGTTGTAGTTCCTATATTAATGTACGTGACAATTGTTTAAGAAGTAAAAAAGTTTAAAAGTATGGAATAGTATTAAAAGAAAGGCTCACAATTAGTTCTACAATTCATATTAGAAAGATAGATGCTTCACGTGTTATACCTAGATGACCATCGTGATATAAAAGCAGTGAGTAGGTATACCAGAGTACTTTGATTTGTTTTATCCATCATAGTTTACATTACATTAGGTTCCAAGGTAACTTGACAGTAGGACTGACATCAGTAAAATTTGCCGTCAGCCTGCCCTTTATGGAACACTTAAAATAATCTTTTCTCAAAAAAACAAATAATTTAATTTACCAACGATTGATCAATGAATAATGTATTGAATTTTATTCAGTTATTTAATCTCTGTCGACACGTGTATGTTTATTTTTATTCACGCTGCACGACAAACGATAATTTGTTCGGTTTATATCAGCATGACAAATTACAGTAGCTGCGCCTTCGTTGACGGATTGAAAATCAATTTGTTTGTAAGATTTACAATCTCCTCTCTGTTTCAACAAACGATGGTATCATCATGGCCATATCAATCGTAGGACGTCCGTTGCTGGAAAAAGCGCTGCTTAAAAACTAAAGGGCCATAAAACAAAAAAAAAACAAAAATGTTTTTATTGCAAAAATACAATCATCCTTCATATTGTTTGTTGCAAAAATATTTATGGTTGTTTTATTCCATATTTAGTATATTTTGATTATTTTTTATATATTCAAAAGTGACTTATATGCTTATATATCTCTTCTAGTATTCAGTTTATTATAAAAGTACTTAAAACATTTAATTCTGCTTAAAATACACTTCTAACGATGTATAATATGCATATATTTGATATATATCTAATAAGAAAAAAAATAGACAAAATAATTTAATTTTTTTCGATTAGCTCTCCTGTAAAAAGTGTAATTTTGATTTGTGGCCCTTTAGTTTTTAAGCAGCTATATATCTAAAAAGAAAAAAAAATAGACAAAAATAATTTTTTTTTTCGATTAGCTCTCCTGTAAAAAGTGTAATTTTGATTTGTGGCCCTTTAGTTTTTAAGCAGCTATAGCGGCCCACCCATAAATTTTCAATACGACCCCTCGGAAGTAGTCTGGAGATACATCGCCGCCCCGCAGCCCTTAGTAGGTCGTCAGGCTGCCTTGTGGCTGAACATCCATGCACTTGTCAGTCCATGGTCTCCATTCAAGAACCTTCCAGCCCTAGTGTCATCAGGCCAATCCGCTTACATTTACATAAAATTCTCTTAAAACACGCTCGTAATTAAAACATTCATTACCCTATCGATCCTTTCCTAATCCCTTATCGTTAATTCTACTAAAGTCGGCAACGTACTTGCAGCAACTCTGGCATTAATTTGTTTGTTGTTAGTTTGTTTGTTAGGTTGTACGCGCTAATCTCAGGAAGTACTGATTCGAATTAAAAAATATTTTTGTGTTAGATAGTCCATTTATTGAGGAAGGCTATAGGCTATAGAGAACGCGGACGAAGTCGCGGGCACCAGCTAGTTGTATTATAGCCGACGGTAGTCACCTACCAACAAGAGGACCGTCAGCCTGTCTGACAACTTTTACATAATAAAAAATCATATTAAAGATTTTTTTGCTGTTAAGAAGGGTTTAACATAACAAAATAATAATGTTATTATCTTTTATTAATGAAATGTTATTAGGAAAACTTAGCAAACATTACACGTAGTAAGAGTATTTTTCTCATCCTAGTCTCAGTAGTTCGGTTATTAGTTCAGTGCCAGTGACCTGACTAATGAGACTTTCTTTTGTAGAGGTTTCTTTCATATGAGCTCTCCAGTTTGTTACTTTTGAATTCAGTTTGAAATTTTGAATTTGCCATGAAAAATGTGATCGTATCATGTATTTATTCACATTTATTACTTTAGTTGCAAAAGCTCCTACCACTCTTATTTGCTTCTAATGAAAATGAATAACAATCAGTAGGAGATAATTCTCATTTTATAAATATTAGGAAAGTAGGTATATCGGCCTTCATACTACAAGGGGCACAGCAAACATGTTTCGCATCTCTCATCCTTTCTAGACCGCAGTAAATAACAACTTAACAAGGTGTTCTTTTGTACTTTTTAACCGCTAGGTAAATAAAAACTGTCTGCTAAGGTAACATGCGTAGATTTGTGCATCCATGGAACTCGACGAAGGTAATTGTAAATTATTTTCGCCATGAAGACGGTCGCTTGTTTTTTTACTGCCGAGTAATTGCTGTAATGCTTGCTCCTGACACGGCAATTACTAAGTAGGAAGACATAAATAAATTATAAGGATATTTTTAATGTGTACATTTGCGTTTTAAGGGGTCTCTCAGGCTTCAGGTGCCAGTGACCTTGTATTTTCTCAGAATACTGAATGAACCAGTAGATGCGATTGCATACCGCGTGATCTGTGTCCAAAAACAAGACAGAAATTAAAAAAATCAATATATAATATCAATTTGGATAAAGCTCCACAGAGCACGATACAAATGTGTACAATCTTTATCTCCTAATAGGTGGACAATATAATATGAATATTAATAAATATATATAATTCGGTAGGTTATAGCCATATTACTGTATCCATAGTTATAGCTCGATTGTCGACTGTGCTCACTGAATAATTTTTTAAATTATATCAATACTAAATTTTCGCTTCTGTGATATTTTTATTTATTTTTTAGATATTAAGATCAGTTATTGATTTTAGTTAGATTAGTTTTAAGTTTGAAACTAATTATTAGTTTAGAATATTCGCCAGTAATAAATCTAATTTCTCTCGAAAAATGATAATTTTATTTTTTGAATAATTAATTAATTTCTATTAATCCAACTTTTAATACTTTTATTAAAAAAATAATTATTAAATTTTATTAAGTCAATAAAATAATCGATTGACACTTATAACGTTTATAAAACAATCGACAGGGTTTATGAGTGATGAAACCAGTTTATTTATATTGGAATCGTAGAACTATTATCGGCCCTTAAACGATCTGTTTCAAAGCAAACTGCATGTTCACACCATCCTTTTGCTCACAAAAAATACATTTGTTAATAAAAGAATTTAAAAACTGCATTCAATTTATCTACATGTCATTCATCATTTATCTATCTCAATTATAAGCGTAAGTATAGAGTTTTTGTGGTAAAATTGCATTTATTTCTATGTAAGGCGGTATACACATAAGAGTTCAAGAAAATTAACGTAAGAAGTTAACTTTTATTTTCTTTTTAACGATCGGCTGATGTGAATCAAGATTTAGTGATTTTATATTAATTTTAAAATATTTTATGATCATCTCCGCTGCAGTGCTATAACATACATAGGCCTCGGACATTGACATAATTTTGCAGTAGGTCGATGAGAAGCACCCTGGAGCCAAAGTCGACCCTCATTAGGTCGCCTGTCCAACTTGAGGGTGGATTTCCTATGCTTCCTTGTTCTTAGTTTACACATGAGAACTTTCCGGCCTTTAAGTTTTAAAATAAATTAATTCTACGACGAAAAGCCGCCTTTACAAAGTTATTCCACGAAAAGGCGTCCGAGTTGAAGCCAGTTTGAACTCGGCCTTACAACGGCTGTGAAGCGAAGGCCGCTCGGAGGACGGTCGTCGACCGAGCTGTGCTATTTATACGTGGAGTAACAACACCGCCAACTGACAACCTGTTGTCTCATTCTGCACAGAGCACTCACGTCACAGAGGCGGCGGAGGCGTGGCCGACTGTGTATTTTAACAGACGACCAAAGCTGCACCCAATAATTTATGAAACATTGTTGCATACGAAGCAAATTTCTACTATAGATTTAAGTGTTTTCACAGTAATAAGCCATTTGACAGAATAAAAAAATCGTAAAAATGCGACTATGATTTGTGCCCTGAGGGTTTCCAACTTAAACGTGTATGTAGACAGTTCGTCTATATCTCGAACAAACCTCGAACGAACCAGGTAAAATAATAGCCTTTTGGGATTTTTGTTTCAATTCAGTTGTAAATTTTTATAATGGTAAGGGAAATGCATAAAAGTTTATTTATTTCAACACACGGTACATCATAACAGGAGCAACCCCAATTCGATGTATCAGTTCCCCTTACAAAATTACAAAAACATGCACACACAAGAAATTACATGAATAAAAATAATAAATAAACCAAAATTACCTACTATAGGACATCACAAGCAGTCCTATCCTATTGAATTCATTCAATGTGCATTGGAACAGGGTCCATTAATTGTGTCATTTTATTAAGATTGCGCAAGGCTCGCGTCAGAGGAGCCTTGCCAAGCAAATCCGTTCTTGTTTTTAGTAAAGTTCTATAAATGATTCGCAGTCTCTGATCATAGATTGCACTGTACAAAATTGAATGATAGCTTTAACTATGATTCGATAGTGATCGCCACATCGCGTCGGGCGGCGCCTTGTTGCGCTTTCCAATAGGCAGCCACTTAGCTCCCAACATTTTTACCTGGTTTTACTGGATTGATTAGTATTGTGTACTCCATATTTTTCTACTGTACAAAAAAAGCTTTCGACACCATTAACAACTACCAATGCTTAGTACCAATGATTAGTAATTAATATGTATTTAAATTATCGTATTTATTTTTAAATAGAGACTAACAATTGTTAGCGTCTTCACGCGTGTGTGATTTACTTAAATTTCTTACCCAAGTACAGGTCAGGGCTTGATATATTTTATCATGTAAAAAATATAACTATATATACATACATAAAGCAATTGAAAGCAGATAATTTTCTAAAAAATATAAACATTATTTTAAATATATAAGGTAAATGTTTGTTTATAAGTTAAGTAAACATAACAAGCGGATGTGTCCGACAGGTTTATTCGGAAGTTCATTTAGTTTCCTATTTTATTTTATTTTCGAAATAATATGTTGAGTATTTTTTTCTGGATTTAACTTTGAGGTAATAAATTCTGTAATAAATGACTTTTTTTGAAGTCCAGTTTTTTTCTACAAGATTTCTGTATAAAACTGAAAAAATATACACGCGAAATGGAGCCGAGTACGATTTTAATTAAAAGCATACCTTTAAAACTTATTGGCCAATAATAAATTCATCCCATTGTAAAAGATCGCATAAAGAAATAAATTTTTATTTACTTTTAAAGTCGCCACAGGCGCCGCATTAAATAAATAGCTTTTAATAAAAGAATGTTGAGTGCCCTTTAGCTTTCGTTTAAACTAAAAAAAAAACATAAAAGCCATTTATAATAAACGAATAAACCACGAGTCTCGAGAAAATAATCTTTGACAATTAATCTATAATTAATTAGCGTAGATGTGGCATTTTAAACAAGGCTTCTTTATCGGCATTTCGTGATCCCTCTGGATACTAAATTAACATGTTGTAAGCAACGGTTAAAATCCAGTCAGTACGCTGGCAATTACGTTTTAATTTAAAACTTACCACATTTATAATAAATTACCACCTTAAAGACATGTGTCACGGGAGAAAAGAGTTAAGGTGTCAATTTTTCAGTCTTATCTGTCTAAAGGTATTTTAAAGTCTGCATGTTGCGATAATTGTGGAGGCCGAAGAAGTGTCAAGTGACATGTTGTTTCGGATCGCTGTATGCAGTTTTACACTTGTGTTTTATATTTAGGGCTGTCACGTTACTGTTTAGTATTTGGATTTGTATTGACAAAGCTAAACCAGGGGTGTACACCATATTATAAAACAGTCCTCCACCGCATCTGTCTGTCTGTTCGCGATAAACTCAAAAACTACTGCAGATTATTCATGCTTTTTTCCCCAATGGATAGAGTGTTTCTCGAGGAAGGTTTTAGTATATAATTTACAAAGTTATATACGCGGACGAAGTCGCGGGAACCAGTTAGTATATTATAGGTATACATACCTGTTATGAAAAACGAATAATAAAATATGTTGTTACCTCTGCATCTAAATGTGTCCTCACCTGCGTTGGTTTGTTTTGAGTTTACTATAACAAAACATTTTTTTCTATCGTCACCTACGTTGTATTTACTCGAGCTGGTTTCAGTTGGTTTTGTCCGCAGGCTGGACCGGTCGGCAATAATACTTTTCAAAAGGTATTATCCATACACGTTTCAACTATAATAGAATAGTAAAGCTTATATAAAGGCAATTCCAGACTGACAGCTCCGGTTGCAGAAAAAAATATATTTAAAGAAATGAACCAAAAAAACTGGTCTCGAACAAAGGGTTGACACTTTTAGTGCTTTATATATATATATATATATATATATATATATATATATATATATATATATATATATATATATATATATATAATTCTCGTGTCACAGTGTTTGAACATTAAATCATGAACAGGCTAAAAATAAAATGTACATATAGCAAACTTACAGTATTTTAAGATACCGAAAAACCGTTCTAAACGCTTCTAAGAATCTTTAAAGACATTTAAAAGTGAGCGAATCATGAAGCAGTTACTTAGTCAATATTATACTAAACCATTTGCTTACATATTCACATTTATTCGTCGTATAGAAAGAACTTAACCTAACTTCTTACAGGGAGAGATGAAGTGCGTGCTAGCATGTCACCTATACACCATTATTAAATAATTTTAAACTGTTAAAGTTAAGAAATAAATAAATAAAATAATTTAGCGGATACTGCAGTTCTAATGATTCTTTTGTAATATTGCATAAGGAGTCTAATGGGACGTGGGAACATAAAGGAAAAAAGAATGATGTAGGAGAAATAATGAAAGTTGACAGGACCGCATGTTGGGGAGTTTTTTAAATTATACTGTGTCCAAACATATTATGTTATTAATTTTTTTTTCTGAAATGTTAAATGTCGTCTGACATGCTCACTCTCTGGCAATAAAACTTCATAGTATTAAATATAGTAAGTATAATATAAGTTATTATAATACTATAGTTTTATAATAATTAAAAATTAAATCAAACCAAAATTTTCCATCATAGTAGATGCTTTTTCGGAGAATAGCCAAAAAAATATTTAAAAAAAATAAAAGCTAACATTTTTCATAATAGAGCTATTATTTTATAGTAACGGATTATACGACATATTTTTATTTAAATATTTATTATTTATATTATATACAAAAATATTTTTAAAAGAAAGATTAAAATTCTCTTAGTAGTTATTGAGTAGATACGCGACGGATATGCTGTAATTTTTATTGATATACTTCGATAGAGTTAAATTTTGGTTGCAGTAACATTCAATTATTTTGACAATGGACAAGAAACAATTGCACAGATATTATTATTAAATCGATTGAAGACGAAACGGTGATTTTGAGAGATGAGGTCAATATTTCTAACGTGTTGTTACGGTCACAGAAAGTATGTTGGCACGCTACTAAGATCGCATAGAAAATCGCTGATTGGTTGCCGAAGACAATAATTTAAGAGAAAATCGATTGTGCATCCAACTTTCGAATTGCATTATTTTTTCTGATCGAATAAAAAATGATTCTTTATGGCTCTTTATTAAAATGTGGTAACATCGACATTACTTTATTGTTTATCTGCGGTTATTATCTGGCTTTCCATTGACATTTTGTTTAACCTTTATAAATGCACTTTTTAATATACCTATAGTTAGATAACTTGGAGATATATTTTTTTTAATTTAAATCGGCAAATAAATTGTGTAAAACAATTTTTCTGTTTTGCCTCTAAGTTCCATAGAAATAATGCAAGGGTTTTTGATGCAGTTTTACAGTTGCTAGGAATAATATACGCTACAAATTCTAATCTAGTAGAATCACTACTATAGAGTAGAATAACTGAATAAAAATCTTTGAAGTTTTCTGTACAAAAAATATTTATTATCGATAAACAAAACAAAACTTTCACAAATAATTTAAATAAAATAAACGCGTTACACTTACACTGTTTAATTCACTTTGAAATATAGATAGGAACAACCTAATAAGTTTATTCCTACAATTGCAAATCGCGGTAGGAGACTTTTGAAATGTCGTAACTCACGATAACACAATGCAAGGCGTTGTCTAAACGGTATTATTTTAAAGAAGAAAATATTTATGAGACGTCCAAGTGGTGTATCTTGGGTTTCGAGATCGTTTCAAATTATGATTGCGGGATACAATGTTGGTAATATTATTGAATTGAATATTTGTTTAAATTTACTTTTCAATTATAGTTTTTTATTATTACAATATTGTACACATTAAAAAAACATTGATCTTTTTAAAACTTTCTAAGAGCAGAACAATAGAAATATAACTTTTGGAGATGTAGGTAACATTCTCCCGTTTTTTTTTTTTTTTTTTTTTTTTAATAATTCAAATATAACACAAAATATGTCAGAACAATGCATCCCCCTGTAGACATGAAAATCAATTGAAAAATTTAGAAATAATAAAATATTGAAAATTAATAATATTTAATATTAACAACAGTGTTGAAATTTAACTTTTTATGCGACAATGGTATCAAGGCATACTGCATTTTGCAATCGTAGCTTGAACAGCTCGCCTGGTGGCAGTAACCAGTCCTTTGCAGAAGACTACCGTGAAATAAATTACAAGTATAACAACTGATGTGATGTTGTGTTTCAGCTAGCGAGTTAACGAGTGAGGGAGTGAGAGTGAGCGAGCGAGCGAGTGAGCGAGTGGGTGAGTGAGCGAGTGAGTGAGTGAGTGAGTGAGTGAGTGAGCGAGTGAGTGAGTGAGTGAGTGAGTGAGTGAGTGAGTGAGTGAGTGAGTGAGCGAGCGAGTGAACGAGTGATAAAGTGAGTGAGAATCAGAACTTATTCGTCTACTTTATCATCTCCTCCTATTTTTTACTTTACCTAGGTCGGTAGCGCATATGTTTAATAGAATGTAGAGAACTGTCAACCTGCCCACCTACCTTTACATAAAAAAGTGTTTAATCTATTTTATTATTAAAAATGCATTTGAAGGGATCTTAATGTCTTTGAGAAATTGCTATGATCACATTTAACACTCACTGCCATAGCTGGAGGGTTAATGAGCATATCGCATTAGGCACAGCTATTTGTCTTTCGTTTACATCAGATAAGTTATTATTAATATGTCGTCAAGATATGCAAAATGCAAATAAAAATTACTAAGCAACTACACTTAATAATGTATTAACAAAGGGGCTTTTTGTCTTTAACTTTTGTAAGCTAAATTACATTGCAGCTATTAATTTCAATGTACTTACTTCACATTAAATTTCTTTATAATATGTTTTATTTAATTTATAGGAATTGTATGAGATTTCATTCCGTACAAAAAATGTCGATGGTATTATGGAAAATATTTTTAAAGGTGGATGACGTTTTATAATGAGGGTTTTCTGTCAAAACTATCTCATATATCATTTGTATTTTGAAGATAGAAAAAGAATTTATCACCTATGGCTAATTTTCCCAAGACGTATTTAATAAAATAAATTAACAAAAAAAATTATGGAAATGGAAATCTCTGAAAATAATAGGATAGAAGTGATTTTTATTAGTGTAAAAGTCAGATTTCAATCTGTAGCGTGTATAGTGTAATAATGTAAAATTCTCATAAAATTTAACACATGAATAAAATGAACAAATTTTATACCAAGGAAAATGTTTCATTTGTCATCTAATTACTCAAGATCAACGTAAATATTGTTTGCGCATTATTCGTGTAAACGTTAAAAATGTATTAGTTTAAGAAGGATTTCAAATTACACAAAGAATAACAAAGAATACATCACAAGACTTTACTGGAAGGAAGTCGCGATACAGTCCAACGTAACCGAATGAAAACCATTACATTTGTACAGGAGAATGTTATTCAAAACGTGCACTTTCACCTCCTGTGAACCCGAATCAATTGGCTCGCATAATTGAATAAGGCCTGTGAGATATTAATGCAGCCAATTGATACCCGGACAGCTACCGATTGCAATGGTGAGCATGAATTACGTCCCGCGGTGATGCACTAAGCGGGGTTAAGTTGCGTCCACATACCTTGCGCTAAGTTAGATTAAGCTGATAGTACTTACATCTTTTGTAGTCGTCTTTGCAAAACTGTGTATTTCTATATATAAAAAAATTACGTGTCACGTTGTTTGACGCCAAGGAACTCCTAAACTGTTATGCAGAAGGTTGATTTCAACTTCATTAGTTCAATTATAATAATGGTATTATATGTATATGAAAAAATGCTGATATTGTTGTAGCTATGTACAGAGAGAACAAATTATAAACTATAGATTGGTAGATTGCAATCTCTGGAACTAAATCTGTCAATCTGAAGTAGTTCTAAACTGAAGTCCGGATTTTACTTAGTGTAAAATCTTATGAATCAGGAATTGCGTCATTAAAAACAATAATTTAACAATGTTTTTGCAAATTTTTCCTGTTTATGTGTCCTTTGAAAAAGTAATAATTAATTATGCTTGGTGTTTCTAAATTTATATTAGTTGTAAAAAATTACATAGCACGCTTAGCTTAGCATTTAACTTAAACAAACTAAGTAGGTGCAAATTTTATCAGTGAACAAGAAAATAAAATTTGCGCAATAAGCATTAAATTAGATAGCAATAAAATTGGGAAATTGTGTTGAGCTTGCAACGTTATAGAAACATAAATGATCTTTGTTGTTATGCTTAAATGAGGAAGTGTACTAAAATAATTTAAGAACCTGTGTGTGCGTTTCTATTCGAAAATGTTCTGTATTTATTAGGTACTGCTTTTTTTAAACTCACTCAATTTCGATCGACTTAGAAAGTTTAATCGTTAATACAAAAATAATAGTTTTAACCACAACAAAGCCACTGTAGCCATATTTGTCAATGGAAAAGTGTTAAACTACATGTATTCGTGCCTTTAAATTCAAATTATGAAGCCCACCACTGCAGTCCTGGAGGCGCTTACATAAATTTATAAAGAGTAGACTCAAACTTTTTGTCAATAAATTTTCATTTGTGTGAACTTTCAAATTGAATTTCAAATCTTTTTAAAGTAATTGTTATTATTATTGAAAGTGTATAGATTCGATGCATGGTCAACGATTATTTATTCCTTACTGCTGATTTAGTATATTTTTATATCCGTCAAACAATATACTAAATCAGCAGCGAAAAGAAATAAATACAGTTATTATGCCACGAATTTTTTGCCCACGATTTGGTTTAGGTGTGCCATTATTACATGACAAACTTTACGAACTTCTGACTAAATGAAAGACATTCTGAATAAAATCTTAAGTTACGCTCCTATACAAAGAATAAATTGTGTGGAATATATAATAAAAGCTCGTGAAAGTAAAATGGCTCGTGAACAAAAAATATTGTCCAACTAAGTTGCGAAGAAAGTGAGAGTTGCCACAATTTAGTATCTATTAAGCACAATGCAATGTGGTCGGTTCCCATAAGCACGCTAATGCAAGGCTATCGCCACTTGAAATCAAGCGCTAACAACTACGGACGCATTATTTCAATTTATTAAAATAGATATTAATCTTTATATTAGACACTTGCACTAGGACAGAATACATAAAGCGGGAAATTCGTGGCAATGTTGTAACTTTATTTAACTCGGTGATAGATTAACTAATTTCTAAAGTTTCTTAAAGGAAAAGTTATTGTTTATTCTAATTTCGTTTTATTTTTAAAGCTTTCGTATTTTATTTTTAAATATAATTTTTACAAATAATTTATATAAATGCATAACAGTATAAGTTCCCAGTATAACTTCAGTATAAGAACAACATGTTTTCTAAATTGCTTTGAATAGCTTTATAATGTCATTTAAAAGTAAGTCACGCCATTCAAGAAAGCACAACGCGAAGAACTAGTTAGCGCCCAGTAACGGCTTGGACAGGCTTTACATATGGGCTTCCTTACACCTCTAATGATATTATAATAAGGGAAGCTGGCCCTTCAACTTGCTGGCCTATTGCAGAGATCACAAGAACAAGGTCAACGGGTCCTCTAAGAAATACTGCGTTCTATCCATTCTTGTCTAATTAAAATAACTGCTTACTATTTGCAATTGTCAATCGGTTGTCGAAGTGATGAATATAGTTCAGGACCTATAAGGGTATTATTAAAAATAACGAGTTGTACTTATTTAAACATTAGCCACATAACATTTCACTGAAATCGAACAAGGGCTTCGTGTTATTCGACTCATTTTGGTATGTCTAGGTACCTCAAAGTAATATTTTATAATAATAATAATCATTTATTTCAGACATAGAACATCCATAATTATTAACTATGTATTAACAAAATAATAACAAATATATACATCTATGTAAAATATACATCTATGTGAATTATAATATATAAATATTATTATATCCTTACTAATCCTTACGTGAATGTGAGTTTGTTTGCTTCTTACGCTTTCAAGCTACTGAACCGATCACCATGAAATTTTGCATACACGTTGTCTGGGACACCAGAAAGGACATAGGGTATCTTTCATCGTTCAACGCGGACGAAGTCGCGGGCACCAGCTAGTATAAAGCTAGTTCTATTCACATATTAATTTTGCTTTAATTTTGCATTAATTTTCCAAAATAATTGTATGGGACAGTCTACCTTATCTACCTTATAATGTAAACAAAGGTCGTTCAGGAATCACTAAGATGAATGTAAAATATATATATAAATATAAATTAAAAGTTAATAAAAGTAAAATAAATGTTATAGAAATAATATATTTTTGCAAGAATTCGCTGGACAATAATGTCTTTAGGCAACGGTACCAAAGCGACAACCTGGCACTTTTACTATTTAAAAAAACCACACCATATACCGAGGTCCTTTTAAGACATACCATGTGTTCATTGTGCGACGATAATGACTTATATCATTTGAGGTGATTGCCTCTTCTTCGTACCTTTGAAAAACTAGTTTAAAGCAAATAATAATATATAATATAAAATTTAATATGATAATAAATGTAGAGCAAGAATGAATCCTACTGAACTGACACCGCATAATTTTTCTAACAAGCAAAACGAAGAACCAGAGCACGAAGTCAGCAACTATTCCAATGAAACACATAGGAGTTCTTTAATTTGTGCACATTAGAAACAGGTTGACATTAGATCCATTATCCCTATTAGATCCTAAGTATCAAGGACTGGTGTAGAAATTGCAATAATCATGACGTGAAACAGAAGGGCTCAGAGCAAAACTTGTATTTACAGTGTATTAGGTATTATTATCTGTATATTCTATATTATAATCCTTAGGAAAAACAAGTATTTCTCCATTCTTTGTAATAATATTCCTTAGAAATATTGCTAATTGCCTTATTATCGCGTGTAATTCGAGATCTTGAGAAACCGCAATATATATTTATTCATTCAAGAGAGGTCCTTCAATCAGGTTCTTAATAATTTCTGGTCCTGCTTTTAACTGGGTTGATATGATATGCCATAGATATAAATAAATCAAGAACAAATCAAAACGTCAATTTTAATACACCTTGTATTAGAAAGACCGATACATTTAAAGGTTCTTCCCATGGTGTCAGATGATTTAGTGAGATTGGGTAGATATAAAACATTATTTACTCAACAAATCTGTCATTTATGTTATACTTATGTTATAAAAAAGTAAAATTCAGAAACTAAATAAATTAATGAGAAAATTAATTTATTAAGAACCCGGCCACTCTTCGCTCTGGCTCGTTTTTTTTTTGTTTAAAAAAAACACTGCTATAAAAATGTTGTGTAAAATATTCGGCTTGTTTTCGAGTTTTGTAGACATAAACATACGAATTGTAATTGTAAAAAAAATTAGGAATACAAAATAAAATAATGTAACAGGCACTTACATAATAATAACCGTAATATATCTTAACTGATAATTGATCCATTTAAAACGTTTATTGACATATCAATAACTGCTTTTTTGAAGGAAGTGTAGCATCATATTACAAAGTACCAACCACCAATATCAACAAATATTTGTAGATTAAAAGATATTAACAATTAAACTCAGTGGGTCAAGCTGTTGAAAGTTCTATTCCATATCCTACATCCTTATTCGGTATCTGTAGCCACTCGATAAATAATAAATCTCGTCGCCTCGAAGAGCTTTGCGTGTTCGCGAACGGAGTTAGCATCGGTAGTGAGGCTGAAAGAGCACTTGTCGGAGAAAGCACTCGATTTAAATGTAAATATAGCAATTAGAACATCTTTACCAGGCTGTTCACCTCCCAATCTTCAACACCGTTACTCGGTCACTGTTTTAATGTAATTATTAATTGAAGGAAGCACTTGCTTTCACGCCTATGCGGTAATAACTTAAGGAAATCAAAGGCTGGCAGAGATTTTTTATTTTGAGAAGAACGTCGCATTATAGGTACCTACGAGTACATTTGGTTATAAAAAATTATATTTTTGATAGTGTGTAGGCTTAAAAATTAATAATTTTTTATCTATATCCATATACGAGTATATTGTATGTCGCTATTCGCGTCTATCTGTTTCACCGCGACAAGCCGACAAACTTAGTGGATTTTAATACGGTTATCACTAATTTAAAGAGACATAAACAAGGAAGGTGTGTGTATATAATTTTCAGAAAAAGCCTTGGGTTTTTAGTGGGTAGAAATCCCACATACCCCACCGATCTTCCCATGGTCGTTGGGAATCTGGTTCTCAGATTTTCCCACGCAAAAAAAGAAAGGTTTGGGAAAGCGGTGAGGGGAGTGACAATAATAAGTTTTAATTGAGCTATGGTAAACACTAAATTAAGATTTATTTCCGTAACAATTATTCTCCAAACATTTATTACTTATAAGTTATAAAATTTGCCATAAAGTGAGCAAATTTCCATTCCTATGACATCGCTTTGAGCTGTGTTGTATGCCATTAAACGGCTTAATTTAATAGCTTATGACAGTAATTTATCATCTCTCTACTTGTCTATGGAAGCATTTAGGTTGATCATTGTTTAGTATAGCTCTTTCCATTGGTTTTTCTCTTTACAAACTTTAATTTCAGTTCCATAGCATTGTTCGTGTTTAATACTTTTAAATATATTTTTGAAATTTTTACAACCCTGTCAATACGCCGCAGTTGAGGAGATCAAGTAAGAATTTTAAGTTATATTTTTAGAAAAAAGTTAAAATATAAAATGGAATTGAAAAAAAATAATCGCATTTGAAAATTAGACTTCAAAATGTTATTTATACAACATCAAGCGATATTATTCGAGGAAAAAAAAAACATTGTAAAAAACAATAGTGTTACTTATTGTGCATTTGAATAACAATTAGGACAAAGCATTAAAAAAAATCTAAAGTTTTAGACATTATATTCCTTTATACATGCAAAAAATTAAGAATAAGTAGGTACTTAAAAAATTACCTTCAGAGAAGGTCAGCACGTGCAAATCTGAAAGCAATTTCCTCAAAAAGACCACAATGCGAAGGCAATAAGTATAATTGCGGCTGCTTCAATCTATAAGGAAACACGGAAGTTTTCCTTCCTAAATCAAACAAGTTAAATTATGCCATGGACGGTCTCAAGCCGTAACTGCGTACGCCGATTCCCATAGAACCTCCCTTTGTATCCCTAACTACTAATAGAAACGAGCCTCTGTCAAGATTTATATCTATCTTATCGGAATAGATTGCGTTTGGTTATAGATTAGCCGCTATCCCGGAGATTTGTAATGTAGTACTGCGCTGTAGTTTATCGTGGTTTTATGTACACATACCGAACCGATTCCATACAAAATTATTACGAAGAAATCTCATAGTCAGGTTGTTGTGTGATCTCGAGTTTTGATCAAAATATTAATGTTAGTTTAAAATTAGTTAAAATAAGTAGTCTTAGCGCCACTTTCATCAACTACAAGTGTTGATTAGTTACTTTTAGAAATAATTTTCTGTTATATTGAATTATGCACTCGGTTTACTGCATCATTCGATAGCCGATTTTTTTTTTTTTTTTCTATTTAATATTTGGGACGTTTACCGTACAAACAAAGGTATATTAGCTCCATTATCCCCGGTTACCGGTGACTTTAAATGACAGTTTGGCGTACTTGACATTTGTGAAAGAGGCGCTTAGAAAATTAAATTAAAATTAAAATAGTGTCTTATTCTTTACATTATTCTTAAGTTGATCTTTATAAAGCAGCTAATAGAAAGGTGAAGAAATTCATTGATATTCATTTGTAGGTGCAATTAAAAACTTTAAAACATTTGTACAAATATAAACGGTTAGGTATATAAGTATAATATATAATATAATGCAAGCTGTTGCATTCGACTTCTTCCGCGTAACTTTATAAAATGTAACAAGCGGACAATGTAGCTTTCTATGCTTGAAATAATTTTTGAAATCGGTCTAGTAGTTTTTGAGCTTATTCATTACAAGCAAAAATACAAGAAATTAAATATTTGCTTCTTATTGAGGTTCAAAAAACAATGGAATCAATCAAAATAATCTAAGGATGATGTCATTTGGGAAAAGAGGTCAAGTTAACATGAATAACGCGTAGGTGTAGCATTATGATGGACATCTATCCCCAAGTGAAAGATAAAAATAAGTTAGAATAGCGGATTTTGCGAATTAGACACAAGTTGAATGGATGTGTTTACAGTGCTTAGATTATGCCTAATGCAAACTAATGTACGCAATCAATAAAGTCTCAGTCAGAGATAAGGATTAACAGTATTATTTGGGGATACTCACGAATAACGTTTGTTGACCTTTCGTGAGGTGATTTTTGAATGAACTTACGCTTTACATACACGCACTAGTTAGGAACGTTTGTTGAAATTTAATTAGCAAACGGATTTTTAAGTGTAACATATTTTTTTATTATATACAAACCTGTAACTTAAGAATATCTAACGAACAGAAATTTGCAATTTTATTTTTAAAAGCAGATATCCATTTTTATAACAGACTTTTGCCTGTGACTTCATGCGATTTAAAAAATAAAATATGTAGTGCTTAAAAAAATATGTAAACCCAAAGATTTTGTACACCAATATTAGGTAACGCCTGACATTATACTTCTGCCAAGCGTTGGCTCTTTATTTTTAGATAGCTGCATATATGCATATTATAATATGCATATATAATAATATGCAATTTAAAATCTGTGATAACTTTAATATTTTTTGATATAACTTATGATAAGTACTTATATTTAAAAGCAAATTAATTTTACAACAGTCAATATTGTTGTAATAGATTAACTATCGCATTTTCTAGAACGTGTACACCTTTCTCTCTATAAGCATCGCGAAATTGTTTCTTGCCGCATAAATTAATTACGCTATAATAATTAATTTGTATAAGGAAGACGATAAATCATGAACTATTGTTTTACTCTACATTTGTTGTTTCAGGTTCTTTGACAGAGCCTAAATACGTTCCTGAGAAGAAGAATTACGTTTTAGAAGTCGTAATAAAAATAAAAGGTGAGTTTCAAAAACCTCTTAACATAGTTTAAATTATTATCTTTATTTTTTCTTTAATAAATTCTTTAAAATATTTGTTTTAAGATTGTTCTACGCCATGTATTGAAAATTTGCACAATTTTCATGTTTCTCTATTCACGGCACTAAGCGCCTTAAGAGTGCGCATAAAGCAAACAAAATTTGTAATTTCACCCGCGTGGCCCCTTGGACATGACAGTGACACAAAATACGCAGAACTACGCACAACATGCGACGGAAGATAGCGCATCTCGCTCAATAAAAATGTCATAAGTGCCAAAAGTATTAAATATTAATTATTCGTAAACTACAATGTCAAATGAAAAATTGATACATAAAGCATTAGATAATCTGTGAAGTGAGATTACTGATACACTTTTAGCTTTGTAATGTGTGTCATTTTGAATAAAAAAACTAAAATCGATGGAAATGAGAGTTCACAAGTTTTTTTTCTATCGAGAAAATTTCATTATATTATGTTTTCTGTCCGAGTCTTCACTTTCATTTATAATGTATTTATCTATTTTGAAAAAGTTTTTAAAATGGACTTTGTTTACTTAGATAAAATTCAAATCTAGGATTGGCTATTTCTCTTTATACGCGCCCTTAAGTGAAGTGTTTGACAATTTTCCTAGTGACTGTACACGATTTGTGTCAAGGAATGCTGTTCGTCGGTTGCAGTTGGCGTTCCTCTTGCTTCGATTGATTTAGTGATGATTTAATATTACTCGCTCAATGCGCCGGTGCCGGTGGTCTAACTTTCAATACTATTGTAACAACAACGAGTAAGATCGTTCGATATTACTGTCAACAGAGTACCGATTCTACAAATTCTCTTCATTTTCAAAACTACTTGACTGATTTTAAAAAAATATTTCACCTACTTATAGGAAGCTAAGTATCAGCGAGTAACATATCGCTGCTTAAAAACTAAAGGGCAACAAATCAAAATTACACTTTTTACAGGAGAGCTAATCGAAAAAAATTAAATTATTTTTTGTCTATTTTTTTCTTATTAGATATAAATCAAATATATGCATATTATACATCGTAAGAAGCGTATTTTTAAGTAGCATTAAATGTTTTATGTACTTTTATAATAAACTGAACAATAGAAGAGATATAAGCATATGTTACTTTTGAGTATATAAAAAAATGATCAAAATATACTAAATATGGAATAAAAAAAACCATAAGTCTTTTGCAACATACAATATGAAGGATTGTGATTGTATTTTTGCAATAAAAACATTATTGGATTTTTTGTTTTATGGCCCTTTAGTTTTTAAGCAGCGATATGGATATGTTTTAAATTTTATGCGGACAAAGTCGCATGCAACAGTTAGTCTATACTAATATTATAAAGACAAAAGATTTGATTGTTTGTTTGTTTGAATTGAAGATTCCGAAACTACTGGACCGATTTGAAAATTTCTTTCACTGTTGGGAAAGTTTTTATAAAGTTAGGAGGACAAAGTCACGTGCAGCATCTAGTAGTATATAAAACAACTAGCTGGCGCCCGCAACTTCGTCCGCGTTGAAAAAAGTGGCCTATCCTGTGTCCTGTACGTCTAAATTTTTATCTACCAACTTTCATGAAAATCAGTTAATACATACAATACCTACACTTACAGATTTATTATTAGTATTGATTAATAATGAAAACAGGTTTATAATAGTTAAACAAAATGTGAGATGTTTTATCTGGATTGTACATCGAAATTGCTTGGAATGTTGGTGAAACAGTGGCGGAACTAAAGTAATTATGATCTCTATCATGCATCTTGTATTTGTTTAGAGTCAATTAATGTAATGTCAAGAACGGTAGTGATAAACAGAACCAATTTTGTTTCGCGTACGTTTTGTTTCATGTACTATAACATAACGTATTACTACGGTTTGTTTGTACAAAAAATTATTATCACGTGTTTTTTTCATTGCCTAGGGTACTAATTAGTTTCGGATTTTATTTATTTTTCAAAAGCTTATACATTTAACAGTTTTAGGGCCTCTTTCACCAACTAAGTAGAAGTAAAGTGTTGATTAGTTACTTTTAGAAATGATTTTATGTTTTATTAACTTATTCACTCGGTTTAGTGCATCTTCGATAGGTGTTTTTTTATTATTATTTTCTTTTTAATGTTTGGGACTTTTACGGTTAGTATACTTGACAGATGGTGAAAGGGGTCCTTAATGTTTAATGTTTCTTCCTAATATTCTATTTCTAAAATAAACAAGACTTAAATTAGATTCTGAAATGCATTAAAGATTCTAAGATTCTAAAAAAGATTTGATAAAATGAAATTGCCAATCTGTTGTTTCATTCTTCGAAACTACATAATATCATATATAAAAAAAATTTCGCCAATAGTTCAAAAGAATTTCAGGATGGACATAGGCTAAATATAAAGATCCAATGCTTGGCAAAAGCAAAAACCTTTGCAATATGCTTTTTTGCTTTACATATTTAGTCAGGTGTTACATTTTTTTTATTTTCAACGCGGACGAAGTCGCGGGCACTGGCGAGTCTGAAGTTTTGGTTTACAATCATACAACCTCGAGACGAACGGAACCACATGAATATCCTTGTTTTAATAAACACAAATTAATTTACTTCATGCTTCCTAAGTACTGGATGTAGACTAGATTATATAGAAGTTCTTGTTCGCTTTAATCAGAGAGTGATTGTTGGTTTGATGAAGACAAATCTGTGCAAATCAAACAAACTGTATTTTCGAATTTAAATAAAATAATAAAATTTATTTTGAATAACAAAGTCGATCGAATACATCTTACGAGTACATGTTTATTTTGTGTACACACATTTCAATTTTATTTATGGTAGACAATAGACATAATTATTATATCATCTGATATAGTGAGCGAAAATTAGTACCCTTAGTTCTTGTTGTTGGAATTTATTGAATTTATGAAAAATCCTAGGTCATTACTACGATAATCTACACAGAATATTTGTAGCAGAAAATCGTATAAGATTCATAAGTAGTAGAAATCAGAGTAAATTAATTTCACAGCGGTTTTCCGCTAATAAGCTGTTCTAGCACTGAAACTCTAATGTACATTTTATGGAACGCAATATGCCGTAACACTAAAATTCTACAATAAAATTATCGATGTTCTAATTTGTCTTCAAAAGCAATAAATCGGAATTGCAAATCTATTATTCGGTTAATTTACCTAAACAATTATTCTAAATTGATTCAAGAACGAAAGCTCAAGGTATATTGCCGACTATTTGTCAATATTAATCTCGCGGCGCGCAAGCATTTATCACTCTGCCTGCGCGTGCGCAAGGCGGCTAATCAGTGCCAATACTGCCAATGTTAGTACCAGGCCATTAGGCCTACATAACTAGTCGAACAGTAAGGAAACAAAATTATATTTAACATAAATAATACATAAATCATTTGGGGACAGTTCACATAAAAACCTTTTACGATTCAAGCGAAACATTTTAGGGCTTGAACTTTTAGGATATACTTATATAGGATTAGCAGAGATAGCAATGTTCTTATGACGTCTTGACAGAAACAGTTTAGACAGCAATTATAATCATAATTTTTTGGTTTACCAAAATTACCAATGAAGAAATCATGATATGGAAACCCGCGTGTTTAAGAAGATTACATATTATCTTAGACGACATAATAATTATGTCAGTATGATAGCGTGCCATACCTTGGAGGGCAGCCTGTACTTACCCAGCAGCAGTAATACATGCACACTGTTATTAAAATAATATAGTTTTCTATTTTATTTATGGTAGACAGGCTGATATAGACATATATGTCTTTTTTTTAATTAGAGAAGCTATCACTTCATTTTCTATGAAATGGATTAAATAAGGTGACGTGGTGTTAGGTCGGGTTGCGATAGCGCCCTTTAAGATAAATCACGTACGAACAGTCGGCGCAGTGTGAAGCAAAACTTGTCCAGGTATCTTACGTAATGAACCATTAATGGCCACCAGATTACGTCTATACTTGGACAAAGGACAGTACGATAGGAGTATATAATTACTAGACCGTTACATTCTAGAGGATTAGAGGAACTTGAAATGACTATACATTTTTAATCGTATATGACCATAGAAGGTGTTTAGTCGGCAAAGTGACTGGATTTCTTGGAGGATAATAGTGTAATTGTTAATAATTACTTTACACGACAAGTTGTTTGTTGAGCTTAGCTGTCACTTTAATTGTTTTTAACCATATTGTCCGTTAGAGTGGATATTAGCGTTATTCTAACTGATTTTGTATTAGAGGTTACCTCTTTATATTATTATGTCGTGAAACCCATTTTCTTTAGTTTTAAAAAAGTATATAAAGAAAATTAATTAATTTACTTTCTCATTCTAAAGTTCCTAATTTTAGTAATACGTACCTATAACAATCTGAAATGTCTCATTGATAGAGTCTACGTGCAAATATCGAAGGTGTAAAAAGAAGTTTCTGATATGTAACTAACGGTGTCCGCGACTACGTACGCGCTGTAGTACGTTTTTTATAGTTATAATATCTTTTGCATTTATAATATTACTAGTAAAATAGAGACTAACACTGGTAATATTTATTATTTATTTTATGTTATGTTTGACGGACAGGCAGTAAGTTAGGATTTTGCAAGGATAGGTAAAAGAGCTCTGGTCCTCTGGTAAACTTTACTCATGTAGCGAAACATGCGAACCTCTTCTGTGAGAAGGCGGTTACCAAATAAGGATTTTATAGAAATAAAAAAAAATGCAAATGACACACAAAAATGAAAATTAAATAAATAGTTCGTTAATTAAGTTAACAAGAATGAAAATACCGTAGTAACAAGCATCATCGGCTACCGCTATGGCGATAAACTTAGTTGATTTAACAACAACACTCGCGGGTGGATTTATTCGCCTGCTATTATTCGCTACAACGGTCAGATAGCCGTGATATTGTGGTCCTTACGCCGAGAGTTTGTTGTACGGACGGAGCGGAATGAAGTTGAAATAAAAACAGCAATCATTAGTACTTTTGAAAACAAAGTTGGCTAGATTGATGAGATCGTATAGATCAAGGTCTACGATTAAGCAAACGAGACATATTTATTATTTCAGAAGTTAAAATTGTAATGCAAGTATGGAGTCAAAATTAAATTACCTTAATAAATACAACCAACCAACAAATAGAATTAATAGGATTAAAAAAATGTTAATTTTTCTTAATTTTCCCTTAATTTATCTAATATTTAAAAGAAAGTCGTGTTAGTTACACCATTTATGAAAGGCTGGACCAATTTTTATGATCTTTGATTTGTTGAATTTGTCTTTGCCCTGAAAAGAGGAATAACTATTAAAACATCTGAAATATTCACGAAAAAGTGACAAATAAAATAAATCTCATACATTTTGTATGGAAGAAATAGCATTTCTTCATTACCTGTTAGATAGCTATGCAGCGAGCTATGCATCCCTGTATTTGTCAGTTAGTAAATATTGTATAAATAAAGATATGCACTTCTCACCCCGTTTAAGTATACCTGAGAGTAATCTTGAATTAGAATTCTAGGTATTAGGATCTTTGATTTCCGGCGTCAAACCAGTCAGTTAGTTAAAGATGAAAATTTAAATTCAAATTTAAAAGTTTAAGCTCAAATTAAATGTTTTTAATCCTACCGCTCAAGCACGGGATGCAGCCTGTACTCAAGGTTATCATCGCGGTTGCATTCCTTCTAACCGCTTTGTGCCGCGTCTGTCCGAACCGTTTCTGTTATTCCACCACTACTACGATAAATTCACATGTTCATATTTGACATCTGATACTATCCACAGGAGATCCACGGGTTGTTGACATCGCAGAACGGGATGCGGAATGTTTATATTTCGAGCTGTTACGTGTATTGTGAACAAGTCTAATCTTCGATCAGCATTTTGTACCTATATTATGTTACATAAGCTCTAAGCCGGCTTAGAGTCTATTTATGTTTGGTTTACACAAGATTTTATGCTAGACTTTTTTTTATAGCAGTTGCATTTTATTTTAATGTACAAAGAGCTCGTTATGTACTAAATAGTTTTAGAAAAAAAAAAACAATTCTATTTAATTATGTGTCTCTTATTTTTTCTTGTTTTATAAGATTCTAATTATCTCCCTCCTTACTAGCATTTTTAATTTCTTTAAGTAAAGATCTATAGCTATCCAATTAAGTTAATTTCATTAAATTAAACTTACTATTAAATTAAATCTTAATAATTCTACTATAAAACAAATCATGAAATGAACTGGCCTTTCATAGTGTAAACGGTGAAAGAAAGACAAATAGCAAATAGCTCATTAGATGGAATGTTAGCACCACAGATTTACCTTAAACTGGGTCAACACTGGGTGCAACACTGAAGTTGCAGTGGTACCCTTAGAAAGTATCGAAATCAAATGTGTTCCATAAACAACATTTTAGTCAGGTATAAAAGGTATAGATATATGCAAATGAATTAAAGTATAATGATAAATAAGGGATAATAAATTTTATTTATTAGGTATGGGGTGAGAAAGTGGAAAAAAGATATAAAACTTCGGTATAGGTCTGCAGATGAACTCAAAAAGACATTGAGAAATGATCCTCAGAAGAAGACAGAGAACTTGAAATTTATCTTCGACATGGAAGTATCTTTTGATTTGTAGGATTCTGTGTCACTAATTGCTTTTGTCGTTATGAATCTAGCATAAATTGTATATAATAGTTTGCAATACACCGACCATTTGATCGGGATAGTCTGTAGCCTACACTCAATGATGTTTTATTGGTATACCGTTCAGCGCTATATGAAACTACCGTACGTGATTGCCACCCTTATCTAGTCTAAGTTTATCTAGAGGATAGTGTCGTTACCTTCTGAGGATATGAAGTTCATTTGAATACAGCTTTATGGTTGCAATTCGTCGGTGATACACAAGAAATGGCGCCATCTAAGTGTCTAATCGAACAGAGAGAAGGTTGGAGTCACAGTGATCACTGAGTGATGACATAATAGATGTCATATTATGCAGGTATTTCTATTATGGGAAGGAATGTTACGAATGCCGTCTAGTATCAGTTGCTGCACAAATAAGTAAGGTTAATACATTAACAATTAATAAATCAATTTGTAAAATCACACTTTACTATTTGCACTTAATTTACTATTTACTAATTTAGTATCTTCATAAATTTTTGATCCATATTATTTAGACGATTTCTTAATCTCAACTCAATCATGCGTGTGCGGCCAAAAGGAACGTTTTCTCATACCGCTTCAAACGGTATATTACAATTTTAAATTTATGGAATTTTAAAGTATAAAAACTTATTTATTTTAATTGAAGCTACTATACACGCATAAAACTGCACTGCAACACTAGCCTCCATTTCTTTTTAAAAGTATTTTAAAACGACAATCATCGTCTGCTTTTGACGTGATTGGTTTTGATGCGTTAGCGGTTTGGAATATTGCTGGTTGTGTTCAAACTAGTTGAAGTTATTGCATATCATTGAAAAGTATTAACAATTTAATTTTCACTCCAGTTGCTCGGATCGCTTACACTGCGGCTGGACCTATTGAATATCTCATTTAAATAATTGTCGATTCAAAGTATACAAGGCTTCGAGACCTTCGAGTTACCATATCCAGTGATATTTATGTTAACGCTCGCGGCTTGCTCTTTATGGCGATTAACGTTTATCAATACGTAATAAAGAGTGGAATAGCAATTTCAAGTTCACTTGTAACGAAATGAAAGTGTTGGATCGTGACCAGTAGCAATAATAATTTAAAAGAAAATGAAATACTCTTTTGAAAAATGCTACTGACAATATTATTAGGCATGCACATAAAGCAGTTCGCGACAAGCACATGGCTGACACACACCAATTGGAATGCTAGAAGAGTGTTAAATCAATTATTCAAAAAACGGTCCATTCCCAGTACTTTGGTTAACAGTCCGGTTCACCGAACTAGTTAGACTTTTCTCCCAGTAGTCCGGAATAGTGATTTGTACGATCGGTTGTAAATTCAATTTCTACTACTAGCATACACTACCTACTAGCAAAAATATGATTTAAAGTAAATAAAACACAAGATTTTATGATAACACCCAGACGATGTCAAATGTCAATCACAATGATCATACTCAAAAATAGGAACGAGTAAAAAGACAAATTCTTAGTATTCATATAATTAATTAACACAATTATGTTCATGGTATAAAATAACAATAAGAGATACGAATTAATTATCACGGTAAAGTAAACTGTTTTAATCAACTAGTACTGTAAAAAGTTATCCAGTGGGAACGAGTTTTGATGTTTTTGCTGTCCCACATCAGATAGAATAAAGTGCCATGCCATGTGTATGGCATTCACGTCTGTCGAGAATTCAAAAACATTGACTGGAGGATAAAGGAATCCTTTTGTATCCAACGCGACAGTATTCAATGAATTTGTTACTATCGATACTAACGACTATAGAGACGTAATAAAATATGAAGACAGGAGTGATTAGATTTTTAATAACTCTATCTATTATGATCTCAATTAACCACGAACCACCATATTATATTAAATAGGGCCTTTATTTTTTATAATATTTTATTACGATTACTACGTCTCACCCGATTTCTCAAACGTTTGAGGAGCTTTAGGATATATTACACCACGCTACGCTATTTTTAAAAAATGACAGAATTTTAATTATCTTCGAAGTTATGAAGCGGATTTTAATTAAATCTATACAAATTTTTAATTTATATGAATACCTCCTTAATATAATATATACAGTATGTACGACATTATAGTGACATTGAATACTCTTCAATAAAAGCGATGTTTATCAAAATATGTTACAAATATTACCTAAGAAATATTTTGCCTATATAAAGTGTCAGTTTCACTATTCTGTGCTCTCAAAGTATAACAATAATTTATACATTATAATATTAGAAATAATAGAAACTCCATTCATTCAATAGCAATGTGTGTACATGAATGTTATTAACTGTAGATAATTATACTCGTAATTTAATAAGATGTTTATTTCAATAGTAAGTTTCTACAGTCAACATTTCTACGAAAGCAATTTTCTTGTTTACAGGGACCACACAATAAGCCAATTAGCATTCCGTAACTTGTTTAATCATTTTAGGATCATATATGAATCTTATTCAAACACCTCTACAGAAATGCGGTCCAAGATGAGACCCTTGGAGAACGCTGAGCATTTTTCTGGTTGTTTCTTGCAGTTCTGTTTATACGAGTATATATTTTATAAAATTATTATCTTAATTAATTTCTACTCTATTGCATTTAATTGTAGAATTAAATAATAAAACATTAATTCATAATAATAGTTATTATCAGTTCTAATGATTCACTCCATCTAAAGCCTAATTAAAATCAATTCTGTTATGGTATACAGTAAAAACATTATTAACGTAATGAATTGTTAGTACTTATTAAGATAATTATTAGTAACGAGACAGAACGAGATGTATTAAACAACATTAACAATGTGAATTATTGTCAATCATTCCAGTAAAAGTCATGCAATGTATTCAATGTTAATTGACTGATTAAGCAATTCTTTGCATATTGTGCGGAAAATGTTCAGATACTTTTAGTTGAATGTTTTGTGTTTTTATAATTTATTCATTACACGTAATTTAACATACCAAATTTTTAATTTTTATTACGTATTTAACAAGTTATATATCCTTTTTATAGTTATCCTGTAATAAAAATGTAGCCATATCTTTAAGTACTACGAGTTGATTAATAAACATAATGTAATATTTAAATTAATATAAGAACAAATATAAGTCTATGGTGTACATACAAAAGTATAAAATATAAATATAGTTATTTTAAAGTAAATTGATTACTTTATAAGTATACAAAATTATTGCCTTCGTCATTCTGTAAAAGTTGAAGTATTTGTAAAGCAGTGTAGACTTTCTGAAAATTCCATACAAACCTCTAATTGAATGAACATTTGAATAATTGTAATTAGAAAGGAAATCCCCATTGAAAAATTACATAAGTCGCGTTAAATCTTATAAGAAATAAAATAATAAGTGGAACGGGTTTCACTTGACAAACCCCTCGTTAACATAGAATATCCACGGTAACCTTTAATCTCAATAATAACTTATCCGGGATCTTATTAATGGTAACTGCCTGTTGTATATCTATCAGTATGAGCGCCTTTTCTAAGCATATTAGCTTCGTCCTAGCTCGTCATCTTAATTGCTCGCAGTTTCTACAACATTCCTCTAAAATTATTATAATATTTCCTCTCCGCTTCCATTGCAAGTATTCATTGCAAATGTTCATTATAGTTTTGCTACGTTTATTGGAAATATTATTGAATATGTTTTCAAAACAAGTATTTCTTACTTATTCAACGGCGTCATCAGCCTGCAAACGTCCGTTGCTGCTGGGCATAGGATGTTTCTGATAATAGAAGATAAAAAAATATTTAAAAATCTTGAAAAAGAGAAAAATTAAAGGGATTTTAAATATCTATAATCATAGCTCTGAATAGACAATGAAATATTAATTAATATCTTAATGGCATTACCTACTGAACTTCGCCTCTTTGATGTCATTGAGAATTCTCTTCTCAATGATAGTAATAAGAAAAACTCGTACCAGAAAGCAATTAATACTATGGCATAAATAAAAACAAATTACCATTTAGCAGACTAAGCGTTTTTACGGGGCAAGTGTCAAGTTTAAGAATAATTAAAAAATAAGTATAAAAAACACATACCTATATAAATTTTAAACATTTTTACTATTTTTTTTTATATTTCGTATTGAACACATCATGTGTGTTAAATGCTTTGTTTAAAAAAAATGAAAATTTTAATTAATAATGGATTTAATTTTCAAGGCAAGGTTTTTTCATTGGAATTTGTATTTAAAAACTTTATCAATGTGATATTCTGAAATCCTGAACTATGTAGTTGAAATCTGAATTTCGTATGAGCATATTAATGGGCACTAATTTTGATAAACGAAAATCCTAGCAGTTCCCTTGAAATTTTTTTCCTAAATCTATTTCGCAATTGTTTTCCCAATCTTACATGAAGTTTTGCATGTAACATGTTCTCAGGATTACAGAAAAGAACTTTCATCCAGAAAAATCATGCCGAGGGAACAAAAAAAAATTTAAGAACTGACGAAAATATGCGAGTAATTAATATTGAGTAAATTTTTCAATGCCTAAACGCCTCTTTCACCACCTGTCAAGTAGGCTAACTGTCATTTAAAGTCACCGGTAACCGGGGATAATGGATATTATATACCTTTGTTTGTAACCTTTTAAAAGTCCCAAACATTGAAAATAAAATAATAATAAAAATTCGCCTATCGAATGATGCAGTAAACCGAGTGCATAATTCAATAAAACAGAAAATTATTTCTAAAGGTAACTAATCAACACTTTACTTATAGTTGGTGAAAGAGGCCCTAACAAAAAGGGGCGCGGTCGAATTCATGTGCAAAAGCTAGTATACTGTACTTCTGTACGAGTATTTATAAGCAAAAACTTAAGCAGATACATTTAATTTAATATGTCTAACATTATTAAAGAAGTAATCAATTATAGTACAAAACCCCTAATCTTAGTCAACAAGTCGTTGACCGTATCCGTCTATTGTAGTAGGGGAGCCCAAGAGGGGATTTTTGGATTTACTCGAGCGCGTCAGATATTGCCAATGTATATACCCCACGTGTCTCCGATAGCGGATATGTATTAATCTGACAGTTTGGTTGATGGGGTTGGCGGGGGTGGGGGTAAAATTTTAAATACAACTCGAGCGCGTCAGATTTTCAGAGGGGATGTTAAGCTAAGCTCCCATTTAAAATTCAGACGATTCGGATGTAACGCAAACTCGTGGCAGCTTTTTGAAAATGCAAAAAATATTTTTGACGATTCTCATTTTGTAATACTCGAGCGCGTCAGATTTTCATACAGACGGTTCAGCCTAAATTCCTGATCGTGCTGATTCTTAATCTGACGATTATATGGAGGATTTTTTAAAATACAACGCCTACAAAATTTTGAACGCCTGTAGACGCTCACCCCACCGCTGAAATGAAAAACTTCATATAACCTTTCTTTCTTCTTACCATCCAATCTTCAAAGTCCAATAGGTCCCCACGACGCTCGAGTGACTACACATTTAGCATCGTGGGCTCCCTAACCATTGGACAAGCGTCAAAATATAACAACTTAACATAATAGCTTTTTATTGAACTTGTCCCCACACAATGATTATCTATCATTATGTTCATGTTAATAAGACGTAATAATTGAATATTACAATATTAAATCGGGATCAACAACACGTTGACTGCCAGGTACAGATAAAGTTTATTCTAATTAGTTGTTATGAGATTAGCATTATATATAATACTAATATTATAAAATAAATAAATAAATTATAAATAGAGAAGATTTACATTTTTGTATTAACTCAAAAACCACTGGGCCGATTTTAAAAATTCTTTCACCTATCTAAGTATAGAAAGCTAAATTTTCAGTGTTATTTATAAACACGTGTGTGCATAGTATTAGATTTTTAATAATCTCCATAGTATAGAACATAAATGAAATTCTACTAGGATTTATGTTATCGTTACAGTTAATGAAAAGATCTGATCATAATGTACAGTGTTGAAAGATAACTGCTGCGCACGTCTCTTGTTTTAAGAGGAAATTTAACTACTTAGGGCCTCTTTCACAAACTACAAGTAAAGTGTTGATTAGTTACTTTTAGAAATCATTTTCTGTTATATTGAATTATGCACTCGGTTTACTGCATCATTCGATAGCCGTTTTTTTTTAAATTATTTTCGATTTAATGTTTGAGACGTTTACCGTACAAATAAAGGTATATCAGCTCCATTATTGTTACCGGTGACTTTAAATGACATTTTGGCCTAGTTGACGTACTTGACAAAAGCTCAGAATCGTTTAAATCCAGTCACAATCTAAATCAAAGAGACTGATATAATAAAAAATACATTATACACTTAAAAGGTTACATAATTTTTTTAACATGCATGCATCGCATATTCTGATGCCATTATTTGTACCTACAAATATGCAGTAAAAAGTGACCTAGAGCAGTGCGTAACGTGTTTGCTAAGCCGCAGGAATATAGTTACAAAGCAATAACGTTATGAAACGTAGCAAAACGATCTCTATTACAATGGAACAGAAGCTATAACATGGCAATTAATATGTTGCAGTATGTCGGTGAGTCTCCGGGTAGATCATTTTTAAAGCATTTATCTGTAATGGGTGCAATCGCTCCTTCCGTTCACACATTTTATAGGGCTCGTTGTGCGTGGTTTTCTTTTTAATGTGATGTTTTAGTTTCGTTGCAAATTGAGCCTTGAGTTTAAATATGAAATTTACTTTCCAATATTTGGATATTTGATGGTTGCGTATCGATATGGTTGCGTGTATTCGATCTATATAACTTTATTCTATGATTATCTATCTTTAATTTCCGAAAGTAGATTTTTCGCTATTTTATTTTTCGCACGGCTGGATTCTAGCCAAGAGCAAAACCATCTCCAATAAATAAATAAAATAAAATATAAACTAAGTATATAGCGTCGGCCTAACTCGTTAACCTGCTTGCTCATTTTGCAAAGTTTTCAGGAGGAAGAAGAAATGAAATGACAAAATGTTGTGAGTCGCATCAGGCATGTGAAATGAGATGAGAGCGACATTATCAGTACAAAATTTAGTATTTAGCGGTTTTTTTTTTGCTATTAGTCAGAAAGCAATTTTTTCTTTTATGAAATTTCTCATTTTTTTAGTTTGATAATCGTAATTATTCCTTCACCAAACGGTAGATAATCGTCTAAACTTGTAAAAAAGTAAAAAAAAATAATAATGAAATTGGCCCAAAATGAACTTGAAAAGGCAATTTAACGAATTAGGCCGACGATAGGACACTTGAACGTTATTTTTTTACAGCAGAAATTTGTTAGAATGCATTCTTCACTAAAACTATAGCTTAAAACTAAAGATGTTTTAGTTATAATAGGAGGCACAATATTTTTTAGCGATTAAATCACGAAGAAGCTAAAGATGGGAATCAAAAATTTAAAGATCAACAATACATTTATCATTAGTATTTTTCCTGTTATTAGGTGATGGTAGCCACCTAACCAAAATAGAAACCTAATAAGAACCATAACTAAGTGAGAACAAATCTTTCTATTCCCTTTCTAAGGGAACATATTGGAAACATTTATGTCTATCCTTCGGATCAGCTATAGATAAAAAGTGATGTATCTGGGTGTTCTTCATTACCTATGTACTTGAGTCAAATGGCAGATGGCAATCCTTACTGCCAAGACTTTCCCTGTTTAAGCTGAAGGGCGACACAAATTGAACATCATTACAATGTAATATTCCTCAACGACAGGGCAGACCTTTGCCATATTTGATAAAGATTGTCAGCTGATCTCGCGAATCGGTTTTCTCTCTTGTCACTTGGCATTTTTAAGGCGATTATGTGCATCTATTTTTATTTTGTTTTATGGTATACTAGCTGGCGCCCGCGACTTCGTCCGCGTTGAAAAAGAAAAAAGTAGCCTATCTTGTGTCCCGTATACGACTAAATGTTTATCAAAAAGTTTCAGTTAATTCGTTTAAGAGTTATGGAGGAATATACATACATACAGAAAAAAATTCTAGAAATCGTCAATTTAGTTTCAGTATCATGTATAGAGCCTAAAAACACGATATCCCTGAAAACAAAGTAAATTACTCCACGGTGGACCCTAACAGATTTATTATTAGTATTGATAGCTTGTTTATAATTATTAATAACCAAATTAAACATTATTACGGCTAAACTAAACTAAGATAAATTTGAAATTATCATAATGTGTAGGTAATATGTAAGTAGATGAAAATGAAAATAGTATCTTTTTATAACTAAGTAACAATGTTAATGTTAGCTAAACAAACAATGTTAACGATTTCTGTGTATACAGATGTGAAAATTAATATTTATTTTTAAATGAACATACTGCTACTTATTTGAAATTACAAACAGTATAGTTAAAATCTATGAATTTTAACATCTGTACAGGTCACATCCCGCTACTTGATTGTGAGTCGATGTATCATAAATAATTGATTGAATAGCTTTCAGTATTGACAGTCGCATTTATCTAAGAATATTTTGTTCGTAAGTACATTGACACAAAAATATGTTAAGATAATCATGGAGTTTTTGTCCTGCTATGATGTAGGAAACAAAATGTGAATTCATTATTGTCACTAATTTGTAATTTTGTCATAATGGTGTTGTCTTAATGAATTCCATAAATCTGAAAATCTAACATTCTCAAAAACCTGTTGCTATAATGTTTTAATTACCTCATGGTAATTGCTTTTAAAGTGGTTTATGTTATGGTTAATTGGAAATAACTATTTTAACTGGTTCTCAGACACATAAGGAAGCCTGCCGATAAACTGTCTCATCATGTTAGACTTAGTATTTTAATAACTTACTGGCTTTTGATAAGTGCGTATTAGGTAAAATTCTTTTATAAAATGATCTGTCATTTAAATCCAATGCAGATCTTAATTTTAGAAAGCCTTAAACCTTTTCTATAATTAAGATCTGCATGGGATATAATATACCTATAGTAATGGTGCGGCCACATTATCGGGATTCGGCGAATGTTCGTCTTGTCGCGACATGTATGGCCACCAACTTCGCTGAACGGCGAATCGTTCGGGCAAACTCGAACTGTGTTCGAGCTTCCGTCGTTTTTCCCGTCACATCAAAGGGATTTATCGCACCAAAGTTCGTAATCGTGCAAGTGGCCACACTTCAATACTTCATTTCAAGTGTAACATTTGTTGAAGATATACAACCTTAAAATAGTTACTTAGATACTGTCACGCTGTATGCATATTATTATACTATTGATTTTTAAATTTTTTTTGCACGTTTTCCAAAAGTAGTAAATAATTATTTACGGAAATATAATATAAAAAGGAAACGCTTCCTCCATCTTGCCGCCAGATCCAGAATATTCGTATGTAGTTCGTCCGAAGCTTTTAACGCGACAATATGTGGCCACGTAGTTCGGCGTAAAAATGAACAAGAAGTTTTGATGCGACAACGCGACACGAATCTTCGACCGATAATCTGGCCGTAGCATAAGAAATTATAAATTAACCCCGGACTGTGTTGAGCCCAAACACGCTATGTCTGCTGTAACATCAGATCAAGGTTATCATGTCAAGGAAATACTACTGAAGTATGTAACAGTATACCAAATTTCATATCAATCTAAGATGACGTGGTGGTTAGTGAAATCCCTTCATCAACTAGGAAATGGCGTTCGAAGAATATAATCTAAGAATATATATTTTTTTATATTTTTAGGTGATCCCTAGGGAACAGTACTTTTTTTCTTTATTAAAGGTCATATACCACATCCTTTTCTGTATCCCTGACAATGTGTATTCAAAATTTTATGACGATCGGTTGAGCGTAACCACCAAACAAACTCACTTGAACTCTCTTTCGAAAAAATATTTTGTTTCTATAAAAAATATCGATAAAATTAATATAAGCGCGTTTAGCTCGCGTTAAGTTTTTACATGCACTTACTCGTATTTAAGTCCCGTTCTATTACATGATAGCTTGATTAAAAAGCGTTATGATTTTATTAGCAAAAAAGCACTAACGATACCCCGCATTTACATCTAACGCCTCGGTCAAGTACAAACTCGTATACAGTTTACTTTTCCCCTATTTTATTTTGCATTTAATGAACACATTTTACATTCATATTAATTATCTCTCATACACACCTCATTTCTTGTTAGTGTTACGAGTATAAAAAATATAGATATGAGTGGAGATTTAATTGGAACGAACCGTTTTCATAAGCAGGGATAACCAAATGGATTGAATATGAATTTAAAAAAATATGGATTAAAGAAAACTTAATGCAATTTAACCGCTCGTACGAAGAAGAGGAAAGCTCATAATAAATAATATATCTCCTTACATACAGGAGAGGCCTATATACAGTAAGTACTGGGAGGTACTAGGACGCAATTTATTAACTAAATAAAACTAAATCTCTCACAAAAGACCATGAAGAAAAAACAGTCTAAGAATGTGCAGTTGTGTTTCGGTGAGTAAGTTTAAGGTTTAAAACATAAAAAAACCTTTTTTATAATATTAAATATATAACAAAAAATATTGTCATTTTTTTATAGGGCGAATATCATCTAATACTTAGTGAACTGTTTTTACAAAGTGCCTCAGGAAAAAGTACAATAATCGTATTATTTGTAATATACTAGCATCCCGTTCCCGGCTTCGCCCTGGGTGCCTTTTTTCAAGTAAAAAAACCTTCCCTGATTATCCCTCTATACATGAATGAAGACAGAATTAAAATCGGTACAGCCGTTCTCGAGTTTTGCGCTTAGCAACACATTTAGGGATTCATTTTTATTTACAAAGAAAGATGATGTTTTCTTTCTTGAAAATGGTTTCAGCAAACTTTTTACATGTGTAGCCTTAACATCATTAATCGCTATATAAATTGTAATAGTCGTAATAATTCTATAAAATAATTTGTCAAGATATCCGAGCGCAATAAGAGTGCTAAATCAACTTTAATTATAGTAACAAGCTACACTTGAATTATAAATTAATTATCTCCAATAAACGTACAATTAGAGGTGGGACGTTAGCTTCCATAAACGCCATAATTGAATTAATCTCCCATCGATACACGCTTGTAATGTTAGAAAATTATTGCAGGGCTAATATCCAAGCATCAAACTCGGTTGAAGGAATAGAAACTAGTGTTAAAAGAAGATATTAAACATATTTATAACGTAATTAAAAGACAAATAGAGATAAGTAGTACGTTTCTGTTACTTACACACAAAGATAATATATTATTTCGATTCCTGCAACACATTCAGTTCATAGTATATGGATTTCACTCAGACAAACTCGGCGAGAATAATATTATTATTATATTTACAGGCATTAAACCACTCAATTTCGAAACGGATGTAAACTTGTAGGTAAATTAACCGCATTAAAAAGAACATGAAACGTAAAACAGGGATTCCTAAAAACAAATAAATAGTCATTCGTAAATAACATGTCTTTAGCAAGCGAAATGAGAAATAATTATGAAAAATATGTCCTAAATTATAGTCACTTAACCACTAAAGAGCATAAATGAAGTTGTAACTACATGAAAACAAAACGCGGTGAATGAAGAGAACATACTATGTTAAGGCGACGAACTTCCAACGTCAATCCGCTTGTGTCTGTTTCTTTGTTAACTTTTCCTAAACCACCCAACGGATTTTTATACAGTTTTCACTAATGCTAAGAATGATTACCGAGGAAGGCTTATGCATATAATTTAATGAAATAAACTGCATCCGAGTGAAACCGAGGGCGGATCGCTAGTTAATTATGGGGACGTTCAAGTTTTACGTAACGAAATTTGGGAGGACTAGGATTTGTAAAACGTTACGTTGCGTTACAGGGTCGGGAGGGGCGCATCATGTAAATTGTTTTTATTTATATAAAAAACGGGAATTAAAATCTCCCAAATCAGTAGGTATCCCTTTTCATTTATGTTTTATAGGGAATCCCTCGAGTGTATTGTAAGTCATTTTTATTTTGTTCTCCCAAGTTGGAAACCCTTTTCGATGGTAAAAATGGTCACTTGGTTTTTACGTAACGTTTATAGGGGGTTACAGAAAAACGTTACGTTGCGTTACACGGGTGGGAGGGGTGGTCAAAAAGAACGCCCCCCTATGAATGGATTCATCATATTTTTTTTTAATTACACCTATACAGATATACAGATAAGCAAAATTTATGAAACACTAGACGTTTTGATGAATGGCCTTATCACAACTTACCGAGTCACAGTGCAACAAACTAAAGTTGTAGATAAAAAATTGTGTTGCACGCAATGTTTTTATTTGCAACTCGTATCGAAGTTGCTTAAACGTATGAAAAAAATACTCAAGGTTTTCAAAGTCGGATAAAAATAGTCGCTATCATAAAATTTACCAATTAAAACATCCACGTAAAAGGCAGCGCTTGCATAAAATACGTGATGCAGGCACTGGTTATGGCCTTATGCGACAATAATAAATAATAACTAACCTATCATTGATAGGGTAAAAACATTTCGTCCCCGGGCATTCTCGTTATTTACACTATAAAAGTGTCGTTTTAAAGTGTTGAGTATATTTCTGTTTAATGCGTACATAGGTAATCGCACAATATTTTTAGAAGAAGTTGTATTAATTGATCTTTTAATAAATGAAATATTTATTAGGGCTCTTTCTCCAACTACAAGTAACGTGTTGATTAGTTACTTTTAGAAATCATTTTCTGTTTTATTGAATTATTCACTCGGTTTAGTGCATCATTCGATAGGCCAATTTTTATTATTATTTTCTATTTAATGTTTGGCACGTTTACCGTACAAAAAAAGGTATATCAGCTCCATTATCCCCGGTTACCGGTGACTTTAAATGACAGGTTGGCCTATTTGACGTTTGTGAAATAGGCGCTTAATGTATTAGCTAATTCGGCAGACGTCTTTCTGTCAAAAGATACCTATTGGGTTAGCAAAAAAAAGAAGAATTAATTTCATTAATTAAATTAGCTTAATTTTTATTTTTATTTAGAAATTTAAATAGAGAAGGCTTCTCTACTTAAATTCTTAAAGCTGTTTACGAGGCTCAGATGTCCTTTTGAGTTCATATTTACTTAGGAATGCTTATTATTATAACTTTTGAGCTTAAACTTATATTTACATTTTAATATACTAATCCCAGTGAATTGAATCATGAAACGCGAGCAAAAGTAACTTGTGAACTTCTGGACTGTATAAAATTATTGCTAATGGAACACTATGTAAAAGTTCTATTTTTTTTCGTCCTTAAAAGTGAATTGGCTCTTAAGACGTGGTAAATACATGGTAAATACAACACTACAATTCTTATGAACATTGTCGAAATATTTTAAAAGCTCCATTATAGTGTTATTAAACTTAAACGCTGGGGATTGCAGCAAGTGCAAGTTTTTACTGGTTGTTTACATACAATGCTTCACTTATCCACATTTAGTTACATTTAATTATCACATACGTTCCTTTTAACGATGTCTTAACGTTATCACCCCTACATCTATATTGGACAAGCTTATCTTCCGAGTCCAAGTATTTAACGCCTTCCACTAAATGTTACTATATTTTATCTAGTAATCAGGGGAGTGGGGTAAACAACCGGCCTTGTGCAACTATACCACAAACTCAGTAAGGCGAAACTCTTTTATTTCTCCATGATATCCTGTTAACTCAGTAGGTGACGCAGTTTACGACTTGATACATTATAAAAGGACTCGTTTGTCGGGTGACATTCTTCTCGTATGAATTTTAATTGTAAATATTGTAATTAAGCTCTCAGTAATATCGTGGTTATATGTGGAATCACTTCACCTAGGTAATTGTTTCAATCGTTTTGATTCGACTCTTGGACTACACGATTTATCTAGCGATTACGTGTGAATTACAATGCCTGATAATAATTTAGTTTTCCTTTCCAATTTATATAATCCGATCACTATAGGACGGAAGTGCGTTCTGCCACTAGTTACTAAATCATTGAACGATTTATTAAATAAAAAATTAAACAAATAATTGTCATTTAAATAGTTTAAAGTTATTTCAAATATGCATTTTTAAAATAGAAACTCAGTCGAAAGTAGAACGTTTTCAATAAACGTCTGCAATTAACTGCTGATATCTGCTGCAATAAATATCTCGTGACGCATTAAGATAAAACTTCGCGAATTGTGTCCAATCGATTAAAGCATTATCTCAATATCCCCTGGACGAAAGATTAATGAATATATTCTTTAGAAAATTCCTCTCTAAGAAATAATTCGTAAAAAAAAGATTACTTAGTTAACAAATCAATAAAAAATATCCTTATTTCTTTTCAGATTACTCACGATGAAGTGTTCAAGCAGTGTACTCATCTCGATCGTACTTCTTGGTCTCGTGATGCAAAGCCACAGCGCTCCGAGCTCAAGAAGAAAACGCGCTCAAGACTGGTCCTCCGACGAAACCAACACCGGTCTTGACGCCGCACCCACTGAAGAACCGACAGACGCTTCCACGAAAAGCCCCAGCAAACGAAAAAACAAAGCTCTCAGCTTGTTCGGATTCTACCCTTCATTCTTGTCTTCTGGCCTCGACTACACGGAGGACGATGAGGATGATATCACTTTCGGCGTTAACGATGAAAACTTCGACGAAGACGATCTCTCCAGAACCATTCCGTCTAAGAGACGGCAGCAGAGCAAGAAGAAGAATGGCAACGGATACAAGAACGACAACATAAATTCTCTCCAATATGACAATTCACCAATCTTCTACATCAGAATACCTCCTACTCCATACATGTTTGTGCCCGGTTTGGGGTATGTGTCACAGCCACCCAGTCTGGGACCACCAATGCCCCAGAACGTACCCCCACAAGTGGATCCGTTTATCAATTTGCCTCTAGACTTTGTTTCGAATGGAAAACCTACAGGAGTATACCAGTGGAACGGAGCACCTGCCTTCCCGCAAGTGCCTCAGATCGATCCATTTGGTTACGGCCCTCCACAACCCATGATGCCAGCTCCTCCACAGCCCAGTTATAATGTCCCATCATATTCGAAGCCGAAACCTAAACCAGCTGTAACTAATTCGAAAGTAACCAACCTGAAAGGGCAATATGTATTCAATGGGAAACCTGGTGATAACGTTTACGTGCTAAGAGATACATATAATTCTATATATTCTGACGCTCTCCAGAACTTCTATCCTTAAGGGGTATTTCATAAAGTAAACGTTCAAATAATGGCTCGTATCGAGCTGATGTAAGTAGCGAAGGTGAAAAACGATGATCAAATATTTTTATATAGTTTCAAAGTAAATTTTTTGCCAGTAAGAATTTTTGTACGAAATAATTAATGCCACCTCTGATGGTAGTATATATGCAATACTTATCATACATTATGAAACCTAGTGAATGTGAAACCAAACTACCAAGAATCGGATTAAGAGGAGGGGATAAAAATGGCAATACAAAATAATCACTCACTCTCTCTTGGTACCTTACAAATAGTTTAACTCTAAAATGTTTAATAACAATGATTAGAGATTTATTTTTCTGGCGTAATCTATGATCCGTGTAGAAATGTCTGTAACAAAATTAAGTTAGACAAATCATACCAACAAAAATTGAATCTAATATTCCTAAGTACTACTTAGGAATATCAGATCTTTAGTTTTTCGAAGTACAATAAATCTCAATGCACAAGAAAAGAGGAGGAAAACTATAAGCCATCATACGGTATAAATAAAAAAAAATGCAAAATAAAAAAAATGGTAAAGAGTTTTTTGTATGTAATAAGGCGATTCAATATTTTTATTTTTATTTGAGTTTTAAAATATAAATTTACAGTAATTTTAAACTCTACTAATTAAGTGGCAATTGCTCGGTATAATATTTTACCTACGCAACATTTTGGTCAGTTCGTTACTTGCAGTTAAGATACATAGATAGATACTTTCAAAAAATTAATTATGAATCATTCATTTCCAAATTTTGTAATTTCATTTAATTTTATAAACTAGATACTATCATATATTTTTTTTTTTTGCTTACAATAGTCATTAGAAAACAAGATACAGTCAAGTGAAACTAAATAGTCTGTGACTGAAAAACTTATGTAGAATTAATGTTTTCAGGGCTGTTACGTTATAAACTAGATTAATTTTAGTAAGTATAAAATATTTGTAAGTTCACTATGAGTCACTTTATAAAGAAATAGCTGGTACCCGCGACTTCGTCCGCTTTATCTATCTATAGCCTATAGCCTTCCTCAATAAATGGACTATCCAAGTGATTTAGATAGTCCATTTATCGGATAATCCAACACAAAAATATTTTTTCAATTCCAACCAGTATAATTCCTGAGATTAGCGCATACAACCAAACAAAGGAACAAACTCTTCAGCTTTATATATTAGTATAGATTTGTAATTAATTACTTTTTACCTTAATATCGAAACGTTCTTAAAATTTGCTATACTGCGCTTCAGTACTATTTGAGTATATAATTCATTAGTAATAAATTGTACATACTTTTTAAGGAGCAGTATATTTCAATAGTTATATTGATAAATTCTAAAAATACTCGTAATTTAATTACGCCGGGATTCAAAGCAAGGATTCAAGATTAATTACTGATATATTTTATATGAAGATTATACAGTTATTTGACGATTTTGATAAATTTTGTGTTTTTAATAAATTTCATGCTACGCCAGTAGAAAATTTAAACAATTAAATATAATAAAAAAACTTCTTGCATTTATGTAATTTTCGATAGTACCTAATAATAAAATTTTATTTTTAAATAATTTATTTTTATTAATTTATTCGTCTTACTTGTAATCTATTAATAACTTAAGTAGTAATTAGCTTTAAGTATGTCTTGTTTGTAAACATGGTTCCGTCCATAAGTTTTTAAAAATATTATGATAATATCTTTTTTCTAAAATGTAAATAAGTGTGGCTATAATTAAATAAATAATATTCTAATTTACTTTGCCTACAATTTGTTATTCATTAAATAGTAGGTAATAAAAGAAATTGTTATTTCGGACGGTTTCATTAATAAAATATTCACCTCTATTGTATTTTTTCAAACGTTGCACTGTTGCAAGTGCGCTGCCGACCCTATTTAGACCCTATTTAATGATTTAGGATAAGAGCTGGTACACACTAGGCGTTTTGAAGCGCCCGCTTTACTAACGCGCGCTTTGAGTACTATGAAGTTCTAACGCAACGCCAAGCGCTCAATGTGTACTCGCTCTAAGAACTTCATAGTTCTCAAAGCGCGCGTTAGCAAAGCGCGCGCTTCAAAACGCCTAGTGTGTACCAGCTCTTATCCTAAATCCTTCTATGGTCGGCAGCGCACTTGCAACAACTATGGCGTTGCTTGTGTTATATAGGCGACGGTGTTCACCTACCATCAAGTGAACCGTCAGCCTGTATGTCGACTTTAAAATTAAAAAAATATATATTGTAAATACTTTTAAGCGACCACTTTGTTTATCAATAGCAGTATAATAAATCATTAGTGTTCCATTCCAGGTTTACTTAGACACGGTACTACTAGATTTTAGCTTAGATGAGTAACGCTATGTGTGGCCGCTTGTACACAGGCTTCCGTCCGTTCCACCTAACCCTATTAAATATCCCTACTTATCCCTACCAGTAAGGATTTTTTCCACTTATCCCACAAATAAAATGGTGTGCTTTAACTTGGTAAAGTACATATAAAACGAAACCACGGGGCTTTAGAATATTTATAAGTGTTTAAGGGCCTCTTTCACCAACTACAAGTAAAGTGTTGATTAGTTACTTTTTGAAATGTTTTATGTTTTATAAAATTATGCACTATGTTTGGTGCATAGGCGAATTTTTCTTATTATTTTCTTTTTAATGTTTGGGACTTTTACCATTCAAACAAAGGTATATCAGCACCATCATCCCCGGTGACTTTAAATGGCGGTTAGCCTACTTGACAGATGGTGAACGAGGCCCTAAGAATAGCCTGACTTACTTTGAATGCGACAGTTATTGTTTGAATATACTACATTTGCCTTTTTTATTTATCTGTCATTAATGTAAATAATATAATTTTTACATTGTGATCAGAAATTAAAATAAAACTTTACAAAATGCTTTTAACTTTAACACTAATGAGTACTAAAATAAAATAAATTGTACTTAACATTTAAACGTGTTTCATTTTTTCCCTTAACAAAATACTGTTATTATACACTTAAAGCTATAAAATTATGCAAAATAAAACAACAGAAAATTGATTGAGTCAGAACATAAACTTAATGATCCATTTGCATTATAATGACGGCAAATGGGAGTTAATATCATCAACATAAGTCACTTATAGGCCAAGAAAACATGTACGCGTCAGCGTCATACGCATTAAGACAACCTTACACTGTGCCTATACTTAATTTTATTACGGTAAATTCATATATTGTATGCACTGTAACTTACTGCTACGAGTTTTATAGGTACCTATCCCCAAACTGCCTTGCTAAAAGTAAATTCAGTAAGATTTTTTTAGAAAAATGAGCTGTTTCAAGCATTGGAATGCTAACGACACCTTTTACTTTTTCTTAAGGTGCGTACCCACTATGTTTGCGCACCAATCGCGCACCGAGTGTGCAACGTTGCACGCACCAAAACTGTGCTCCAAGCGGTGGCGGTTTTTTAGCGAACACAAGTTGTGATGCTCGTAACGTCTACACTTGATTTGTTGCAGGTGCGTGATGCACGATTGATGCGCGAACATAGTGGCTACGCAGCATTATGCGCTAGAATTTTTTATTATTATACCTACATACCTACCTTTACTGCATATACTCAAATTGTATCTATCGTTGTAGAGACATGCTGAAATCGCAGTTAATCACTATATTACCTACATTCTTAAGCAGACTAGTTGCGACACACTTACCTACTGGATCCCTTAATATAAGTGCAGTGACTACGGCAGTACAGCAGTGCTGCACTTTTATTAATTTTTTTATTTCCTGTCAAGGATTACTAAATTTATAAACGCAGAAAACATTGAATTTACTGTACTGTTATTTATATCCTTAAATGTTATAAAACAAGGTCCTCCGCCGCGTCTATCTGTCTGTCTGTTCGCGATAAACACAATGAACTCAATGGAAAGACTCAATGGATAGAGTTCTCGAGGAAGGTTTTAGTCTGGTTTTTAGTATATAATTTACAAAGTTACGCTAGTTCTTTATAAATATTTAAATTTTTACTAGGCATTTATGTACTGTAGTTCTATTAAGTCAATGTTAATAGAACTGCAGAAGACTACCATAAAATAATAGCATGTATTTCGGTGAGTGAATATGGGATGCCAGAGCCCATTTCTCTATAGATACCTTCCTAATTCCTATCCGTAATCCTATTCGTCGGCAACTCACTTGAAGCTTCCAGATAATTAATTTGTAACTATGGCACCTTTTAGGAGAATGTGCGACGAACGACGAAGAGACGGTTTGCAAAATTAAATAATAATTAAGTATATCCTTAAAAACTGATGAACACCAGCAGCAGCTAATTTAGAGCAAAAGTTATTGCAAATTCTTATTAAATACCATAGAGCACTGTTTACTTTATGAAGAAAAAATATTATTTTTTATAAATCAACTTAAAGATATAAATACCTGTTTAAATTACCGACTAGGTAATGTTTAAGCGGCTGGGTATTTTTTTCCTCCTTGAGAACCTCTCAAGAATCTGAGTATACTTATATATAATTTATATTCTCCTAGCTTGTAAAAGTGACTTTGTATGATCACATTTATTTTATTAAAGGTATTTGAAATAAATCATTAATATAATTTATTTTGATATTATTATTAGAATGCCCAAGAAAAAGTTCAAAAACTACGAGTAATATGTTTCATTCACGGCGGTAGATTTCTTGTGGGCTACGGTGATTATTACAGATTACAGACCGGAATATTTTATAAGGCACGACGTATTAATTTGAATTGTAACGTCCTGATTTGAATATCATTGCGTAAAATAAGCCTACATGTTACGTGGCGTTAGCGACATCTAAATATTTAAAAGTGAACTTTTCTAGGAATAGTTTTTAAAAGCATAGATTATAATCTATGCTTTTAAATAGTATATAATCTATGCTTTTAAATAGTATATAATCTATGCTTTTAAATAGTATATAATCTATGACTTAGACCCTAGAGTATACATAGATCATGTTAAACAAATAGTAATTTTTAATTAATATTTAAAGACAAAAATTTTCATTTTCGTTTGTTCACATGAGTATTATTCTACCGCTCAGTAAATTTCTTCTTAATCTGTAGTTCATTTGTAATAAACAAAAAGAATGGAATATAGGTTTAGTTACCAGGCCGTAAGATTCCTAAAAAAAACTAAAAAAATGTCTATGTTCTGTCAAAGTATATAGTTTTCTGTAACGTCGTCGTCAATGTCATTGTCAAACAATATGTCTAATTCTGTCTGCCTGCCTTGCCTTGCTCAGGGCCTACTGTCTTCGAACATAATGTAGGGTTAGAAAAAAATTGTAGCATTTAGTCCTTACCTTGATTTACAGATGGCAGCTTGATTAAATTAAGATTATTTAAGTTCGAGCATGATCGGGTAGATGTCGCTTTTCACGAATAATTAATAATTGCTATATAACTATGATAAAACTTACCAATAAAATTGGTAAATTTTGGTAGAATATTCATTACTTTTTTTTTTCATAATGCGCCGGCCCAATTATTTGCCGAAGTCTTTTTTTATTTATTTATAAATATCATCGTGTTGTTAACAATAATAACTTATTGTAATATTAAATTTTATACTTTCGATTACCCATTTCATATTCATTATGGTACCGTTTTGGTACTTTTACACATGAAGCTATAGATAAAGATAGTTTCATGGTATTGTCGTACTTGATAAAGTAGATATTAGAATAATTGTGTTTTAATCTAACTGTGTTAGTGATTTTTTTTTCATAGACGCTGGGTATATTTTATAGTTCTTTTACTAGCAACACTAACTAACAAAAATCAAAATGTCTGATGTCAATTGTCATTGTGTTTGTTTGCGTACGCGTCGTTTTTCTTGGCACAATTTTTCTACAATTTGCATATTTTTCTTTTGTGTGTTTTTCGTCCGTTGAGTTGAGTTTGCTCCTCCGGCTTGTTTCGATAGTGTAGTGCACAAATTGAGATAGGACTTATTTTTGTTGACATGTCGGGATCCGACAAAAAGTGCTGCGTCCCTGGATGTACGGATGATGATGGTAAGTGTTCTAGCCAATAGATATCGTAATATCCATATAGAATTTACTATTTTTTAGAACAACTAGAAAAATATTTGTAAACATCCACTACAAAGTTTAATTTTATAGAATTCTACATACATGCCGAAATGAGGCGTCACTACCTAACCTTTGGGATGATGACCTACTTCTTGGCTGCCGAACTGTAGAATCAATAAAACTTCTTATTTTTTATGGCGCCTACGAATTGGGACAATTTCGGCAAAGAACTGGTCTTACCTGTGAGACAGCTTGACTAAGTACCAACTTGACGCAACAACAATGACTATAATGAGAATGGCTTATCGTTATAATTATATGTGTTTCATGTGTACATTCTGGATGTATATGATAGCGGTCAAAGACAAGCAATGTGTACGCTAGACAGAAACCAAATGCGGTTAAGTTTATAAGTTAGCACTTGCCGTAGTCATTATAGTATAAGTTACATAATTTTCATAAGTAATGTATGGCAACTTTTCTTTGCTTTAGGGAAACGTCAAGTCCTACATTTATTTCCAAATCCATTGAAGGATAAGGACAGATTTGAAACATGGATTAAATGTATTGGTGGTAATATTTTGGGGTTGGATGATGCACATATACATAAATATCGTCGGGTGTGTAATGTACATTTTGAAGAAAAATATTTATGCCGCAATAACAGGATTAGCAAAAATGCCATACCAACCCTAAATATATCAGGTATGTTCAATTTTGTTAAATTTTATTATTGATTTAGTTAGGTATTACCTATAAATATATAATTTTAGGTACCTACATACATACATTCCATACACTATAAATCAACATTATATCAACAACCATACTAATATTAAATTATAAATGCGAAAGTTTGTATGGATGTTTGGTATTCCTCAGGGAAGTATTCTTGGGCCTACTCACTTTCTTTTGTATATTAATGATATTCCATCGAATCATCTTAATAACGCTAATATATTCTGTTACACAGATGACACTGCTATCATTTTTCATGATCATACATGGCCAAATACGTAAATCCGTAAAGTATGTCAAAGGACGGAGGATGGATTGGGACTTATAGCAAGATGGCTCAATAATAACCTATTATCCCTCAACACTTCCAAAACAAGATTTCTATGCTTCTATAAAACAATGGCTTCTGCTCCTTTCCCAATAAAAAATATAACAATACACTCTTCTCTTTGCTCTCACAAAATTCACTCAGATATTGACTGTAACTGCCCTGTAATTAAAAGAGCAGAATTCCATAAATATCTTGGCATAACATTAGATGAGAAACTCACATTCAAGGTTCACGCTGAAATGACTATAAGAGTTAGAAAATTAATTCATGTTATGAAAAATCTGCATGATACAATTGATGGAAAAATATTAAAAATTGTGTATTTGACGCTTTGTCAATCTATCATTAATTATTGTATTTTAGCCTGGGGTGGATCTACATCTAGAACTTTTCTCCCCCTAGAAAGAGCACAAAGAGGAATACTAAAAGTTTCCTTGGGTAAACCAAGACGATATTCAACAGATACTCTCTATAAGGAGGCACAAGTCTTAAGTGTACGGAGGCTTTATTTAGCAAGAGTTACGACCTTTGTTCACAAAAACGTAGTAAAGTTAGATAATTATGAGGAAATGTTACGTAAACGCATTTTTAAAGTGCATAACGTAACTGTGAACACTGGTTTTGCAAACAAGTTCGGGAATTTCCTTTTCCCGTTCATTTATAATAAACTAGTTAACGTTTGTAATTTTAAAAATAGCACTGTTCGAGAAGCAAAAGAAAAAGTCTCAATGACATTTTGAGTTGGTCGTTTGATAAAGTAAAAAAATTTAAATTTAGATTTCACTCATTCACATACATACATACAAATACATCATACACCACATACACATTCACATACATACATTACATACAATCATAGAATCACATCTCACAAATTTAAATTTTCTTTATCATTTTTAATTATTTCCAAATGATAATACCATTTGTTTTTTGTTTATTTTGTATATATATTAATTGTTTTAATTTTTATTTGTAACTAGCTGGCGCCCGCGACTTCTTCCGCGTTGAAAAAGAAAAAGTAGCCTATCTTTCGTCCTGTACGTCTAAATGTTTATCTACCAAGTTTCATGAAAATCAGTTAATTCGTTTAAGAGTTATAGAGGAACATACATACACACAATACCTACACTTACAGATTTATTATTAGTATTGATGATTAATGTATATAGTATTTAATTTACTTATTATCTTATTTAATAGTTTATTAATATTTAATATTTAATTAATTTTATGTTTACTTCCCCCATAGGACAGACAGAGCCTAGTGTGGGGAGGTCAGAAATATGTTTTAACTAAAGTTTGTCTGAAATATTTTTTTAAATTCTTTATTCTTATTCTTTCATGCAAAAACTTGAACCGATCAATCACCATGAAATTTTGCATACACATTGTCTGGGACACCAGAAAGGTCATAGGCACCTTTTATAGATCAATGCAGACGAAGTCGCGGGCACCAGTTAGTTACCTATAATTTCTTTTTAAGTCTGCGGTCTGTTTAAATTTTATGATGATTATATGCCCCTTAATTTATAATACTAATTAAATAAAATTAAGCATTCAAGTTCAAAGATAATAATATCTTAAAATAATTACCAGCCATGTAAGTCAAAAAGCAAGGTGTACTGTAAATGTGCACAAATGCAATGTAATCCTTGGTACATATTTTTATTTCTACTGCTGTTGTTTTTTTTTTTTCAGCTCCAGTTGCACTGCCAAATATTACATCTATGGAGCAAAGGCCATTAACACCAAATGAAAATATTCCATCCACCTCAAAACGTAATTTTTTGTTTATAATATATTTCACAGAGAGGTTTATTTCTTTGCAATATTTTTCTTAATAATTATTTGATTTTTACAGAAAACCTTGGAATTTTATCCCTACCATATAACCCTGCTGTCCTTGTAAATCCCAACTTCATGGATCGCAGACCATTGACACAAATTGAAAATATACCATCAACGTCTAAGGGTAGTGAATCTAGGATTGAAACGGTTGATAAAAACGTTGCAGTTGGTAAGTTGGCTACTTTTTCCTTATTTTTTATTTAAAATGTTTCATTGTTTTGTATATTTTAAAATTTTTCCTTCACTGTTCAATAACATAAAAATAAGCATTGCATACCATAATAAGGCATCTATAAGGCATTTAATAACAGGCTTTTACTTGTTATAAGTAAAGATGTTTATGGTTCAATAACTATTATTCTTGCAATGTTAGAATGAGACTTAAACAACAATTAACTGTTTTATTAAATGACTAGCTGGTGCCCGCGACTTCGTACGCGATGATAAATTAAAAATATAAAAGCAATTATAACGCTTGACGCCTTGTTGCTATAACACATTGGCCAGGCGTTAGTTACAGTTTTAGATTTCAGATAATCCCTCGGGAACAGCCCTTTTTTCTTGGATGAAATGTACCCTATGTCCTTTCTGGTGTCGCAAAAAATGTGTGTGCAAAATTTCATGGTAATCGGTTCAGTAGTTTTTGCGTGAAAGCGTAACAAACAAACAAACTCACATTCACATTTATAATATTAGTAAGTATTATATTTAACTTGTTGCAGTAAATGAAAAAGAAGTGACAATGATATGCAGCAGAAGCGTTTTATCTACTAAATTGAAGAAACTCACAACACCTTTTGAGCTCAACTTGTATAATAAGTTGATAAAGACAAGAGTGAAGCTCAGCAAATTTCGAAGCAAAGTAAAAAAGCAAGCAGCTACTCTACAAGCCGCCAAAAACTTATTGTCACACCCGAAATTTGTAGAAATAATGGAGAATGTGCCTGCTGCAGCCAAAGTGTGCTGTGCTGTGCTGTTATTTCACCGTGGTATTCTGTGAGGTGGTGGTTACTGCCGCCAGACGGACTGCACAAATGACTGCGAAACACAGTGTGCCCTACCACTACTTCGAGCTTCGGGTGGAGTAGCTTCGGTTTCCGAGACGTCCACCTTTTTCCTCTGCGAAAATTCTGGATAGAGGTAGCTAAAGTAGTTAGCAGCCGTAAACAACTTCCAAGCATAGGACTGGATAAACGTACCACTCAATTTGTAAGACTATGTGGCCATATAAAAATTATGAAAATGTTTACTAAGCTGATTTTGCCTGCAGCTTAGTAAACATTTGTATAATAAAATGGCCGCATAGTCCTACAAATTGAGTGGTACATTTTCCCAGTCCTACGCTTGGAAGTTTTTTACGGCTGCTAACTCCTTTAGCTACCTCTATCGAGAATTTTCGCAGAGGAAAAAGGTGTATGTCTCGGCATACCGAAGCTACTCACGGAGTTTCAGCCTGTTAGTAATCAGAAAAATCTAGGTGTGGGATACTAGACTATATGCTAATATGTCTACGTTAATTTGGATTGTATAGCACTGGTACACAGTGTAACAAAGAGCCTGATTTTTTGACATGGTCTGTTTATATCAAATTCACCTGGGTGTTTTACTCTTGCATTTATATCCGCTTAGACTATCAGAATCACTACATATTATAAAACAAAGTCCTCCGTCGTGTCTCTCTGTCTGTCTGTTCGCGATAAACTCAAAAATTACTGCACTGATTTTCATGCTGTTTTCACCAATGGATAGAGTGGTTCTCGAGGAAGATTTTAGTATATAATTTATAAAGTTACGCGGGCGAAATCACGGGCGGTAGCTAGTTTGGTATAAAAGGACCATGTCACAAAATCAGTTACTTTGTCACACAGTGTGGTGGTCTAAGATACGCTCGTAAAAATACGTATCAACCGAGGATAAAATAAAAATCATTTTTTTTTATGTACAATTATAAAAGGGGCTATATGTTTTGGGCAGGCTGCCGATTAAAATGTGCCCGCTAATGTTTTTAATTAAATTAATAATTATTGACTGTTAGGGGAAAAAAATACTAGAGATTAAAATAAACTATACTTCATACCACAGCCTATATAAGCAGGTAATATTTTGTATATCAAATTAAAGCAAATTTTTGGTTGTCGTGTTAACTATAATTTATTTTAATCTCAGTAAACATTTTTTTCCCCTAACAATCAATAATTATTAATTTAATTAAAAATATTAGCGGGCACATTTTAATCGGCGCCCTGCCCAAAACATATTAAATAAAAGAATATATATAAAAGTTCAGGTGGGCAGACAGGCTGACGGTCCACTTGATGACTACCGTCGCCTATAACTATAACACAAGCAACGCCATAAGTGCTAAAAGTGCGCTACCGACCATAGAAGGATTAAGGATAAGACAGCAGACGTGCTGTTATTTCACGGTGGTATTCTGTAAGGAACGCAGTGTGCCCTGCCACTACTCTACATAAAAAAATGATTTTTATTTAATCCTCGATTGGTACGTATTCTTACGGCCATATATGAATACAATAACTGAATATAGGTTGTTTATGTGCTTTCTGTTCTGTTAATTTAATTGTATCCTGATGATATAGATGTGAAGAAATTCCAAAAATAAACACCATAACAAAGAATCACATTATTATTCCTAAAAGTAAGAAATAAATAAATTTTACATTTTACTGCTTTTGTTTCATTGCATTATTCCCATATTTATTAAACGACAATTAATAAATAATGAAGTAACTACTACCCTATTCTGTGGCATGCATATTAGTTCTGACTTAGAAATACAGATGGCGCTAAAAAGCTGTTTCCCGTTTTGACGGCTAAGACAAGTCTCTATTTCCATATATATTATAAGTTACTCTATGGCCTTGCTTTTGTGATTTGTGATTGTGACTTGTGTCGTAAAAATACATAATTACATCAATATAAAGTCAATAATAAAATAAATCCGACCAGGCGCCCACTACCAATGACTTAGCATATAGGTAGATAATGTCTTCACTAAGGTAACAACAGAATCCAAAAATGAATAAAGAATTTTTAAAGTGTATGAGACTGTAAAAATTCTCTAAGGCTGTGCAGTGTTTTCTGTTAGTCACATGTAAATTATTTATCAAAGAGAAATGTTTAGAAGTCGCAGTTGGTTTGGTAGTGGATGGGGTCGACCCAAGAATCCCCATTCTCTGGAGAGATTAAAATATTTACACAACATCCTCTGTAAAAATACAACAGTTTCTGAAAGCAACCGAGGCACTTTGGTCGAGTCTTTGAGGTGTATTGCAGAGATCTTGATATGGGGTGATCAAAACGACAGCTCCGTGTTTGAGTAAGTCCAAAATAGTTTCTTTATAACAATTATTACTTAGCCTACATACTTTGTGATTGATAATTTGTATAAGCATGCACCATCTCTTTAATATTTTAAGAATATAGTGGCATGGGACCTTGCGCTCATTGGGCATAAACTGCACGGCCCGCACGGCGGCAATATCAGTTAATTCATTTAAGTTATGGAGGAACATACATACAATACCTACACTTACAGATTTATTATTAGTATTGATATGGGCTACTTCAAGCGAGCTGTAAACAAACTTATGCAGGGTAGGCAGGGCATTAGCACTCCCATTGGTGTCGCCAGCCTGTCTGCCACCTTTATATTATAAAAAAAAATCTATGCCCTTTTTACACCTTTTTTATCTGATTAATGGTGCCAGTATGACCTCGTATGACAGGTTTATAAGCAAGATCCTAACTAATAGCCATCTCTCTTGCCTCTCATATTTGCATATTTTCCAGAGTTCATTTTGTTAATACACCTTGCCACTTAGGTACATTTTATACTAACTATCTAGGTTGTGGCAGCCCATTTGAATCTTCATTATCATTGATTGTGGTAGGCTAATGCCTATTAATATAGCTTAATTAAGTGGCTATTAATATAGCCACTTGTAACATGTGAACCTGTCTGCATGCTATCTTATTATGAAAAAATAAAACTAAACCTATAATTAAAAAAATATGAAATCCATGTATAATTTTGTCTTGCTTATTACTTAATTTCAAACATTTTTAATTTGAAGTGTAGGTACATACCTAATAATTGCTCTACACCTCACATTTTAATATTCACTGATAATAATACAGGTTTTGTGATAATAAACTTTTACTTTATTTTTATCATCTGTAAAAATTGGAACTCAAACCCATTTGTATTGCATTTCATGATCTATAGATGTAATTTGTTTTATGGTTTAACAATACATTTGTTGTCATAAATTTGAATATTTTTAAATGTGTATAGGTACATTTCATTGCTTCACATTAGTTTGTTAATTAAACTAATCAACTATGTATAATAAAGCTATGGGCAACCATTTTATGTCAAGGATATCTCCTTCGACTGAACAAATTATAATGCTACTTTTTAGTATGTATCTTTTGTGTACATTCAAAAGTGACATTCAAAATTTCATGAATTTATTAGCAATAAATTGATTACATGAGTATTAGTATTAGAACAATAAATGCATAAAAACAGTGATCAGCTAATGAGACTAGATGGAACAAAGTTTACTGAAAATCTGGTACTAATGTAAGCAATAAAATAATTTGGAAATTAAAAATGCAACCATTTAAAAACAATTATTTTTGTTACAGCTTTTTTCTAGAAAAAAATATGCTCTCATATTTTCTTAAAATCATGAGACAGAAGTGTGGTGGTTCCTCATTTGTATGTGTGCAGCTTTTACAAACATTAAATATTTTGTTTGAAAATATAAGGAATGAAACATCTTTATGTAAGTGTTCTATTAAGTTATGTTGTTATTGTTTTTAATTCCATTACTTAAGGACTATTTAGAAAAAGAGTATTTCTCACTCATGTTTACTACTATAAAACAAAGCTGTATGTGGTCTATAATTTATAAAATAGTAAATAATATACTACTACCCCTTTACAGGTGCCATAGTTTTGGTGCGTGAGTAAGGGTTGCCATAGCTCATTTCCTCCCTATACCATCCCAATCCCTCATCCTTAATCCAACTTCAGTCGGCAGCGCACTTGCAGCACCAATGACATTGCTTGTGTCATAGGCGACGGTAGCCACCTAAAATCAAGTGGACCGTCAGCTTGTCTGCCAACCTTAACATAAAAAAAGTCTAGTTGAGTCTCCAGTTGAGTCTAGGTGAAGGTCTGACAGTGGTTATTTACCTAGACTCTTTAGTGCTTATTCATGTGGAATCTAGGCTCAGAGCCACCCGATGGTATCGAATCATAAAATAGGCAAAACTCAATAGCACAGTACCTACAGTAAGTGGTGGGTTGAATTAACAAGTCGCATGAATTATTACTTTTATGATTGTTAGACCAGTACAGCTGTAAATACTGTAAATAAATTTATTTTTAGGTGACAGGCCAGGGTCCACATCATTACAACATATGTTCTCATATAGAAATCTGTAGTAACATGAGTATTTATATGAAAATCTTTTTTTAATTTCAGATTATTTGCTGAGTAACAACCATGTCAACTCAATAATAGTTCATAAGTTTGATTTTTCTGACGAGGAAGTGATGGCTTACTACATATCATTTCTGAAGACACTCAGTTTAAAACTGAACAATCACACAATACATTTCTTCTATAATGAGGTAAGAAATTCTCATTTAGTGGCAAAATATGAAAATATGTTTCGCTTGTATCATCATTTCTAATTCACAATTGAATTCAAAAACAACCATACATCATGACAATGTCAATGATAAAATATTTTTAGTGAAGACCTTGTGTAAAATAAAAGCACACGTGTCCTATGTTTAATTGAATATAAAATGATTGTTTACAGCATACAAAAGATTTTCCATTATACACAGAAGCCATAAAATTTTTCAATCATCCCGAGACAATGGTCCGTATTGCAGTCCGAACTCTTACACTCAATGTGTATAGAGTTCAAGATGCAAGCATGTTGAGATTTATAAGAGATAGGTAAGTGATCTTTTTGATATTAAAAACTATAAAAAATAAAATATTTATTCATTATACTTAAACAAAAATAAGTAAGTGCATATGGTAAAAAAAAATGGAGAGATCTGTACTATAATAGTTAATGTTTAAATTAATTATTGGAAGCCATATCTTTTTTATAAGTATATTTTAAATACTTAAACCATCTTTCTTGTTGTTATACAAGCTTCATTGGATATATTGCTTGATGAAAGATAGATAACCAATGGACCAACAAAATTTCATATACGGTTTAGTAGTTAAGGCGTGAAAGCGTAAAAAACAAGCTTTCTTTCTCATTTTTTTATAATATACTAGCTGTTGCACGCTACTTCGCCCGGGTAACTTTGTTACTCACTGATACTGTAGCTTTCTATAGGTGTAAGAATTTTCAAAATTGGCACAGTAGTTTATAAGTTTATTAGTATAGATGTATATATGTAATTGTCCTAGACCTTTCTAAAATACTAAATATGCCCTGCGGCTTCTCGTACCTTGAAATTTGTGACCACAAATGTTTTTAGTATGATAATGGTGAAACTGTTTATATGAATAAGTACATTGAAATATATTATTTACGCATCAAACAAATAATTCAATACATTATAGAAACATTCAAAAAGTATAATAAGTCCAAAAAAATTATGAGATGTGCATTTTAGAGCATTCTAACGACCTTTTATCTAAACTACCTAAAATATAAAGAAAATATTTAGGACACAACTTGTGGTGCTTAACATATTGGTTGACATAATTCTTTATCTATTTAGCCTTGACATTCGACCCATTACTGGGTCAATTATTTTATTATATTATGCAGATACACATTATGTTTACTAATCCTTCCATTTTTATTTTATTTTCACTTTTATGTCTTTCAATAATAATAAGAATTCTATCTATACCTAACCTACTAATATTAAGTTGAAGAGTTTGTTTGGTTGAACGCGTTAATCTCAGGAAGTACTGGTTCATATTGAAAAATTATTTTTGTGTTGAATAATCCATTTATCGAGGAAGGCTTTAGGCTTATAACATTTTGAACGCAAACGAAGTCGCGGGCAACAGCTAGTATATTATATGAAGCAATTTGTATGTTTATGTTACCAAATGTTTTCATAAAAATCTAATGCAAAACTGAGTACAATCCTTTTAGTATGTCTAAAAACATACAATGTATCGTGTTTTTTTTTTTTTACTTTTAGGACTGCGGCTCCTTACTTTAGTAACTTGGTATGGTTTATAGGAAAACATATATTGGAATTAGATACGTGTGTCAGAAACGACGCTGAGTAAGTTTTAATTGGACTATATTGAACAAATAAAACGTCTGTTTAGTAATATTTCAAATAATGAAAGACATTTTTCTTTCCAGCCATCAATCTCAGCAAAAACTTGATGACTTAGTAGCAGAACACTTGGACCATCTGCATTATATTAACGACATACTTTGCCTCAACATCCCAGACCTTAATGACGTACTCACAGAACATTTACTTCATAAACTTCTAGTGCCCTTATATATTTATTCGCTGACTTCAGAATCTATCAAACGACCCGTCAATTCATCGCCTTATAACAGAGATCACATACAGAGCATAGAGGCTATAACGAGAAATCTCGAGGCAATTTTAAAAGGGAAAAACAGCGAAGTGTCCCCAAGTAGAATGACTTTCCTCAGACGACTTGAGTCCGACGATGAGATAAGACCGTCGGTTTCATGTGTTGTGGCTCTATTTCTCTTGTCACAGGTGTTTCTTATTATAACACACGGACCGATAGTGCATGCTCTCGCTTGGATCATACTGCAATCTGATCTGTCAGTGTTCGAAGACGGAGCAACAAGAATACTAGAAATGTACATAAGTAATGCAAAGTCGAATGTTAAACTCGAATTTTCGAAACCGCAACTAAGCCTAGCTAAAGCTTTAGAGAGCACTTCTCGAGATAGAGACTATACTACTCCAGATTATGCAGGAGCTAAGCCTTTTGGTTACGACACGGATCAGTCCAGTTGCGATCTAGATCCTGAATTAGTGTCCAACTCGCTACCTTCGACTTCTCAGTTGAGTGAAGCATCGAGCGTTGCCAATGATTCTACTGAAGATTTGCTCACACAAATGTCGGCGAAGAATACTGTGACATTAAAAGTAAACATGCCAGATTCCCCGCTACCGGATTCTGGAGTAGAATCGAGTTCATCTAAAACTGAAGATAGCCCAGAACTGAATAATATTACTGATGAGGAAAAACAGAAATTACTCCAAGTCACAACTACAGGGCAAACGATGACGTTAGAAAATATATTGGAATTGGAGAGTAAAGAAATAGAGAAACGACCATTTTTGAAAACCATATTGGACTCATTGGACTGCAGTGAGAATGATTATAAAGCACTTTTCGCTTTGTGTTTGTTATTCGCATTGATTAATAATAAAGGTGAGTACACCCTACTAATTGAATTAGTAGTTTAAAATAAAGTTTTTTAGCGGAATGGAGTAGGTTTAGCCTTTTTAGTGATGAAAAATCTTATTTAATTAAATAGTTGATATTATAATAAACACTGTTTTTTTTTTTAAAAAGTTAACACCATGGTTACTTTACTTATCTGTCCTATTTTATTTTGTCTTGCTTGCCTGGGCTATTAGTTGGTAAGACATAAATCTTCACTAGTAACATTAATGATTCTATCCAATACAATGAGTTTTTATTTGTTTTATTTTATTTTAGGCGTAAACACAGAGTTATTGGACACCCTACTGTGTCCTGAGGGATATGATGGAACTTCAAATTCCAAAACTACTATGCAACCCAATGAAGAGACATCTAGTGACAGCAAGACGGAAAGTCCCACGAGAAGTGCGACATCGGATAAACAGAAAATGAAAAGTTTTAACGCACTACTAATTAACAAGTTAACTGCAATTATTGACTTAAGCTGCAAAACTGGTAATTTCTTCTTTTAAAATTATCATTTTTCTAGATTTCTTTCAATAACGTGTTGAATGAAATGCTCGTATCCATTATTAACTATTTCAATTAATTATATATTTTTTTTCGATATTGCCTAACTAATGAATAACAATTACTTGCTTTTTAGATCAAACCAACCAACGGCTATGCTTTCCTAAGACAGGTAAGGCATGTCTGGTTTTTATTTTACAGTTTCTTTGCATTGATATAATTATTAACAATTTTTTCAAGTTTAACACTTGCTGATTTACTAACTTTTATAGAGGCAGAACACTAAAGAATATCATGGATATTCTTCATTATTCTTGCATTGAAATAAGATAAAGAAATCAATTAAAACAACACACATTTTCCTAGAGGGTTCCTAAGGGTTTGGGAAAGGATAGGGAAATGGACTTTGGCATCCCTTACTGATTCACCGAAACACAAAAGATTGTGAAACGCAGTTTGCCCTGTCACTCACTGTTCACTAAGAGGGCCGTATGATTGTACGCAGAGTCAAAGGTGCGGCTAGTGACGCTCGAGTTGAGCGTGACGTTGGTGCGCATAGCGATGCAAGGGGCGAGCGGAGTGGCGGGCGCGCGCCATATTGCCACCGCGGACGCGTTGCGCACGCGCAGCGCAGCGCTCACAAGGAACTTCTATAAGTGCGACGACATCTTCTTGGACATGTTCGAAGACGAGTGAGTTCATCTTTCCACATTTTATTACAAATTTTTGAAGTGAAAATTTCTTTACGCGCGTCGGGCATTTTTGAGGGGGTGAAAAAACCATTGAACTCACGACACTGTTACCGTACCCGACCAATTCTTGAAGTGAAAACTTCTTTACGCGCGTCGGGCATTTTTGAGGGGGGAAAAAACCATTGAACTCGCGACACTGTTACCGTAACCGACCAATTCTTGAAGTGAAAACTTCTTTACGCGCGTCGGGCATTTTTGAGGTGGGAAAAAAACCATTGAAATCGCGACACTGTTACCGTAACCGATACCTCTGTCTATAAGTATGTACATATATTGTGTATGTACGTACATAGACAAGTTACACATACAAGTTGGCATTTCTTGCATTCACACCGATTACACGAGTTCTATGAATACTTGAGTTCTATTTCTATGTATTATTTGTGTAATGCCAGCCATACACAATAAAGCCTATCGTCCAATCCAATCGCACTTGTCATGCTTTTCATGAAAAATGACGTATCATATCTATTCATGCAATTTTCACATGTATGAATGATGTGAAAGTTGGTATACTGTAACTTCGGGTTATTTCGCATTTTAATATTATAGTGGATTTTGACATACTTTCAATTTCTTTGTATTACAGGTATTGTGAAATGAGTAAGCGTCCTTTGAACGTTGAATGGTTGTGTATGGACGCAGCTATATTATTACCTCCAACAAAAACTCCCATGTCCGGAATCGCATTTGCCAAGCGACTGCCCAATGGAGAGGTGTGTACATTTTATTTTTATTAAAATCTAATCAAAATCCGCATTCAAATCGGTTAAGTAATGTCTGAGATTAGCGTGAACAAACGCACAGTCAAAATTTCTAAAAACTTACAATATTATTGTATGTATGTATATATTGATTAACACAGATCAGTCACAGATTAATGTTAAAAATAGTTGCTATAATTTGTTCAGCGCCATATTTGGTGTCAATTAATTTATTATCCAAATTCAAGTTTACATGCGATGCAAAATAGTGCATTTTTTTTTTTGAGAATAACAAACCGTGACCCCATTGAACACGCTGTCAAGTAAGCTACGATACTGATAAATTCACAAGAAAATTGAACAATTATTGTGCTTGACGAGAAACAATTGCCGTTTTTAGATCGAAAGAGCACGTCATGCGATCAGAACGTTCTTCCTTATTCGAGATTTGTACCTCAAGCTGACGGGCAAGCCGGAAACTCAACTGCCTCTCGCCAATCCTGCGCCTTTTGTTCAAGTTGGTGACGTCTTGGACCTAAGTAAGTGCTTATTTTTTTACATCCTCCATGGCATATTACACTAGTACGAAGATTAGGATATCATCATTCGCTTCGATTCGTTTCCTCGCGTATTATTCATAAGATTTTACAAAAAAAAAACCTAAACTTACAAGAGAATGAATAGTTTTGGTATAATTTGAAGCTTATCCGGCTCGAAGGACTACTGGTTTTTGAGAAAATAATAAGATTATTCTTAACAATATTTTTGTAGTAGTTTATTTTTCTATTGTACTAATCGGTTTTTTAGTAAGATTTACGATTATTATCAATATTTTCATTTCACTTCAAAAGTTGATAGGTACTTATATCAGTTTTCTGTCTACCTAATCTCACCCTTTGAATATTTAAAATAATGAGCCTTCATTAGAACGCAAAATGTAACATCAATATGTGGGATATTGTATCTGTGGTAGAACTTAATCAAAGATAAAGACATAGATAAGATAAAAGATACGAGATTTAAGAGACTACACTCAGTATTCTTGACGTGAATTTATCTTTAAGTTTGCTTCTATAGTAAGAGGTAATTTAGAAAAGTGATGTACGAGTATGTACAATGTAATAATATGCATAAAATATGACATGGTTATTTCACAGATGACTCCGATCTAATATCCTGTGATATAATACAAAAGGACGGCACATGGCACCATAGATTTCTGGCAGTAGACAATATACAGATAATTTTGGTGGAACCCGACAAACAGAGGCTTGGATGGGGAGTTGCTAAGCTTGTTGGCAGTTTACAAGACTTGGAGGTAAGTGTCGTGGAAAGTCCCCTCAGGATTTGAACCAATCCAATGTCGAGGGTGGTTTTTAGTGAGTCAAAATTCCACATAACCGTATGTGTATTACGGTATGTTTTTAAAGATTTCACCTCTCGTTAAAAATATTTTAATGAGCAAATCAAATAGTTAATAAATTTCACTTATGCCCACGTTAAGTATTTTAGTCTTATAAAAAAATATTTCGTGTTTAGCTGTAACGAGGGAACAGTTTATCTGTGCCGCGATTGTACCACTGTTACATTACAACACACAAAATATGTAAAAGTCGCAAATAGAAATATTTATTTTGTTATAATTACGATAAATACCTGTGTAATTGAAAATAATATACTTAGTGAAATAGTCTAAGGGCACTATTCATTTATTACATTATATCAAAATGATGTGGCCCTATAAAAAAGTAAATAGTCCTTCTAGCGGCACTCAATTCTCTTACGGAACTTAACCCCTCGTGTGCCGAACGCTAGCGAGCTGAATTACCGTTGTATGCCGGAGCGTAGTCAATCTCAAGTGACTTTCATTCAACTGCTATAATTTTCAACCGAAATTACATCTTATATTTAAGGACTTATATAGACAAAACGTAAACTATCGCGTGAAGTAGGCGCAACGCGGATCCGCGTTCCGGCACACGTGTGGTGCAAGATTATTAACGCGGATCCACGTTCCGGCATATGAAGGGTTAAATGCACTCCATCTAAGTTGAAGCATGGATTCGCTCATTGCATTGTCTTTGTTAGATCCAAGGGGACAAGGAGGACCCGCGGTGCCTCCACCTGACCATTCACAAGCCCCGAGTGGGCGCCGGCGGGGCTTTACCACGCACAGTGCTCTTGCGAGCTAACTTCAAGTTTGACGACCACATCCGCAGCATGGCCGCCAAGCAGAGGCTCACCAAGGTATCTCAATTTACTGTTATCTGGATTCCAGTTTATTTATACAGCCATCCTTACCTACATATATCATACACATAATAATATCCTTGAAAAATTTCTTTTATAATATTGTATACTCCACTTTTAGGCTAACTTAGCATGCATTAAAAACGAATACAAAAGACATTATCTGTCTACAAACTAAAGATAAGAAAAGAAAAAAAAAATGAAACAAAATGTATACATTTATGTGTGTATGTATGTATAGATTGTAAAGTTACAATCTCGGGGTCTTCAAATCAAGGGTAAATGGGCACTTACTAGGTAAGCGTGGTCCACCTTCGGCCGCATCTGCACCTTACTACATCAAGTGAGATCGCGTCCAAGCGCTGCCTTGATTTTATATAAAAAATAAAAATAAAAAAAATAGGCACACAGCATATCATATAATTAACAGAGAAAAAAAAACACAAAAAACTACCAACTATTAAGCCAACATCTTTTTAAAAAGATGCAAGTTAAGTTGAAACAGCTCATTGCAAAAGAGTGCGAACGTTGTAGGGTCGCACGAAGTCCCGCCAGAAGAAGATGCACCAGATCGGTCGGCTGCTTGAGGTGTCGGGCATGTGCGGCGCCGGCGCGTCGAGCGCGATGGCCCCGCGCCACAGACCACTCTTCGCCAGAGCCGGCCTCGCGCCACTCACCAGGCGCTCGGACAGCGAAGACTCGGAGCGCCGCTTCAGGCAATCTCGCCCCGTGCTAAAGGACGGCATTGTCGTATACCGCGAGAGAACCACCAGCAGGGAGAGGTTCGTTCTCATTTGGCTAGTTGAAAAAGACTTATTTTAAGGGTAGATGGCTACCGTCGCCTATCATCAAGTAGACCCAATAGCTGTTGCTGCAAGTGCACTGCCAACCTTAGGCCTCTTTCATCGACCACAAGTAAAGTGTTGATTAGTTACTTTTAGAAATAATTCTATGTTTTATTAAATTATGCACTCTGTTTACTGCACATCCTTCGATAGGCGAATTTTTATTATTATTTTCTTTTTAATGTTTGGGGGGTTTTACCGTACAAAGAAAGATACCTTTCTTACCGGGGATAACCAGCTCCATTATCCCCGGTTACCGGTGACTTTGAAAGTCGTTTAGCCTACTTGACAGATGGTGAAAGGGGCCCTTAGTAGGATAAAGTATTCCTTCTAGTACCTTAAATTAGTGTGCTGTTGTGTCCAAAACGCAAGCTATTCACAGTTGTTTCCTGTAAATAACTACCGCCAGTTCCCTGTAAATATATTACAAACTAGCTGGCGCCCGCGACTTCGTCCGCGTTGAAAAAGAAAAAAGTAGCCTATCCTGTGTCCCGTACGTCTTAATGTTTATCTACCAAGTTTCATGAAAATCAGTTGATTCGTTTAAGAGTTATGGAGGAACATACATACTTACATACATACAGAAAAAATTCTAAAAATGGTCAATTTAGTTTCAGTATAGAGCCTATAAACACGATATCTCTGAAAACAAAGTAACTTACTCCATGACCAACCCTTACAGATTTATTATTAGTATATTGATGGGTATGAGTACCATAAAACCATATTGATACTCTTCCAATTTTTGATTCGATTTCAGTTTTCTACCAAATGTAATAAGATAAATAAATGGTCCATACACTCTTACAAAGTAAAATAAAGAAGGAGGTTTTATTCATCATTATATTGGCAACACAGAACTGTCACAAAATACTCCATAGAAGACGCTAAAGTACTTCACTAAGTCTCATAAAATCTTAAAAATCTATATTCTAATTGAACTGATCGTTGTTTGATTGATATGATCTTCGTATCATAACATCACGTTCCATAATATCTGTCTGCCCTTCAATGATTACCAATAGAAATTCTTCAGGATTCGAAGGAGTAAACGCTCTTAGTGCCGACTTTGGAATAAAATAACGAATTAATGAATAAATATTGCAGTAGCGTGTCCCGCAGTAGTAGCGCACACGCTTCGCGCGAAAGCTCACCGCGCGCTCGACCCGAGGACATTCCGCTGGCGGACATCCGGAGGACTTCGCAGGCTTCCTCTCTGGCCTCCACCACTCTTCCGCCACAGGTGAATATCCTTATTAAAACCTATAAAATCGCCTTAAAACTGACTATAAACCTCAAACACACCCAGAAAGCACAAACTTGAACAGAAGGGATTTTTTAAAAAAATTTAAACTCCATAAGAACCCGGGAACAGGTAGCTATTTTTATGTTATAAAGTTTTTCTTTAGTAAATGAGTTTAAGCGAGCCTGAAAACGAAAAATATGAAGCCTGTAAATGATTACTTACATTAGAATGTAAATAATTACATACATAGATAATGATAAGATATAATGATGATGCGATAAAAAAGGTGACCGGTAGCTTAACTATAGTTTGAATGTGTGCACATTGATTCTTACGTACACAGCGAGACAAATTTTTATTTATTTTTAACTAGCGACTCGCTCCCGGCTTCGCCGCCGGGTGCATTTGTTTTTTACGTAATAACTTTCCCTGATTATCCCTCTATCCACGAGTGAAGACAGAATTAAAATCCGTCCAGCCGTTCTCGAGTTTTGCGCTTAGCAACACATTAAGGCTCAATTCATATTGGAGGAGCAGCGACGCGCAGTCGCGAGCATTGACGCTCTCACTGGCTCGTGGTTGCTCACGGCGCCTCGAGACCGCGCGCGGCACCGCGTTCCTTTCCTTCCTATTACGTGAGAGTCGTCGTCTGGACTGTCTCATGACTCGTGGCGTCTCGCTCACTGCGCTTCAGGGCGCGCGGGGTGTCGAGCGGCCGCGAGTCGATGTGCATGGCTTCTCGACACCGTTGCTAGAGGGAGCGCGTTTTTTCTGCTATATGAAATTGTATTTTATTGACTGAAGATAAAGTACAGAATACAATATGCAAATAAGCGCGTCGCGGCTTCTCCAATGTGAATTGACCCTTAGGGATTCATTTTTATTTATTAAGATTTATGTAGTAAAATACTATTTACAGGTTCAGCCGACTACGTCGACCCCAATACCAAAAGCGACACATTCGTCTGAGGAGACCTCATTCATTTCCGGCGAGACGCCCACAGCGCCGCGACACAAGAGACGCGGTACTATCGAAACCATATGATATAAGGTATAATATTTGATTTTACCCTCAAATTGTATTTTTAAATTTTTTATCCTTTGACAAAATTATGCAAACTATATAACGTTTTATTGCCGCATTTCATTTGGTGCTGACAATTGTGACTGTATAAGAAAAATAGAAAGAAAAAATTTGAATATGTCTAAAATTTCAAGAATATTGCCTCAAAATAAAATGACTTCTTTATAAGCTTTATGTTTAAAAAAAAATAAACAAATAACTCGGTGCCTAAACGCAAGAGAGTTGAGGGTGCACTGACTATTTCTATCCCCACTACTATGGGACAACAATAGAAAATATTTTCACTACTACCCTACAATATTTTTTTAGTTTTGAAAATTTCATTAAATATATTTTCTAGATTTACTTTGAAGTTACTCGTTTAGAATTTCAATAATTGCATACGTATTTGTGTAAGAAAGTGGTCTTTTGTGATATATGAAATTATTTTGTATTTAATTATTGTGTCTTTCAAGATGTATATGTATGTGTTGCCAATAAAACTGACCGTCTATATAATGTATTGTATGTAATAGATATTATATTTTAAATAAAATATATTATATTATAAATAATGAGGTGTCGGTTACCATGTATGAGTTTTACTTAGTTTCAAGTATGAGATTAAAATATATTAACAAATCTGTGAAATAAATTGGTATTACAACCAATCGAAAATTTCTTATACATTATTCCCATACATTATTTTCAAAAATTGTTATTATACAAAATTGAGTAAAACTTATAAGTAATCTACACCTCATTATTGTAGATAGAAACAGACATATTTAAGTAAATGTATAGTTGTATTTTTGTATAATTGGATCTCACGTTACGTCCATATGTTTTATTTTATTTATGTAAATTTGACTTGTGTAGTTTTAGATGTACATATAAATGAACAGTGGAGTCATTGTAAATTGGATATAAAAACTAGAACTAGGTTGCATATACATTTAGGCTCAGTAATTTTTCTTTTTGAAGATTTTTTATTCCATAATACAAAACTATTACTAGAAGAGTGGAATATTTTGAACATTGTCATTACTTGTTATTACAATAATATGAATCTATTTGAGATCTTTATATAACGTTAAATTTCCAAAATAAGCTCTCATTTTCATTGACATCCCAACAATCGGTAATTTTCACAAAATAACTATTTTAAATTTTTCTTAAATTGCTATGACCCATAAACATCAATTTGCTTATTATTCCTATAATAATTTATTTATTTAACTGCATAAATTGTGCGTTGAAATGAATATATTATACGTTGATTACAATCCCAAATTAATTCGTATCAAAATGACAATGCAATCTTCATTTTTTTTTTTGCGAAATTTAAAAAAAAGTATAAAAGCAATCCTAAAATATTTATTTTAGGATTGCTTTTATACTTTTTTTGAACCTACTTTTGAAAATTTAAATAAGTTAAATTCGTATTAATATATGGAAATATGTACTTAAATTATGGTGTTTTCATTACAGTGGCTGTACTGTTTTCATCTTAATAGTTAGATTTTAAAAATTTACTATGTTCTGAAAATTTAACAGAGCTTGTACAATTCCATATTTTAGATAGAATTGACGAATTAGGAAGATTGAAAATTTTTATTTATAGAAAAATCTCACAATATTTTTTATGATTTTTGTGTTCAGTTTTAAATTGTATTTTGTATTAATTTAACATTTATTTAAACATTTGTCTTTTCCAACTGTTATTTAACTGTTAGTTAATTTAAACAAACATAATAACATATTCCTAATAAACTCTGTTTAGATTTTAGACTAAAATCGACATCAATAAAAATATTATATATTATATAAAAATGATAAAACTTTTACATCATTTTATTAATATTAAGTTTTCCCAAAAAAATAATTAAAAGCGTCTAATTTTTATGACGTATTTCAGTTTAGTTTTTTTCTCATTGCGCACATTTTTTGGGTCTGAACTTTTTGTTTTCATATTTGATAGGTTGTGAAAGTGATTTTAAAATGTGACTTTAAAATATTCGATATTACATTCATGTCGTTTCTATTTTAGTATTAATTCGTGTCCATAATTATTTTAATATACATACCTAATGAGTAAAATAATAAATGTCACGTAACCCCCCCCCACCACATTATTATTTATTTGGTTAATAAACATTTTATTTTTCTTACATTTGACATGTCTAAATGTCATTATTGTACGTATGTTGTGATTTCGTTTAAGAATTGTAATTGGCGTGTGTAAATAAATTTGTTTCTGTTAATAAATAAATTATAGTGGTTGAAAGGAAAATATATAAAATGTTAATTGATTTATTCTTTCTTTTTATTACGTCCTCTAATTTATTACATCACTAGCTGAACCCTGAAGAAGGTATGGTGTCCGTCTTCTTTGATAAAAACCGTATAAAACTCGACTTTGTTAAAGTTTTTAAGTCTAAAGTAGGCAAAAAAAAAATTTTGACCTTTCATATGTTTGTTACATAACTAACCACCAACTCGCACAAGTATACAACCGTAAAATAACAGCATATTATTTACTATACTATTTAGGTAAGTATGAGTAAGGGATGCCACAGTTCACATTTCGCTATCCCTAACCCCACTAAGGGCGGCAGCGCACATATTTTTTTAACTCTTATAATAAACTAGCTGCTGCCCGCGACTTCGCCCGCGTAACTTTGTAAATTATATACTAAAACTTTCCTCGAGAACCACTCTTCACCGGTTAGCCTAATTGGCAGATTGTGAAAGAGCCCCTAAGCGCCTCTTTCACGAACGTCAAGTAGGTTAAACCGTCACTTAAAGTCACCTGTCACCGGGAATAATTTAGCTGATATACTTTGTTTGTACGGTAAACGTCCCAAATATTAAATAGAAAATAATAAAAAAAAATCGGCTATCGAATGATGCAGTAAACCGAGTGCATAATTCAATAAAACAGAAAATGATTTCTAAAAGTAACTAATCAACACTTTACTTGTAGTTGGTGAAAGAGGCGCTAAGTAATATAAATAAAACGAAGGTGTCAACTATATTTTTTTCTAATTTATTCGATTAATCATCTGCTCTATACACATGATATGCACCAATGCCTATAAATAAATAATACAAATCAATCACATAACATACTGGTTATTTATGATATATATAAATCAATTATTATTTATACAAAACAATATTATACGTTCCATTGCTCTTCAAATTTTGAGTAAGTAATATAAAAAATCTAATAATATATACATATTATAAATTTTTGAGCGCTATTATGTTATTATTTCTCTTTATAACTCTAACAATCAAAATAAATACAACAATTTTACATTTACGCAAACACATAAATAACATTTAAATCACAGCGATCGATTTATGCATAGTCACAAACGTCACGGGTAATGTTAGAAAGGCGTCATTTCAAATGTTAACCACATTTTCAAGTAAAACTTCACAATTTAATATACAATATTATCAATATAAGGCGCTTAAAAGATTTGAATTAAAAAAAAATACATATATGAATAAATAAGAAAAGATGAAGAAGAAGTGACGATAATGATTGTAATAGCAATGTGTGCTGTTAATTATTAGACTAAGAACCTCTTTCACAAACTACATGTAAATTGTTGATTAATTACTTTTAGAAATAATTTTCTGTTATATTGAATTATGCACTCGGTTTACTGCATCATTCGATAGCCAATTTTTTTTAATTATTTTATATTTAATGTTTGTGACGTTTACCGTACAAACAAAGGTATATGAGCTCCATTATCCCCGGTTACCGGTGACTTTAAATGACAGTTTGGCCTACTTGACGTTTGTGAAAGAGACGCTTAAACCTTTAGCCGCCAGTCAGATTTATGCGACAATTATTTTCGTGTCCATTTTGTCAGAGCCGTATCTATGACAAATTATTCTACTTCTATTGCGTTGCTTTCTATTGAAAAAAATATCGGTTTACCGGTTTAAACCCCTTTAAAAAGGGTTAAATAGCAAAAAATTAAAATATTATATTAATAATAATGATTTGCTTTGCTAATTAAAACAAATGAAACATGCCGATTATATCGAACGATAAATGTCGATTACATTTTTTTTTAAATTCCAACAATACCACAGTATAATAATATATGTACCATACGCCAAAATGTCACAAGTCAAAATTTAGTATTTTAATATAATTTTTAAAAAAAAAACTTCAAGCGCTTTGCAACATTTCCCGTACCGTTTTGTCAACAAAAAATATTTAATATTTCTAAGTAATTAATTATGTATAAATAAAATCCAATTCGATGTAAATTAGGAAAAATATGAAGGAAAAATACCGAATTTCGATAAGTAGTTTTTACATTTAGCGATTCGTAAGGAAGATTTCTTCTCGTCTTTAAATAGGTAGGTACCTACCGAAAGTAAAATTATTAAATAGATAGGTAAAACAGAATAAGGTGTCTGTAAAAAAAAGAACAAATATCAGAGCAGCATCTTTTTCCTAACTATGCTTATGAATGTCAAACCGGTGGCGTTAGATTGTAACTTATAAACCTATTCAACTATATTAATAAGATTATAAAAGGAACGTTTCTTTTAATTAAATTATTTCTAAGGCTTATAATTAATATCTGTGTTAATGAACGGCGCAGTTTTTGGTCGACGCAATTCATCTAAAATGCAATGCATTCTTTTAATTATGGCGATTGTCTGTAATGGAAAAGAGAATTATTTTTCAATGAAGTTATATATACTCTTAGTGTTGTTTCTTTCAAATTTTGTCATAGTACTTTTAAAGTAAAAATATAAAAAAAAAAACTATAAATTTGAATTATTACTTTTTTTCATATAAAGGTCAACAGCCAGGCCGACGGTTCATTTAATGGTAGGTGACTCATTGTATAATATTAAAAAAACTAGTAGACGACACCAAAGAGGAGTTACCACATTTGTAATTTTTTTTTAATTCAACATATTGTGTATCGAAAGATTAATATAATGAAGTTGTTAATGATTTCTTTACAAAATTAAAAGCAAGACAAACACCATAGTTAAAAAATGCTATAAAACTACACGCTTAGCATTTAAGTCTTCGGATTTTGTTCGAAAAACTATGCTAATTACATTTACTTATTATAATAACAAAATCGCGTGCAAAGTATTGAACATAATTTGTGATTGGAAGAATTTGAAAAAAAAAAATACAACAAAACTTTAAATATTAGGCCTTAAATAAATTAAACTTATTTAGCAAAAGCTACTTAATTATATATTATATTATAAATCAAACTAAGTTTAATATGAACATAGCCACACATAGTGTGACAAAACGCTCATCAAAGGCTCATCACGTAAATCGCTCATGCCAAGTCCTACACCCAAACAAATAAGGGCATGTGCACATTATAGTGGTAAAATTCACAGTGTTCTTAGGCGCTGTCCATGACGCTTAGTTAGGCAAAAATAAAGAGACACTTGGTTAGTTATTAGTTTTTGGTACATGATAATTTTGTCCAATGTCCATGCAAGCTTATTTGGAAGCACATATCGACATAAAAATTTTATTTCTTTGTGTTGAGAATAATTATAAGAATTTTATGGTTATAGTATAATTCATATTCCCATATAATAGTAAGAATTTTTTCCGTTTTGAGGATGTCAATTTTGATTCCAATCATACTTTATACATATTTATGGAAACTAAGAGTGAACAAAATATTGGTGCATTGCATCTCTTCTTAATTTCAAAGTAAAATCCTTTCAAATTCCTTCGCTTATGTACATTTTTAGTTTAGACATCTATTACACTATTTTTTTTTTGTTTCACAAATTCAAACATTTAATTGGTTAGCAGATATAATTGGTGTTACGGTAATGAAATTCTACAGGTGGTAAAATTCTGCCCGAAAAATCAAAGATTATCACTGGCAACACTGTAAAGTTCTTGACGTTTGAGGGTATTTTGACAAATATTATTTTATGTAGAGTATTTCAAACAGACTAAAAGTCTACTTGATGATAGGTGGCTACCGTCGGCTATAACACAAGCAACACCACAGGCGCTGTAAACCAATGATTACAAAGTAAGGATACACCCAACGGAACATTTTACACAAACTTACTTCTTATAGACAAACAGTAGCGCCACTCGTCGCGCCACTGTTAGAAACCACTCGTCGTCAACGCGATCGTCTCGGTTTAGTCTCGGTGGCTAAGCTGTCATTGGTCGATTTTGACACCAACGCGTCGGTGCCATTTACTAGGAGCATAAGCCTTGTCCTTACGCAGTAATATAGTAAGTCAATGCTGTAAACACGCTGCCAAACATGCCAGTAGGATTACGGATGGGATTAGGAAGGTATAGAGAAATGGGCTCTGGGTTCTCTTACTCGCTCACCGAAACACAACAGCACAAATGCTATTATTTCATTATTGTCTTTTGTCTTCCAACCCCAGACGGTCTGCCCAAAAGATTTCGAAACGCACTGCCACTATCAAAAAACGTCCAAATATATCCAGACCAGACCAGAGTCAACTTCGAATGGTAAGTAAATGTATATATAAGTACTCGACACTCGTATATGATAAAAAATCTCGCAAATAAAAAAATCCAATGAAATCTCGGGCACAATTTTTCCGCCTTCTTAAAATCTGTAAATCCTATTAATTTTAGACGACAATATAATATATATATATTTTCATTTACAAAACGCTCTATCGCAACTATACGTGCAGTAAACGAGCAGACGAATTTCCTGTCGTAAAAATAATTTTGTAAGTTTTTCTAAGGAGCATTTGAAAGAAAAAATGAAAATTCGTCTGCCTATAGACAAAAATAAATGAACCCTGTCACCAGTTTATATGTGCGTATAATCTTGTGTTGAAATGAATACGATACATTTTTTGTGTTGCTATTACCTAAATAATTATGACAAAAATTTTGAAGAAGCTTTGATTTTAAAATAATTTGTTTTAACATATTATTATATGTTTATGAGTACTCAGAATAAATTAATATACTAAAAATTATTAATTAGGGTTTGCCACAAGATTTTCTGTAACAGTTCATCATTTCTCGCTGATTTATTTTAAGGATACTACACACTTATCGATACATAAGCCGCGAGCTTTTTGAGTATAGTACTTATTATACTTATTATATTTCTTCATAAAATATTATATTTTTAACAATAACTTAACAAATACCAATATAATGCCACATACATTATATCTGTAAGTACGTTTCTAAATGTATATTACTGCGGCTGTACACACTCGTTCGTTCCATTTGAACTCAAGACTCCCGCGAAAATTGATGTAGAAATTGCTGCTGCTGTTTCTTTGTGCCGTGAGCTATTATAATTATTTAAACATATACCATAAGAAGAAAATTTGTAAACCATGGAGAAAAAGACGATGGTGGATGATTTCTATGCATCGCAATGAATACTTACATAATAAAACTTCATGAATAGTTAATGTATTTTTTTTTTATGAACGAGTGTGTACATTGCTCGCTCTCGTTTACCTCGCGAGAGCCAACGAGACCCTTTGACTCGGGCGCAAAAAACCGACACGCCAGAGAGACGGGAACGAGAGAGCGACGAGACGAGAGCGCCATGTACACACCCGCGCTCGGGGTGTCTCGACGAGTGTGTACAGCCTGCATTATATAATAATTTAAAAATAGGCAGTTTATAAATCCAGAATGTAGTATGCCCTGTCACTACAAAATCTTAAATGAAGAAGTCATATAAAGGAATTAAATATATTAAAATTATATTCATATTAAGTTACTCTTATTCTCGCTGCGTTTCCGTCGATAAGTGTGAAGACCCCGTTAAAAATTATTTTAAGAATTATCTTCGACAAGGCGTCCAAGTTTACACATTCATTTTATGACTAACCCTGAAAATAATATAGTTCCATTGTAATCATACTAATTGATGGATGACATATTAAGGTATACTCTATTTCGATAATGTACACAACACTTTGTTACACAAGCCAGTAACTCTAAATGAAGCTCATTTTTTTCTTAACATCTATCAATCAGTTGTGTCTATTTTAATCAGATTTTTTAAAAATATTTTTCATGCAAAAATTAAGTATTTAGTGGTAAAAAATTGAGATCAGTTAACACTTAATTAGTTTACTATAAGAAAACGCGCCTTCTTTTCGGGTAAAAACATATTAGAATAACATAAAAGGTCTTCCTTCAAGCCTGAATTACTCTTGAGTCGAGTATATTTTTTGAGTAAGTAATTGAAGCTCTGTGTTGGACACACAAAAAAATTTTATGCTCGTTTGGACGAATAAATGTAAGTTACGAGTAAATATTGTGAAATTAAGCAGAATATAGAAATCTTAATAAAAAATAATAATTAAGTAATTGACCATTCTTAGATTCCAATAATCCAAAATCAATTAAGGTCTTCGAGACGAGATAAATTCTCACAGTCATTGAAATCCCGAAAGTTTAAATAATCATGAAAAAATCATAATTGGTATTAATTAATATTTTTAACGACATTTAACGTAAAAAGTTAAATCCTAGTTCTGTTTAAGCAAAAGTCTAGTATGTACACAGTACACATACTTTATAAGCAATATCAGATTTGAAAATATAACGTAAAGCCCTAGATATTTTCGCCAATGTGGTACACAATTCACACATTCAAAATAGGTATATTATGTGCATGAGTGAATGTGTTTATACCTACTCGAAGACTGCTTTTATATTTTTAACGTGAAGATAAGTAATACAAATTAAAATGCTGGAATATAATTATATTTTGTCTTATATTTCACATGATTTCACGATATAGAAATGTACGAGTATGATTCACTAGTTAGTGAGTTTGAAGCTTCTAAATGTTTTAAGAGGTCTGTGGGTGTGGCTTATATGTATACCTACAGTCTACTAACCCATACATAATACTTTCTTTATACAACATAAACTTAGTTTTTTTTTAATGACCACTTAAATATACATAAATCAAAACTCTAGGTGTTCTTTAATGATCTTTCGGAATTCCATAAACAGTCAAATTATAATTATTATCTCGTCCACAAGCCCTTTTATAATCTTTAATCTGATTATAATTGACAGAAATTAATCAAAAACTTTACTATACACCTTTTATTTTTCGTAGAAACGTAACGTTCAAAACACGATTTTACAAAAAAACCCGACCTCAAAAGTGTGACGTCAACGTCTCTATCTAAACCTGCAGATAATACATTGTAATATTCAACTACTAAGTGTGCAAATATTTCTAAAATATATATTATATAATATATATTTATGTAATAATATATTTATAAATTGTTTTACTATAGTGTGCGATATACAATGCACGCGTAACACACAATGTATCATTTTTTAAATATATTAATTTTTAATCGTACTTACACATAAAAACAGTACTGTCAGACAGTATCACTCAATATACACCAACTTTATGTTAGCTAACTATTATTATATTATTTATATCTTGGTGTCTGTATTTATGTAGTTTACCCGACATGATTTTTTTTTGTAGGTTTAACTAAACGACAAAATACGACTCAATTACCTACTAACTGAATTGAGTACTAAATATGATTCAGTACCGGAATTTATTAAATCGAAATCTTCTTTACAATAAAACCACATCGTTGAAGAATTTAAGAGAAAAAATTATAAAACATGTATTAATACTTAATTATATATCCAAAAAAATCATGTCGGACAACACATTCGCATCTTTGGACGTAATAAAAACAAAAGAACAACGCACATACGTCATAACACTTTATACATCATTTAACAATCATTATTGTCAGTTATTTTTATGAATTTTAAATTTAAATATAAATTCGCGTCTAGTAGTAGGCAGTTTTAACACAATTATTTCACATTTATATTCTCTATTTTATCATAAACTGCTTGCAAAGCGAGGCCTTAGATCAACCGTGCAAAGATGCTCTAATTCAGTCAATTGTCAATAAACATAAAGATGATATAAGAACAAGATTGGTCTTCGGCGTGCACGCTTCTTCATAAGTTAGGAATTTTAACATTTCTAAGGCCGCACCTCGCGACGCAGGTTTACACTAGTTTTCATCGAAGGGGATGGTCTAACACATTCAGTTTTACCTGCTACATAGTATTAAAATGTACAGTACGTGCTACGGTAAAAACGAAGCCGCCAAATGCAAAGGCGAGTCCGTATCACTCTCACACACTCTATGCACACGAAGCGTTCCACTGAAACCGAACTTAGAGAATGGGGGTCCCCAAAACGGCAAAACATACTTAGTTAAATAATTAAACATTTTGCAGGAATATTTTTGAAACGTGCAAACAAACGAGTAGAAATTTTTCGTAACTATCACGTGACCGTCGAATCGTATCGTCATTATAAAAAAGGGGTATTGCAAGAATGTTTATTGCTTTGTTAGGAGCGCAGCTGAGCGGGGCTGAGTACAAGTTCGCCGTCGGGGCCCGCGAATGAGACGTTGCGGGGTGGTGGCCGGCGGGCGGGGGCGACGACCACTGGCGCGGCGCCCCCCTGCGGTTGAACAGTGACCGGTGGGCCCCCGGAAGTCCCAGTTCCGGTCGATGTGCTCTGCTGTATAGGAGGCGCGGAAGCGGTACGGTACCTCCGCAAACGCTCATCTTCTTCCCCGCTCGATAGACTCGACACATCGCACGAGGATGCGTCGAGCCGCCGCGCGGGAGAACACTGAGCGGGGCCCGCCCGCGATCCACCACCGCCGCCCGCCAGCGGCATCTCCTCGCCCTCCCCGTAACCGGACAGTCTGAAAATATAATAAGATTGTGTGATAGATTGTATAAATTTGCTTCCATAGTGAGAGGCAATTCAGAAAACTAATCAAGATATACAATTTATTAAAATTAAAATCTAAAAATAAGAACTAAATAAGCCTAAAAAATATTTAAAAAATTGGGCGCCCGCGTCATAGATTGTATAATATGATAGATTGTACTATAGTATAGATTGTATATCATAAGATTGTAGATGAGGCGGAAAAATACAACCGAACGTAGTGTACGAGGGCGCTCGCGAGTGGAAATAGAAATGAACTGGTTTTTTTATTAAACTTATTCCACATATTATAAATAGAACACTGAAAGTGAAGTCTTTCTGTCGGCTAAGGAGGTCAAAGCTGCCTACGAGATCGGAATCGTCGATACAGCACGTCGTTGGTCAGAGTTAAGTGGATCAAGTTAGTACTTCGAGAAAACAACTTAAGCTGTCGTCGTATCTGTCGATATGAAGAATTCGACTTGGATGATGGGAACAATTTGACTTATTTTTGGTCGTCATCTGTAGTGGAATTTTTGTATTTAGGTACATGAATTCCATAAATTATTTTCTGAAAGGACCTTTCTCTCTGATATCTCTGACATCTGTTGGAATCTTATAGTTTAATCAAATCTGGTTTTAGTAGTGTTACATTGAAATTGAAAAATATCAACCTTCTGCTCTCCTTGTAGTTGGTCCGCCGTCGGCAACACGGCTTCGCGAATATGCAGAACAATATTCGTAATAAGCAACACGCAAGGCCAGCGACGATGAGCGATGGGCCAACGAGTCGCAATGCTGGCGTCTTGAAACCCTGTAACTCATATAAATGTCATATTTAAAATTTCTAACAGATACAAAATATCAACTCTGACAGTATGCGATCGATAACCCAAATTAAGTTGGTATCTATTTACTCGAATGTTACCTACTCGAAAAATTTGCTGAGTAAAATGCTTGTACTTTTGTTTCAATTTACTTGATGGTTAGTCGCCTAAAACAAATGCATACACTGCATACATATGCAACACTATGGGTATGCAAATACACCGCCTACTTTCTTAATATAAGGAAAGCATAAGGAATAAGGAGAGGACCAGAGACTGTCTGCTGAGTTTAACTACTTAGCTCTGTGCATTGCCTCTATAATTGACAGTACACTATGTGAGAATATTCATATAAATTGATTAAAAACAGTTTTCCTACTGATCGACCTTTCATTTGGAAAGCAATAAATCATTCAGTTTATTTAAAATAAACAAACCAACCAATGAATGCTGAAATAGTAAAAAGGTATTAAATTAAATGTGAATTGCGTTTTATTTGCCACTTGGAACGAGATTTATATGTTTTAAATATTTTTATAGAGAAAATGACAAACTTTACTATGAATCATCAATTTTGTCTGCTTGCATTACTGTATGTATATCTATCTTTTTTCCTGTTGTTAAATGTTTATGTACGCTTACAAGTGCAACATATTGAGTGGTTAGGGTACTTGTCTTAACATTCCGACTCTGATCTGGTTCGATTACCGGCAGAACCAACTTCCCTATCCCTTATCCTCATCCTACTAAGATCAGCAACACAGTTTCGGCATCTGTGCTGACGTTGCTTGTGTTAAAAGTAGGCTATGGTACCCATCTAACATGAAGTGGCCCGTCAGCCTATATGACGACCTTTAAATAAGGAACTCGGGCCTGCGACCACTTATCATTGAGCTCTTTACCCCAGTGTTGCTTGCCAGAATAAATTGATAGGTGGCTACCGTGCCTATATTATTGACGAGTGTTGCCTATATTAGAGTTAAGGGAAAATGTTATTCCATCTCATTGAAAAATCACAACCTTTGTCTTATACTTACTTTGTCGCCTGTTCCAACGAAGTACACAACAAGACCGAGGGCGAGTGTTGCCAGACCCGCGTACAACAGTCTCGCGACACCCCACGGCTCTCCATTCGCCCCGTCCCCCTCGCCATCTGATTCCGACGAAGATCCGTACGACGCGTCTCGCACCTGGAACACGAAAGATTTTCTTGTTTTTCTTGTAATGAATAACCAAACCAAAGTTCGACCCTAAAGCCATGCCGCTTATAGACCAACCGTCGATCACGCAAGGTATGGAGGAGGAACTCATATGAAACATGGTCACATTTTATATGAAACTAGTTGGTGCCCGCGATTTCATCCGCGTTGAACGATGAAAGGTACCCTACGTCCTTTCTGGTGTCCCAGACACGGTGTATGCAAAATTTCATGGTGATCGGTTCAGTAGTTTTTGCGTGAGAATAGATAACAAACATCCATACAAACTTTCGCATTTATAATATTAGTACGGATATATCATCAGAAAGTTAATTTACAAAATTGATTCTACCCCTGAGACAGAGCGTCAAGGCAACCAACCTACCACTCGTTCAACGGGCTTCTCAAATGCCTCATCTACAATATTGAGCGGTACATACTCTGTTGTTTCTGTGCCATTTTGCGCGTGGGTCTCGTCGGGCACCAGGGTGGTCTCCGAGAACGGAACAGCGGCGAGCCGCTCCTCCAGCCCCGAGGCCGCCTCCACCCACCGACAACGCCGCCGCCTCTTGCCATGCCGCACGCCCAGCGGCACACTGAAAACATTACACGAACTCATTTAAACCTCAAAGTATAACTCATAGGTTAACTCAAACACCAAAAGATGGTTCATTCAGTTATCGTATATTTCTTTGTTAAGTGAAAGGGGTACAGGGGCATAGAGTCAATAACTTTCTTCTTATAACTACTTTAAATGAAAAGAACTTCACAAATACACTTCGACAAATACTAAAATGTAAACCAACGGATAAAAGTTTGCTGATTCTGTCGACTTCAACAAAATATTTTCTTAAATCTAAATAAGTAAGTAGGTACTTTATTCCAAATAAAGTTGAAATTCATAGCAATAAACGCTAGTACCGTGGTCCCTCGTTCCATGTTATAAAGAGCTAAACGGTTAAAATTCGTTTTCAAATCGTAAAAACAGTCACGATTTCAATAAACTGAAAATGAAGACATACAACCGAATGGCCGGCGCAGTTTGAACGGATATTACACGCCATATTGGGCCGACGATACATCATAGTACACAAACGGAAACATCGAGTGCAATAAAAACCGTCTAAAAGTGACGATAAACAAGCTTCACGGAAAGAACTATAAGCCCTATAAGGGCTTGTTCAGATTATCTTCTATCATCCTTACATAATATTATAAAACAAAGTACATACACCGCCGCGTCTGTCTGTTCGCGATAAACTCAAAAACTGTTTTCACCAATGGATAGAGTGATTCTCGAGGAAGGTTTTAGTATATAATTTACAAAGTTACGCGGGCGGAGTCGCGGGCAGCAGCTAGTCATATACTTATATAAAAAGCGATGTATGTTATTGTATTTATATTCCCTATAGACTCCAAAACCGCTGCACCGATTTGATGAATTTCTCAGACAATCTTCAGATTAGTCCAGCGGGTAATCCTGTGAAGTTTGGTAGCGATCGGACGCGGACGAAGTCGCGGGCACATACTAGTACTCTATAAATGTGATTGGAATGTATGCCGCCAATGTTTTTACTAGCATTCTTCGACAACGTTGGAGGATTCATAAGTAGTACTATAATATCGCAGTAAGTACTACGTGGAAGAATCTCAATATACCGATGCATAAGTGCTGATGTATACAATGAAATCAATACGAATATACATATATAGTCAAATTATATTACAAAAGTGAATATGAATCCACGATTCATTTTAACTAAGCAATTGAAATAGGAAAGATTTACAGCTGACGCTTGGGTTGATTGATGGAGGCCTGTAGCGTTTGAAAATCTGGTAAAATGGATAGGCAACGGTCAAATAAAAACACGTGACAAATGGCTAGGGAGCCCACGATGCTAAATGTGTAGTCACTCGAGCGTCGTGGGGACCTATTGGACTTTGAAGATTGGATGGTAAGAAGAAAAAAAAGTTATATGAAGTTTTTCATTTCAGCGGTGGGGTGAGCGTCTACAGGCGTTCAAAATTTTGTAGGCGCTGTATTTTAAAAAATCCTCCATATAATCGTCAGATTAAGAATCAGCACGATTAGGAATTTAGGCTGAACCGTCTGTATGAAAATCTGACGCGCTCGAGTATTACAAAATATTTTTTGCATTTTCAAAAAGCTGCCACGAGCTTGCGTTGCATCCGAATCTTCTGAATTTTAAAGGGGAGCTTAGTTTAAGTTCATTTAACATCCCCTCTAAAAATCTGACGCGCTCGAGTTGTATTTAAAATTTTACCCCCGCCAACCCCACCAACCAAACCGTCAGATTTATACATATCCGTTATCGGAGACACATGGGGTTGATACATTGGCAATATCTGACGCGCTCGAGTAAATCCAAAAATCCCCTCTTGGGCTTCCCTCTTGGCTTTGATAAAATATATGACGCTTTTGTTGCAAGCTGTAGAAAACACTGGAAATTCTTATAGCAACTAACAGTACTCATTCATAAAGCAAAGATTGTTTCTCATTTTCTCAAGCACGTGTTTCTTAAATACTCGTCTCAGTTGTAAAAGTCAACTGAACCTAGTAAAACTCAATCTGAACCAACCCTTATGACATATAAAATAACTTATATCACCCTCGCTACTCGTTATTTCTACGAAAATTGTGAAAGGAACGTTCTTACTTGAGCGCCAAAAGAATTGATGTAGTTATCTTTGTTTGTCTTTTATTTGATCTCTCAATTGACTTGACTATTACGTGTTATGCATTACTGAACGGTTATACTACGAAATATATTTCTATTACATTTTTGAATCCTAATATTATAAATGCGAAAGTAAGTACCTATGTTTATTTGTAACGCTTTCACGCCTTTACTGCTCAAGCGTCATCATGATTTTTTGCATACACGCTGTTAGGGATGTAGAAATGGACATAGAGCGACATGGACAAATGGACATGGACCTTTCATCCAGAAAAAAGTACAGTTCCTAAGGCATCGTCAATCATCACCAATCAATAATGTATCATTCAAGGGGCACATCATCATCAATCAATACCTACTAATAATAAATCTGTAAGTGTAGGTTCCTCCATAACTCTTAAACGAATTAACTGATTTTCATGAAACTTGGTACATAAACATTTAGACGTACAGGAAACAGGATAGGCTACTTTTTTTTTAACGCGGACGAAGTCGCTGGCACCAGCTAGTCTAAAATAATTTATTAAACGCCTGACAAATATGAAATATGAGCAATAAAGATTGAATCAATGTTTTAACCTAAGAAAAGAGGGAGCGACCGAAATCGCCGCTTTTTCTCACAGAAAAATACGATGTGATTGCATTGTGCAGACATTGGCAATGGCCAGCATAGCATACTGTCCACTATCAACACTGGTCAAGCAAATTTGAAGACTTATTCTCGACAGTAAACATTATTTCCAACCGACTTCCAAAAAAGGAGTTTCTCAAATCGAATGTATTTTTTTAAATGTTTGTTACCTCAGAACTTTCGACTGGGTGAAACGAAATTGATGATTCTTTTTTTATTTGAAAGCTGGTGCTTCCCGTGTGGTCCCATTTGCATTTGGACCAGTTCTGACAATGGCATCCATGAGAAAACGGTTTGAAGTCGTTTTTTTTTTTTTTTGTTAAAAAGAGTTATTCTTAGTGCTAACTTTTAAGACTATTCAAATACACAGTGTCTACGCAATGGGAACTTATAAAATATGTACAGCGAAGCAATAAACAGCTTTTGTCCGATAACGATAGCAATATTTTGAATACGAAAAATAACAAGTCCGCTATACTAGCAAGCAATTATGTAATATAACATAATTCATTTGAGTGAGGACCGTATGACATAGTTCGGGCGCGCCGCACGCCATCGTGCAGGTTGCTCACGGTTTAAAAATTTAAAATGTTTTTGCCATGTCGCGACATTCACGAACGACACGATATCAGTGCAGTGAATTTTCATTAATTGCTCGTATTATATTACACAAAGGAAACGTCGTTACACGGAACGAACTAGCGTGCATGAAACTTTAATCTCTATATCTTCTTTGTATTAAATTTGAAGTAGCTGTCTGCGTCTGTACTCGTATGTCCGCTGACTACTCGTAAACCGCGCAACTTATTTTGATGCGGTTTTCACCATAAGTTAGCTAATTTTTCACGGAAAGCTAAAATAGTAAAATCTATTATTTTTTTATGTAATTAGAAAAAGAAACAACATTTTACAACCAAGTCGCCGAAATTATCTGCGTATGTCTGTTTCTCCGCTAATTATTTTTAAACCACCCAAAGAATTTTGACAGTTTTTTTTTACTAGGAAGGTTTGTATGAGTATATAAATTTCAGAAAAAAAAAATGCATTCGTAAGCCGGGATCGTGTAAAAATAACTAGTCAATAAAAAAATAACTAAAAAAGTAATGCAGTTGAATGTAATTAAATCATATAAACTGTTCAAGTCTTCAGAGTACACTTAAGAGCGGGTATAAAGAGAAATAGCCAATCCTAGATTTGAATTTTATCTAAGTAAACAAAGTCTAATTTAATTAAATATTTTTAAATAGATAAATACATTATAATAAAAAGTGACGACTGTAACAGAAAACATAATATAATGAAATTTTCTCGATAGAAAAAAATTACCAAGTGAGCTCTCATTTCCATCGATTTTAGTTTAATTTTCAAAATGACACACATTACAAAGCTAAAAGTGTATCAGTAATTTCACTTCACATATTATCTAAGGCTGTATGTAACAATTTTTCATTTGACATTGTAGTTTACGAATAATTAATATTTAATACTTTTGGCACTTATAACATTTTTATTGAGCGAGTTGCGCTATCTTCCGTCGCATGTTGTGCGTATTTTGTGTCACTGTCATGTCCAAGGGGCCACGCGGGTGAAATTACAAATTTTGTTTGCTTTATACCCACTCTTAAAGGTACATCAGAATTCTATAGACCTATGTACGTACTTACGAGTATCTATTATATATAAAAAGTGATAGCCATATTATATAACTAACTAGCAGTTGTCTAACAGAATTAGATATCGGCGTTGCAAATGCAAAATTATCGAGGTAGGCACAACGCCAACAGTTTTAGATGTAAGATTGCTATCTTAACCCCACCGGAACAAAACAACGGAACTTAGAACTATTTGGCGACGGGCCTTAGCATCGTGCGAACATACTTTAAGAGTCTCTGAACATGCAATCAGCTCTAATTACAAAACGAATACATACAGACGTTAAAATTGTATTTATTATACATAAATTTTTAATATATTTTTATATGTAAACGCACCTTTACTTTAAAGTACATACTAACTTTAATGTAAAAGTTCATGTTATTAAAGTGATCACTTCTAGGGGCTTAAAAAATCTAGTGAAATTATTACTGAGGTGGACTATAGGCAAAAAAAAATTGGTCCACGTCCAAAAAAATTGTCCGTGGTCCAAAAAATACCCGGAAAGGGGGTTTCCCCTTAGGATTCTTAGGTTTCAGGTTATTTCCATATCAAACTATTAACACATAGATAAATTCTTTTTACAATTAAATATAATTTCACAATAGATGAAAGAACTGGTGTACTCGAGCGTACCCAATATTTCAGTTTGTCTATTCAGCCTTTATTGCTTTGCTGATACTAAACATTCACCATCATCATCAGCTTGTGTCTCTCAAACTGTTGAATATCTACAGGCCTCTCCCAAGGCTCGCCACGCTGGAAAAACATACAAAAGCGGACAGTGACTTTATTTTATTACTAGCTGGCGCCCGCGACTTCGTCCGCGTTGAAAAGGAAAAAGTAGCCTATCCTGTGTCCCGTACCTCTAAATGTTTATCTACCAAGTTTCATGAAAATCAGTTAATTCGTTTAAGTTATGGAGGAACATACATACATAGAAAAAAATTCTAAAAATGGTCAATTTAGTTTCAGTATCATGTATAGAGCCTATAAACACGATATATCTGAAAACAAAGTAAATTACTCCATGACCGACCCTAACAGATTTATTATTAGTATTGATATTTATACTTAGAATACCCTGGCTTCTCACTGAAGCATTTTTTTCTGCAAATTATATACCTACACAAACCTTCCTAGTTTATCACTTTTCCATTAGTGATAACCGTATAAAAATCCGTTAAATGTTTTCGAAAAAGTAAGCGATACTTACTTAGGGCCTCTTTCACGAACTAAAAGTAAAGTGTTGATTAGTTACTTTTAGAAATCATTTTCTGTTATATTGAATTATGCACTTGGTTTACTGCATCTTTCGATAGCCGATTTTTTTATTATTATTTTCTATTTAATGTTTGTGACGTTTACCGTACAAACAAAGGTATATCAGCTAAATTATTCCCGGTTACCAGTGACTTTAAATGACAGTTTGGCCTAATTGACGTTTGTGAAATAGGCGCTAAAATCAAAGGAAGTAACAAACAGAGGCGCACACACAGGCTGTGTTTTGTAATATTGATATAAATTTGATATTATAATTTCTCAGGAAACTAAAATTCAGAAAATGATTATTAAAAATATATACTGCAGAATTTGTTAGTAAACTAATCACATAAAAAGAACGAATGAAAGATTTTAGACGTATTAGGTAAGTACTAATTAAAACCAATATTTCTATGAATTTAAATTAGATTAATGAATGTTGACCTTTTATTTATTAAATGCTTTATGACATACTCAAAAAATTTCGCAGAGATTTCTAAAATGTTTGAAATATTATTTTTAAAAGTATAGTTTTATACACTAACTAGCTGACCTGGCGCTTGACATATCACAAAAACCGTTCCATACAAAATGTTTGAAGAGAAAAAGAATTTTCTCCATATAATAATTTTTATTTGTTAATTGTATTTCATTTTTTTTATATTTATTCTGCTATTCAGGGAGAAGACAAATTTATTTGATACTTAATATATAAGTATGTACTGTGAACAGTATGTTATTATGTAAATTTTATTTCTCTCGCAAAATTCGAATATTAACATAAATACCTTCAAGCCACAATTTAACATTAATTTTAATTCCAAACATAATTCATTTAAACTACTACCAAGGACCGCATACCTGTAATTTGTATACCTACCACTAATATTTGAAATACCAATCAAGTAATATAAGGTTCGGATCTTGAATGTTATTAACATATCTAATAGTATAGTACACGTTACTCGTACATATTATACCAATCGATTTATTCGCGACTAGCTTGTGTCAGCAACTTCATACGCGTTGCAGTTCGTTTTTGAAAATCCCACAGGAATCTAAAAAAATTCAGGATAAAAAGTATCCTATAGTTTAACCTAGTTAATCACAATACATCAATGAAAAATCATTCAAATCATTAAGCTGTTTCTGAGATTAGCGGATTAGCGTAAACAAAATTTCTAAAGACTATACTTATTGATAAATATTAATAAAATTGATGTAACATATTATGCCTACTTACTTTGTGATATAAAATAATCTAAACAATAATGTTATATTTTTTGAACCAATCTCTTTGTAATTTCTTTTTAACAATACATTTTTCGTTTTATATTGTATTGTTAATTATGTTATTAAACATGAAAATAGAAATTAAATACTGGCCTAAAAGAACCGTTAAAGGTGCTATTAATATGTAATTTTGATTTAATCTTTCAAAAATATTTTGTTCACAAACCTACAATGCTATATTCACAATGCAATAACAAAGTGACATGTAGGCTTCTATGGAGGTGATTAAGAAACAGTACAAATGCGTCGCCCACATTTAAATTAATTTAATATTTAACGAAAATTGGAACTCAGAGTAACGAAAATTGTCATACTTAAAAACTGAGTGGGACGTTCGTTTTGAATCCTGAAACAATTGTCTGAGTGTTTTGCGATTCCATTTGTGTTTTAGAATAAAAAATATCACTTATTTATCTAATGCTGAAGAAAAATTTCGTTGGGGAATTGGCATGTCTTATAGGAATAGGGGAAATTGTAGCTATCAAGTCTAAAGTCTTAATAGAATAAAATCTAAGAAATTATTAGAAGAACATATGTGAAGATTGATATCTGTGGTAACTGGTGGTAACCAGTAAATTTAAATTTATAATGACTATCAAAAGTTTTACTTCACGTACCTATATGGGAAAAATGCTATTGCTACGATGATCAGGCATACATTATCACGTCTAGAAGAAACATTTAGGCATAATATAAAAAAGTAGGCCGATACATAAGTATTTGCATGAGGGAAAGTTCCTTTACAATTAACATAGTAACAATATTAAACAAAGCACGGGCTGCTAGAGGGTGTGATTGTCCTAGTTTAAACCTCTCGGGTCACTGATATTTACTACTGTAGCGAAGGGAGTGCACCTCTTTGATCTTTATTATCTGCTATTATAAAATATGACTGATATGACTTACTATTAGACAACGCATAAAATTCAAACACCTTAATATCTCAAAATTATAAAAAAAATCGTAAAATAACACAAAACGCGTGGAAATTAGATACAGACAGTCAGTTACTTTCACATTTATAATATTAAGTATGAATTATGTTATATTAAATGTTATAGATTTAAAAATACGCAACTCGAGCAGAATTTATACGAAATAATTATATATGTATTAATTTATATATTTTTATGTTTAATTTGTGAAATAAGTAATAAAATAGAATTAAAAACGGAAGCAAATTGCATCGCCAACCATATAAAACAAACGCAACCATCTGCGTTATGCAATTAAGTCCACAAAAGCCTTTTAATTAATTAAAATTAAATACTTATTCAATTATAAAAAAGTGTAGGTAATGGTCGACAGGTAGTCAGACAGATGGTAGGTAAAGAAAGAAAGAAAGAAGTACTTTTTAATGTAGGCGCCTATAAACAATGCTTAGGTATAGGTAGGTATCGGTTTTATATATGCAACGCCATTGCAAGTTTGCAAATTCCCTGCCGACCTTGATTAGATAAGAGATAATGAGCTCTGGCATTCAGTCACTGAAAACTTAACACCACGTAGGTAAGCTTTTATTTAACTGTGGTCTTCCTAGTTTATGGCTACGGACGCAGTGTGCTTTGCTACTAGGTACTATTTTCAATTCAATTCAATTCAATTATTCATAATGTACAAAGATGTTATAAAAATAAAGACCAATGTTATGGACCCTGTTGGGCATGCAACTTAGGGACTAGGAGAGAGGAAGCGTATATGTATAAGTATATAATTATTTATTTATATAAATATATATAAGAATTTTATTTTATTTAAATTAAAATTAAAAATAAATTATATTTACATTTATATTATTAATATTTAAATGATAATGTCATCTAAAAAATATTCATTTGAGTTGTAGTAACATTTATTATTTAGAATTTTTTTTTAGAACTAGCTGGCGCCCGCGACTTCGTCCGCGTTGAAAAAGAAAAAGTAGCCTATCCTGTGTCCTATACATCTAAATGTTTATCTACCAAGTTTCATGAAAATCAGTTAATTCGTTTAAGAGTTATGGAGGAACATACATACTTACATACATACATACAGAAAAAAATTCTAAAAATGGTTAATTTAGTTTCAGTATCATGTATAGAGCCTATAAACACGATGTCTCTGAAAACAAAGTAACCTACTCCATGCCCGACCCTTACAGATTTATTATTACTTAGTAGTATTGATTGTTATTAGTTTATTTTCGATCGAGTGGTTAAGATGTCATTTCTCTAAGATCTTATTTCGATCCAGTCCAGGTTAACTAAGAGAACAAACTTTTAAAAGTAATTCCCTAATTCAATCCAATGTACGGTTTTAATGACATCTTTATTTATACATTTAGGGTCTTAAGATAGGTGTCCTACCAGCAATTGGAACGTTAGTCTGCCTGTCGACCTGTACATTAAAAGGTATTAAAGTACATTACAAGGGAAATCAATATTTTATTTGGACAAAAATAGGGGAGGGAAGTTATTAGAGCTTATTAGTTGATTATTTGAAAAGTGTTAATCGTTTTTAAATAATTTTCGTATATAAACCACATTTTTATAAATATATTATAGTTTTTTCTATATTTTTTCTTGATTTTTGTCCTCTTTTATAAGTTTCAATACCATTCCCATTACCATTAATCAAAATGTGATACTACAGTGTGTGTTCTGCGTAATCCTGGGAACGCTAAAAACAAAAGAAAAATGAATTCTTTTTTTAAACGGCTTTGCAACGTGTGGAGGGCACAGATAGAGCCTTTTATATACCGCGCTCTATTTATCTAAAAAATTAAATGAATTTTTATACGTGTTGCTGAGCATTTAAATTGAAAACTTTTTTGATGTAACTACAGGTCTTTAAATTTGCTTCCATTAATTAGTGATTAAAATTTCCAAAAGAAGTGATGATAACAATATCGGCGGATACGCTTTGCTGCTGTAGCTACATATCTATCATCTACATCCAAAATTTAATTACACTACTGGATAGCTAAATGATCAAACATTTTTTTGGTATATATGGTATATTCGAATTCGTTGCATATATACATATTATTAGGCCCAAAGGAAATGTTAGTCATAACGTATCGTATTCACGTCACACACAGTCACACATAGCTCATTATTATATTTTCAAATATTCGTTGAAGAAAAAATTTGGAAAACTTTCCCTTAAAAAACCAAAAACCACATTATTCTTTTTCCCATCCAAAGTTCCTAGGCGTTCAAACATTTATTTGCAATTTCCAATTCTACCTATTAAACACGATTGAGTTTGAATTTATTGTTTATGCTCATTAGAGCGTTAACGAGGAATAAATAGGTTCAATGTAACGTTTACGAGCCAGTTGTAAAACATCGATACATCGGAGTCATCGGGCACGTCACTGGCCAGTCATTTTATCGATCGTCGATATCTGCATAGCGCAGGCCTTGACACGACGTCCTCGTCACCACTTCGCCACACAATTGTCCCAGATTTGCGTTACTTATTTATTTCTAAATTTCAATTTTCTAATTTCAAAAATAATAAATACCAGCCCGCGACTTTCAACAGAAATACATAAAATATTTCTACATTTAAAGGTGGTTATCACTGATAAAAATTACACAGTGAGTTTTGAAGGACAAAGATATGCCTATTAAAGAAAAAAGGAAAGTATATGACACATGTGTCTTTCCATGTTATTGTGTGGATGATGTGTGGATGCAAAAAGCTTCGCGGTGGTCACTTGACTAGGTATGGATGTCAAAAATCGGCACTAACTGAGTAACAAATCAAAAAAATCCAAGTATGCTAAAATCATAAAGGTGTAAAAGGACAAGAGTATCAAAGTAGTCCTGTATGTACCTACTCAGCCTCACTGAAGTGATTTGCAATTTGAAATGACTGCGTTCTCCAATGTGTGTTATGGTGTACGGGCACAAACTTCACTAACAATAGATAAGGGAATCTATTGTTAGTGACGTTGTGGACACGTGTTGTCAGAGGACCTAAATAACGGTCATATTGCGTCTTTATCCCCAATCGCAGAGATCCCCAAAAGTATCCCCAATTGCATTTTTGGAATCTTTGGACCTCCAATATCTTGCTTGGTCAAAATGGTATGGAGTTATGAAGATTTTAATGTGTCTTTTTCACAAATGAATAAAGAAATGACAACCAATCAATACTAATAATAAATCTGTAAGGGTTGGTCATGGAGTAAGTTACTTTGTTTTCAGATATCGTGTTTATAGGCTCTATACTTGATACTGAAACTAAATTGACGATTTTTAGATTTTTTTCATGTATGTATGTACGTTCCTCCATAACTCTTAAACGAATTAACTGATTTTCATGAAACTTGGTAGACAAACATTTAGACGTACGGGACACAGGATAGGCTCTTTTTTTTCTTTTTCAACGCGGACGAAGTCGCGGGCGCCAGGTAGTTTAAAATAAAATAAAAACATCAAAGAAGTATATTAGCCGGTAACAACATATAGAGTCTATTTAAAATTTATGGCCGTAGATACAGTTGTATAGACGAGGGGCGTTCAAATGGGAATAGTCGAAGGGCAACCTTTAACCCAATATCCAAGTGGGATTGTTCAATTTTTCAAACTTCCTTCATTAGGGTCTAAGTGTTAACTGATCAATTACAAAGTCAACAATCGATGCCGTGTTTGAACATGTGTAATCAACACATCATTAACAACACGAATGTTTTGCTTTCAATAGATTTTTATGTGTTATGTTTTATGTTCAATATGTGCACAAGGCTTATAGAATAAAATAAAATTTTATGCACGTCCGCCTACGGTTTTGGTGCTTTGAGAAATTCAATTATGTTTATGACAGTTCTGACCAATTAATTAGCTTTATGTCAGCAAAACATTAACATGTCCATTCGAAGAAGTGCCACCGCATTTATATTACATCTGTTATATTACTTACTTGTCTATGTAATCTTTTATAGTAGTCGACGGTATACCAATGTGCAAATAATTTCTTGTATTTATTTTATACTAGCTGGTGCCTGCGACTTCGTCCGCGTTGAAAAAGAAAAAAGTAGCCTATCCTGTGTCCCGTACGTCTAAATGTTTATCTACCAAATTTCATGAAAATCAATTAATTCGTTTAAGAGTTATGGAGGAATATATATACATACAATACCTACACTGACAGATTTATTATTAGTATTGATCATATTTTTTTCTATAAATATTTTTTGTCAATTATGCTCTTATATTATGTGTTTTTGTACAAAACACACTAGAGTATAGAAAAAGATCATTTACATTTCTATGTCGCTTTGTATTTGCATAATATGCTCTACATACGCTGCTTTTGTAATTTGTATAAAAAATGCGATATCGATAATTTAAAATTTTCGTAATATCAAAATTGATTTTACTAGTGATCCTATCTGGCTTCGCATGTGTTCGATTGACTACACGGTAATTTAACTCACATTAAATTTCAAGTTAATTAAACTTCAGCCAGTCAGCCGTATAAGCGATCGAAATTCTGTGTTTTATGACTTCATGGCCAAACGTTATTACTCCATAAATTGCAGATTTAATTGAAACATTAAAGTTTCTATTAAAGGATCGCAATTTTTTATTTATAAGGCCTTCGATTTTATATATACAATATTTATTTGTATATATAAAATTGTATGTATAATTGTTTTATACATACAATATTTATTTATATACTAGCTGGCGCCCGCGACTTCGTCCGCGTTAAAAAAGAAGTAGCCTATCCTGTGTCCCGTACATCTAACCCCTATCTGTATCCCGTACATATTTATCTACCAAGTTTCATGAAAATCAGTTAATTCGTTTAAGAGTTATGGAGGAACATACATACTTACATACATACAGAAAAAAAATCTAAAAATGGTCTATTTAGTTTCAGTATCATGTATAGAGCCCATAAACACGATATCTATGAAAACAAAGTAACTTACTCCATGACCAACCCTTACAGATTTATTATTAGTATTGATTGTGATTTATATCATTACTAGCGACCTGCTTCTGGCTTGCTCCGGATGCAATTTTTATATATAAAAATCTTCCCTGTTGTCTTTCCATAATATGAAATCCGAATTAAAATTAGTCTAGAGTTTTTGGAGCGTACACGAACCAACTTAATATTTTTAATACATAGTGATTTTTATTTAATATTTACCTATATTAAGTATATGTACAAAAAATGATATTGTGAGGCAATATTTTTATCGAACTAATGATTTCATTGTGTCTTCAGTTAAGTGATGTCAAAGTAAGATACACCGATGTAAACATTGACCAGGAGAGCACCTTGAAAAATACAGCAACTACAGGAATAGGAGAATATCCTCGCTGATGTTGGATTTGCTTGGGTTAGTCAGAACATTGTACCCAGAACAGAAAAATGTCTGATTGTACATATGAGGCATCATCTGGAGGGTAGAAAATGCTGAAGTTACCTTCATTGGCACCAAAATTTCAGATTATTAATAAATACAGGAATTTGAGGAAAATGGTATCATATTGTGTTGTACCGATTAAACAGAATTATTAAATAAAAGTACATTGTCAACCTAATTGTCTCATTTCCACTAAACACATTTTGCACTCAAAGTCTGCGTAAGTGAAACTTTCGCCGCATCATTCGCTGGTGACGCGGACCGACATTTTTTGATAATAGCGCCATTGTACGAAATGCCAAAGAAAAGTGGACCTTATGCCCTTTAAATACAGTCGCGTGTAGGCGTTTTGGTGCGGCAAAATGTGTTTGTAACATTGTAGTGGTAACGAAGGAACGTTTGCGAAGCGCGCGGGGGTGTTAATGGTTTCCGCACGATAGCTGAATGGGCCATGACAGCACTTGCTTGCTTTGTAAATGTACGCGAACCGATTTTTAAACACGGCCTCAATGAGAATGAAGTTGAATTATGGAGAGAACTTTACCTTTGAATTTGTTTAATGAGTAAATGGGACAATTGGTGCTTACTTGACACTTAATAACTTAGCGAAAATTTATTTATAATATTTATAATATAAATACATAACATAGTGAATGTACGATTTTGATAATGAAACCAGTTGTCTCCATATTATTACTTAATCACTAGTGGAAAAGAGCAATAAAACACTACATAGATAAAACTAGAATTCTCGAAATAAGTAAGTAATTTTGCAGAGACTGTTCTCGGAAAAAGTCGATCGGGATATTCGAATTTTGGTCAAAAACTTGGTAGTTTCATCACAGTCCAAAGTTAACACGATATAAATGATGAATAATGCAATCAAGGAGAAGCTACTTAAATTAATTTAGATGTCTAAATCTAAAGAACAACGAAGAATTCTGCACAATGCCCATGCTACGTAAAACTTCTAAAGATGGTAATTTATTGCATATTTTTCCTCATCCAGCTGCTGGCAGAGCATGAACTGATAGGCCAAAGCATGTTTTTATTTAGTCCAAAGGATTTGTTTCCAACAAATATATAAAGCAAGCAAATGTTTGGTTCCTTCAGGTAAGCAAAATGGGGAAAATTTTCGAGTCTAACTAACTATTCAGAAGAATATAGAGCGCCATAGTCAATCCTTCTCTCTTTGCTATAAGAACCGACGCTAATTATAATAAAATTGTAATTGGTAACAAAATTGGCTATGATTTAAAATCATTGATCCACAATTATGATGTCTTATTTCATACTTTTGTTTATTAGTTACTATCGATAATAGTTAATAAATCAGCGTACAGATTACTTTCCAGAACACCATTCAGAACATTGTAAACCTCTTGCGACTACAAGCTATAAATAGCAAGTGAAGGGAGGGGTAACAAAGAATGCTTCGACCTTAGCGGTGATCAAGGGCGCAAAATTCTTAAAGCTAGCATTAAAGCATTTACTTACCTAAGAGTTTGGATAAAAAACGTGACTCGATTTACGCTAATGATAGACTAAACCGTGGATTTTTCTGTCTACTGAAGACAAGAATAGTTTGAACTTCGCTCACTTTCTAAAAAAGACATATTTTTACTAAATGGAAAAAGAACAGGTTATATTTATACATTTGTACTTAAAGAACAGAAGACTGGTTCAGGGATGGTCCACTTAATAGGTAGATATTATCACCCATTAGCTCAAACGACGAAGGGGTTGTAGTGGAGTGCAGATTTTAGTATTAGGTACAAGGAGATGCAATCGGAATAGGTTCTGGCATACCTTACTCACTCACTGAAATACAATAAGGAATATATTTTGGAACTAGCTGGCGCCCGCGACTTCGTCCGCGTTGAAAAAGAAAAAGTAGCCTATCCTGTGTCCTGCACGTCTATATGTTTATCTACCAAGTTTCATGAAAATCAGTTAATTCGTTTGAGAGTTATGGAGGAAAATACATACATACACACATACAGTACCTAATTGATTTATTATTACAGATTACGGATTACTACAGATTTATTATTAGTATTGATAAGGGTGTTCCTGTATATTTTTATTCAAACGTTTGATCGAAGTGGAAAGCATGGTTGTATGTAGTTCACCACTTATTTGGCCCTTACATCTAATTAAAATAATTGAATATTGATGAGTACAGGTGAAAGAGCTCTAACAAATCTTAAGGATACGAATACATATGATCACCATCTCTTCCTACAATCCTATGTCCTCGATTGAGATTTGTTTAGGAAATCAAAAATAATTCTGAAGAACAAACCTAATAAATAGCGCAAGACCAAGGCCAATTCATCAAACTTTGTACCTATAGACTTTTTTGTAGGAAATCGAGTTGCAATATGTTAATTACCTTATTGTTGTTAAGAGCCTGCAATGTGTTTAATTACCTTGCAGTTTCCTACGAAGAAATGGAAACCATTAATAAAATCTACCTACTTATGTCACAAAGATAAAAAGTTTATATATATGAAGTAATCTCCGGAACTACTCAACCGATTTTTACAATAAAATTATTTGACCAATATTCTAAACATTATCTTTCGTGATGGAACTATTTCCATATTATAGGGTCGAATGAATAAGTTTCTTGCAAACGCTGCTAGACACCTAAAGGTCTTTTACAGATTTTTTTTAGAAATGACTTAGCTTATACACACCATTTGAGTATGTATCCGCGGATAAAAGCAAGTTGGTAAAATAAAATGCAACATGTAGGTTCCCTACTCGTTATTACTAGAGAACAATTAGAAATAAGCGCTAGGCATTTGCATAGTGCATTGTGCGAAACATTGCAACTGGGAAACAAAACAAATGGCTACGATATGAATGAGTAGGACGGTGGGTGACGAGTTGTTACAATTGTATACTAGATATTATACACATGACGGTCATTAAGCACGCACACAAACATGTCCAACACTGTGTGTATCTACTTTGATACTTGGAAACCCAATTCTCAGCGTGACTGACGAAGTTATGTTTTGTGTTACGACCATCGAAATACTACAATGGAATTTGCGTCACAAATGCCAAAGCGGCACATAAAAAGAACGCCTTTGACAGAATCATGGCGGACTCTTGCTTTCACGAGTCAATGGTAAAAGTTAGTAACGATCAACTTCTACTATTTCATTTTAAACTCTAATGGGCTGACGTAAAGTCACATTTTCTTTAAATTACGTACTTATTATTATGTTTGTTTTGTTATAAATGACAGTTCATGCTCTACGCATATGTCACTTTTAAATGTTCCATAAAATTCGTAGCGTTTTGTTTGGCACGCGTGTTCCATGTTGTAGTAGTTTGATGTATATAATTATAGTATAATTATTATTTATATAGTGGTGCCGTTTATCGTTTAACAATTTAGATATGATAATAACAACGCTTTAACAGACCACTTCTTTATACGTATACTCACCAGTACAAAAGGCAAGTATCTATCATAAATGTGTTGTAGTGAAGATGACCTAGTTCCGAGCTGACACAATTCATGATCGCATCGACAACGTAGAATTCAACACCCCTACCATAAGTTTTTGGTTAGTTTTGAATTTTCAACCAATGTTGATACAAAGTGAATTATCTACATTCAATTCGTACCAATATTGCTTAAAATATAGATGCTGAAATGTTCTCACAAATGACTTACTTTTTGAGATCTGGACACTATTTTCAACATTTGTGTCAAGATTTAAAAAAATGCGATAGATATAAAACTAATAAGCTTTAGCTGATGTCTGACGTCGTATATGTATGGTTATGAACATTTACTCAATATTAATACAGTGCTAATCAATATTACTAAATTATTCCCGGTTACCGGTGACTTTAAATGACAGTTTGGCCTAATTGACGTTTGTGAAATAGGCGCTAAGTAAAGTAAACTATAAGTAGCGGTTTAACTTGCTCTGACCTGCAATCGTTAAAAAGAAATTATACAGAATATTTATTATATTCAACATATTATAATATAGTTCTGAAATTCTCATGTTAAATGATTTTTATGCTTCAAAATAATGAACCAATACTTTTTTGTCCATTCTCTTTATGTACAATTATATTACTAGCTGTGTCCCGCGATTCCACCCATTGTCACTGCCACTGTTTAATTTTTTACCAATATCAAAATTTGTTACACTGTCTGTTTTGTCTATTTATACACTGCATTGGTTTGCTGGTTGCAGACTGCTTCGAAATTTTCACCTAAATGTGATCTGACTGTACTCAGTCTAACTCCGACAGACATACGAGTATACTTAATTGAGCGATCGACGTCTACGTAATCTAATTCACCTTATGCAACTTTGCAACTTGCAACTTTGCAAAGTTCATCATATGCAACTTGACTGATCGATACTCATTAACTATTTCACTACTTCTATTTAAGGCGAAGTTATATTAATTTAAAATGTTTACTAATTACAAATTTAATTGTAAATTTATATAATGTGTAAATTTTCTCGTTTTTTAACATAAATTTCGAGTAAAATATTTTTAATCATTTTCACTACTTCTATTTAAGGCGAAGTTATATTAATTTAAAATGTTTACTATTACAAATTTAATTGTAATTTTATTTCATATGTAAATTTTCTCGTTTTTTAACATAAATTTCGAGTAAAATATTTTTAATCATTTTCACTATTTCTATTTAAGGCGAAGTTATATTAATTTAAAATGTTTACTATTACAAATTTAATTGTAAATTTATATAATGAAATTTTCTCGTTTTTTAACATAAATTTCGAGTAAAATATTTTTAATTATTTTTCACTACTTCCATTTAAGGCTTAATTTAAAATGTTTACTAATAAAAATTAAATTTAAATAATATTTGTCACTGAATAAAATTGTAAGTTTACAATATGTAATTTTTTCTCGTTTTTTTAACATAAATTTCGAGTAAATATTTTTAATCATTTTCCATCATACCGAGGATTGTACTCTATTTTTATAAATACAATATTTTATGACGGTTGTTTCCATACAAAATGTATTTCATTTTATAGATTTTACTGCCAATTTAATTGTAATTGTTAACTGGACTCGATATAAAACCCTGCTGATAATATAAACAATATAAGTATTCTTCTTACAAGTAAATGAAGTAAAAAAAAAACTCAGACAAGTAATCATAATTAAGAAGATAATATACAAAAACATAGTTTTAGGATTATGGATTTATTTCGCAATTAATAACAATAAAATAAAATTAAAAAAACTATACAAATAAGTTTTTCTAAGGGCAAAACTCGAGAACGGCTAGACCCATTCGGCAATTATTTTAAAATATTCGTTGATATTTGAGAAAGGTTTTTATGAAAAGAAAAATTGGAAAATATTCCCGTAAAATTGCATTTGTGAGTCGCTAGTTATATAAAAAACTACAATAGGCGCATAAAATTTTACTAGAACCAACTTTACAGTCTGGTAAAACGGAAACAGAATCTCGTAGCAAACTAACTACACCGTAGCGATCTCGTAGCAAACCAACTACGCCGTAGCGATCTCGTAGCACGGCGTAGCATGATTTGTATTGAATTGTTTTCCATTTACATTGTGTTTGGAAATGCATTAGATAGAGTTCAAGCTTCCGTTTGTTTATCGATCAGCGTTCAAATGTTGTTTACCTGTTTAAGCATGCATCTCTACTTTAAAAGCCTCTGCAATTACAAATGTCGTGTTCGCATTTTTAATATTTTATTTTTTAATGTTCGGTTTGAATTTTATTTTAGGTTAGAATAATATTTTTGTATTTTTAGTATTTTTGTATTTCTAAGGAATTGAAAAACTTTAAAATGAATAGTTCCAAGTAGGCTTGCTCATACAACATCAATATAAGATCAATAAGTAACAGTTTAGTAAATATTAAAATATATAATAAAAACAGCTCAGACTAAGTGATAATAAAAGTGTATTAGCCCAGACCATTCTTATTACATGTAAATATCCGCAAGAAGGGACAAGATATATTTTATTGCTAGGAGGACATAGGGGAATCTATTACTCACGCACCCAAACACAACGGCATATATGATGTTATTTATATCTATCGCTTATAAAGGAGTGGTTACTGCTGCTAGATGAAATGTCCAGTCATCAAATCAGCAAGCTCCATTAACACAACCAATTGATGTCATGCAACGTTCCATAAAGCACCATTGAATAGCCATAAAACTACATTTACATACCCATGACGCAGGCGGATATCTCGGAAATGGTGCGATGCTCTTCGTTGCAACGTTACTTGGGAGTTCATGCTTGATTCCTCTTTTGAGACGCAGTTTTCTTCTCTCCCGCGATTTGGCTCTTAGCATAAGAGCTGCCTGCATACTTGCCAGTTTTGTGGCCTTCACTCAACGACGCGACAATTGAAAACTGAGCCTTATTCGGCCTAGTTAAGGTCCTCAATTGGGACACGCACTTCACTAAACGCACTGAATAACGTGTGCCGGTACAACAGTTACTTTACACTCGCGTTATTTAGTTATTTCGTATACTAAAACCTAACTAGCGCGACTAAATTTAGACTTTTAGAATTTAATATTTATTATTTAACAGACTTATATTTTTTTATTTACAAAACCAACACCGATAACATTCTTAATAGAGTCCCATCACAGAACTTGTTACTTTTCGTTTCTTTGTTTCCTTTTAGAATCGAATAGAAGAGATAGGCACAAGAAAGGCGCAAAAACTATGTTTATTAAATTCTAATTGAACTTTTTTTATGGTCGTTACCTTAAGATATGTTTGTGAGAAAAGAACATTTAATGGAAGCAAGCGCAATTTGGCGTGTTGTATTTATTATTATTAAGTTAAATGAGTTATTTTTTACACAATACCATTCATGTTTCGTTCCGTACGTCAAGTCGCAGTCTTTGATTCTTTGACACCTGCCATCGAACGCTTCTCCGGACAAAATATCTCTGTTTCATGGCCGGCCCAATTTCTTCACTGTATATAACAACACTCTCGTATAACACATCTTAATGATATTATTCCTGTGATTAAGAAGTATACTTAAAACCGTTATTTCTGATACTATTATTTGGTGGGCTAATAACGCAATTTCAAGATACGAGTAGAACCCTTCAACGCGAAGAATTTTAAAATTCAAAGACATAATGAGGCTATTTATGCCGCAGTTTTAAAATTTTAATATTAATATGAAACCTTTCTAAGTGACGCACATCACCGGTTGCATTGTCTCATGCTTTTTCTACACATATTTAAAACTATACCATCGATTGACAATAACATATCTATGAAAACAGGCTACACATATGTAGGTAACACCATCAAACTTACTTTAGACACAAAGACACCAGATATTCTTACATCTATTCACATGCTTATACTAGCTTACACTGATCTCCTATAGTAACTAGATAACAGGAAAAAATCAAAATCATATATTATTAGGTCATACTTATTTCTCAATAAAGGCTCGCGTACACGGTAAGATTGTTCTTCGTGATCCGTCGTTTCAATGTTGATTTTTTTTTACAGATTTTTTTTATTGCAAAAATTGTAATACATATTTGTTTTATCAGTAGGTATTGGCGAGACAAAACAAATGATACGACGTGTTGAGTTCAATCTGGTTAATAAAAGCTATTGTTGTTAATAAAAAAACGTTTAAAAATCGACAATTGTAATTTCTTTTTCGTCGCATATTAATTTAAAATTGTAGAGAAAAAATTGAGTACAAAACCTGAATAAATTAATAGATTTTTTGAAATTTCAAAAAAACAGAAAAATAAACTGTTTTTCACACTAATCAATTATTATTTAAAAATACAATAATTTCTACATGTTCGCGTTTGTTTAAAAACTTTCTAACCTTTTTGAAACTTATTTTTTTATTAATTTTTAAATAATTAATTTTTGTTAATTATTAACTTATTAATAAATGTGGAAAGCATACAAATAGGTAATATACCTGCAAACTTTCCTTTTTTTTACCTTTTTTTGTTTATGTCCGGCTAAAACTGTCACTTCACTTTTGTATTTCACTTGCTGCTTAAGTAGTCTGTCGAATCGTACCGTATGCAGGGAGCCTTTCTGAATGTAACCGACCTGTGTATCTAGTTACGAAGGTAATTTAACAATAATGAATGCTAGGATACACGTAGACACTTATGCAGAGCATGAGAGGCATTGGTATACCTCGGCGAGGTCGCAGGGCGAATGGGGCTCGGTGACGAGGGCGGAGAGCGGTCTTGGCGCGGGAGCTTGTAGCCGCGACTCCCAGTGCTGGCAGGAGTAGGCGCGAACTCCGGTGGGCGCGGGGTGCGGAGGGCTGTGAGGGCGCGGGCTCGGCGGCGCAGGCTGGCGGCCGTGCTGGCGCGCCTTAACAGAGAACACGTTCAAAATGTCAAACCACTTCCACATCCATACTAATATTATAAACTAGTGAACCGCTCCCGGCTTCGTCCGGGGTGGAATTTTTATATTACATACAAACGTTTTTTAATTGTTGACCTAGTTCATACTTTATTGATAAGTTTACTATCAATCGCTAATTGATAATTGATTGGTAACAAATGGATTATGTTAATAATGTGTCAAACAACAGATACAAACAGCGCATGCTACATAAATACACAGTCCCGGGTTCGATTCCCGGCAGGGTTAACTTTGGATATTTTTAAGGAACTTTTCAAAATTGACACTGATCTGGAAATGGAAAGTATAGTGGCGGGGCACGCTCCATTTCAGAGTCATTTGGGCAGCCCAACTGGTGGTACTATACACCCTTGCAAAAGACCATAGCGAAATAACAGAAGAAAACCTTGAAAGAGCCCATTTCTCTATCCATTCTTAGAATATCCTTAATTCTACTATATTTGGCCGCAGCACTTGCAGCACGTGTGGCGTTACTTGTGTATAGGCGACGGTAGCCACCTACCAACAAGTGGACCGTCAGCCTGCCTGACGTATGAAATTCGAAACGATGACGTTGTTTACTGAGATCGTGTTTAAATTGGTATTGTATTACCCTAGTGTGTACTAAACTAGTCAGCGATTGACCCTGACATTTAACTAAATTCATTATTTCAACTAATTGAGCTAAGGAAAATGGCCCTTCTAATTAAATTTCGTTTCAGTAACCCATGTTTGGTTTGCTAATGCTTTTGACATTTATTTTTCTATCCACTTCATCGTAGGTGTGGTTATCTTGTAGCCAAGAGCTCATTCGAGTCCCAGGTTAATTAGTCTGGTAGAGCTAGGTCGGCTTGAGTTTCTCTGACTTATCTGGTGATCTTAAGAACGCGAATGTTACGAGGTTACTTACTTACCTACACTGAAATAGACTCAAGACAATGTAACTACATCTTGTGTGTATTTTGTTGCCCTTGATAGTGAATAAAGGTAATAAATAAATAAATATTTATTGAAATCTTTAATTGATACGCAGAAGTTACAGTACAAAGTATTAAAATAAAATCGGTCTAGCCGTCTTTGAATTTTTGCGAGACTGACGCACGGCGATTGATTTTTATATAATTATATACTAGCTGGTGCCTGCGACTTCGTCCGCGTTGAAAAGGAAAAAAATAACCTAATCTGTGTCCTGTACGTCTAAATGTTTATCTACAAAGTTTCATGAAAATCAGTTAATTCGTTTAGGAGTTATAGAGGAACATACAATACATACATACTTACACTTGCAGATTTTTATTATTAGTATTGATAAAAAAAAAGGAATCTATGTTAGATAATAAGACGGTTTTTGTTTTGAAGTAACAGGGTATTTTTAGTATCTTTGTATAGGCATATACCTCTAGCTAGAGTGTCATATAAAATGTTAGTGTCGGAATATTCGTTACTCAAGGGCAGCAAAAATTCGGCTTCCAGCATTTGTCCAACAGAGCAGAAATATAGAGCTACTAAAAATTTGGTGAAAATTTTGGAATATGTATATCGTTGAAATTACTTTTACTATAGCGCATGCTACACGGCTCATACTAAGTACCGTTTTTTATATTACATTTTTAAATGATTGTATTCATTAAATTGGTTTGTGGCAAAAATATGCTAATCCAATTACAAGATAGAGGTAATGACTTCAGAGTGATTTTGATTATTTCTAACCAAAAAGAGATAGTCCTACGCAGGCCATCAGTCGACAACGATCGACTAACCAAAAGTTGACTAGAATTAAGTTTTGGTGTCTAGCGCAAGAACTCAAGAAGAACTTGTCCTATGCGCCTCATACTTACCTGCCCGCAACTTAGTTTTATCGCAATTAATCAGAACTGTTACTAGATAATGTATAGAGACATTTATAAGCTGTTGTTGGGCATATGTTCGGTGTTCGGGTTGATATTTTCAATGCGGTATCCAATCTAGATAAATAAATAAAAATGTACGATTAGGTTTTAGTATTAAGTTTTCTTTTGACAAGAAACGCGCCGAATGCAAATGATGCATACGGGAATCCTGAACATAAAAGAGAATCAGACCGAACCGCAAATACCAAATCGTCTAGAAATGGTTAAAATTTACCAGTCGAATATTCCGTATGTAACCAATGTTTGGAAGGCTTTGAATTTTTGCTTCGACTTTGTATGTGGTTAGCCCCGTATAGGTATGTTAATGGTATGTTAGTATTCGAAACCAAGCTCTGTGTCGAAAGGTTATTATAAAATCGCCGATTAAGCGATAATGAAGCCTGGATTTAAACTATTCTGAGCTTATACTATGTGTAGTATTAGATGTACTATGATTTGTATATGATATGAACCGCCACTATTTTACAAATCCAGACCAGTGCCAACTTTCAAAAGATCATTTCCACTGGGGAATCGAACTTAGAACCACTGAGTCAGAACGTTAAGGCGAGCACCCTAACCACTCATCCAATAGGTTTAAAATTAGTAGTACCTTACGGCCCGCGAGCGACGCGCCGCCCGCCGCCGCGTACATGCACCGCGGCCGCCCGCAGCTCACCTAACGCTGCCCATCGTTTAGCCGGCGCGCGACTCGCTATGTGAGCACCCGGCCTTATAAACAAAATAGGCGCGCCACCGCGCCACGCCACTCCACCGCATCCGTGCGCACCGCAAACGAGCACCTACAACATTCATAAGGCGGTTCACACATGAGTACTTCCATCTACATAGACTTTTCAACAGAACTGTATCGTACAAGTTTGGTGTACAATTACCATAATTGAGTTCGCTTCGGACAAGGAAAAGCAAATTATTCTTAGTTTTCAAAAATTATGAAAAATTAAACATATAATATAAAGTTTTGTAACTGAAAACCCCACTGAAGGTATAAATAGATTTTTTTATATATATATTTAATGTAGGTTAATGCAAAAAATACTGCACACTAAAAAACAACGTGAGGTATTACAATATCACAATACCAGGTCTCAAGATTTTCTTGTGAGCAAATATCTTTTTTTTAGTCTTCTGATATATTGTATATATTCACATAATTAGTAAATATATTAACAAACCCACAGAGCAAAAACATCACCTCGCCGCCCGCTACTAGAGATGGCAAGGTCAACGCCTTTCCATGCAAATCCTGTGTGTACCATAACGGGGGCGTTACCATTTATCACCAGTGCACGCACGGCTTACGCATTGTTCAGGTTTTGTGTTCCAACACAATTTCGACTCGCATTTTTTAAATTACTTATTAAATACGTTTTTTATTTTGATAATTACAAAAAAGCAAAAAAGCAGAATCCTGAGTGCACTCAGCGCAATTGCGCGGCAAAAATATTATTATTGCTGCCGTCTCTAGTTGCGGTGACTCGTGACGATGTTTTGCTCATTCCTCAGTGTTTTTGTTGTGTGAAAAATGTTTATAAAGCCTACATTGTATATAAGTTAAATTACATAGTAGAAAGGAGACCGTTGACGCGTCACAGCGTTTAGACCGCGCTTGATAACGATGTAAGTTTAATGGAATATACAATCAAAGCCAGCCCAGGGCATGACAGCTCCATTATAAATTAACTTCACCACACACTGTAAAAGACGATTATTAACTATTTAATTTATGGTTTTAGTTGAAACATATCAAGAAAAGTAAAAATAATGGGTATGTCAATATTGATTTATTACCCAATGATCTTTTTAGGATTCATATTGCTATACTATAATTAAAGGGTTATATATAATATGTGTAACAATGGATCGAGGGCTGCTTCTTACCGGTTCTACTACAAAATTATGAAGGAGTCCTATGTCCAGCAGTTAACGTCCTAAGGCTAAGTTGACGATGACATACTTACTTATTTATTATTTTGTATCATATGTAAATAATTAGTTAAATCGCCTATCCTACTATGGAGTAACAATAGGTACTTTAAGGTAGGTACTTTACATTCACTGATAGGAGTGGATCACACATAATTAAACTATGTAGTTGACCGTATTTGTTATGAAAGCAGTTTTTTTACACGGTTTTGTGTTTTAATTAACGCAAATTAATACGAAAAATAATACTGCAAATATATGTCAACATCCTACGGAAAACAGATATAATGAATGAGATTCTTTGACATAATTAATTCACAGGAAAAAGTGAGTAAAAAGACATAATTATATATATATATATATATATATATATATATATATATATATATATATATATATAGGTCCGTATAAAACGATAACACTAGACTAATACTATAGTTAAAATTACTAGATCATTAGCAATTAATGCCCTTAACCGTGATATTCAATAAAATTTCACCTGTGCTAAGCCGTGAGCGGATGGCTATATATATTACAGTGAAAAGCCAGCTTTAACAACCTTAACCGCGAGTCACTGCTTGTAGCCAATGAAAGAGATAATTAATTAAATCTGTTAATTAAACAACAGAAGTTAACGGTTCGTTTTAAAAATGGAAAGCGGTTATTGAAATCGAATTTGGAATTTTCCACACAGTGTGTTAGCAGAGTTCAAAGCACTGCTACATTTAGATCGACCGATAAGTACGAGTACAAAAATATCGTGCGGCGGCCACCAACCAAAGAAAAGGAAACTGTTTTCCTTTAAGTGTATTATAATGAAAATACATTCTAGCAAAGGCCGACTAATATATACTTTGCACGTGAGAATTTTTCGCATTTTCTTTTATACGTTTGCAGCCTTGACGATTCCGCGACTGTTTAGTTAGTATTCTCTTTCAAAATGTACATGTACATGTGAAAAGTATACACACACACTTAGTCAAAATACTAATTCAAAATTCGCTTATTCCAAATAATGAGGGAGGCCTATCTTCAACAGTGTACAATCTACGGCTGAGATTATGGTTTTAATGACATTCTTTCGGGTGATGATGGTTGAACAAAATGTTTAGTTATCACTAGATTGCACAACTTAATGCCAGACAATACACTGACGATGTTTGGTATACAGTTATAATCTCTGATATCATTATTTCTCCCTTGATATTACGAATTGGCTGGAATAATAATGGAACCAATCGAATCTTGGACGGTTCTCGGGGACTTCTCGGGGGATTACAATGGTCCATATATTATTCTTGAGGAGAAAGACGATATTCCTAGCCCTATCCCTAGCCTACGTCCAAATGTGAATAGTTTATGTATTGAGATACATATAAGTAATGTGATTGGTACTGGACTACAGGGTATACCCATAATTCACTCAAAGCGGGATATAATCTTCATATTAAAGTAGTTTTTTCGTTGCTGAAAGAAATACGACGCAAGAATGTATTGGGGAACACCTTTATTGATCAAATATTTTTGTAAGGTATTGAATATTGTATTTATTTTTAGACTAGCCGTGCCCACGACTTCGTACGCGTGGTTTCGGAATAGCACATAACTTTTTTTATTTTTAAACTGATTGAAATAAAACAAAGACTAAATGTTACGGGAAGCTTGCTACAATACATCAGTGAAAAACTGATTCAAATGGAAAAACGCACAGACATACAACGATATTATTATGTGTATGATTATTCTTCGGGAACAGTACTTTCTTTTCTGTCTGTATATCTGTACTAAAATGTCTGCCTGGATGGTAAGGTACTGATAACGTGTGTGCATAATGTCAAGATTTGAGTAGTTAAGGCGTGAAAGTGTAACAAACAAATAAACTTACTTTTGCATTTAATAATATTAGGATACAGTCACAGTGGCACAAATTATAAAATTAACAATTGATTAACAAAATTTTGTTAAATTATTAAACACTAACGGAAAAGTTACTTAAAATAATCTTAAACTTACTTAAACCCATAGCTGGTTTGTATGCTTTAAAATTTTAATACACAAATAGAATATCCACAAATAGAAATAGAATATCCAATTTTAATCCACAAAAACTTCCCTTGGGTTAGTCCAAAGAAGTTTTATCAGAATAGTGTAGCATATTCCCTTAAGGGAATATAATAGATTATCGCAAAGCTGTAACTTGCCAAAGAAAATATTTACATGTGTTGACCGAGATAAAAAATTGTAGTAAAATAAATTCATAGTTGTAACATTTCGAACAACCCGCCTTCGGCTTTGCATGGAAATTCCAATTTTGGTCTTTATAAGAACTTTCCTTGTACTTACTTTAACGAATTTTAAAAAAAGAGGTCGTCGCTCTGTCAAAATCTATTGGATTGTCAGCTAGGAACTTTGGATAGACATACAAAAATTGGGCTTTTTTACGTTTTTCAAGGCAATTTTTAATTTTTTTTTCTTCATAAGAACTATACTCGGACTTCAACGAATGTTTGAAAAATAAATTGACTGAATTAGTACAACCGTTCTCCAGTTATGCACTTAGCAACAGATTTAACGATCCATTCTTTATTTATATTAGATAAAGAATATCTGTGAATATTATAAACAATTTATTGTCTATGCGAATCTATTGTCTAACGTTTATGCGAATTCCTCATAGCCAGATAAAAAGAGAGATTTTTAAAATTTGAGCTTACTACGCCAAATTTATATAGCTTCCGGATGTAGGTACTATTACAAACTAAAATTCTGTTGCAACAAACAAGCCATTCGGTCAAAGGGTCACAGCGATTTGCTACTAAATTATAGTGAGTGTAGCTTCGCAACTGCGTGACTTAGAAATAGGTAATGACGTAAACAACCTCACTCGCTGAACGACTACTCCCAACATGACGATACAAATGGCAAATATATTCGTAAAATACTCGTACCTGCTGTAGAGGAGTCAATTAGAGCACTGAGTTAAAGGCGCCCTCTGTGTTTACAACACTTATTATTGTTACTAAAATGCTGTATTTAAAAAAACTAATGTTATAAAGCTGAAACTTTCCATGAGTCGCTATTATAGAATTCACGGTTGTAAAGGATACTTCAGTAACGCTTTATTGTGACTTCTTAGTGATAGTCACAACAGATTTTGATAATGTTTTCACTAATGTAAAGAGCGATAAGCGGAGAAGGTTAATTTATGTTAAATTTACAGAAAAATATTTCACCCATGCGAAGCCGGGAGCGAATTGCTAGTACATAAACAAAACGTATCGACAGTAGGTACGTACTGTTTTAGTGACGAAGTAGGTGGTTATTATAAGGTCGTTATGACGAATGTGAAACTATAGTTTGTTTGAATTGTAAACATTCCAACATTTCTTTGATTACTATTTGGATTACTAATGCTATGGAAATTTTAACCACTTTAAATCACTGTTTATGGCCACAACTTAAGTTTACCTGTAGGTACTTTAAGTAGGAAATATTAAAAGTTATATCTGTGTTACAGAGTTAGATACTATATGCACACATAGATAAGCCGGGAACAATGTAGCAAGTAAAAGATTATATAAACAAATAGCTAAGTTTTCAATCGAAACCATTCTCTTTATCGAAGCATTTATAATAATAATAATAGCCATTTATTTCCGAACTTTTACATTTTTTTTTTTTACTAATACTTACAAAATGTCCCTCAATTCGGTGTGCCTTTCGGCATAGGCCTCCTCCAACTGCCTCCATTGTTCTCTATCTAGAGCCACTCTCGGCCAATATATCGAAGCATTTATACTTGTAGTTTAAAATGTGTGAATTGAAATTGTCAACGAACATAGTTTTCGCAGAAAGCTGTGAACCTATGATAATGCGACTTCTCTATTCATTTCATCGCTGAACATTTGACCTTTCATTCTCGTACTAGTGTTTTTACCCGCGATTTAGTCCGTGTCCGATCGCTACCAAACTTGATAGGAACACGCGCTGCACTAATCTAAAGTTTGTCTGAAAGTTTCATCAAAATCGCTTTTGGAGTCTATAGGAGACATACGGGGACATACAAACACACATCGCCTTTTATATAAGAAAGAAGAAGATTACATATTTTGGCATTGTAGGACAGAATATTTTTCAATGTCAACGAAATATAATTTTCATAATGAAGTTACGAGTATCACTTTCTTTTGTTCACTTTTGAGTACTTTGTTTTTTTTTTTTGTTTTTTTATAATATTTCTACTAGCGACCAGCCCTTTTGTGCAAATTATATACATATATCTTTCTCCTTGAAAGCTCTTTTCATAAGTGAAAACTGTTAATCCGTTGAGTGAAGAAATGAAAGAAAGTTACTGTCACCAGACAGGCTGTTCAATTTAATGTAGACTTAATTTAAATTTAATGCGCTTAGCTCAATTTAATGCAAAATATAATGCGCTTTGTACAAATACAGTGATTATATGTGTTTAACGTTTTCATGGCTAAATAGTGAACAGATTTCTCTGGGCTTCTTAAATTTGAAGGTTCTAAGCTGTTAAGTACACTTAACTGCAGGCGATAGCTAATTAAGTATACTTTCAAAATGGATATTTCAAATTTTAAATACCTACTTGCGTATTTTCAGTTAGAAATTTTTAATTTACTTTAAAGTGCAACTTATAAACTGTTTTCATAGCGGAGAAAATGAAAAATAACGGGGAAAACTAAATAGAGTTTGATCTAGGTCGGGTCAATTGCGACGAGTTCTTTAGAATAAAAAAAAAAACTTTAATTTACTTCAGAACATTGTGATGTTTTGTAATTCTTAACTCGTTTTTACAGTTTATTTATTTTTATTTTGAATAATTTATTTTTATTTTGAATAAGTATTCAGTTGGAGTATACTCATATTATGTGTGTATAGAGAAATTGCTGTCATGGGAATTTTTAGAGGTTTCGTGACGTCATTTGTTGCGTGTAAAACAAAATTGAAGTCGCATTTAATAAGCTTGCTTGAACAAATTAGAACTATGTTCTTTGTCAATATATTTATATTTTTTTAATAATATTTTAATAGATTTTTTTATATAAAGGTTGTCGCAGAAATCAACGCCAAGCAGGCACGTGGATTTCTGGGACAACCTGTATTCTAAAAACACGTCATTAGTAGTAAGAAAATTAAGAAATTTTAATGTTCATACACAATTTTAATTAATATTTACAGAATACTGAACGTCAAAGTAAATTATCTGTAGTTCAAACATGCACTTAGCCTACATCAGACTTTATAAATAATTCAGAAAGAGAGCTTCTTCAATGCAATTATTAGGTACTAGGTATACCTTGTAACTACAATATAACACTTTTCTCTAATAAAGTAAAGAAAGTTGAATTATAATGCCAATAAATATAAATAAACAAGGTTAAAATACTTAATCATATTCAAGATATGCTGTCAATAGTACCTTAAAGTGTCAGCTTAATAAATAACTAGTTCGTTAATATTGTAAATATTTTTGCACAAAGATTATTCTAAGTTAGCTCTCTTAAGTCATTAGTATTCTGACACATATTCCATATATATAAATATAAATATGGAAAAGTACATATATCAATCAATACTAATAATAAATCTGTAAGGGTTAGTCATGGAGTAATTTACTTTGTTTTCAGAGATATTGTGTTTATAGGCTCTATACATGATACTGAAACTAAATTGACGATTTTTAGAATTTTTTCTATATGTATGTATGTATGTATGTATGTTCCTCCATAACTCTTAAACGAATTAAATGATTTTCATGAGACTTGGTAGATAAACATTTAGACGTACAGGAGACAGGATAGGCTACTTTTTTTAACGCGGACGAAGTCGCTGGCGCCAGCTAGTATTTTATATAAATTTCTTTCAACTGTATATTTTAATTTTTAAAACTAATTATGAGGTAATTCTGATAAATGTTATCAAGATATTCATACAAAAACAATGTTTAACTTTTTTTAAATATATGTATGTAATATAGATAGTAAAATATATAAAATATATTGAATTTTGTAATGTGATTTTTAGTCAATAATTAGTATAGAGTACCGTAATAGAATAACCAATAAGAATATGGAAATAACTTTTTTATTTTGTACTGTGCATCAATAAGTTGACAATAAAATAAATTACAAAACGAAAATATCCTCATTTTTCGAATTTTTAAAAGGTTTCTTATAACTTTTACTTATTACTTTAGTTTTAGAGGAACTTTTAATTCTCTTTATATATCTTATATTATCTTATAATGTAGAATTTCAGTGGGATACTTTTTTATTTAATAAGAACTTATATGCAGATAATTAAAAAAATTCCGATTCTAGTCCTTTGTTTAACCAATGGTAGAATATTTCACACACTCGATAAACAAGTGGAAAGTTACATACTTATGTCTAATTTGTTGGGTCACGAACTTTTGAATATTTCATAAGCTTTTCACACTTGCTATGTTATAAACGTAGAGCTATAAATCAAAGTTTGACATGATTTTACCTTTCAATCGAGAATACAAAACGCTTATTTACTTTATTATACATCGCTGACAATGCACATTATTTTAAAATCAATAACCGAAGGCCACCATTCCACAATAACTGTTGCTAAATTATTTATTATAAACGACAATTGGCATACCACTTTGAGAGAGACAATGCAACCATGACGGTTTACTGGATGGATTAGTTTTCAAAAACATATTGCTAAAAAACACTGGCTATACACAAAAAAAATCGACCGCGAGAATGACGTCACTTTAATGTAGAATGAAGTGGGCACGAATTTATGTGGTCGTCCGACAAAATTGACCCGCGCAATACGGCTTTGCCTAACCCATAATCCGCTAATTAGCCCACCGTAAATAAATCACTATCAGAAAAAGTGATTTTTTTAAGTGTAAAAGACACTGTAGTTTAAAGAAAAGTTTCTTTGTATACACTGGTTTTTTTTAGTCGCGTGGTAACCGGCGCGTTTGTGGCGTGCGTTTTTTCAAGATACGGTCGCGTGTTTTAAAGCGGGCGGGCGCTCGCTGTGATCACAGCGCTGTGTTTGCGCCGCGCCGCCTTCCCGTCGACTGGCAGCATGGAAATTCGATTTTTCTGACTTTCCTCCGCGCCTTACTACACCACGATCGAAGTGCACGCTACACACGGCCCTCCAGTGATTTCGCACAGTAATTATGTTCAACTAACTACCCGCTCTCGGCTTCGTACACGTGCAAGATTTTTTCTGCAAATTTTTGGATCACAGAATTTTTAATAAATAAGGAAATTCATCGTCGCTTAGACGTGGCGATGACGTGGAGTACAAAATAAAAAGTCACTTACGCTATATGTTATCCTTAGAACTGTGTCTTTCACTTAAGTAACTTACGTTAATAATGTAATAACATTAACATAAATGTAATGTAGTATAGCTTAGTAAAAGTATAGCTTAGTTTTACAGTTGAATGAGTATTCAGAATTTTGATTTAAAATTGCTAATCTATCGTGTACGCCTGCTTCCGTTGGAAGTCTGTTGGTTTTGGACAATAATTTCAGCGGTTTTATGCCACTTCTAATCAAAGTAGACAGTGGAAATACGCGAAGCGAAAGAAGCACGCGACTTTGATTGTTTTTCCATAGACATCGATAATTTTATTGAAGTTTGTGGGCCATTTCCGTTGGCCTTGACTTTTTCTAATATTTTGTTGTAATCGTGACGTAATATTTGCGGCTATTCAATTAATGTTACAGATTGTCTCTATTTCAATTAATATCCTACTGATATTATTAATGCGAAAGTTTGTGAGGATGGACGGATGTATGTATTGGATGTTTGTTACTCTTTCACGTAAAAACTACTGAAAAGATTTGAATTAAATTTAACACACATATAGTTTATTAACTGGTTTACCATATAGAATACTTTTTATCCTGGAACAACGTTAGGTTCCCGAGGAATCGTCCAAAAATATAAAAAATTGCGCCACTTCTCTTGGTGCCTTGGTGGCGCTACCGTCGTCACAGCGATAAACATGTCAGGCCTTATTATTACAAAGGTACACTAGCACCACTCATTTAAAAAAATATTATCTCGTGACTGAGAAGGAATTATTAATAACGGCTCCATAAAGCCCTCGGTAAGTATGTACAATTTTTAATACCTTTTATAAAGTTTCATATTTATAGACGAAGCACGAAATACGATCTAGTAGAGGAATGTGGCCGCTTTTCTTTAGATCGAATTTTGTTACTTCCTGTCCAAATATGAAACTTTATAAAAGGTATTAAAAATTGTAGACCGAGGGCTTTATGGAGCCGTTATTAATAATTCCTTCTCAGTCACGAGATAATATTTTTTTTAATGACTGGCGCTATTTTGGACGAGAAGATAATAAATATAAATATCTTCACACATTCCTCACATCACCATCTAGTTCCACAGTAAGCAATGTTTACATTTTTTTTTGTAAATACATACTCGTAAGTACATATTATAAATACAAAACATCCATGACTCAGGTACAAAGGTAAAATTATAACACATAAACATTTGCCCCTAGCGGGATTCGAACCCGCGACCGTTTGGTTAACAGCTAGGGTTACTTGCCACTAGACCAAAGCTTCCCAAACGCTGCCCATCCGAGCTGGATTCGTCCATCTATAATAATATATAGTAAGCCCTTATCTTATTTAAATCAAAGACTTAAAGAATAACGACATGCGAAAATGAAGATCCAAATTAAATTTTACCGGCTGGCACGCTAGCGTTTTATTGGTTTTCACCTCATTTGTCGTGAATAATTTGCATTTAATGACTTATATAAAAACAAGCGGCCCGCCCCTGACTTTGCACGGATGCAATTTTTTTTTGCAATTTATATAACACCGTTTCAAAACAGACAGTAACGGACTGTTTCGGCGATATTATTTTATTCTTTTACCGTGTACTTACATTAACCTTTCGTAAAAATTTATCTAACAGATGGTGTAAACCTCATCAAAATCCGTTGTGTGGTTTAGGAGCAGTTACCGGACATACAGACAGACGTCGGCAGTGCATTCAATTTATATTATATAAGGATAAGGATGTAGAGAACTACAAATTTGAAACATACTCACACACTACACGTTTCTCTTATAAATTCATTTTTTAAATGTAGCCACCGCTACGCTTACTTACACCAATGGAAAAAAATAATTACTCACAGCGCATTTAGCATTAATATTTTGCGGCGCATTTATTATGTTTTTTTTTTATTATTTTTCAGTGACTATACTGTCGCCTGCTTGAAAAATTTTGATTAAGCAAATGTGTTTCTAGTGAACTTTATATTATTTATTTTTAAAAATACTCATGATAACTAATATTATAATTTCAATTATTTATTATACCGGAACTAACCTATAAGATTCTCACCTTTTAATCTAAAAATAAAATATGAGAAATGAAAATTAGATTGGGAAGAAGAAGTTTTGACAGAAGATACAAGAATAGACTGCCCACATGAAAGCCCACTTGATAATCGGTAAGGTGATGGTGTATACATGAATCTAACTGGCAACATCGCAAATAGAATCAAGATAATTTAGTTTCTTCATACAGTCATTCGGTATTTTCATTTTCATTGTGTATAAATAATTTTCTTTAGTCACTGCTGTAATCCTGTATACAGCTTTTACTATAACAATATAGCTGGTGTTATAATAATATACCAATACTATAACATATAGTGAAATGTTGATGCATACTCCGTAAATGCACTATACTTCTATAGCTTCGATAGCTTTGCCGTCACAAGCCACGACACATTGAGCTCAAAGTAAATGTACCTAAGACAGTGCCGTAAATAGGGCGGTGCCACCGGTGCCCAGGCACAGGGCGTAGACTCTGGGGGGCGCAAGAATGACCAGACCTGGCAGGCCTATTATTTTTTCGGTTTACTCCTGATAAATTCCCGCTGTGCCCCTAGTGCTCGATTCCAAATTCGCACGCATTTGCACGCATCCGGGCAACGCATTTGCACTAGTGAACTTACGTTTGAGTTTTAGTGAGTGAGACACAGTGGGTGGTATAATAGGTGAAGGGTCCACTTAACATCAGATAGCTCGTCTGCTTGTTTGCCCACACCCACAGCAGTTCTTTAAATAAATAGATTTTTCTTCCAAAATATTAGATAATTAATTGGTCCACCAACACCAAGTTCCTTTGTGCTTTATTTTATCACCCTGAATGAAATAAAGTAGGCCTATACATAGGACCACTCAAAGAAGAATGGAAAGAAGCAGCATGGGTTTACGACTCAAGGATAAGGTGAGGAATACGGACATCCGCGAGAAAACTAAAGTTACAGACGCATTAACAACCTCACTTCAAAGAAAATGGAAATGGGCAGGTCACGTGGCTAGATATGAGGACAACAGATGGACTCTGAGAGCGGTAGAATGGTCTGGTCCGCGAGGAAAAAGAACGAGAGGCCGCCCGCATAATAATTATTATTATTATACATAGGATTGCTCGGTACCCTACCTATAATATCTAAAAAAAAACAAGGGCGCAGTTATAGAAGCTCGCACAGGGCGCAGAAAAGGCTATTTACGGCACTGACCTAAGGTACCTCATATTATACCTTATACCTAGCCTATACTGAATGAAAAAAGTGAGACAATCTACAATGGTTTTTACCACCATAATTTTTCACTGAATTTATAAAAATTCAGTGAATTATATTTATATAATATATATAATATAAATATATATATTATATAAATGTATAATATATATATTTATATTATACATATAAATGTATAATAAAACCTAATTAAGTTTTTTTCTGGGTGAAGCCGGTAGCTGGCTGGTAGTACGTTATAAAATCAACCTATGTTCCAAATTTCAGCCTATTAGACCTAAGTCTGTGCATTGGCTTTCTAGTTTGTTAATTTTATAAGTTTAGATATACTCGTATGTATCTGAGGCTTTCAAAATATAAACTTCCATTAGTATTATATCGTGTCATATTATTACAACGACGTTTAAGCAATGCCTGTTTGGAGCCAAATCTCTTAGAAACAGTGTTAAACGTCGACTGTGGCCTTTTGGCACGTATCGCAACAGATGTGGAGCTCCGTACAAGCAGTTTGAAACCATTCTGGAATCATTGCCAGCTCATATCCGCTCTCTGTATAAGTACCTATACTTGAATAAAGATTAAACTCGACAAATGAAGTGCTTTATCACCCTAAGATTGAACATTCTTTGTATTTTGTAGAATGATAAGGTCTGTTTGAAAATTCAAAGTGACAATTATGTCAATCAGTAATCAATACCTATTTCAAATCTAAGCCTTAACGAATTTTGAAATTTTGACCACTTTTCTGGTCGGCCATACATATATATAAAATAGTTCGTACAGGTGGATGTATGAAAGCTCAGTACACAGGATAGCAATAATAGAATTTTTAGCATCGTTTAAGTTCAGCAATAAATTGATAATTGCTAATTGAAAATTTGTAACTTTCAAAATGACGCTAAGTACCACGAGTTTTTATCGGTAACATCGCGTGAGTCTAATAAATTTAATAGTAACAGGACACTGAGTTTAATAGTAGCAGAGCACATTGTCCTGCGACTGACAGCCATAGTGAAATAACAGTACGTGAGTCGTCTCTACAAAATATGTCTTATCCAGGATAAAGTTACCTATATATAGCTCTAGCCGGTGCCCGCGACTTCGCCCGCGTAACATTGTAAATTACATACTATAACCTTCCTCGAAAACCACTCTATCCATTGGTGAAAACAGCATGTAAATCGGTGCAGTAGTTTTTGAGTTTATCGCGAACAGACAGACAGACGCAGGACTTTGTTTTATAGTAGGTAGTGATAATGTAAATTGTATTGTGTCATATTAGCCAGTCTTAAATTCACAACGAATACTTAAGTTGCATTGATTTCATTATTACAAGTAAAAAAAAATAAGTTAAATTTAGAAACTTAGTTGTCTGTATTTTTTGTACTTTGAGGTCTTCGAAATACTGTATTGATTTTCTCATAACACTCATTATTATAAGAAAATTAATCACATTACGATAGAAATAAATAAAAATTAAATATTTTTCAATACTTACTTTACTGATTTCGACACAGTTTTCACGTGGAAAGAGTGATAAACGAGGAAAATTTGTGTATATAATTTGCAGAAAAAAATTGCACATGTGCGAAGGAGGGCTCTTAGTATTTTATACAATAATATACAGATTTTGTTGAAATGTGTTGTTGTTTATAGATGCCAAGGGAAATAATACTCTGAGCGCTCAACCGAAGATTGTTTTTATTTTTCATATTCAGATCTTCAATTATGATTGAATTTACAAAATCTGTCCGAGGTTCCAAATCGCCTTTAGTCCAATACTTTTATCGTAATTCAAGCTTGTGTGCTTGATATATTTTAACAAATAAGTAAAGTGGATTTATGTTACGATACTCAACAAGACATGTTATTAATCCACACTATCAACATATTGAATAGTTTATATATGACGTCTTTAATCAACGGAGCAATAGCATGGGGAATTGAGGTAATAATATCTATGTCAATATGTAATAGGTAAGCTCACCTTTTTGACTTAAAGTACGCCTTCTGATATATTTACGGTGGAATTCACAAGTGCTCGTAAAATACCTATAAACATAGGTAATGCCATAGAGTAAATAGTACTTAAGAATGGGTATAAAGCAAACAAAATTTGTAATTTCACCCGCGTGGCCCCTTGGACATGACAGTGACACAAAATACGTAGAACTACGCACAACATGCGACGGAAGATAGCGCATCTCGCTCAATTAAAATGTTATAAGTGCCAAAAGTATTAAATATTAATTATTCCTAAACTACAATGTCAAATGACAAATTGTTACATACAGCCTTAGATAATATGTGAAGTGAAATTACTGATACACTTCTAGCTTTGTAATGTGTGTCATTTTGAAAATAAAACTAAAATCGATGGAAATGAGCTCTCACTTGGTGATTTTTTTCTATCGAGAAAATTTCATTATATTATGTTTTCTGTTACAGACGTCACTTTCATTTATAATGTATTTATCTATTTAAAAAAAATAATTAAATTAGACTTTGTTTACTTAGATAAAATTCAAATATAGGATTGGCTATTTCTCTTTATGCCCGCTCTTAACCAATAAGTTAAGTATTATTTACTCTATGTTAATACCTAATGTTAAAGATGCACCATAAATAATGGCCTTAATGTAAAAGTTTTAAGTTCAAAATTATTATTCAAATAGTTTAGACACAAAGTTTTTCTATTTATTTATTACTTGGTGGCTTGGCTTGGATGTAATTTTTTTCTGAAAATTATATATACACAAAAACCTTCCTCCGTTTATCGCTTTTTGCATTAAACCTTATCAAAATCCCTTGGTTAGTTTTAAAAAAGTTAGCGAAGAAAAGGTCTGAGACGTACATCTAGGTGACATTATCAGATATGTACTTAAATAACAAATTACACCAAAACAATTGACCAAATGTAATATACAAATGTGAAACAAATTATAATCATCTTTCAAGCATAAGCAATATATACACACAAAATATATAATTCTTACTAATAAAATTAGTCATTCCATTAAGTTAATGTTGCTAAGTTATTTCAATGAATAATGTGTTTGCGTTGTAAGATTTAAGAGGCGACATTCAATTTTTAAGATTGAATTAATCCCAGTTTTTATCCCTTAAGAAGAACATGACAGATGTCATGCAAGGAGGTAAGGCTTTCTTTCCTTCGTTACGAAGGGACGAGAACTACATGCTAATTTTTTTTGCGCGCCATTTTTGGTATTTTTTTTTCACATCTTTACAAATATTATAATATAAAAGTTTTATAAGAACTTTTGATATTAATTACTCAATCTCGTTAAAACACTTTTTATGCCCATACATCGCGTTCCTATATTTTGATTTGTGTTATGTCGTAAAATAATAGTCTAAAAATGACAGTGCAAAATAAAAAAAGTGCAGGATTTAATGAGGATAATTAATGTGAATTGATAAATTAATGAAGATTTATGTTTGTTACTCTTTTAAGTCAAAACTACTGAAATAATTTTGATGAAACTTTACAAAAATATAATTTAATCTTCAGAATTACACACGCACTGGGTGGAATTCGCGGGCAAAATTTAATAAAGGATAAAAAGTCCATAATTTAAATTTGTTTGAATTAATATATTTTTTTATTTTTTATGTTAAGGTCGACAGACAGGCTGACGGTCCACTTGATGGTAGGTGGCTACCGTCGCCTATAACACAAGTAACGCCATAGTGCTACAAGTGCGCTGCCGACCATAGAAGGATTAAGGATAAGGTATAATAAGGGAGGGATGGGGGTTAATGGGCTCTGGCATCCCTTACTCAGTCACGGAAACACAACAGCACAGTTATATGCTGTTATTTCACGGTGGTATTCTGTAAGGGGGTGGTTACTGCCACCAGACGGGCTGCCCAAATGACTGCGAAACGCAGTGTGCCCTACCACTACTAATAGTAATACACTAATATAAATATTACTGTTAAATATTCAATAAGTTCGTAGTAAATGTAGTCTGACGTCAGTTAAACCTTTACTTGGCTGCACTCCAATCTACAAGATTGTTTGTTTACAACACATTACGGTCACTATTCAAACTCTAATTGAAAGTTATACATGCAAGAGAATTGCTTAAGAAATTTTACAAAAATATATTGCGTTGTTAAAATTTCATATGACTATGTACTTCCATTTAAACTTTTTTTTTGTATCACCTAATGTTTAATGGAACTGATCTTTTGATACCCGAAATATTTGAATTGCGAAGTATGTATTTTAGATTGTTTAGATTTTTTAGATCTTCATAAATTATAACTAAGAACGACCCCGATCACACCGTTCAAACAAAAAAAGGGAGATACGATTCTACACACAGACACACACGTCAAACATATAACACCCCGTTTTTGCGTAGGGCGTCGGGAGTTAATAATTTCAATTTTGAGCCACTGAATACTCAATTGGTTAACTAGATAATACTAAGTCATGTCTTTTTTACTAGTCTATGGGACTATAGAATTACATGTATGTGGACTATGAAGTATATAAGGTAACTAGCTGATGCACGCGACTTCGCCCGCGTAGCTTTATAAAATACTAGCTGACGCCCGCGACTACGTCCGCATTGAAAAAGAAAAAGTAGCCTATCCTGTGTCCTGTACGTCTAAATGTTTATCTAACAAGTTTCATGAAAATCAGTTACTTCGTTTAAGAGTTATGGAGGAACATACATACTTACATACATACAGAAAAAAATTCTAAAAATGGTCAATTTAGTTTCAGTATCAAGTATAGAGCCTATAAACACGATATCTCTGAAAACAAAGTAACTTACTCCATGACCAACCCTTACAGATTTATTATTAGTATTGATTGATAACCTATGTTACTCGCTGATAATGTAGCTTTCTAGGTGAAACATTTTTCAATATCTGTCTAGTACTTTTTGAGTTCATCATTACAAACATACAAAAATATTAGCATAGGATCTTTTGCAGGCTACTAGGTATGCGTTTCTTTTTTTTGGAATTGAAACATTTTATTAAAAACATTATTTCTTTACGAAAAAACAACAGCAAAATGTTTCGCAGGTTGTTTTTTTTTTAAAGTACGAGTAACAATCAAAACGGTCATACGAATGTTCGCTCCGAGTCAACGATACTTTTTTTTACAGTGCACGTGAAATTGAACTTTTTTTACATCACAAAAACACGAACCAAATTCTGAAACTGTCAGATTTGAAACCAAATATTAGCATACAAAGGTACGAGTGACAAAATTAATCCGTCACGAAATTTGAATTAAAACATAACTTAATGAAAAAGTGACACATTTGTATACTTACCTACTTAGACGACACGTTTGGTCTAGTGGCTAGTAACCCTAGCTGTTAACCAAACGGTCGCGGGTTCGAATCCCGCTAGGGGCAAATGTTTTATGTGAACATTTTACCTTTGTACCTGAGTCATGGATGTTTTGTATTTATAATATGTATGTATTTACAAAAAAAAAAAAAAGTAATCTATGTATTATATCAACTGTCTGGTATCCATAATACAAGCATTACTTGCTTACTTTGGAACTAGATGGTGCTGTGTGGAATGTGTGAAGATATTTATTTATTTATTTATTATTTATTTATTTATTTAGTAATCTTGTAGTTTATATAATTACTAGCTGATGCCCGCGACTTCGTCCGCGTTGAATCAGTTAGGCCCTTCGTACACAAGGCTTCGATACTTCGATACTAATGTTGTAAAACATATGTCGCGAATATCTGTAGCGCACGGTCCGTACACACGCAAGACACGAGTTGTCTATTCATAATGGACATAATGGATTCATAACAACTATATAGAGCATAATGGAACCCTGCAAGGGTACTGCAATACTTATTATATTTTATAAAAAAATTCGATAAATAAACAATAAAAAAATAGGTTACGGTACCTGTTAAATTAACGGCCTTTCCTACTTCTATCCACGCTTTTTCTGTAATATCCTTTTTAGAATATTCTTGCAACTTGTAATTATACAAACAAGTATGTTTTTCAACCTCCGAAATAAATTTAATATTTAATAATTGCTCCGTCATCTTGAAAATCGCAGCGACATTTGTAGCGAAGATCTCGTCAAGCAGGTAGCGCGCGACTGATGTCGGCGACGAACAAAATGTCGGCGACGCGTGTCTGTCTGTGTACGGACCTCTATGCATTTGTATTGCGGTAGTCTCGAAGAGACCAATATCGTCGGGTATCGGAGATTTGTGTAGCCTTGTGTACGAACGGGCTAAGTTGACTAAGTTTCAGGGTTTCAAGACATTTTTATCACCAGCCTTATTTGTTTAAAACGAAAAACTATAGCAAATTACACGTGTGCAGTGCAAAATTACAGAAGTTATTCAATTAGACTGTACGATAAAGTAGTTAAATTTTAAACAAGTCAATCTGATGTCGAGTTAACATCGCCCTGCGCTAACGAACGTGAACTCGCGCCGGGCCCTGGTTTTATATTCCAGTAATTTTCCAGTAATTTTCCAGTAATTTTGCAGTACTCAACAAACTCATATTCGTGTTAAATAGTGATAAAGCTCCTAAAAATATGAGCTATAGCTCATTGGATTCGGAATAACGTCTAGAAAAAAGTATTCGAAGTGATATGAAGTGATTCTATCTACGTGATGACTCATAATATATATTATGTCGCAGGGTTATTGTAAAATTCGTGAAATCATTAAATGACTAGGTTATATCTATCTATCTATCTATTATCACAGTGTTTATAACCAAATTCCTCCAAAACTTGAATGATTTTTATGAAATAATTTGTGTAAGTATATTCGTAGGTCTGAAAATAGGTCGGAAACTATTTTTTATGCTCTTAAGTGATAATGCCGGATCAGCTAGTTATATATAAATACTCGGACATTTATCAATCGCTTTATATAAATATAAATATTATACACTGAGATAATAGTTAGTACAATTATCTCAATATAGTATATTAGAAATCCATCGAATTCTAATCCTTCCTACCTACCATATTATATATATCAACAAAATCTTTAATTTTTTTTTACTTATTGAGTAGTGTAATTAAATTTTGAATGTAGATGATAGATATTAGCTACAGCATTAAACTGTGTCCCGATTTTGTTATCATCACTATAGAGGCAAATTTAAGGCCGTATTCACATCAAAACTATTAAGAAAAAGAAATAATACCACAACTTACGTCTTGTTACGCTGTAGTTAATTCTAAAGGGTTTCTTTATGTTAAGTAAAAATAGCCACCGTTTGAACCTTCCAATGAGGTGGAGGTATAGTAAGGTATGATTTACGTGTTCACATTATACAAGGTCAGTAATAAAATCTTATTTTAAAAACACCATAAACTTTAAAATAAAATCATTACAGAAAATGCATATATTACTCTTATTTTATTTACTTTACTTGACTGTATATTATTTCTTTTAACGCCTGTTTCAGAAACGTCAAGTAGGCCCAACTGTCATTTAAACTCACCGGTAACTGGGGATAATGGAGCTGATATACCTTTGTTCGTACGGCAAACGTCCCAAACATTAAATCAAAAATAATAAAAAAATTAGGCTATCGAATGATGCAGTTAACCGAGTGCATAATTCAATATAACAGAAAATTATTTCTAAAAGTAACTAATCAACACTTTACTTGTAGTTTGTGAAAGAGGTCCTTAATCAATTATCGTGTGACAGAAAAAAATTCTGGCAATAAAACAGAATAAACGCTGGCTTAGTTTACACTTTAAAATAGTTTAAAAAATTTCAAGCAAACTGGATATAAATAAAGAAGATTTATTTAAAGAAATAGCTGTATGGAATCCAAGAGCTTTTACTATGTAATAAAGTCTATTCCCAACACTCACAGCCACTTTAAATCTGTTATGGCCTGGCCTCAGTCCAGAGAGTATCGCTCCGGGCCTAATCGGACGGTTGAAGTGATAATTGGCCAATATTGGCCAAAGATTAAGTCAAGCACAGAGTTGTTACAAGTAGAGAAATTTAAGCTGAATTATCAAGTTGTTTTTGCATGATTTATGAAACAGAAATACAGAATCCCACTGGTACAAAGTTTGTTGTATGCAATTCTGACTTAGTGTGTTCCAATATAATGGTCATCAGACAGGTTAACGGTCTTTGAACACCAGCTTAACTTGGTTAATAGATGCCGTGAGAAGATTTACAAGCAATGGTCTCGAATGCATACTAAAATTAAGTTTAGTAAATGGTGAAAATAACAGTCTGACTTTTCTCGCCATAAGTAGGTACTCAACCAGCCGCTCAGATACACGTTGCCCCAGCGATATAAAAAACTATATAAAGGTAACCTTTCATTCAGTTGAAATCGTACTGTTCATGAGGGATCATCTAAAAATATTTTAAAAATTGTGGCGTTGTCAACAGAGGCGACATCACCGTCGTTACAGCAATTTTAATATATATTTTCTCAGGTTTTATTTTTTTATTTTTCATCGCGAACGAAGTAGGTACTAGCTATAGTAATAAACAATTTGACTGGCAGCGAACTACATAAATGTTAAACAGATTTGTCGCGTGTTATGAAGTTAAATCGGAAAGAGAATGAAATGATATTCCATCGAATCCGGGAGAATCGAGTTAGCTAACTCAATTGCATATTCGATGCGCATGGAAATCGGTTGCTTTCCGAGTTATACACTTTTTAACAAATTCGAATGTGTAGCTAATCGAATTTTTAATTGAATTTTAAATTGTTGTGCTTCATTGCGCTTCAAAGTACTTGAATATTTATGATATTGGATTCAGTTCGTAAAGGCTAACGTCAGAGAGTCGGAGGTAACGTTGGGTGGGACTGCTTACAGGGAGTTTGAGAAAATACTAGGCTACCACCCCGGCATCGTATAGATCCAATTTTTCTGTTGTTTCTACAAATTATGTATTTATACACAAACCTTCTTCGTTTATCGCTCTCTCCTGTAGTGAAAATCATATCAAAATCCGTTGTGGTTTAGAAGAATTTAGCAGAGCCTCGTAAGAAGAATCGACATTACTTAATAAGCCGTGGAGAGCAGGGATACCCCTCTCTACGGCGAAGAGAGTTACCCCGAGAGTATATTAAGGAATGAGAAGATACCTACACAAAGGTAAACATAACTCTGTGGACTAGTAACTTAAAGTGGTAATGGGCAGGACAGTGCCCCTGCAGTGGCAGAGCCGACGGCCGTAAGGTTCTCGAGTGGAGACCTCGGATAAGCAAGCGCGTAAGATGTACACATAAGATCGAGTGATAACCTAATAACCCATAAGGGTCAGCGCGGACCCTTAAGAGACTAATGAGCTATCATTTGAAAATCGACTTTAGTTTCTTTAACTGAAGATTCACCGAGCGCCGCTCGACCGCGCTTGCCGACGCGAGAGTATTCCATTTTCAATCACATACTGAAGTAACTAAAGTCGATTTTCAAATGATAGCTCATTAGTCTCTTCGCCGCCACTCCGTCGGTCCGCGCTGACCCTAAGGTCTACGCAGGATCCATGCTTACTGGAAAATTATGAGGGAGGTCTATGTCGAGCAGTGGAAATCATGGCTGAGATGATGACGATGATCTACAAAGTTGGTGCCAGACAGGCTACCAAGTTCACGCCTAATGAACCCAATGTCACTAATCACTCAATCACTACTAATAAGCAAAACAGCTATTCGTCATCAATACTAAAATGCTGCTATACTTATACAATTTCAGTGGCCTTATTATTGAGTGAGAAATCAGCTATTATAAATTAACGAGGGTCGTGAGAAAACAACAGGTTGTAATTGGAGTTTAATATTTAAAGAGGAATTGCTTAAAAGTTAAAATTTTATATCAATGTCTATTGTCAACAAGTTTAATAGATAGTTTGACCAATAACGGTTGCGAAGTCGCTGTTAGGGTAAAATGTAAATAGTCATAAACTTACTCGTACGTAAAGTTAAATTTCTATATAAAATAATATGCCGTTTTAGAGCAAAATCAAAGGAATGACATTTTCGTAATAATTTAATTCTGTCGTTGAATGATTATCTTGGTTCTATTTTGAGTCTTCTGTTATTTATATTGAATAAAACTAACATGCAGAAATGTGTTTTAATAATCTACTATGGTTAATATAAAGGTTTTACTTTCCGCTAATGTCTACAAAACTCAAAAACTAGCCTGTGGAAAGAATAGTTTTTGAGTTGGAAGTTAGTGAACCTGTGAACCTGTTTTAGAACCTGTGGAAGTTAGTGAGATCCCTTCGTCTACTAGGAATTTAGCTGATGATCAAATGCCTGAACAGATTTTCATAAATTATACTCTTAGTTAAGAACCTCTCTCTCTCGATTACGTCAGCTTTCAAACAACAAAAAAAAACCATATCAAAATCTCCATTTATTTGGAATCTATTATTTTCTTATCGAATAGTTGCTAAGGTGCAAAACTTCGATAAGTAGCATGAATCATTCAAGGTCGTCGGTTTGGATGCCAAATTACGCTTACCACCACACCACCAAACATATTGTCAGTGTTCTAAAATATGGTTACAAACTAAAATAAACCTTACACTAACGTTATAAAGGTTATAAATTCAAGTTAGTTTGGTATTCTAAAGCAGACAGCTTGGCGTTAATGTTCAATGGCCTGATTGTGCATCGTCCAGTTTTCACAGACCTTCTTCACCCCTTGGAGTAACAATGAAACGTTCGCCCGAAGTGTTGACTGGTTACTGTCTAGAGTTAAAGTTATAGTGGTCGCTGTACTACTATAACATGACCTTCCCACCTCTCCACTGCAAAATTGATCATATGTATGTTGCAGGCAATAAATCAAATTCGTCATTTCGATTTTGTTTTTCATTGAATTTATTTAAGTTCCTATTTTTTTATTTATGTTCTCTTAGAACATCACATAAGAGTTAAACATCACTGGACAAAAAGTACAAAATATCAATTTTTTAACTGTCTTCTAAATACCAACAAAGGTGGTTACGACGCAACAAATAGACAAAGTGGTGTCTTTAAAGTGGAATTTTGAATACAGTCACTTTTGTTATTAACATTACTATAGATTTTAAATGTCTATGGCAACTAGTGTCATCATAATTTGGGTTAATCTAGATACAAGTATAAAGTTAAGGTAGAGTAATATAATAATAATAAATAATTGTATGTTAATATAGTGTATTACACTTGCTTAATATAGATTGGGGTAATTATCTCTTTCTATATTTGGGATCTCAAAATCAACAGCATTTATGCTGATATTTCATTATACTGAACAGGTAGTTTTTTTATTGTTATTTTTATCAAGGCAGCGCTTGGCCGCGTTACTTTCAAATTTTCTTAGATTCTGTTTGTTCTCTTTAAATTGTAAACTTTGATACTCATTACGGCTAAATCCGAGCTTTTCTCATTGTAAACATTAAAATGTTTACTGGATGTAAATAATGAGTCATAACGGTAAGATTTAAGTAACATCCATTAGCGTTTGGAAGAACTTGCTTCAACAGAAGAGAACATGAAGACAACTTAACAATAATTTCTTTTTTATATAAAAGAATTTTATGTAAGTAGGTATAACAAACGAATAAATACAAACAATAAATCAGAACATGCCTAATATGTACCCATAGATTTATATCTATGAATAACAAATAGATTTATATAGTGAATGGTAACAATCAAAAATTCAATAATTATTTATTGAATTTTTGATTTTTACCATTCACTATTAATAGACAATATTTAAAATAAATCGTAGCGTAAATTGGGAAAGTTAAGGTCAGTTTCCAACAGTTGTCGTTGTTGAAAACAACCAAGTTTTCACTTTTACTGTAACATATTTAATGAAACGTGTCAGAATGTGCGCGGCTCAAGTTATGTTGGTTGTTCGTTATATGAATACAGAAGAATCAACAGTTGAGTGACAGCAACCAGTCCATCAATCACGCGATTTACTGTATGAACAATCGATTGTTCAGTGATCACAAAATTTTCAATTATGACATTGACGATTTTTAACGTAATTTTCGAATTAAGATTTTTTTGTAAGACAGTGCGCTCTTATTCTAAAGGATTTTAATGTCTTCCATAAGAATGGTATCATGTATAATGGCATAGACTTATATTTTCATAGTCATGTTACATATTGTACCAAAACTGCAGTTTTATTTTATGTAAAGGGCGTCAGATATGCTGATATGCGTCGTCACTTGATGCTAGGTGGCCTTTCTTTTGCCTTTAACTCTGCCACTGGTGCTGCAAGTGCCCGCCTACCATAATAGGTCTAAGGAAAGAGACAAAGAGATGAGCTCTGGCTCAACGGTCAGTGGTCTTCTCTAAGGGGGTTGTTCCCTTAGAGAATGATTCCCATAACTTTATCAAAAGTGATAAAGTTGAAATTATAACATCTCTATAAGTTACTAAGGAATTTATTACAATTTTAAGTGGTTGGACCCCACATAATAATCGTAACCACTTGTGGCGTAACCATATTTTACAAAACCATTTATGGCTGACTATAGATATCTGTTCGACTTTTTTATGGTAAGGTCTACAGACAACTGACGGTCCACTTGATGGTAGGTGGTTACCGTCGCCTATAACACAAGCAACGCTATAAGTAGGTGCTGCAAGTGAGCTGCCGACCATGGGGGTAATGGGTTCTGCACCCCTTATTTACTCACCAAAACACAACAGCACACATTTTTCAAATTGACCCTTCCGAGGATCGAACCTGGGAACCCTAGAACAAAGCGTTAAGGCAAACACTCTAGCCACTCATCCAACAGTCGTCAAATTTAATAATGACTGTGTTGCATTATTTAGTTTTTAAAATTGTGAATTTTCGTTTAAAACATTTTTTACAAAGAGTATTTCATATCATAACACTTTCAGTATTACATTCGACAAATTAATGAGAGCTCGGTCCCTTCACCTACTCGTCTATTACTGCCAATTACACGGTCCAAACGTTTGGCACCCCTGCAATATTTAGGTGCACTGCACAGTACCTCGAATGAGCGGGTGATAGAGCGGACCATTTAAATTATTAAGATTTGAAAGTGCTAAAATATATTAACATGTATGCAAATATAATATTTATTATTATTTTTAGTCATTGTGTAACAAATATTCGTTAGTCTTTTATACAAAAGACTATATATGTTCAGTCATATTCATAGGTATTCATATACCAATGTTTTTTTTTCACTTATTTATGTATTACACAATGTTTTGTTTGAATTAACATATGTGCAAACACAAACTCTTTATAATTTTTAATATTTAAATTTACATGATTAAATTTGGTAAAATTACATGTTCCTATTTTTTATTCTTTATATTAATTAGGTACATTTGTTTGGTTCTTCTTTGGTTTCATCATAAGGATACACTTCGAGAGAAAACAAAAAAATGCTTCTTTTACCCTTTGAATTTTAAGTAAGAACGTAATAGATATTTAAAATTTGATCATGTCACAATTTGTGACATTTAAACTTTGTGAAAATATTTGAATAGTCGAATCTTTGTTACACAATGACTTGCTGACTTAGCGTTAGATTAAACTCGATAAACAGATAGATTATTTGTTGAATAGACACTTTATTCATCTTCCAAGTATAATGCGTATCACTAAAATTAACAAATATTTACATAAGAGTTGTAAACGTGGCCGCTTACAACGCTTCTGATAAGATATATAGTGATAAATTCTTTATTTTATTATATATGAAGATTTACTAAGAAAATTATGTAAATAAATAAGAAACTTAAAACCAATTATGTGATTTGAAGTATACAAATAAATTATTTGAAGAATTGCAGTATTGAAATTGTATATATACAACACCTTTTAGAAGAACTTTAGTAAAAAAAGAGATAGCATTTTATATATTTCGCTGATAATGTATTATGATCGAGAGAATGTGTGCCACCGCAATATTATTAGCTTCGTTACACATTTCATGCACCTCATGGAACTCTTTTGTTCCAGTTTCAAGATATTTACGGTTCTTACACTTAACACAATAAAAGCAGATAATTATATAACGAAAAGCCTGAACTTACATAATTATTATTGTATTGAACGCGACAAAATGGCATACCAATTAGATAATAAATTCCTAATTTTAAAGAGGTTTGTGCAAACGCTTACTGTAATTAGAAAGTATTATTTTAAAAACAATTTTAGTGATATAATTAAAACGTTCACTGGGTTGAAATTAAATTTATATAGAATATCTCTAATAACTTGACTCGAAAGTAAATAATACATAATTTTATAAGAATATAATAATGCACTGAGTAACTTTACATTTAATTAATATGTGCACATATTATTTTCTACTCAATTTATACTATCTTAACTAGAATTTTTAGTAAGATTATAATAGTTCAATGCGAAGAAGACAGAAGACAAATTGGAATTTGATAATGGCTTTCTTAATGTTAGGAAAATATTTTCTAGAGACTAAAGTATTTTCATAAATATATTAGTAGCATTCGTAAAATCTGTCTTTAGAAAGTGGTACAGATAAACTTTACAGAAAAATGAAAAATAAAAACTTTATAGGCAACATCATCTAAATATTACAATTAAATGAGAAAGAAATGCTCAAGAAGAAATGTAAATGACTAAAAAGCGGACCCTGTTATGAACCACAACTTAACCACAAAAGTATGTTAAAATCGCTACAATAACACCGTCGCTCGTCACACAGTTTCAGCCTTACAGGGTCTCTGTCCGAGAGTCCGAGGTCACCACTACTACACTATGTGTGGCGATACCTCACGAGCTGACTGTGGTAACACGAAACCGTCACTTTTGTTTTCTTCATAATCCTTGATGTAATAAATTATGTCTTGGTCATAGTTAAGTTGTTTGCATCGTACATAATAAAATTTAAATCAAATTGTTTGGCAGTATTTTTTTAAAAGGCAATCTGACATTTCTGTGGGTAAATATGAGGAGTATTGTTGTACAATTTTATGTATAATATCATCAATAGGACGCGACATGTAATGTAAAACTATACCATACATATTTCAATTATTTATTCCCATTTAGTAGATAGATTACATTTAGGTAGTACATAGGATGTTGCTTGGAGCTTTTATTGGTGCATGTTGAGCTTCCTATACAATTATAGGAAGCTCAACATGCACCAATAAGCGGCGGCATCCGCCTTGTGCTAATTATTTTGAACAGTGTTTTATAGTTAGATGCCTACCTCGTTGGGGGCCTTGTATAATAAATAGAAAAATAGTTTTCGCAGCGCGCACCAAGGCAAATTTTTGAAATTTATTTCTCTACAGTAAAACAAATATACAAAAATACAAATTCTCTCTAAAAATTAAGTATAGACTGTTCAATGATCTTCATGATCGTGTTAAATGATAATTATTTTATTAATTGTTCAATAGAATCCACCTCAGTGACTTTCCGATAACCCCGCCCATATATTTTCCCTAAAACCAATTAGTTTTAAGTGAATTTCACCTGACGTCAGACCTAAAATCGGTTCTAGAGTGAGTCAGGGCCGTACCGAATCTCGTATACTATTGTAATCAATAATTTGAAAAAAAAAAAAAACAGTTCTATATTTTATAAGTAATAAGGTTTTTATATTATATCATTGGCTAGAATAAATAGCACTCGTGCGAAACCGCAAACGGGTGGCTAGTTAATAATATAAAAAATTAAAAGAGGTACCTAAATATGGCATCGATAATTATCGAAACTTAAAAGAAAACTTACAAAATAGACATTTGACAATGTCATGACCCTTAAAAGACTGATGCCAAGAAAAATATTATTCAATTTCTTCATTTTTTGGCCAAGGCTATATAATCTATAAGCTGTAAGTAAAGTTATAGGATTTTTTTTAAATATCATATACCTAACCATTCTAAATTTAAACTATCTACTTAAGGTGCTTGGAGTCGTCGATGGCGTTAGCCGTCTACATCCGGGCCGCATACCGGAATTAGTATATCAAGATGTTTTGAATCAAAATGTTGATTTCATGATGCTATGTCCGTTTAAAAAGCAATTCAAGCTTAAATTAGCTTGATAAGCTTAATGAAACAATTTTTTAAATATGTTTTTGTGATGCGCATTACCAAAAGTTACCAAAAAAATTACCAAAAGTTTCATAATTCATATACTTATTTTTCAAGCTTTTTGGTCTAGCCATAAACGAGAAGTAGGCTTAAGAAAGTGCCTATTTGACGACACTAAGCGCCTCAAGCGTAGAATCATTTTCCCTTTTAAAAAGTTAGCGCTGTTCAGCTCACCAATTATAGAGCACCCATTAAACTGATTCTTTCCTTTCATTCAGAGGAGCGCTTAATTTTCCTTTCGTTCGCTTTTATTCTGCCATTTTCAAAAGGCTCGCCACACAATAGGCATGTGAACGTGTGGGAGGCTTTAATTTATGCAAAATGTGGCGACATTTAAAAACCCTTTTATAATCGACGTATAGCCAACCCTTATAGCCAAGCATTCGAGAAGCTTTTATTTTAACATCTATATAGAATATTCTTTCTTTGTTTATACATTTTCTTATAGAATTCAATCAATAAGTGACTATTTAAAAGTAGGGATAGCCTTGTCGATCGTAGATTATAGCAAAAACCCAGGTTCGAGTCCGTGTGGGTAACGCATTTATAATTGTTTTGAGTGTAGATTTGAAATAATTTTTATTTGATATGTCTCATCGTTTTTTAGTAATAAAGCTCCGGAAAATAGAACCGAATAGAAAGTAGGTACTTCTTTCGTGTCAGTGTTGCAGACCATTTTTCATTTGTCAAGTTCCGAGTGAGTTAATTCTAATAGTTAGTGCACAGAACCCTAATGACCTGGATTTACTACTTTGGGTGGCGTTAACTCGGTTTACCGAACTTTAAGACGTATTTGTGTAACCTATATAAAACGAAGCCGTCAAGACAGACTGCAGCGATCCATTGCTTACATACCTATCTATCAATACTAATAATAAATCTGTAAGGGTTGGTCATGGAGTAAGTTACTTTGTTTTCAGAGATATCGTGTTTATGGGCTCTATACATGATACTGAAACTAAATTGACCATTTTTAGAATTTTTTTCCGTATGTATGTATGTATGTATGTTCCTCCATAACTCTTAAACGAATTAACTGATTTTCATCAAACTTGGTAGATAAACATTTAGACGTACAGGACACAGGATAGGCTACTTTTTTCTTTTTCAACGCGGACGAACTCGGGGGCACCAGCTAGTACTTAATAAATGTAAATTCGTTTAACTTGCACATGTTATGTAATAAATAAATAAATTTTAAATTTGAGCTTTCGTTTTGGTAGCCAAACATTCGTCTTAGACCCTACATTTAACACTAGATCCAACATTAGATAATTTTCACGGAAGTATATCTTGCAACCAAGTGGACGAAACTTGGTCAGTTTCTCTGCTAACTACCCAACGGATTTTTATACGGTTTTCACTAATGGAAAGTATATAGTTTTCATAAATAATGCATTGGTGCGAAGTCAGAAGCAGGCCGCTAGTTGAATATAATTGAATGCTACCTAATTTAAAGTTTAGCTACATAATATTTAATCATGGATGATTTTTGTTACATACATATTTTGTTGTAATAAATCTGCCGTAAAATCATGTACACGCATCAGTTATTTTTAAAAAAAAAAACAATTTTTGCATCTTACTTGCATAAAATGTTACCGAGGTAAAAAAATAGTTTTTAGAACTTTGTATGTCTATTTGTCTATGCGTTAATGCCAAATAACATACATACATGCATACATACATACATACATACATACATACATACATACATACATACATACATACATACATACATACATACATACATACATACATACATACATACATACATACATACATACATACATACATACATACATACATACATACATACATACATACATACATACATACATACATACATACATACATACATACATACATACATACATACATACATACATACATACATACATACATACATACAGAAAAAAATTCTAAAAATGGTCAATTTAGTTTCAATATCATGTATAGAGCCTATAAACACGATATCTCTGAAAACAAGTAACTTACTCCATGACCAACCCTTACATATTTATTATTAGTATTGATTAATATTATTATTATTTTGGAGTACGTATTAATTACCAAAGTAGTGTACAGTTGAAAAAACTTAAAAAGTGTATATGTTTTTCGTATCGTCATACTACAAACCAACTTCGTTTAATGGACAGTCATAGAGCGCCCACGCTCGTTACGCGCGCTCGCCGCGTCCCGGACAAAGCCCCATAATCACATTTCCGGAACCCTGTCCCGGATAGACCCTGTCTGCATTGTTGTTGCCATTCTAAATGTCCCTTTTACTCTTATTTTCTTGTAAAATTTACGTAAGATTGAATGTATATGTGTAAACAGTTTCAAAACAGACACAGGCTGATTATAATGGGAAACTGAATAAAAAATAAAAAAAACCGTTAAGCGCCTCTTTCACCAACTACAAGTAAAGTGTTGATTAGTTACTTTTAGAAATCATTTTCTGTTTATTGAATTATGCAATCGGTTTACTGTATCATTCGATAGGCGAATTTTTTTTATTATTTACTATTTAATGTTTGGGACATTTACCGTACAAACAAAGGTATATCAGCTAAATTATTCCCGGTGACAGGTGACTTTATGACTTTAAGAGACGGTTTAGCCTACTTGACGTTGGTGAAAGAGGCGCTAAGTTTTTTAACGAAAAAGTGATTACCTACGTGGAGCAAGGGGAAAAATTGTGTGCTCTTAAGAAAAATATTAGCCTTCAATCTAATTTCAATAAGTAGGGCGAATGAATTACGTCTGCGACTGCATAGTGAACTCGGCGGTCGATTTCCTCTATTTCCGGTGATGACCGATGGTAAAGTAGTATTCAATTCGAATTTCGAAAAGAAGTTTTACTATGATTCAATTCAATAGAGTTCATTCATAGAGCCACTCAGGAACTTTTTATAAACCTTAACTTTTATTCATATACATCATAAAAATGCTATAATATAGTATGATATGTTTTTATTATATATAGCTGAAACTACATAATATATACACATGTATCTAATATGAGACTACAGACGCCAAAAGACCAAAGAAACATCACGGGGATGCCTGTTGTTTATATTATTATTATACTATACTATACTAGGATATTACTAGAAAATAATTTATGATAACAGATTTAGATAAAATTTTATAGAGATTTTGTGTATTTTAGTTTCTTCAAATAGTAAGTAATAATCAGTCCCCTCAAGGTACCTATCATGCCTAATATTAAAGCGCTGCGGACCTATTTCCTTACCCTCATCGGTTACGAGTATTAATATTACGTTACCCAAACTTTTTTTGCTTAATTAGCTATGTAACTTTTATCTATTATTTAGCCAGATGTTTCGCTTTAAGCCGCCTAACTAAGTAATCGGTTTTGTTGACAACAAAGCTGTGGCTTATTACTTTGACGTACCACGACGGAAAAGGAATGTTAACGAGTTCAACGTTCAACAAAACAATATTCCAATTTCCTCGATTGTACATAGTGTACAATAGTGTAGTGCGAGAAGTACTCCACACTACGTGCGGTCAAACTTGCCTTTGGTACAGCAAATCCAATGAAAGGCATTGAAGTACAGTTCCTCCCAACTTGTTTGAAGCCAATTTAATCTTGTTTTAAGATAATACAGAAATTTTACTTTACTCTCCCTGAATGTTCAAGTTAGTAAAATTACATAATATACGAGTGTCTAATTACACTTTCTTTATATATAAAATGAAACTATATGTTTAAATCGTTCATCCTTGGATACTGTAAAACCATGTGAATTGTAAACTCAAAGATAGCACAAGTCTCTGGAGAGAGGGCAAACGAGATTATCCACTTCAACACAAATGTACACAGTTTTAAAATTGTTTTTTTTTATCGTTAACGAAACAGAACAAAGCAGAAGTCGAAAAAATTCGGACATCCTTTTAAAACTATAGTTTTTTATGTATTGTGCCGTACATGTGTTTTGAAGTCGTTTAAGTTTTGTGGTTATATGGATATAAATGATACCGTGGTCAGTAGGTTGAGGGCCTCTTTCAAAAACTACAAGTAATGTGTTGATTAGTTACTTTTAAAAATAATTTTCTGTTTTATTGAATTATGCACTCGGATTACGGATAGGCTATTTTTTTTATTCTAAGTGACGGTTTAGGCTACTTGATATTCGTGAAAGAGGCGCTGAAACTAATTCTTCTGCAGGTGTTTTGCTATACCGATTTACAGTTATAGTTTCAAGAGAAATTTGCTTAGGCTTTTTTATTTTATTTTTTTTTTTTTATTAAAAAAACTGGCAAAAATCATATCATAAGAAAGTGAGTAAAAAATTGACAATTTTGTACAATTTTCTAGGAATCATCCTGTCGTTTATACTAGAATAATGTTTAATTTTTAGTATTTATGTTCTATGAGGACCCCACATTAGAAAGTTTATTACGTAAATGTTATTTATAAAATAAATGTATAATTTTAACACTTAGCCATAAAACAGCTACTAAGTTGAAACTTGACGTTATTACTCTTATGAATTATTAATGGCGATGTTACAATTATTCAAACAATTTTGTTGTCATAACAGTGGGGAAAGTGGCAACTACCCACAAAGTAATATTTTGTGTGTAAAGTTTGCCCTTGACATAATTGTCTTTATAACTTTAATACGCATTACGCAGTGAAAAAAAAAACTATAATTAAAATAACTTTATATAATTATTTATTAATTAACGGCATTTGTAGATTTATTTTTAAAACTAGGTGGCGCCCGCGACACCGTCCGCGTTGAAAAATAAAAAAGTAGCCTATCCTGTGTCCCGTACGTCTAAATGTTTAGATAAACATAGATAACGTTTAAGAGTTATGGAGGAACATACATTACCTACACTTACAAATTTATTATTAGTATTGATATTGATTGATGATATCATACAAACATCTACACATACAGGATCCCAATAGCGCTGAAAACGTGATGCGATAAAAAACAAAAGACAAGGTAACACACGTAGCTATAATATATAATAATATAAATTATAGCAAGGCATATTACGATATATTTTCTATACAAATATTGGAGTGTCCACACACACAGCTATAACGTGACCAATGTATACCTTAATATATATTATAGCACTGTATATTCAATTTCATATATATTATAGCTACGTGTGTGACGGGCTTTATGAATACACTTTGGCATCCCATTCACACGAGTCAGCTTAAGTACCTACTGTTTATTTAAAGAGGTTTTAAACAAAATTATTAATAATAAAAAAATTGAAGCCTTATATAACACACTATAGCCAACAAGCTTTATTAAAAATGCGTATTAGAAATATACACTCGTCGTGTACATTGCAAAAATAAATTTAAAAAAATCTAATGTTAATTTAATCCTACTTATATGTGTGATTTTTTGATATACTTTTTCTTCGGCCTGAATATGATAATTAAGTCCAACAATGTTCTGTGAAAAGAGCAGAAAAAAACTGCTCATTATGCTAACAGGTTACCATAAAACATTAATGCAGCTGATCATTTCGA